>OY728135.1:1066392434-1067642434 GCA_963277665.1 Viscum album | reverse complement strand
CAACTGAATCTTGTTTCTTACTAGACCATGACACTGAAGACTTTCTTAAAAAGTGACATGTTCCTGGTGTTCATTTTGTATCTAAACTAAAAGTTCCAAAGTCAGCATCTGAATATGAAATCAGATTAAAATCAGAAGTTTTAGGATAAAGAATATAATGAAAAATAATTCCTTTTAAATATCTAAAAATTATTTTAAGAGCAGTTAGATGAGATTCTTTAGGATTTGATTGAAATCTAGCACAAAGACATACTGAATACATTATATCTGGCCTACTAGTAGTAAGATATAATAAGCAACCAATCATACCTCTATATTACTTGTTGTCAAATGATTTTCTAATTTCAACCAAATCAAGTTTTATATTAGTAGACATAGGAGTTGTAAATGACATGCTGTTTTCAAGTCCAAATTTCATATGTAAATCAGTAATGTATTTGCTTTGATTCAAAACATTTCCAAAATGTTTTTGATAATTTTGATGTCCTAAGAAGAAATTTAGTTCTCTCATCATAATCATTTCAAATTCTTTTTTCATTAAAATTGAAAACTCATGACAAAGGGTTTTATTATTTGATCCAAAATTTACATCTTCAACATAAATTTGAACCAATAAAACGTTAATTTTTACAGTTTTCTTAAAGAGTGTTGGGTCTGCCATTCCAAAAGTAAAATAAATTTTCAAAAGAAAAGAACATAATCTGTCATACCACGATCTAGGTTCTTGTTTAAGTCCATAAAGCTCTTTAGTATGTTTAAAAACATAATCTAGTTTTTGAGAATTTTCAACACCAGAAGGTTGCTCAACATAAACTTCCTCCATTAAATAAACATTTTAAAAGGCATATTTAACGTCCATCTAAAATAATTTAAAATTCATATAATATGCATAGGTTAAAGGATTATAATGGATTCTAACCTATCTACAGGTGAAAAAGTCTCATCATAATCTATTCCTTCTTCATGATTGTATCCTTTAGCTACTAATCTTAAATTATTTCCAGTTATTGTGCCTTGGTCATCCTATTTATTTCTAAAGACCCATTTGGTTCCAATTACTAGACAATTATTAGGTCTTTCCACTAATTGAAAAACCTCATTTATTTTAAATTTGTTTAATTCATATTGAATTGCTATAACCCATCTTTCACCATCTAAATATTCTTCTATAGTATTAGGTTCTTGTAGAGATAGGAAGGCAGAGAATTCCACTAGGTTTCCTAAGTTTCTTCTAGTTTGAATTCCTGTATCTAACTAACCTATCACAGTTTCTAAAGAGTAATTCTTTAGGTTTATAGACTGTCTAGGAATAAAATTTAATGTTTCTTCAGTATCATGTTCCTCTGAACTAGTCTGGATTTATTTTATGTCATTTTCAAAAACATTCTTTAATTTCTCAAGTCTCATGTTATTATTATTAGAGTCAAGTTCATCAATTTGATCTGTGCTTTTATCAAAGGGATCAGTTTCATCAAATCTCAGATGAACTGATTATTCAACAATACTTAACTTCTTATTATATAATATATAGGCTTTGTAGGTAGCAGAATATCCTAAAAAAATACCTTCATCAGATTTCAGATCGAACATACCAAGATTATCTTTGGTGTTCAAGATGTAAACCTTGCATCCAAAAAACATTAAAGTAATTTACTTTAGGTTTTATATTATTCCATAGTTCATAGGGTGTCTTTTTCAAAATAGGTCTAATTAAAACTCTATCAATTATATAGAAAGATGTATTCACAGCTTCTGCCCAAAAATATATAGGTAGGCTATATTCATTTAACATAGTTCTACCTATTTCATGAATTGTTCTATTTCTCCTTTCTACAATCTCATTCTGTTAAGGTGTTCTTGGTGCAGAAGAGGTATGTTTAATACCCATGTTTGAGAAAAAGGAATTAAATTCCTGATTCTCAAATTCTCCACCATGATCACTTCTCAATGAGATTATATTAAACCCTTTTTAATTTTGAATAGATTTGCAGAAACATTCAAATAAAGTAATAGCTTAATTTATAACTTTCAGAAAGAAAATTCATTAAATTACTGAATAGTCATCAAGTAAAACATATACATATAATTTACCAGCTAAGCTTGCTACTCTTGAGGGACCAAACAAATCCATATGAATAAGTTCTGGAGGTTTAGATGTAGCAACTTTATTAAAAGATTTGAAGGATAATTTATGTTGCTTACCCTGTTGACATGCATCACAAAATCAGTCACTTTCAAATTTGAGACTAGGTAAATCAGAAACTAAATGTTTCTTTGATATCTTATTTAAAACATATATACTGCAATGTCCAAGTCTTTTATTCGAGATCGAAGATTCTCTTACTTTAGCAATCAAGCAGTTTACTTATTTTTTACACAAGGAATCTAAATCCAAAGTATAGACATTTTCAGTTCATGGTGCTTTAAATTTAAATAGTTTATCATTAGAAACAGTACATAAATTGTTAGTAATGTCAACAACATATCCATCATCAAGAATTTGAGAGATACTTATCAGATTGTATTTTATTCCATGTATATAATGTTTTTTGTTGATTTAGAGTGTTTTTGGATCTCCAATAGTTCCAATGCCAATGATTTTTCCTTTGGCATTGTCACCAAATGTGACAAGTCCTCATTTTTTTTGAGTGAGTGAAGAAAAATTCAATGAGTTTCAACTCATATGTCTTGAGAATCCTCTGTCCATGTACCATATATCTTTTCTTCTCTAGTGGTATGCTGCCTGCAAAGTCATTCAAACAAATTGCTTTGGTACCCATATTTAATTGGGTCCAGGGGTGTTAGATAGCAATGATCTGGGTATGCATATTTTCATTGTTCTTTTAAAATTAGCTGAATCATATAAGTCTTTTGAAACATAGGCTTTCTTAATACCACAAATTTGAGGCTATATTAAGAAACAGTTTTTAGCTATATGTCCCTTTGTCCCAAAAAAGTTACAATTAACCTTATTATATCTAGGAATAGAATAATTTTTATATAGCTTAGGCTTTTCTCCTTTATTGTGAATTCCAAATCTCTCCTTTTTAATGACATTTTTTCCAAGAATTTCATTTAATGAATTTTATCCTTTTATAAAAACCAATGCAGCCAGTTTGTAAGATTCTACATCAGCCTGTAGTGTTTTTATTCATGATTCATAATTAATATAGTTAGTGTTAATAGAATTGTATTTATCAGTTAATTCCTTATATTGTTTCGCATTGTATCTCTTTCATCTGAAACAGCTTTATGTTTGTTCTTTAGTGACTTATGTTTTCAAATAGTGAGTCATATTTTTTTCAAGCATATTGTAGTAGGCCACATGTTTTCTATTTGTGTATCTTGATTCCGAATTTGATTCACTATTTGAGTCAGAGGAGTAATATGATTGTACCTCATCAGTTTCTTCCATAAAAAACATGTTTTCATTTAGATTGACTTCTTCTTTCTCTGAGCTTGATTCAAGAGATCTATTGGAGTCTTCAGATACACTCCAAGTGGCTTTCATGGATTTTTTGTCTTTCTACTCATAGTCATTTATTTTGAGTAATTTCATCTTCTTTGCTTCATTCAATTGTGGGAAATCTGGTATGATATGCCCCATATTATTGCATTCATAGAATCTTACTTCCTTATCATCTTTCTTAAAGGATTTTTTTAAGCCTCTTTTCTTACTATAGAAATTTCTAAATTTCCTGGCTAGCTGAGCTAGTTCTTCATCTATGTTTGATGAGTTAGAGCTCTCTAATTTATCTTTGAATTCTCTGTTCTTCATATTTCTATTTTTTTGTTGTGAAGTTACTCTCAAGGAAGTATTATCCTTTTTGATGTAGACTTTATACTCATTTTCCTCATCTTGCATTTCAGTTTCATATATCATCAGTGTACCAATCAGCTCTCTCATAGTTAGATTTTTGACAGGTATTGATTGTCTGATTGCAGTAGAGATACCATTTAATCTAGTAGGAAGTACCCTCAGTACTTTTAATGCTTGATCAGCTTGCTTGATAGGTTCTCCTAGAGGAATTATATTATTGACAATTTCTGTCAATCTCCCATTCATTTGGGTAATGAATTCTCCATCGAATATTCTGAAAGTATCAAATTTCAATTTTGCAGTTGAATATCTCATTTGTATCACATTGTCTTTTACTTCTTATGCCACAGATATTGATTGCCACATCTCATATGATGTTGGGGACTGAGATACTCTATTAAATTCATCTGGTCCTAGATCGCAGGTGATTGAATTCATAGCCTTCGAGTTCATATCATACTCTACCTATGTAGCAGCACTCCATGTCTCAAGATTTTCAGGAATTTCATATGAATATAGAATAGTTGAATAGACTTTATATCCAAGGTTTTTTAGATATATTATCATGCATGATTTCCAGCAGCCATAGTAGTCTCCATTGAAATATGGTTCTCTGAACATTGAAATCCCTTCTCTAGTATCAGTCATGATGCTCTGTTATAATCTTTAAATTCTTCTAGCATGATAAGGCTCTATCAGAAGTTCCTCCTATGATACCAATTGTTCGATATTGAATATACATATTATACACAAGAGGGGGGTGAATTGTGTCGTTCCGATTTTTTCGTTAACTCTTCAATTGAACAAGTTCTGTCCTCTATACATTATCAGATTTTATCCTTCAGCGGAAAAAAAATAAAACCAGGGACACAAATATGTATAGTGGTTCGGGGAACAGAAGGCCCCTAGACCACTACTCCAACGCTCAACTCCACGAGCTTGGTGATTTTCACTATCTGGTCCGCATTTCAACAGAATGGTCCACAACTGAATATAGGCAGTTGACACATTTATAATTCAAGGAAAAACAAAGCCTTCTAGTTCAAACATAAACCTACACAGCTTAGAACGACAAGCAGGTTACTCAAGAATAAAAAGAATTTCATAAATAATCTTTTCCAGATGATCCCCACAATTGCAACAGAATGCAATTGACAGCAGATGGATCATCATATCTAGAAATATAGATTTTCATGTCGAAGCAGTTTTGAGTTGATCCAATTTCAGTAGATATAATGATATAGTTTACAACATCAGTAGTTGTAGATCGACATTAGATATTCAATGCAGAATAAGTGAATCTTCTATCGTGTTCATTCTTCTTAATTGAACAGATCTTTGATGCTCCTTTTTGAATCAGCAGATCAACGTGATTTTTTGCAGTCAATGTTTTCCACACTTTTTAATTAAATTAGATTGATCACCAGTATCCCGTATATATGGTGTTTTTCATAGATAACATATATAATAAAGCTGAGCATATCTCCTGCACATTTAGATCCATAAAAGTCGCTTTATGATTCACGATATAAACAAATTTTAACTTACAGAGTAGCCGTAACTTCCCTGAAGACTAAGCATGAAAAGCTCCATTTAATTCGATCTTTAATGCAATAATAAAACGGATTTGAATCGGTCAAAGTTGTACTTTAAAAATGACTTTATATATTTCTTGAAATCCTCCCTATAAACAGCTTGCTGACCATTGCATAAAAATATCATCTTTCAAACTTTCTGATGCCAAATGTAATGTTGATGACATCGCCTCCAAACGTAGGGTTGATAACATAGTCTTCAAACATAAGGTTCATAACATAAGGTTGATCATAAATGTAGGGTTAATCATCCACAATTTTTCTTCAAAACTCAAACGTATGGTAAAAGATCCATACTTTTACATAATCCATACTTTTCCAAGAATGTATGGTTGTTCAGAAAAGTAAGGTTGATGAAACATACTTTTCAGAAACAAATGTAACATTTAGTACTTACGTATGATTCTCCTTTCATATTTTACTAATAACCAAAACGTAAGGTTCCTTCCTAAAGTAAGGTTTTTATTCCATACTTTGCTGAAAACGTATGGTTGTTTAACCATACTTTTCTCTTATCTCAAAAAGTATACATGCTTTTCATCCTTACGCTACATTTATCCACATATGGTATGAACAGTGATTCTAGGACGCGCTTAATGAATATTCTGAATAAGTATGGTATGAACAGTGATTCCTGGACACGCTTAAAGCAGATTCCGAACAAGTAATAAATTCTCATTATTTCAAGAGTAAAAAAAATTAATAAATTCTTGCAGAATACTAAATAAAATCATTAGAAAACAATTAAGGGTATTTGTGAGCATCAAAATTATCATAAAGAGACAGATTATTATTTTCAATAATCTCCCCCTATAAATAACATTATTATATATTGTTGAAAACAATAATTTTATCAACAATATCAACTTATTTTTACAAATATTTATTAATGTAAATAACATTGTAAATATTTAAGTATATGTTCTTTTTTATAATTCTTGTTAGAATGATTAGTGTGTATTTTTTTCCCTGTATAAAAAAATATTAAAAAATCGGGAGACCTTTTTTAATTTCACATTCCTCTTTTTTTTAATATACTTATTCGATATTATTTTTGTATCATTATCTATATGTAATTACATTATCATTTTTGATCATTTTAATAACGGGGAGAATTTATTATACCAAGACTCAAGAATTTAAATTATCAAAACTGGAAAAATGTGTTTATGGTTTTTGGCCAGTTTTTATGCATTTATAACCATCCACCTTGATATAAATTACCCCTATAATATTTCGTAAAATTAAGTATTTTAATTATTATAGTTACATATTTTATAATTTATAATTTTTTAATATTATTGTTAGTTTAGGTAGAATAAGATTTTTATTATTTGAATTAAGTGTTAAATGATTGTGAAAAATGTGACTTGAATTTATAATTTTTATGTACTCTTAATGAGATGTATATTTATAATTATAGGGATTCTTAATAGTTAATTTATATGCATGATTTTATTCTATATTTATTTGTTTTTCAGGATAAATTACATGAACAATGTGTTTGTGTTATTTCATTTTGCATGTTTTTTATTTATTATTTTTATATTACGATAAATAATGTAGAGTGATAAAATTCAAAATAAAATTATTTTTTATATTATTTCCCATCAAGTTAAAAATAAAAACGGTTATAAAATAAAATTACATTCTCAAAAAAAGTTGTGTAAGGAGAGTGCAAAGTGTCACTTACAAAAAATATATATTTCCTTTCATAGGAAAACCTTAGGATAAATATGATTATAATGATGTATTTTTAAAAAAATTTGATACTCAACTCTAATACTGATGAATGTTTATATATTTTTACCATCATAACGCTCTTCATTATCCCGTAATGAAAACAATGGTATCCATAAAGTAGTATTTTTTGGGCCATTACAAAATTTTAGAATATAATTATTATTTAGATATTCAATATTAATTTGTTTATAATAAATGGTTAACTTGAATGTTTGGTAATTTATGAAGAATAATGACTTTTCTGGGGGGATTAATTGTTATTAGGAAATGAATCACTAATTAATTAATTAACAGTAATTATTTTACATTATATTAAATTTTAGATTTGGGATAATGAAATTCAGATGTTGTGTATCCCCTGATGAATACCTAAGGAAAATGAAATAGAGTGATAACAATCTCAATTAGACATGGGAAGATATTCATAAAACATAAGATTATAATTTTAATTATTTTCTATTTATGTGGGTATTTTCCTCTTTAGAATGAATTTTTTTTTGCATGTTTTTTCCAAAATAAGTAGTATATAAGACATTTTGATAATTAATAGGTGATTTGTTTCTATCTATAAGAAAGAAATAAAGTACATAAATGCAACTTTTTTACAATTTATAATTTATTTAATGATGAGACATGTCATAACTCACATATTCAGTGTGTAGTTATGGGGACCCAAGAGTTGATTTCAACTAACTCAATCAAATCAATGTGAATATCCATTCATTTTTTTTTCCATCCCCACAATATGATAGTCAAGGTGTGTAACCAATGGATATAGCGAGAAAGAAAAAATGCAGTACATACTATTTTAATGAAAATAATTTTATATGGTAAAAACTTATACAAGTTATTTTCTTAAATAGTTATTTTTAATAATGTATTTATTGATATTTACATTGATTGATCATTTATTCCTCATCAAATAATGTAAAAACTAATTATATTATCGATGGAAAATAAAATATTGAAAGCAATCAATAATAAATAGCTCATTTTAATGAGAAATCACTTAAATGAACAAAAAATTCAAATCACATTATGATTTTATATCTTCGAGGAAACAGATTACATACTTCGATAAAAATAAGAAGTCAAAATATGAATGCATTATCCTGTTTAAGTAGATCCTGTTTTTAGATATAATTACCCTATTACCACCCAAAAAATGATATAATGAAAACATGGATCGCAAACAAAGTGAAAACATGGATGAAATCACTTCTCAATTAACATTATATAATCTTCTTATGCATATGATCTCACTGCCACATCATCCATTATTAATTTATATAGAACATATTTACCACATAATTCATTTTGTTTATATTATTCACATAACCAAACCTTATTCTTGTTATTTAATAATTCCCCTATTAAATAAAATACAATTATGCATGACTTATATCCACACTATAATATCTCATTTTTCACATATAATTGTTAATAATTTTCAAGGACCCATATCATGACTTCAATGATGGATTTTAAAATACATTTATAGATTACCATAAATGGTCCCATCTAGACTATAACATCACAGAAGGTCAAAGAAGAGTGGAAGTGTAGATGTTTTTAAAATATTCATCATTATTATAGTTATTATCTTTGTACTAAAAATAATATATCATTCCAAATGTCCCCAAAAAGTCTAAATAAATTGAAAATATTTGATTTAGTGAGAATAATTATTTTGTATTACTATTAATATTTCAATCAATTAGAAACTAATAAGAAATATACTATTTAATTTACATAAAATTAATATAGATGCCTAAAATCTATGAAAACATCTATTATCAAATGAATTAAAAATTAAATAATGAATTACTATAGGAAATCTGACATCTTCCACTTCTCCTATATTATGCTACATATATCGTAAATATCATTCATGTCAAAATATATCACTTGTGTTAAACATTATAGTTCAAAACATGTGGAAATATCCTAAATTAATTTTTCATTTCATATAGTCATAAAATTTACACATTAAAGACGTCAAAATTATAAATGAATTAAAGAAATAGGGGAATAAAATATGAGGCCTATAAATTATTTATATTTAATCATGGATTTTATTAATCCTACCATAGAGAATGGACATGATTTATATTTTCCTGAGTGATTTAAAATTGTTTATATTGATTTATAAAACAATATACAATCTAAAATATCTATACAAACTTCCCATCATAATAATTGACACAAAATCTAGCATACCGATCAAAAAAATACCATATAGTGTCTTTATGATATGTTCATTGTCTTTATGCTTTAGTAAAATATTTGAACGTAAATAAATACCTTACCACTCAGTCCCATGAATATTTTACATAAATTTCATCAAATGAAACATAGAAATCGCAAAATCATGACTTAGGTATATATGATTCATATTCATATCTATAAAAATCATTAATTACATATTAAGGTCTCATTCATGGGAAATTCATATGTTCCAGAGTCATGAATTCTTCAATTGTAGTGACCTTTGTAAGGTCATCTCTAAGGAATATACTAACTAATGTCCCTTAGAAAATTAGATAGTATTAGTCCCTACCAATCGACATCTGTGTCTAACTCCAAACACTATAATATCCTTTAATACCAATATGCAATGTTCTTGTATATCAGCAAGTGAATCCCTGAACAACATGTCATTGGAATTTAGAGGGAGACTAACATTAAGGTATCACTAAAAATTTTGGATGAAATTACCACTAACCACAACCAATCATAAGATAACATGAAATCAAATCCACAATGATATAAATTTATCGATAAGGTGAATAGTATATAAAAATACATTAATTTTCCATCTATTATTTAAACAATGTTAAATGATGAATGTTATGTCAATAAAATAAAACTTACACAACATGAACATATGTCATGTTGAATACTAAGGATAGAAATGTGTGAATCAATGTAACAACTCCCTATTTATAGATTCCACATATAAAACCATTCTACAGACTCTAGAATCCTATAATAAATGTTTTATTTTATCAGTACGCACATAATTTTAAAATTTAACAATTTTATAGCAAAGGTGAGAATAATAATATGCATTATAGTAATTATAATTAGTGAGATATGACCATAAATATATATTATCTATATCCATCAATAATAAGTAATGTGATGATGATCAAACATTTACTAATATCATAATTATGTATATAATTATTCATGAAAAATAAATATCGACACACACATTGATTACAATTATTACACACTCTAATGATAAATTTTTGACCACATTACCCCAAATAAAAATTTCACCTAAAAAATATAGCATAGTGGTGTCCATGAGGTTTTTTGACGAAGAAGATACAAGATAATTTGTCAAACTATAACATTGTTTTGTTCTTCTATTAATTTAAAGAATTGAATTTGGGGATTTAAATGAGTTAAATGGTGATAAATTAAATAATTTCTTAATAAAACTATAAATATACATTAGATATTAAAAATAATAAGAAAATAATACTAAAAAAATCTAAAGGTAGAAGAAGTGGACATGTTTTTATCATTGTACATTACCTTTATCATATTCTAGGAATGTATTGTAAATCAATTGCACACTATATTTTTAATAGCAAAATTCTGACACCCAAATTAAATACATTCCATTTTGAGACATTAAATATGAGTGTTTCTCCACATATGTTTGTGATTTGAATACCCAAATACATTTGATAAACCGAAATAGGTAGAACACATCATTATCAAAGGTGATACAACACTAGATAAAGATAAACAATGAGAGTAACAACATTCAGGGTAACCACGTCATATGGAAATGTATTCGTAGAAGGTTCTAGCTTTGGGATTTTAGAGACAAGGACACTATATTTGTTATTTCAGGACATTTAGTATAATATTTAGGAATCAGATTTATGAAAAAATTAATAGGTAACATAACCCTAAGATAGACACTGAAGATAAGTATAGAATAACATCTTAATGTTTTGGTTAGATAGAAATTATGTGGTTTTAAATTGAAATAAATCCATTTATCTATAGTAAAAGTGGATGTGGTTCTTGCACAGATCTTCCTAGGGGTAATAACCCCGAAAGTGGAGTAGTGGGATTGGACCTATCATCACTTGGTGGATGAAAATAGGCCTTACTGGCCACCTGGTTCTACACTCTCAGGATATATTCTTTGAATAATACATTTTTTAATTGAATCTAATTATATTGGATTTGAATAGATAATGAAAATGATCGAGGGTAAATCATAGGCAATGGAAGTTCCTAAGTGTTAATAAAATGGAATAATTACTTATGTATAATAATTAAATAATTTAATTATTGAAGCACTTATCAATTAGTATTGTTGATATATAAATTATGAAAAATATAAGGATTGTATTTAATTTAATAATCAATCATGTGTTAATTTACATAGTAGTAATAGATACCATCATGGGTTAATGAGTCTAAGATTGACCATATGTTAATAGTCTTAAACAGCTCTTTTTTGGATTTAAATTAGGAGATTGTAACAATATTATGTAAATTTTAGAGAAATAAATGGTATATATATGTTTTAGTTGAAACATTATTTGAGGGAAAATTCCTTCAAATTTTATTGACTTATGTTTAAATTTATTGATATCATTTAGGTTTAATCTGACATTGTTTATATTTAGACAATTTTTAATATAAATATTAATGATGTACAAGTATTATTAATTGTCTATTTTATATAATAATTTATTATATTTTTAACTGGTGAGAATGATATTGGTTTTTGAAAACATTTAATGAAATATAGAATGTATTTACAATATTTTATTGATCTTATGATATGTTAAAAAAATATAGTGTTCCTGGCATATAAAATTATTTTTTTCAAAAATCATTTCATGGAGTATGGGGTAAATTATAAATTATTTTAGGAACAATCATAGGATGAAAGTGTTCTTATAAAGTTGAAATGTATCAAATAAAAACTAGTGTGTATAAATTTTCTAATAAAAAAAATTTAATTTATTCTTAATGAATTTATTACCTACGTTAGAAAAATAGTTTTTATAGTGAAAACCCAAAATTATTAAATTTGGGAAATATAGAATTTAATTAATTTTTTTTTGGAATACAATAATTTTTGTGCGGTGGAGTTTTTTATTAACCTAATAAACCAGATTATCAATTATTATTCAATATTTTAGACACATGTTTTAAGTGATACCTTCCAATAGTGAATACTTTTGAGTGTATACATGAATTCCACTCCTCATCAACTATAAAATTGAAGTAACTATCCACCAAATTGAAAAATATCAATCCATTTTTATAGACCCAAAACATACCTAAGTAACTTACCTACATCCCTAGACATATCCTATTAGCCTTATATTACCAAAAAATCCATCATTGGAAGGATTTATTGAAGGACAATGAAAGATACATGATGAAGGGGTAATGTTCTTCTACAATCATATTTATATTATTTCTTTCTACAACTCCATCAATTTATCTTATGAAATAATTATATAATTACATCAATATATTATTTACAAATTTAAATTATTATGCTGATGTTAAAACCTAAAAATTCAAACACATTCATCAAATGGGTTTTTAAATCATCCTTTCTCTATACGACTGACTATAGCATCGCGAAATGATGTCATTCGTTTTTCAATTATAACCTTGAAAGGTATGGTATTATGATGGATATAAATATTATATATGATATTTATAAAAATTTTATGCCTCTAGAGTCACTATATCACATATAAAGTTTTATCTTCCTTTATACAATAGAAACAATAATTCCACTCATGTATACGGTGAACTATCACCCCACGAAGCGGTGTCTTATGTCTTTCACAAATGCTTCAAATGGATAGTGTTTATTTTATATTTAATACTTATATGTGATATAAATTACATAATTGTGATATTTATGACATGTTATTGAAATTTAAAATACATGTTCTTTTTTTTCAATCTTATAATGATGATAACATTATTCTTATATGTGTGGACTACTGCCTTCACAAAGCAATGTGACAATATTTTCTTCATGAAATCGTATAAATGATATATATATAAGTATGTAATATTATATTAATTATATTATTTTCAGTTTATAATTTTAACATACTACTTACCTCCTTACCAAAATGATTTCTGAAAAGAGAAATGCTACCCTTGCATACGATGACCTACCATATCTACGATCGAAATTTAATTTATTTATCATATCCCACATATTTACTGTTTAAAAATGTAATATTGATGTAAAAATATAACAATTAATTTCATTATTATTAATTTATGAGATTATATAACCATTTAATCTTCTGAAGAACAAGAACATTCATAAAAAAACACATATAAGAAAAACAAGGTAGCTAACACAAAAAAATGATGAAAATAAATATTGATTATTAATGAACGGTTGATAAAATGTTATAAAAAGATAATATATTTTTTCATAAATATTATTATTTTTATAGAATATGTTAATAACATGTTTAAAAAAACTACACAAGAGATTGAACCATGTGCAACCAAAATGAAGCATTTTGTACGGGCTTTCATCTTAATTTACATTCCAGTGAAGATTATTTATTATTCCGGTCCTAATAACATTTATATAGTGTATATACAACCACATTTACATGAAATAGAATGAAAATTTTATTATTATTGAACTTTTATGTCTTAATTTTTATTATTCCATATAAGATGATTTCCATTAAAAGTTACCAAGTGGTAAAACATTTCATTACTAAATTTATTTTCATTGGGATATATTTCTCCTTCGACGTCTTTGATATTATAATATTATATGTTTAATTCCTTTTATTAGTATATTTATCTATTACCATTCCTTTAAGTGGATTTATATATGATACACATAATCAATTAATTGAATAATTCTCAATTCCACATTATGATCAATTTATGATTTTATATCACAATATAATTCTAATCAAGAATGTTTACACTTGAATTTCAGTTGAATGAATTATCTAGTAATTTTATAAATAAATTCATTTCATTTTATTCTTATCTAGTAATTCATGATATTTTAAAATAATTTTTCCATTCATCCACACTTTTGTTCATAATGTTATTGGTAAAATATTTATTTAAAATCTAACATTATTTAATTCTTTAGTAATAAATATATATTTCTTTCAAAATTAGGTTTTCTTAAAATATTATTGAAAACATATTTTAACATTCACGAAATTAGATATTCAATACATATTACCTTTTTAATTTTTACTAAATGTATATAATGTAATTATCTTTTCGTTTTCCAAAAAAGTATATTTTCTATGATTTTTACAATAAAAAATGAATGTTATTTTTACCTTGAATGGTATTTTTAGAATTAAACACCAAAATTTCATTAAATATTCCTTTTTTGGTTTGTAAGAATATTTTTAAGGACATTTTTTATTGATAATTTAAAAATTATTTGTTTTTTAAAATTATATTAAAAAAAGTATGTTTATAATGTTTTACAATATAAATAGTTATTTAAAAATGAATATGATACTTTCCTCAAGAATTTATTTAATGATATTTTTTGTATCTCTATTAGTCAATGGAAAAAATTATTTATTCATACTGCAATGGTTATATCTTCTATTAATATCATTTTTATTCTATCTCTTGATGAATTATGACTGTTTATATCATGTATAGTATTGATATTCATATCCTTGAATCATTTTTTAATTCATTATCTTCCCCATGAGTTATTAACTTTACAGTGATAATTGGAAATTAAATTCCCCCTAAATATCCATATCATTTATCATGGATACAACTATTTCCTTAATTGTGTTTTATTTCTTATATATAGTGTTTATTATAATTTTATTTGATTAATTTGAAAAATATTGATAAATCTATATCCTTTTTTCAATACCAATATTTATTGATAAGGTACAATATTGACCAACTAAATTGATTAGTCTATATATAAAGAATTACATGAACATGTAATACATGGGTTGGGGACTATTTAATCTCATACCCTTGATACATCAGTAGTCTCATGTAACAAATAAGTTGGATAAAATTGGATAAATGGGTTTTCCTCTAGTCTGTTTTAAACACTCTTAGGGATAAATCTTGATGGTAAGAGTGTCTTGTTCCTATGAAACATGACGTTTGATAATCAAAAATTTCCTTCATTAAGTATAATTATTATCAAGGAGATTTTCAATTTATCATTATATATGGAACCATTTCATTACCATCTTATTAATTAAATTGTATGTGATTATAGTTATTTACCTTACCATATTTATTATGATTTATCTTCCTATTTAAATAGAGTGTGAGAAAAATTATGTACCTTTCAATATTGATTATGTCTTATCATGTTATTTAAATTTCATGTAAACCGATATATTTACCTTTCCATGTTTATTATTCCAATTGATTCATGATTTCTTTTTCTATACATAACCCTTATTAGGAATTTCAACTAACCAAATATTTTTTATTTTCCATAGGGTTCCATGATGTTTTGTTTCTGGAAAATTGTGGCATACTAGCCTATTCATTGAAAAGAAAAAATAGAATCCAGAGGAGGAATAAAATAGTAACGAAAACAATAGGAAACACAACAGAGAACTATTAACCTGTTCTAGAGCATGTACTCATGATGTTGTACGGGAGTCTATTACCTTTTCCATGGGAGTGTCGACCTCTACTTCCAAACATCGCTTAAATTCATTCCCCTCCTTCATCATCCAAATGCGCTTCCACAAAAGTAGTCGCAAAGGGGGGTGACTCGACATCACTAATATAGGCAGAAATCAACTCAAATGAGTTTGAAACATTTACATTACTTATTAACTTTTCATGAGTAGATGTGATTTCTTGCATGGGTTTCATTCAATCCTTTTGTGGGAAGTTTTCAGTCCCACCCAATTCATTGTTGCTTGAATCCAAGGAAACTTTATCCAAAACATCAGTGTGTAGACCTGCAACATAGAGTTGACAGGGTTTAAAAGCCACCTCCTTTTTCCATTTTCTCTACAAATATCACCATTTTTATCTGGAAGTTAGCTCTCACAATTATCTGAAGACGTAGCAACTATCACTAACATACCATTACTTTCTTTTAGAGCATGCATATCTTGCCTAGCCCTTTCATTTGCAGCGGATTATGCTGATCGTTCCCTTTCTACATGACTATCTTCTGAGTTTGATTAATTTTTTTCACCATCCATTCCTCTGACCAATACATCCTTAAAAGATATGCCTTATCCATTTTGGTTATTTTCCTTCAGTAATATCACCCCAGATGACCCTGCTTGTTCCGTCGACTTTTGGAGTGGATCCGTCCCTTTATAAGGATCTTTATCATCAATCACTAGGTCCATGTCAATAGGTACCGCAACATTCATTGGTCCAGTATGACAATTGATCACCAAAGGCTCATCAATAACCTTCTGAATAGAATCCTGATTTTGATTCTTTCTACAGTGCATCACATCATGACCATTATTTTGGTAGTTAGAACATTTCACATCTCTTCTTCCTTGCGAATCTGAGTGCCCAATAATTTTACAAGCATTACAGAATGATGGAATTATTTCATATTCAATCCTTAATCAAATTTCATCATTCGACGTAGATAGAATGACTCTATCAATCAGTATAACACTTATATCCAACATGATCTTAGGAAGCAATAATACCCAGTTTAGACCATTGATTTTAACCCATACCTGAGCATATGTATCTTGAAAGGCGTTCAATGAAAAGATGAATTTCCAATCAGGAATCCACAAAGTTCCCGGTTTGAGATTAATAGAACATATGCTCCATGCACGCCCTTTGAGATCTGAAAATGGAAAAATTATATGGAAATTACCCCGAACAATGGATATATATTTGAAGTCCTAAAACCCGAAATTGAAGCTAAACTCGAAACAAGATCAGCTAGTTTCCAGGGATTCAAAACATTTATAAGTGAAATCCAAGCTATAAAATAATGATTATAGAGGTCGATCCAAGTTGAAATCATATCTTCATAAGTTGATACATTGGATATATACCATTTTTGGATGATTCGAGTGGGGGAGCAGTTCTCCAGCGGGACAAAATAGCTCTTTGATAATCAAGGTAACTTTCTTAATTCTTCAATATCTACTTCGATCCATGTCATTGAGGTTGAAGCTAACCGAAAGGAGTGTTGATGTGTGGAGAAGGAATGAAGATTGAGGGTACACTGGTTTAGGGAAAGTGATACATCGAGTGGTAATGGGAGTCACCTCTCCAGTTCCTCCATCTTTCCATCATTTCCATGATGTTTAATGTGACTGATATACCTAGATACACTCGATGGAATACGTTTATTCCATGAAACCAAAAATATTATGCATTAATTTTTTTATCCAAATATAATGTAAGACACATGTATTTATCTAGTTTACCATGACTACTAAACTACTTGGTCCTTAGAGAAGTGATTCCTTATATCAAATGGAAATGTATTAGTATTAGGTGACAAATTCGGGCATTTAGGTTTGGGGTCAATATTGTGGGTATCTGAGGAGGTTTAGTAGAAAATATATGAATCAGATGTAGAAAAAAATGGATTGGGAACATAAACCTAAGACAAACATTTAGGATAAGTATATAATAATATCCTAATGTTTTGGTTATGTTATAAATTATTTGGTTTTTATTTCCAACACATACATTTCACTATATTAAAAGTAGATGTGGTTCTTGCACAGATGTACCTAGGGTTAATAACCACGAAAGTGGAGCAATTGGATTGACCATATCAACACTTGGTGGATGAAAATGGGCCTTACTGGACACCTATTTCAACACTCCTAGGGGATATTCTTCGCATAATTCATTATTTAATTGAAACTAATTATGACGTATTTGAATAGATAATGAAAATGACTGAGGTTAAAGTATAGAAAATGGAACATACAAAGTGGAAATAAAATGGATTAAGTACTTATGTATCTGGATTAAATAATTTAATTGTTGAATCACATTATAGGTTGTGTTATTGTTATAGGAATTATTAAACATATATGGATTATATTTAATTGAATAAGCAATCATCCATTAATTTACAAAAGAGTTATAAATAAAATAATGGGTTTATGATTCTATGATTGATTATATGTTAATAGTCATAAACACCTATTTTTAAGATTTAAATGAAAAGATTATACGAATATTTTGTAAATTTTAGAGAAATTAATGGTTTTTAGTCGTTTTAGTGGAAACATTATTTGAGGAATAATTCCTTTAAATATAATGTAATTATTTAAATTTATTGATATCCTTTTGGGTTAATATGACAATGGTTTTATTTACACAATTTTTTATATAAATATTAATGTTGTACAATTATTATTATTTTAGCATTTTATATATTGATTTATATATTTCTAAACATGTGATAATGATATTGGTTTTGGAAAATATTTAATTATAGATAGAAATTATTTCCAATATTATATGGATCATATGATATGATAAAAAAATATAGTGTTCTAGGAAAACAAAATTCTATTTTTTTCAAAATTAATTTCATGGAGTATAGGGTAAATTATAAATTATTTTAAGAACAATCAAAGGATGAAAGTGTTCTTATGAAATAAAAATGTATAACATAAGTATATTTATTCATAATCTTGGAATGTAAACTAATTCTTAAACATTAGGAAATGATCTTCAACAAAATGTGGTCCCTAAACATTTTTTATGTGGAAAAGATGGGATTTTAAATCATCACAGGTATATGGATTTGAGGCCCTCAACTCTATATTGATATTTTACTTTCTTATCAATAATTTCGTTAATAACTCTCTATGTATAAATAAGATTTTCCTCTATGACCATATAATCACATATCCCAAATTTCTACTAATCATAATCCCAATTATGTTTTATTTTAGATGACATTTTCTACATTCCATTCATTCTTATTACATGGATGTTTTATTAAAACTTTTTTCAATTAGGGTTTTAATTAAATAATTTTCAAATGTCAAACACATAGTTTCCAAGATCATGTTTAAATTTTGAGGATGCATTATTTTTTATTTTGGTAGATTGTAACACCCAAAAAGTAATAAAATAATAAATTTTTCGTCAATATCATATGATTTATGAAAAAATGAGTTATTTTGAAATACACACTATAGTGATTTTAGCTTATGTTACATGAAACATTGACGGTATCATTCATTATATAGAACCCTGAGTTCCATAGATAGCTTGTGTGACACATAAGATAGAATTTTACTGATCAAAAATATAGTATGAATATTATTATTTTATATGATAATTATTACCTATCTTTAGAAATGGTGGAAATGAATAATATTAAGTATTTTATGAAATTATATAGTTTTCAAATATTTATTAGTTAACAGTTTATTAGAAAATATTTAATAATAATTTAAAAAATATATAATATTTTTCTACAGTAAGGTTTAATCATACCCCGATAACATAATAAAAATTTAAATTTCACTATTTATTAGATAATTATATGATCAACTACAATTCATTTTGGAATAAGAAATATCATAGTTTTCAGGATGAATTTTTTGGATCTTTTATGAGAAGTGTCATTTTTTTAATAGTGAAAAATAATGACGGAAAGATTAATTTTGGTTAATATAATATTAAAAAAGTGTTTAATGGGGGAATGGTGTGAATTGATGGGGTCACCATGAACAATGGTCTTACAGTCCATGAGGAATAGTGAAAATACATGAGTTTAATTGAGAACAACCTTTTGACTAAATAAATTATAATATGAAATTAATTTTTTTATGGCCTTAAATAAAAAATATTTCTTTTAAAAATATATTAATCCAATTTAGTTAATTGGAGTAATTTTAATATTGAATTCTTATATAAAAACATTGTAAACTTTTTAATATTCCCACTTTAAAAACCTACATTTTTATAACACATGCGATATTATTTTTAAATCAAATAATGCCACTTACATGTGTGGAATATGGGAAAATGAAAACAATATTTGGAAATAAAATATATTATATAAGAATGTAACATTAAATTTTTACCATATTTATTTTTGAAAGTAGTTAAAATTAATTACGATGATTAAGGCGAGGATAAGTTTACTAAGTGGTATAATATATTAGATATTGGGTATAGTGGCCTTAAAACTTTTCCAAAACCCATTAGATGGACATATTTAAACTTGAATCACCTTATTCTAAATTTTCATATGTTATTAGGATATTATTCTAGGAATATGACTTATATAATATGTTATGTTAAGAAAGGGGAAAAAATATAACCTTTTGTTCGTTTAATATTTATAAATTGTTTGGATTGGAAAAAAGCATCATATGTTAATTTATAAATATTATTTTTAATTATGAAATTTTTTTATGACGATAATTTATTCTATTTTATTTGAGATTAAATAATTACATTCTATTCTCAAGAAACATCGATAAAGGAATTATTTTTCTAACACATACTTATAGTAAATAATGATAGAAATATTAAATATTAAGTAATTTTAAAGGCTTATTGTCAATTATAAATTGTTTAGATGAATATATCATGTTATAATGGTTTTAAATTTATATATTCAGATTTAATATTAATATTTATATTTATAAATATAAATTAATCAAATAATGTAAAATTGATATTAATGTTATTTTATATTAAATGATAGTTTATTAAATCTTATAAAATTACAAAAAATATATATGTTTTCTAAATAATTTCATAAATATTATTAAATATCATGTAGTTTTAATTACTATGCTAATGTATATTTTATAATAAAATTTTTTAGACCAATCAAGTAAAAATGTTGTAATCACGGTTAAGGTAAAAGTAGTGTTTTGGGCATTACATGTGTTTCAGTTAAGATAAATTTAATAAACAAGGGATTATAAATATTTGAATTAGATATAATATTTATAATTTTTAGGTATAAAATTTTAAATATTTATCACTTTACATTGTTAATAATGGCTCAATTTCTTCTGTTTGAAAACTAGTTATGATTGTGATAACCCAAAATAGTGAATTTTGGGAAACATATACGTTTATTAAGAACATTGTAAAAATGCATTACATTTTTGGTGGTGGAAGTGTTTCTCGACAAAATAATACCTACCATCTGTTATTATTTAATTTTTTGGCAACATGTGGTACATGCGTCCTCCCAATAGTGAATAATTGTAATTATTTACAAAAATTCCAATCCTCCTCAACAATAAAAGGCCACTCACTCTACCCCCTACTCCAAACATCTCAAGAAATTTATAATGAAAAAACACTTGCAATATCCCTTCCAAATTTACCAACCATAATTCTAAAAGATATATTTGGGAAATAAATCTTACCATGGAATTATTTTTTTCAATCAAAAGGAATTTTTCCCAAGAAGAGGTAATGTTCTTCAACAAACATCTTTATTTTTTTCGATATGAACCTCATTTAATTTCAATTATATGACTCATATATTATAGCCTCATTATATTAAATATAATTTTAATTTTTTACATTATGGTTTTAACCTACATCCTCACTCAACTCCTTAATATTGGTTATAAAATCATCGTATGTGTGTACAACAAACTATTACCTTGTGAATAGATATCATTATTTTTTCCTTTTCCCTCTCTCAAAATTGGGTATGATGATAGGTATAAACTATATACATGATATTTTTAACAAATTTATTCATAAAGAGTCACTATAACACCTATATAATTTTTCCTTCCATAACATAAGAGACACAATAATTTCAGTTGTGTGGACGGAAGACTACTACCTCACAAAGTGAAGTGATTCATCTTTCACAAGTGATAAAGGTATTATTAATGATTATATGTGATTTAAAAGACATAATAATGATATTAGTTATTTATTTATCCTTTTGTTAATAATAATATAAATAATTTTCTACCTTTCATTTTAACTTGTGTAGAAAAGATTACGTCGTTATGATTTATGTGGACAACCACCATCATGAAGTGATGTTACATTCCATTTATCTCCACAATATATATATGATATATAAATAATTATATTATATTATATTAATGACATTTTTATCATTATGTAAATGATAAATATTTCTTAACTCCTTTACATAATTATCATTCAAAAATTGAAACATTACTCTTCTATATGTTTGTCCCAATATTATTATGACCATGACATACTTTATTTTTTATAACCATTATTCATGATTGTTTTGAAAAATAATAATTGATGTAAAATTATTATAACTATAGAATTATTAGTATTTTTTATCTGATATAAATATATAATATTTTCATGAATTAAAACATTCATAATAAAACATGCATAAAAGAAAAATGGTAATTAACACCCAAAATGATGAAAATAATAATAGATTATTTACTAATGGGTGATAAAATGTTATATAAGGATAATATATGATACGATAAATATTAATGATGTTATGAAATATGTTAATTTAATACTTGAAACCTCTATATATGATGTTAAGGAATTCCCAACCCGGATATATTGGATGATAAGTAATTTCATCTCAATTAACATTCTATTGAGTCCTATTTAATATTATGAACCATTTCACTATTCTATTGTGTATATATAGCCCTTTGATATGTTATATAATTAATAATTCGTTAATAATTTTATTTTATCTCATTAATTCAACATTTTCTGTCAAAATATTATAATTATATGTAACCAACTGGTAAATAGTTTCGTAAATAACTTTATTTACATTCTTTATATCACCCCTTTATTGTCTTCAATATTATAAGATTACATGTATAATAAATTTAAAATATTTTTTTCCTCTTTTTTTTCTGTGGATTAACATAGGGATCACATAATCAATTCATTAACTATCATTCAATTCAAAATTATAATAATTTTAAATGTTTATATCAAAATATCATTATAATTGTGGTTGTTTATTATTTAATTAATGATGTAGGTAATAATTAACCGTCATATAGAAAAACAATATAATCTTCTTCTCCATTTTATATTCTTGATATTTTTAATTAATAGTTCCATTATTAAATACTTTGGTAGATAATGTAATTGGTAAATGGTTTCAATGAGATCCTACTTTATTTTTATATTTAGTTAGAAATATGTTTTCTTATAATACCATGTTTTCAAAAAAAGTTTTATAATTTATTTACCGTTTTAGAAATGATTTATTAAAGTATTTTTTTCCAAATTTCAATTTTGAACAAATGTCTTGAATGTAATATTTTTATCATTTTCCAAATACGGAATAATCTATCCTTTTTTAAAATGAAAAAAATATCTTTTTATCTTGTATAATATATATATAATCAACTACCATCATTTATTTAATTTTTACATTGAACGTTTAGAACTATATTTGTAACATATATTTTTTATTATCCTAGAAAATAATGGTTTTTAAAAATTTAATTTCATACAAATATATTTTCATAATTTTTTTTCATTTTTAAAAAAGTAATATTCAAAAGGAAAATAATATTTTTATTAAAAAGGCTTTTAAATATATTTTGTGATCTTTCCATTCATCAACGAAAAAGACCTTAATTATTATTCACATACCTGAATAATTGTTGTATTCCTTATCTTCACCTTGAATTATTCACTTTATGGTTTACATTGAAAAGTAAATTTTCCCTATGTATAATTATAATTTATCATAAAAAATATTATTTTCTAAACTATATACGATTTTTATATATAGTGTTTATTTAAACGTTATTTAATTAATGAGTCAAATATAGATAAATATGTATCATTTTCACAATATGAATATCTAAACATAAATACCATTATTTTTGAATTAAATCGATAATTTAATATATAAGGAATTATTTGGACAATAAATACACTGGTTGGGGAATAGTTATTGTAACACCCATGAAACATTTGTAGTCTAAGGGGGCGAATCATTTGGATAGCCTCACCTCAATTGTATTTCACCAAGTATGTTTTAAATTATCTTGGAAACAGATCATTATGGTAAAGGTATCTTGTTTTAATGAAACATGAGGGCCAATAAATAAGAATTTCCCTTATTAAGGATTATTATTACCCATGATATTTTTACAATGAAATTATCTATGGATATAATTTATTGTTAAATTATTTATTAAATGGAAAATTTATTATTTATTTATAAATCTATATGTATTATCCCTTATCTTGTTATTTAAATAGAATGTGTGCTTTGTGATTTACTATTGCAAATATATTATACCATATCCAAATATTGAAATAGCATATTTTCCCATTTATTTATCATCCCTGAATGATTATTCTTATTCTTTGGTGATTTATTCTGTGGCACTTAACCCTTTTGGAGTATTTCAACTAAAATGTTTTTTTACCTAGTATTACATGATGTTTAATAAATGTAATATGCATGTATATGAAATATAGAATCATGAAATTTGTGAAAGAAAAACATTATGTTGTAATTTTTGTATTTAAATATAATGTAAGACTATTGTATGTATCTGTTTACTATAAATACTAAATTGATCATTACTTTAGAATGTGGTTCCTTGAATAAGATGAAAATGTAATGGAATTAGGCACTGGCTCTGGGCTTCTGGGGTCATGGTTGTAACACCAGTCTTATGTGTGTTACTAGGATATCTCATGGAGTATCAAAAGACATATAGAATATAAACAGATCAAATAAATTTTTAAAAAAATGTTGTCATGTTTATTTTTTAATTTGTTATCATATTTAGCTAAATACCCAATGACAATATGCCTCATGATATTATAGTTTTGTTGTAAGGTGTTTTTATATAATAAATCCTAAAATATTTTTAGGTAAATATTTTTACTATCATGGAATGTATGAGGGAATATATTGTTATTTTGTCAGATTATTATTATAACACCCCATTGATAGTCACATTAATTGGACTATAAATAAGAAAATATTCATAAAATTTATTAATGTATAGTGTAATATTTTAGTAATAAAATAAATCCATGTTTTAGTTTTACAATTGGATATAGCTCCAATATATATATTTAGGGGAAATAACACCGAAAGGAAGAATTGAGATAGACTTGATCATCACCCAGTGCATGAAAATGATCCTTTCTTTGTAATTTTTTTGACACTCCAATGGGATATTCCTTAGTAAATTCACAATATCATTATAAACCAATATAAAGGGAATATAAATTTCTATAATATCTTATATTTTAAAATATTTGATTGGTAGAGACCTTCAAATTCACATGATGGAGAATTTATGAGTTTTTAATTTAATATTTATTACTTCCAATTTATGTATTTAATAGTCTAAATAAATTCTTCTATTAAATACCAATTATTTTAGTCAATATAAGGAAATATAGGGTAACAAGTCAAAAACCTATTTGAATATAAATTTAATAACATTCCAAATTATATTCTCAACCCAATGGGAGTCATATTTAGGAACATCATGATAATACATTCTCAATTATCAAAAATATTGAACAGAATTGTGAATATCATGGAATTCCAAACCCCCCCTAGAAAGATAAATTAGTAATTAATAAATTAATGTAAAAAAGGAATTTAAATTACACTGGATCTAATGATCCCTTATTCTCAATAAAATAGATAAAATTCCATGAAAAATTTATCTTTTAACTTCATTTCTTTGATGAAGATGACTTCATTCAACGTAACACCCTGATGATTTTATGAATAATGATTTATTAAAATAAATTAGATTTATACATTGAATCAACTTAAATTTAATATAAATTTAATTTTGAACTAGAAACAATAATAGATTATATTTTATTACCCTCAATAATAATATTATATTGAGTTATACAAAACATTATGGTTAATATGATTTACAAAATAAACTGGGTTTAAATGAAATGTGACATATTTTTAAAATATTCTTATAATAGTTTTCATCTTGTTATTGGAATGGAGACAAGGAATATGATTAACTAGATTATGAATATTGGGTTTTCTGTTATATATAAAATGAGTTCTTTGGTGACCAACTAATTAGAAATGAAAATAAACCCCTTCTGAAGATAACATAAAATCCTTCAATCTAAAATAAAATTTATGTGAATAAGTGTGTGTTATATAATGAAATTAAACAATTAAAATTTTATTAATGACTTTAATAAAAAAAATATATAATATTCAATTAAAAATTATTAACAATCATTATATTTGTTTATTAAACAAAAGATTAAATCAAATTTTACACCGAAAAACAATATTTTTCTAAAAAGTAGTTTCATAAATTGTTGTACTATTTTAATATTTTTTAACATGTTTAGATAGTAAACATGATTTAACAAAATTAAAATTTTATATTATAATTTAAATATTTAAATTTGGTGATATATTGAGTTTTTATAAAATGTTTACTTTTTTGATGAATAATAAATAACCCAGAATTTTAATTGAAAAAAATCATTTCATTTAAATTAATTATAATATTTAGCTAAAATTATATTTGTTTTTTTAATACCATTATTTATATTTTTAATAATTTTTTATATATTTTTTCATTGAAATAAATTTCACTTTGAATTTTAATATAAAAACATTTCAATCATTTTCCCATTTTCTATTAAAAACCCCACATTCTCACTACGTCTTTGTCATTAAAATTAATTTAATCATTATCACTTAATTTAATTTAATTTTGATAAATTTATTCCATATTTGGAACTCAAATAATTTATAACTAATTATAATGTGGACATAATATTAGACTAATATTAATTGTGAATTCATTAAACAAATTTACATCCACAATTATGGTTAAAAGTTGTTTACCAGGGTTTAAATTAAAAATATAATGGTAACATTTACCAATAAAATTGTTAAAATAACATTTTATGGCCTTATTTAAACCTTATATTTTATTATATTCTAATTTATTAAATTTATTACTATTTTTCGTGGTAAATAATGTGGTACCACTCAATACTTTTCTAAAATTACAAGTGTGTCTTCTCCCTGACTTATAAAAGGTCATCCCCTTCTATAATATTATTCACAACATAATAACTTTTTTTAGAACATGCCTACCCAAATAAAATATAAAAATCCCTCACCTAAACATATAATAACTATGTTTTTAGAAATCCATCATTTGAATGATTTTAATGAAAATCGAAGGAGGATTCTGGAACAATATATAACGTTCAAAAACGTGAATCTTTTTTTAATTTTTTTACTAAACTGCCTTAATTATTTCTGATAAATTACCATATTATAACCATATAATATTCAATTTGTTTTTATTTTATATGTTATTTTAATTACCTAAAACCATCACCATTTCCCTAAAATGGGTTCCCAAATCATTATTCGTGTGTACAGTGGACTACCGCCTCATTAACCCATGCCATTAATTTTTACATTACCACATATAATGTATGGTCATAATAATGGATTTATTTTTGAAATATGGTCAATATTCTGTTTAGGATCATATTAATACTATTTAATTATTACATCAAACATACCTTCATATATTCTATTTTGTGGGAATATGATAACTTCATTCATGTGTATGGAAGACAACCACCTCATGTAGTGATGTGATTCATTCATGCATTACATGTAATATATTGTGTATGAGTTTAATAAAATGTTTTGAAATTTATTACATAAAAATAATTTAGTAATGGTTATATATAACAGTTAATTTTATCTCTTATAATATGAATACAATTAGTAAAAATCTTTCATGCATACATATAACCTATCATCTCCATGAACGGTAAATTTTGTTTCTAGTAACTAAATTTTTTAGATTAATGTAATCACATTTGAAATGAATATAAGTATTTATTTATATCACATTTTACATTATTAATATTATGAAACCATTTTAAACTTAATAATACCCAAACAAATTAACAAATGAAAACATATTTTAAAAAATGTTGTTATTTCCTCAAAGATGTATTTAACATGGAATTGTAAATAAACCTGTAATAAAATGGAATAAGTAAAGGTTATATAGAATTAAATATATTTATATACATATATTGTTAAGTCAAAAGTCTTCTTTTGGCTTTTACATCATGTTTTGGAAATCACAAATATATTCTCTGTCATGTTTTGGAAATCTCAAATGTATTCTATCATATGATTATAAATAACAAATTGTCTTTTATCATGTTTATCGTATCGTACGATGTTGATCATACCGACCAAAATGTATCGTACTGACTCTGTCAAACGTATCGTACTGACTCTGTCAAACGTATCGTACTGAATCTGTCAATCGTATCGTACTGAATTTGCTATTCAGATAATCATTATTTGTTTTGATACTTTGTCAAAAACTCTCTCTGCATATGAATCGTACTCATGTTTTACATTTCTATATATCTCTTATCCTAACAAAACGATGTCGTTGAGTTAGTTATATACTAATCAAAACGATGTCGTGCTTTCTGTTTCAATATGACCGTTGGAGGCAATATGACCGTTGGAACCCGAGGCCTATAAATAGGAGGTCATTTGAAGCTGAGAAGACACTGATGAACGAAGAGACTCTGTGAACTACGAAGATTTTAGAGAGAGACACTGTGACTTCTCTCATCAGCCTTGTGCGTCCGATCATCATATCGAGGGCTTTCAAGTAATTGAAAGACAGAGGTGCCGATTACCTGCAAAATCGAGGGCTGCCGGGGATAGGCAGACAGACGAGCCGATCATCGTATCGAGGGCTGCCGAGGATAGGCAGACAGACGAGCCGATCATCGTATCGAGGGCTGCTGGGGATAGGCAGACAGACGTGCCGATCATCGTATCGAGGGCTCACCAAGGTGTTGGTGAGACAGACCTTTTATCCTAGGTGAAAGGATAACCCTTCTCTTTGGGTTAAAAGAATTGTATTACTTTTACATTTCCGCTGTTGTATTAGAAAGGGATTTGTATTGTTTCCTTTCTTCCTTATTCAATTGTAATTGTTTCAATTACAATCATTCCATTACATATTGTATTGATTGGTTCTATACGCTTTAAGGTAGAATCATTCATATCTGTATTACTCTGATTATTGTGTTCACCTTGAATACAATTGTTTTGCTTAACATTAGTATTACAATACATCATACCTTTTACATTTAATACAATTGTGGGTGTTTGTATTTGTACTAGTTTAAGTTCTTTTAAACTAATCTCTTTGTTACTTAAACTCAAGGTTTTTAAACCTACAATTCACCCCCCTCTTGTATTGTTCCATCTAATAGACTTTTATATCGACTATTCGATCCAACAATTGGTATCAGAGGAGGTTTTCCACTGACTTGTATTACTAGCTTTATTTCTTATTACTTTCTTAAATACTTACTACACTAACGTGTGAAGTGGAAAAGTTGTTTTTGTTATATTAGATGGCAGGAATGAATACTGGATCAATAGATAATCTGAATCCTTCTAGACCACCAATCTTTGATGGGAATGATTATGAGTATTGGAGAGATCGTATGAAGACTTTCGTCATCAATACTGGTGTAGACAATTTTATTATGCTTACTGGGGGTTACAAAATTCCTGACAAAGAAGTTAGTACTTTCACCAATCAAGAAAAGCAAGAATATCAACTGAATTACAAGGTACGCAATACTTTATTATGCTCTATGACCAGGAATATATATAGTCAGATATCTTCATGTGAAGCAGCCAACTGTATTTGGAAGAAATTAGAAGTCACTCATTTTGGTACATCCAAAGTTATAGAAACAAGGAGAGCAATGCTTCGAGCAGAGTATCATGGATTTGTTTTTCCTTATGGAGAGCCAGTATGTAAAGTGAAACAAAGGTTTATGACAATTTTCAACAGCTTACAATCTATGGGAGAAAAAGGTCTTGATGATGAAGCTCTTGTTGACAAGATTATAGATATTATGCCAAATGAATGGGAGTCAAAAAGAACAGCTATTGATGAAAATAGAAAAGTTTCCCAGATTACTCTTGATGAACTCTTTGGAACTCTTCTACAGCACGAGACAAGAATGAAAAGAGATGCTGATTTCAATAAGAAGAAGAATGGGAATGGAAGTGTAGCTTTTGCATCTAAAGCTAAAACACCTGAAAGGGTTACAAGGTCTAAATCCAAGAAAGTTGTTGTTTCTGATTCAAGTGATTGTAATCTTTCAGACAATGAGTTAGCTAATCTTGCTCGGAGGATGAACAAGATTGTGGGAAAAAAAGATTTTCAATATAGATTCAAAAAGAAAGACAGGAAAGATAGGAAAGATTCAGAGGTAACTTGTTATGAATGCAAGAAAGCAGGACATATAAGGCCTGATTGTCCTTTACTAAAGAGGAAAGATAGAAAAGAGAAACACTCTGAAAGAAACAAGAAAAGGTTTTATAAGACAAAGAAAGTCTTGAAAGCAAATGATACATGGAGTGCAAGCAGTAGTGATTCCTCAGATGTTTCTTCAGAATATGAGACGTCAGGACAAAGGAATATTGGACTTCTAGCCAAACTACCAATTGAAGATCATTGTCTCATGGCTAAGGTACATAATGCTGAAGCTGTTACAAATGTCTCTTTAAATGCAAATTATGTTGATAATAAATATTATGAATCTTCAAATGATGAACCCTCATCATCAGAAGATGATACTTTACCGTCTTTTGAAGAAGTCTCTAGATTTGCTAAGTTACTTGAAAATGAAAATTCTAAACTCAAAAAGAGATTTGAAAAAGCAAATTCTAGAATTTCTATTTTGACTAAAGAAGTATCAGATCTTTCTAAAGATCTTGATGGGAAAACTTCTGATTTTGAAAGTATTTTGAAAACCCTTGAGAAAGTCAAATCTGAAAAAGATAAACTTTCTAAGGATCTTGAAACTGCTATTTCAAAGAAAAACTTTTTAGAGTCTAACTCTAGTTCTAATTCAAATGTTTTAGAAAACAAGAATTTGGTTTTAAAACTAAAGTCAGAAATTTTATCCTTGAAAAAGTGTTTGTCAAAATTTACTCATGGAAAAGAAAACTTTGATAGGATGTACTCTCAAATTAGACCTTTGAGAAATCGTTCTGGTCTTGGTTATACTTATTCCAAATCTGTTTTTAGTAATAACTATTTTGTTCCTCAAAAAACCATTTTCTGTTCCAAGTGTCAATGTGGTGGACATTGGAGAAGAGATTGTTCTCTTAACAAAACTCAATCCTTAGGATTTCATAAAGCTCATTTTGCAAAACAAATGTGGATTCCTAAAATTGTTTTATCTAATCCTTCTGGATCCAAACAAGTTTGGATTCCGAAAATCTAATTGTTTCTTTTTCAGGAAAACGAGAAGTGTATCAATAAGAACATTTGGTACATGGATAGTGGTTGTTCTCGACATATGACTGGAAACAAAGATTTCTTTGAAAAGGTTATCAAAACAAAAGGTGGAAAAGTTACCTTCGGAGATAATGCTCAAGGAAAGATTGTTGGTATAGGTAATATCGTTTTTCTTGGAAAAGTTCTTATTTCAAATGTTTTATTTGTAAAAGGTCTTAGGCACAATCTCATCAGCATAAGTCAATTATGTGATGAAGGTTACCTTGTGAATTTTAGAAATGATAAGTGTCTAGTTCACAATTCCAAGGATGAGTTCATTCTATTTGCCCATAGGCAAGAGAATGTTTACACTATTAACTTAGAAGACCTTAGGAACCAAAACTTACCTTGTTTAAGTGTAATAGAAGACCAATCGTGGCTATGGCATAGGAGATTAGGACACTGTAATTTGAGAAACCTAAGAAAACTCTCAAAGAAAGGACTTGTAAAAGGGCTACCGGATCTTAGATATGATTCTTCAAAAGTCTGTGATCCTTGTCAATTTGGCAAGCAACATAAAACTAGCTTTAAACCAATTAATGAAGTTTCAACTTCTAATGCATTACAGCTTGTGCATATGGATCTGTTTGGTCCTTCACAATCTGGAAGCATTGGAGGCAAATACTATGTATTTGTTTTAGTTGATGACTTTACTAGATTTACATGGGTCTACTTTCTCACAAAGAAATCTGAAGCCTTTTCCTATTTCAAAACTTTTAGAGCCCATGTTAAAAATGAGAAAAACCTACCATTGATAACTATTCATAGTGATCATGGTGGTGAATTTCAAAATTCTGATTTTGAAACTTTTTGTAGTAAGAAAGGTATTACTCACAATTGCTCAGCTCCAAGAACTCCTCAGCAAAATGGGGTTGTTGAAAGAAGAAATCGTATTCATCAGAAAATGACTCGAACCATGTTGAGTGAATACTCAATTGCTAAGCACGTTTGGGCTGAAGCTGTAAGTACTGCCTGTTATACTATAAATCGTGTTTTAACTAGACCATTTCTTAATAAAACCCCTTACGAGTTATGGACTGTCCGAAAACCTAAAGTTTCATACTTCAAAGTTTTTGGATGCAAAGTATTCATTTTGAATACAAAAGATAATTTACACAAATTTGCACCAAAATCTGATGAAGGAATCTTTCTAGGCTATTCCACAACCTCTAAGGCTTATAGAGTTTTCAATAAAAACACTTGTACTGTTGAAGAAACAGTACATGTAAAATTTGATGAAACTAACCCTTTTGTTTTCAACCAACCCAATCCTACATTCTCGGATGTGTTTTCTAAAGATGTTTATCAACCTTTGTTAGAAGAACATTCTGATAAGGAAAATGTTCAAGAAAGTATTCCTGAAACATTTACCACAGAAGATTCTCTACCATATGTTGATGAACAGGTTTTACAAAACCCAAATCAATTGTTTCTTAGGAATCATCCCAGTGATAACATCATTGGTGATATAAATCAACCTGTAAGGACCAGAAATTCCTTGAGAAATGAAATAGAACATCTTGCTTTTCTTTCCCAATTTGAACCTAAAAGTCCAAGTGAGGCCTTAGGTGATGATGATTGGATCAAAGCAATGCAGGATGAACTAAATGAATTTGAAAGGAATCAAGTCTGGACTTTAGTTGAAAGACCTAAAGAAACAACTGTAATTGGTGTAAAAGGGGTTTTCAGAAACAAGTGTGATGAAAATGGAATCATTGTAAGAAATAAAGCAAGACTTGTTGCTAAAGGCTATAATCAACAAGAGGGAATAGACTATGAAGAAACATATGCTCCAGTAGCTAGACTTGAATCTATTCGTATTCTATTAGCCTTCGCAGCATATTCCAATTTCAAACTATTTCAAATGGATGTCAAATGTGCTTTTTTAAATGGTTTTGTTCAAGAAGAAGTTTTTGTCGAACAACCTCCTGGTTTTCAAGACCCAAAACATCCTGATCATGTCTTTAAACTTACCAAGGCTCTATATGGTCTTAAACAAGCCCCTAGAGCATGGTATGATAGACTTACAGGATTTCTTTTACAAAACAATTATAGAAAAGGTACAGCTGATCCAACTCTTTTTATCAAAATGGAAAACAAAAATGTTTTGGTTGTCCAAATCTATGTTGATGACATCATATTTGGATCAACTCAGAAATCTTTAACCGATTCTTTTGCAAATTTAATGAAATCTGAGTTTGAAATGAGTATGATGGGTGAGTTAACTTTCTTTCTAGGTTTTCAAATATCTCAAAAACCAGAAGGAACTTATATATCTCAACATAAGTATATTAAAGACTTACTCAAAAAGTATGGATTTGACAAAACTAAAAGTATTAGCACCCCAATTGGTACCTCAAATACTCTTGATCTTGATGAAACTGGGAAACCAGTAGATCAAACAATTTTTAGAGGTATGATAGGGAGTTTGCTATACTTGACAGCTAGTCGACCCGACTTGATGTTTTCTGTATGCTTATGTGCAAGATATCAATCTAATCCAAAAGTGTCTCACTTAAAAGCCGTAAAGAGAATCTTTCGGTATTTAAAAGACACTATGGATTTAGGACTTTTCTACTCTTCTGGAAATGATTTTGTTTTAAAAAGTTTTTCAGATGCTGACTTTGGTGGTTGTAGAATGGATAGAAAAAGTACATCTGGAACATGTCATTTCTTAGGAGATTCTTTGGTTTCTTGGTCTTGCAAGAAACAACACTCAGTAGCACTCTCCACTGCTGAAGCTGAATATATAGCAGCTGGAAGTTGTTGTGCTCAACTGTTGTGGATGCAGCACACACTCACTGACTATGGTTTGAGTTTCTCCAAAACTCAAATTCTGTGCGATAATACAAGTGCCATAGCTCTTAGTAAAAACCCAGCACATCACTCTCGTGCAAAACACATAGATGTTAGGCATCACTTTCTTAGGGATCACACACAGAAAGGAGGTATTGTTTTACAATTCATCGGAACGCAAGAACAACTTGCTGATATTTTTACAAAACCTTTACCTTCCGATAGATTTGAATTTATAAAACAGAAGCTAGGAATGATTACAATAAAATAATCATTCATATCTACTTCCGGTTTTACATCTCTCCTAATAGTAAGAAACTCCTCGTAGAAAGGGGGAGGACATTTCTTTATGTCTGTTTCTGATCTTTAGATATTTACTTTCTTTTTATATACTTCTTTCTGTTTATCGTATTGACAGTTTTATCGTTTCATTTTAAGTTTTCCTGTTTGTCGTATTGACCTTTTCAAATTTTCTGTTTATCGTATTGAAATTCTTTTCCATCGTATCGTTCAAAATTTTTGAATCGACCGATGATGGTATTGAAATTCTTTTCCATCGTACCATTCAATAATTTTTGAATCGACCGATGATGGTATTGAAATTCTTTTCCATCGTACCATTCAATAATTTTTGAATCGACCGATGATGGTATTGAAATTCTTTTCCATCGTACCATTCAATAATTTTTGAATCGAACGATGATGGTATTGAAATTCTTTTCCATCGTACCATTCAATAGTTATTGAATCAACCGATGATGGTATTGAAATTCTTTTCCATCGTATCATTCAATATTTTTTTTGTATCGACCGATGATAGTATTGACTTTGTTTTCCATCGGCATCATTTTTTTTCTTACGATTGTTTCTTTGATACTTACCAAATCCAACAATCACCTTTTGTTCTCCGACAGGTATCTTTTTCAATTTTTATTTTTTTTCTTTCTTTCTTTGTTTAATCCTAACCATTGATCTGGTATTATATAATCTCGACCGTAGAAGTTCAATGGTCATCTCTTTTTTGCCTATAAATACCCCCCTCCCCTCCCCAAACCCACATTGATTGTCCAGGAATTAAGGCGAAGCTCTGCTCCCCCAGCTATAAACAATCGTACGATCTTCTCAATCGGCATCATCTTTATGTCTCAATCCTCTGCCAACACTCCCGCTGAAATGTCTTCAAAGACCTTTACAGAGAAAGACTTTCACAGAGAAAGGTTAGTATCCTGAGAATTTTTCGATATGTATGATTCTACAATCAAGAGGATTATTTTGTTTCAAGGATGGGAACATCTCTGTGTGGAAAAGCCTGATACTCAAGATCCAGTTCTTTTTGATGAAGTTTGTCAATTTTACAAAACCGTGTCTTTCGACAAAGATATGACTATAAACTTCGCTGTGTACGATAGAAAATTATCCATGTCTGTGAAACAAGCGGCACACTTTCTGAATGTTTCTATAGAAGGGGATTCATTCTGTCCATCTCACAAACTACCAGAGGAAGTTGGTACGTTCAATAGAGAAAGTGCTGAAAAATCGTTGTTTGTTGTTAATGAGGGAAATAGGAAAGTTTATCACCTATCACCGGACAATCGGTTTGTCACTTTATGGATGAAAGGTTTTCTTGTTCCAAGGAAAGGGGATAGAGAAACTCTTAAAGTTTCTGATGTCTTTATGCTTGATTATCTTGTGAATATGAGGAAAGTGAATCTCATGGGATATATTTTTGAAACTATCAAGAATGTCAAGAAAGGAGGGATTAAATCCCAAATAATAATGTATCCAGCCATCCTTACAAAATTCATTCATGAGAGCATGAAGTTTTGTAACATTCCTTTGAAAGGAGAACCTATGGATCTGTGGACGTCTTTCATTAATAAGAGTACGATGAAAAAGCTGAATGTTTGTTTTGATTCGAATTCAAAACTTTTTGTCAGAGATGTAGAAGCTGAATTGCCTGAAAATCAATCGGCACCTATGCCAGCCAAGGACAATCAATCCGCCGGTGTTACTCGAAAGTCTGATCCGCAGACTAGTTCAAAGCCGAAGAAGAAGCCGAGGTACAGTAAGGAAGTTGTAGCCAAATGGAGAAAGGACAAGGAACAGAGAAAAGAAGGTGATCCGAAGTTTGGACTTGACCCTGCTGAGGCATTTGCAGAAAGAATAAGGGTAGAAGAAACCCTTCAAGCTGAAAAGAAAAAGAAGACTCTTTTGAAAATAAAGGCTCAGGACTTTGATATTTCTAAAGTCTTGAAAGCAGTTGAAGATGCTAGTGCTCAACTAACCGTGGAAGTGCATCAAGAGCCCATCGTACAGAGTCTGCCTGAGAAAGAAAAAGGAAAACAAGTGATAGAAGAAGTGGAAGTAGAAGAAGGATATTTTCTTTTAGAATTTCTTCAAAGTTCAAAGAAAAGTAGAGAGGAATCGCTTCAAAAGCTGAGCGAAGGTGTTCAACAATCTCCTCATGCCGATCAGGAAATATCTCCGGACAGGATGTCATCTCAAGAAAAGAAAGATGCTCAATCTTCTCAGTCTGATAAAGTAGTTGTCATTAGTGACAAAGTGGAAGATGAAAGAAAACAGAAAGAAAAAGCGAAAGGGAAACAGCCAGTTGTTGATTCAAGCAGATCGTATGAACTGGCATCGTACGATGATGATACCGATTCAGAGCATACAATCTCTCTCAAGAAGAGTGATTACATTGTTCATGTTTTGAGAAGAATGGAGAAAACTATTCCTTATTTCCCGAGGCTGGAAGGGAAGATTGATTTTATTACTGAAAATCAGAGAAAGAAGTTTGGATCTGTGAAAGAATTGAGAAAGAAAGTTTTGTCAGTAGAAGCCGATCTGAAAGTTCTGTCGGAAAGCTCAGTTGCTCATAAGAAAGCTTGCAATAAGATGACTAAGTGGTCGTACAAAACTGAAAGCTCAATCAATGACCATGAGATTTCTATTGAAGATATAAGAAGGTTATCAAATGAGCTTGCAATTGCTTTCAACAAGCTTGATAAAGAAACAATTGAAAGGATGAACCTTTTATCTTCTCAAAGAACCGATGTTCCTTCAGTGAAAGATTTGCAAGAGAGAATGAATGTTTTCCAATCTGAGTTCTCGAAGGTTTTATCTTTCAAAGATGAAATGGTTTTACTGAAGAATCAAAATTCCGAGTTGTCCAAGGATAACAAGACTCTGCAAAACAGAATTGATACCCTTGAAGAAGTAATCAGAGTACAGGAGGAGACCATCAGAAATCAAGATCAGATTTTTGCGGATCAACAGGAGCTTCTCAAAACTCAGGGTGAATCAATTTCTGAAGACAAGAAGGAGATCAAGAAGATGAAAGCTGTGCTTCATGAGCTTATAAAGAAAGAGAAGGAAAGAGAAAACAAATGATTGTTGTATTTGTTTCTTTTGGAACTTGTTTGTTTTGTAATAACTCTTATAATCCTTTCTCTTTTATCCATTGTCTTGTATTACTTCACTAACTCTTCCAGACAATTCGAGATTCCTCCTTTCTTTTTGTAAATCACAAAGGGGGAGAATATTTACAAAGCAAAGTTTGTTTTACAAAGGGGGAGAACGCATTACAATGCTCTTAAGGAAAATCTATGAATACAATCCTTAGGAAAGTAAATACCTAAGGGGGAGTTAGTTGTATTCAAAATCTTATTCAGAAGAGTTTTCAATAACTCAGGGGGAGATAAGTATTTCTTGTTTCATTTACTTTGTGTGTTTGTGCTTTCCAAAAAGGGGGAGATTGTTAAGTCAAAAGTCTTCTTTTGGCTTTTACATCATGTTTTGGAAATCACAAATATATTATCTGTCATGTTTTGGAAATCTCAAATGTATTCTATCATATGATTATAAATAACAAATTGTCTTTTATCATGTTTATCGTATCGTTCGATGTTGATCGTACCGACCAAAATGTATCGTACTGACTCTGTCAAACGTATCGTACCGACTCTGTCAAACGTATCGTACTGACTCTGTCAATCGTATCGTACTGACTTTGCTATTCAGATAATCATTATTTGTTTTGATACTTTGTCAAAAACTCTCTCTGCATATGAATCGTACTCATGTTTTACATTTCTATATATCTCTTATCCTAACAAAACGATGTCGTTGAGTTAGTTATATACTAATCAAAACGATGTCGTGCTTTCTGTTTCAATATGACCGTTGGAGGCAATATGACCGTTGGAACCCGAGGCCTATAAATAGGAGGTCATTTGAAGCTGAGAAGACACTGATGAACGAAGAGACTCTGTGAACTACGAAGATTTTAGAGAGAGACATTGTGACTTCTCCCATCAGCCTTGTGCGTCCGATCATCATATCGAGGGCTTTCAAGTAATTGAAAGACAGAGGTGCCGATTACCTGCAAAATCGAGGGCTGCCGGGGATAGGCAGACAGACGAGCCGATCATCGTATCGAGGGCTGCCGAGGATAGGCAGACAGACGAGCCGATCATCGTATCAAGGGCTGCCGGGGATAGGCAGACAGACATGCCGATCATCGTATCGAGGGCTCACCAAGGTGTTGGTGAGACAGACCTTTTATCCTAGGTGAAAGGATAACCCTTCTCTTTGGGTTAAAAGAATTGTATTACTTTTACATTTCCGCTGTTGTATTAGAAAGGGATTTGTATTGTTTCCTTTCTTCCTTATTCAATTGTAATTGTTTCAATTACAATCATTCCATTACATATTGTATTGATTGGTTCTATACGCTTTAAGGTAGAATCATTCATATCTGTATTACTCTGATTATTGTGTTCACCTTGAATACAATTGTTTTGCTTAACATTAGTATTACAATACATCATACCTTTTACATTTAATACAATTGTGGGTGTTTGTATTTGTACTAGTTTAAGTTCTTTTAAACTAATCTCTTTGTTACTTAAACTCAAGGTTTTTAAACCTACAATTCACCCCCCCTCTTGTATTGTTCCATCTAATAGACTTTTATATCGACTATTCAATCCAACATATATATATATATATATATGAATATGAATATTTTATATATTTATAATAATTTATTATTATTATCATGTAGGATTGAATAAGTACTACAGAAGTCAATACTAAAGGTAAGGGACCTATGTCTCTCTTTTTTTTACATTTGTGAGAAACATGTCATATTCACCACCTATTAATTTTATGTGATGTATATGTACCATGAATATATATATATATATACTAATAATGAATTGTTTTATACATATCCATTAGGGATCTCTCTCTAAATGGGTTTACAGATCCCAATTTACAAAATTGGTATGATATTTTTGTCTCAATATTCCATCATTGAGACATGTGTAATGCTATAAAGCTAAATTATTTTACATGGTGTATGTGGATATCCTTTTAAATGTAATTTTATAAATTTATTAATAATAATGATTTTTTGAGTTCCCTATTTTTTTATTCTCTCATGTGGATTATGATTCAATATTACCAATGTGAAAAATATTTAATGTTACAATCTCATCGTTTATTGGGTTTTTTGTGAAAAATACTCCAATGTTGAAATATAATGATATAAAATTCAATAATTATAATTATTTTGGTTATTATATAGTTAATCATGATATATTCATGTAATGGTATTAGTTTTCTACTATTCTCTATATCAAATTGTGAGGAAATGTTTCTATAAAAATCCGACATTATTTCTATCTTTGATCAGAGATATATCTTTTTTAAAAACGAACTTTCCTATAAATTTTATCAAAATATTATTAGAATCTATTTTTCATTTTGGGAAAAATTATTTTTTATCAATTTTATATCTTTTATAAAACTTTTTAAAATCATTTTTATGCCATTTTCAAAAACAATTCCCATCTATCGTTTAATAAAAATATGAAAAGAATAATTTTCTTAGCAAGCACTGTTTTAATAGAATTCCCTATATCATTACTGATAATTTATTTCCATAATCCATTAAAATTTATTAAATATCCTTACAAATATAATTTTTTTGTTTTAATATTTTTTAAATTTTCTTTAATAATTTCATTATATGTTCTCAACATTATTTTCAATGGAAATTATTAACCAAAATGATTTATGTTTTAAATAGTGTTCTTAAAATATGAAATTATTTTCTACTAAATAAAATTTTTAAATCCCCATTGAAATTATTTAACATATATGATGTCATCCATTGGTGTTTTCTATGTCTTACTAAGGATAAGAAATAACAATACCATTAAAAGTCATTCTATGAAGGTTTTATTCTTTGATGGCATGATGGTTATGAAACCAATTTTTAATTTATGGGTATAAAATGAAGAAATGATTGTTAAACTCACATAATTTTATAGGTTATTATATAATTGAATGACTATGAAACATTTCTATTTAGCACATACTTTTATATAATGATATGATTATGATACCCATTTCATTTCTTGGGTTATTATATGATTTTTTTATGATCTTGTGGAAAAAATAAACATGGTTTTTATTTGGTGATGGTTTGGACCTATATATCCCTCCAATTAATTCAAAAATTATTTATATCTAATGAGATAGGCAGGGCTGTAATGGGGAGTGTGCCTAGTTTTGTAATACATAGCTAGAATGGGGAAAACCTAGTTCGATAATATATATTTTCCACTAATATTGTATTGATAGTGGGCCTTCACTAATATGGAAATGATTTTCTATTTATATCAGTAGGCCAAAAATTCCATGTCATATTTCAATGGCATGATCTCATAGATCAAGTTCATTGATTATCTTACAATTCCTTACTTATGAACTACCAATCCTTATTCCCATATTTTTTTTGATATTTTATTTGAACGATATCCTTTTCACATGTTATGATAATTCACTCATACCATTATGATTATGTTATGATTTTGTATATCCCGTTTATTCCCATAATGATAACTTGAGCACACATTTTCTTAATTTTTCAATCCAAATATTATGATGATATTTATTATGTATGATATATCTATGAGGGGATATATATTTTTATAATGTAATGGGGGATTATGTATCTCTGTTATAGACCAGTGTTTATGTTTCTATGATTCCAATTGAAGTAAGAAATCACATCCATTATATTTGTGCGTGTGTGTGTAATGTAATGAATCTTAATAAAAATTGATTTCATACCTATGTATGAATGTACTAGGTCACTATATTTTGTATCAGAGGATTGGTTTATTTAAAACATATAAATTAGTATGACAATACATCAGTGCATTCTCTAAGGACATGTATAGGTATAAGTCTAAGGTTTTGTCAAAGTATAAGAAGATGTCTTCATATTTTGGTAAAGGAATGAGCGACTGGCTTTGAAGAAATTAAATCTATGTCTAGATACTAAAAGAGGATGTTCCTCTAGAAAAAACATACCTAGTGGTAATACCCCTAAACAATGTTTTTACTTGGACTCGATTGCGAACTAGTCCACAAATATTAGCCTTGCATCAAACCTAGATTGACGCTCCTGGGAGATATGCTTTGAAAAATTAAAAAATTCATTTTGAACTAGCATAAATTATTTACATGAAGGATGACTATTAATGAACTTGGATAAACCAATGATGTCATATATTAAATAGATGGTGTCTTTATTTATAACCCACAAATGATTTCACATAATATGTGATTCTTCATTGTGATTATCTTTTATCAAAATATGTTTTATTGTATCAGTCAATAAGGGGATCCATATTTAATTGGATTTACATTGAATGTGAGGGAATATTTTCAAAATAGTATCCAGATTGTGTGATTATTGGAGTAATCGATGTGGTTATGACTAATCTGATTTCCTGAAATTTGATTGACAACATGTCACAAAACCAACTCGTAGACTCACCAAAGAAGATAAAGAAATATTTCCTCGAGAGTTTAGGTGATAGTTTCCATAGTGTAATAAAGATTCATTTTCCAATATGCTGAGAATGTGAAAATAATCACCCATGTGAATGTATTATAAGGACATTATGAATTTTGGATTTTTCAAAATAAATATAAAAATAAAATAACTTGAAAGGGAATTTTGAAAGTTTAGTTAAAAAACATTTGGAAATATTTTTATCCATATGATTCCATATACTATATAATGCTTAAAATATGGAGAGTATGAGAATTATGAAAATCAATATCGTATGATGGAATCTCATGAAGAGAGTCAACAAATTGGCGGGAACAATGTTTACATTTTTGACGTTGAAGAGACTATGAATGACATGGGAATGGAAATAGGTATTAGAGAATAAGTTAAGAAATCATACTTAATGTATTCTGTTTGAGGTGGTATAATACATTTTTTATGTATTATAATTTAATAATTTTGAAATAAATAATTATTTTTCATTATAAGTTTTATGTTTAGGATTTCCGATAATAAGTTGAATTATATTTATGACCGTGAAAGCCTACTTAATGAAAGAGTTATAAATTTTTTAGAAAAACACATGCTTAAGGAAACGTAACCCTTAATAAGATCTAGATGTTGAGAAATTTGATTTGATCATTGATAACTTGTTTATTTAAATGGAAATAGTAAATTGGCGGGTACCGATGACATCAAAACTGATAAATTGTTTGTTGAGAAAGTTTTTTATATTATTTTTTTTGTAGATTACCTAATTATTAGAACAATTTGACATAGTAAATAATCAATGGTTATATTCAAGGAATGAGAAATAATTAATGTTTTTATTATGGATCTATGGTAATTTTTGATTTAATAGAGTACACAAATAAGGTATTCAGATGATAGCTTGTGTCAATTACGTACTATTTCTAAATTTTTTTTTTGTGGATTAATGATATATTAATTTAATATATTTATTAACCTTCATTCTGATGTTCTGGATTTCAATCTTTCATAATTGTTTTAATGTTAAAAATTTATTAATTGGTATTTACTGAAATTTTAATGTAGTTTTTGAGAATAATATATTTTTTCACAATAAGATGAAATATTCATAACTTTTTATAAACATTTTTATTTGATGATAAAAAAATAAAAATAAAATGAATTATTTATATATTTATAGAACTTATTATCTATTATTTATTCAAGAATAAAAATTTTACCTTCATTTCTTAGACTAAGAGATAATGTGGAAATTGATCATGGAACAACATAATTGTGATATTTTTCTTATAAAATATAATGAAGTATGTTTTGTATACCATTACATATAAATTTTACAAAAATTGTAAAATGATCATCCAATAGAATAGTGTATGTCTATCAATATTTTGTTGATATCAATGAATTTTCCCGGAATCATTGGTTTATGGTTTTCTATTTGTTAAATTTATTTGGATCAACTACTTTATTATGCTTAATGTTATTGATCACATGTCATCAGTATTTTGGTGTCAATTTTCAATTTAATATCCACGTTTTCTCCTCCCAGCCATGTTCTCCAATTGGGAAACACTGTTTATGGTATACCAAATAACATTCATACATACCATTCTATTTTAAAAGAGGATGTTTTATTAACTATTTTTATATTCTGAGTTTTTGGGAATGATTATTTAAATGATAAACCAAGGATGAATGGGATGAAATTAGGGGGAGAAATTCATTTTAAGAATGTTTGAATATAACACGCTATGAATTAATTAAATTTTTTTGTCAAATAAATTTAATTCCTTTGATGCATTGATTTGTGACAAACGAATAGTTGTGATTACTCTAAATAAAACACCATATTATATCATGTTATAAGAAATAGTAATTTTATCTTGTCATACAAGATAAGATATTTTTTCATAACTAAAACACTATACTGAGTTTAAATTTAATGTGACATATTGTTAAAATATGTTTATTAATGTTTTAACTTTGTTGTTGGAATGTCAGTTATGAATAATCTTAATTAAATTATGAAATTATTGTTTACACATTTATAAAAAAGAAATTTATTGTTGACCAATTTATTATAAAATAAAATTCAATTTATTTCAAACTAAAAAAAAATCTCCATTTGAAAAACTAATTTTACGCATACATGAGTATTTAATATCAACAAAACAAACAAAAATAATTCTGATTAATGATTTTAATTAAATTTACATATTATATATTCACCCAAATTTTAAATAAATAATAATTCTATTTTCATGAATACAAATCGTATTTTTCTAAAAAGTAGTCTTTTCACTTTTTTGTCATCTTATTATAAAATTAATTATTAAATTTTTTATTACTTTTATTAAATATAATTTATTTTATAATAGAAAATTTCATAATTATATATTTCTAAATGTTTGGTAGATTTTTAATAATCTTTATTTTTGGAAGAATAATGAAAAATACGGAACAATAATTGAAAACTTCCTTTTAGAATAAATTATTTATAATTTTCAATTAAATATTGAATTTTATTTAATGAAGAAATAGTTAGTTTTTTATCAATTAATTTATTTTATATCATTTTAATCAATTTTATTTTGAATTTTAAAATAAATCATTTCATCCTTTTTAACCTTTTCTCTTTAAAAAGTATCTTTCTTGTTCCATATGTGGGATTAATTTTACATTATTTTTTAGCATATTTTTAGGGAATTTATCAAAATACATATCATAACTTTAATTAGAAAATTTTATAATTTCTATGAATTGAAACATAGTTTTTGACTAATATGAATAGTTAATGTATTAAAAATTAATTATACTGATCAAGGTAGAAAGTTGATTACCGGGGGTCAATCTAAAAAGGTAAGGGAAAAATTTAACTTTAATCCTGTAAAAATATTATTGGTATGAAATATTTTGAACATATTATCTATAAAATTTATATTTAATGAATTTTTAACCTTTTTCATGAAAAAATATGGGATCACTCAATTCTATTTAATAACGTCATAATGTCCCATGTTTTTAGACCGAACTATAATGTGAATGTTTTTTTATCATTATAGTTTAGTGCATGGTTCTGTTTTGAAACCAAGCTTCAGAAATATGTTTTGCGAGTTGAGTTACTTTAATGTGTTGATGATGGGAAAAGGTAAAGGCTTGAGGAGTTTCCAAGATGGGAGGATCAGTTTTGGGAGAAACAGAGTAGGCAGTGACGTTCGCAGGGGTTGCACATTGTTAGTCCAAACCATGCGAGTCAATTGTGCATAATAATGAAGGTGTCCAACAATGGACACACGGTCTATGGAAAATCTTTTAGAATATGAATGTAATACCATATGCTCTATCCAGTTTTGAGATTCGGCTTAAATTAATTTAATTAAATTCATGGTATAAAGGAACTCAATTAATTTAGTTTTTGGGGTTTATTTTAATTAAATTAAAGTTGAGAGAATTTAAATAAATGATGTTGACATGGATAATTTATTTAAATAAATTGATATTAATAGAATAAAATTAATACTAAATGAAGATGAGCTAGAGTCTTTATTTAATTAAATTGAGATGAGTGGAATCTAATTAAATGAAAGGTAAATGAGGAGATGGAGGTTATCAAAGAGTGGAAATATTAAATAATATAATTTAAATGATGTATAAATGAAGTGATGTGGTTTAATTTAGATAAATTTAAATAAAAAAGGGAATTTAATTAATTAAAAAATGATTGTTTTAGTTAATTGAATTCGTGGTTAAGAAGAATGTAATTAATTGATGTCAAATGGATATTTTAATTAAATGAAATTTAATGTTGAAAATTTGTATTAAATATAATTAGTTAAAAAATTAATTTAATTAAATTCATTTGAGGATAAATTAGTTTAATAATTTGTAAATGGTTGTTTAGAGTTTATCAAAGGCTTAATATATGAACGGGTCATAATAATAATTTTATCGATATTATTATTATTAAATTAAGTCTATTAATTAAAATTTTAATTTTAATTTACTTATGGTTGAAAAAAAGTGGGAGGCACAACACTCCCTCCTATTATAGGGGGTGCTACGTACCCATAGTGCAACACCCAATGGTGGGGCACTAACCTACTCTCATGGCTCCCTCTCTACGCACCAGATCAAAGTGGTTCTTTCAATGAATTATTCTTTCTCGTTGAGGTAATTCCTTCTCGTCATGTTTTATTCTTAGCATCGGTCGACCTAGCTCTCCTTCATCGAGGACCAATTGGGCCAAAACCCAAGGTTGAGATTAACCTGTATTTCATGTTTCTTCCAATCCTAGTTGGTGTGAAAGATGTATCAAGACACGTTGGTCCGTATTCTAACATCTATCGCCAAAGGAGCAGTGAATATGCTTATTTTGGTTCACCACCATCATATTATTGTAATTCTATATACTATGTAAATATTTTCTCACACCTTGTTTTAGGTTCTTATGGGTTGATTGATATATTGTTGATTATTATTGGTTGTGTTGGTCCATGCTGCACTAATTGAGAGTTCTAGTGATTTTTGTTAGGTGTTGCGATCAATTCCATGTACGGGCACACATTAACGTAAAAGTGTGTATGCTTAAGTGGGTAACAGTTTGAGTTAGAAAGCATTGGATCAGCCAATTCCTTGAGATAGCCTCCTTGTTTTTTCTCAATTAATAAAACATAATAGTTGTTTAATTAATGTAGATGATGAATTTGACTACAATTGTTGAATGATTTTTTAATTTTTTAAAAAACTGTTTTTAGATTACAAAATAATTTTTATAATAAAACCTCTCAATTGAGGTGTGCTTCCTTCAAGCTAAAACATAGTAATTATATTGATATATTCATTTAGCATGTTGTTGTGTGTTTTGTTTTTGTCACCATTACATGTTAATGCACACGAGCTAAGGGGGAATTAAGAATATTTGGTGGAATAACTTCAGATAATTAATTAGGGAATTAAATATGAGATATTAATTGGCTATGAGGTGAAAATTAATTAGTGATTTAATTATGATCGTTGAGGTTGTAAAACAAATAATTAGTCAGGCAATTAATTATGAGTAATTAATTGGGTTATGTTGAGATAACTAATTAAGAATTAATTACGTGAGTTTTGAAAGATAATTAATTGGTGGATTAATTAATGGATGTTAAACTGGTTAAGTTGATATAATTATTTATGAGATAATTATGTTCATTGAAATTATAATTAATTATGGGATTAATTATGAGTAACTAATTTGGTTAAGTAGTGATAATTATTTATTAATTAATTATATTCCTTGGGATATAAATTAATCATAGAATTGATTATGAGGTACAAATTTGGTTATGATGATGTAATTATTTATTAAATAATAATTAGGTTTTGATGAAAGTATTAATTATGAATAAATTATGTGCATTGAAATGATAATTAATCCGTGGATTAATTATCAGTAATTAATTTTATTATGTTGAGATTTTTAATTATGATTTAATTATGTTCTTTGAGATAATAATTATCGGTGGATTAATTATGAAGCATTAAATTGTGTATGTTGAGATAATTAATTATGAATTAATTACATTCTTTGAGATGATAACTAATTGGAATAATAATTAAGAGATATTGAATTGGATAAGTTGAGATAATTAATTATGAATTAATTTTAAGTTATGAGATTAATTATTAAATTTCTTATGTTGGGATAACTAAATTTTAAATTAATTATATGATATAGAGATGGTTTCCTAATGAAAACTAATTTTTGAAATAATTATGTTGTATTGAAATGGTTATCCTGTGACTAGTAAATTATTTAATTAACTAGTTTAATTTTTGTTATATGTTTATTTTTGAGTTAACTATTTGACTGATTATGTGTTTCTAATTGTTTAATTATTAATGATATTGATGAAGATAATGAAATGATAAATTAATTATATTATGAAGTAGCGAATGGAAACATGGGAATTGATGGGTGTGTGAGAATGTAAGGTTAACATGGATATTCATGGGTGCGTGAGTATAGAATGGAAACAAGGAAATTCATGGTCTGTGAGTGTGGAATGGTAACATGGACATTCATGGGTGTGTTAGTCTGGAATGGAAACTTGGACATTCATGGGTGTGTAAGTATAGAATTGTAACATGGACATTTATTGTGTGTGGGTATGGAATGCTGACATGAACATTCATGGGTGAGTGAGAATGGAATGGAAATATTGAAATTCATGAGTGCATGAGTATAGATTGATAACTTGGAAATTCATGTGTGTGTGAGTTATGGAATAATAATGTCATTAAAATTGGTGAAATGTAAGAACGGAATCATTCTCATTCATTTGGGTAGTTAAACAATAAATATTAAATAATATGATAAAGAGTTCATTATAGTATATATATATATATATTTCATGTTCAAACTCTTTTCCAGGATATGAGCTGATGTAGGTATCACCATCATATGTCCCATTGGGACCTGGAGGGTTTATTGGTTATTTATTCAATTCTCTTATTTCCTTATTATATATGCACATTGTTTTTTTATATTTCATTGTCTTGATTGAGCATGATAGCCAGCAGTCCTGACATACTCAGATGTATATGTCACACTATATTTTGGGATGCAATGTCACTGGGGTACCCAAGTAGGTTTTCATGTTTGTAGGACAGTGTACTTTTGCATCTTATTGTTTTCTTTTTCATGGGAGTTAAGAGGAAATGATCGAGCGAGAGCTCTGGATGCTCATATAGATCACCCTTAGGGATTTGTGTATTTATGTATTTATGTTATTTTATGTAACATATGTTGTTTTAATTATTTATTTCCTATTTATAACATAATGACATGCATGCATTGTATAAACTGACGTGGTCCATTTTCATTATTCAGTTGACTATTTCCTTATATCTAATTCTGCTATTGTATGAGTTTATTATTTTTTACCACTGGGCACTACGAATATGAGTGTACAGTCTTCCCACTAACTTTCCATAGACCCTCACTACTATTCAACATCCAATGGAATATGGGGGGATTCACTAGAGGTTAGGTAACGGCGGGGCTGGCTACTGTTTCAAGGGTAAGCTAGGTCGGGATGTCATAAATTCCAAGTGTTCCTTCTCCCCCACATATAAAAGGTAAGACCCTAAATATATTATTCAAACCATAAAACCCTTTTGTTTTAGAAACATCTAACACAAATAACATCCCAACATCCATCCCCTTATCCTAGAATCCATTTATTTGGTCTAAATCCATACTATTAATGATTTGACTAAAAAACTATGTTAGATAGTAGAAGAAATAGTAATTTTCGACAATGAAAATTGTATTATATTTACTCCTCCACCCCATTAAATTTTTATGATACGATTATTTTATAATAAACTCAGCATATTGCATTAATTTATTTGTTTTTATATCATTTTATTGACCTCAAACCTTCTTTAATTCCCTAAAATATGTTATGAAATCATCATTCGTTTATAGAGAGGATAACCTCTTCGCTAACAAATGATAATCATTTTTTTATTACCAGATATCAAGGCTATTAAAAACGTTGGATATATTTTTTATATATTATATTAATTATAATTTTTATGCTATTATTATTATGAAAATTTTAAATTAAACGTACCTTTATATTATCATTCTCGTGGGAATATGATAACATCATTCCTATGTATGGTAGACTACCGCCTCACAAATTGGTGTGATTTTTTAATTCATTACCTGCAATGTATTATAGAATTTTCTAATTAAAATATTTGATACATGTTATATAAGAATGATTCTTTCATGATAAAACAAAAATAAATTTATCCTTTTGTTTAATATTAAAATAAAATGGAATATTTTTCATATCTATGTACTGCCTACTATTCTATGAACGATGTATTTAATTTTCAATCAATAATTTTTTTGGATTACTTTAATTACAAATATATTGAATATATATGAGATTTATATCATTGTTTATATTTTTGATATTATGAAACCATGATCAAATTAGATTGACCAAAAAAATATAAATCAATAAATATACAAAAAATAATGTAGTTATTTCCCAAAACATGACTTTAATAAAGAATTGTTTATAAACAGGTAATAAAAGGGATTATATAAACCATATATAGTAGAATATATATATGTGTATGTGTGTGTGTGTGTGAATATGGTTCTGTAATATAATTATAATAAACTTATATTTTGTATACTTGAGGTTTGACTGAGTTCATCGAAAGTCTCTGTTTAAGGTAAGGTATTTTTGTCTCACTTTTAACATCCATGACAGTCATGTAATATTCACAACCAATTTATTTTATGATGTGTATATATTTACCATGGATATATATTATGATACATATAAAAAAATAGTTTTATTTTACATATCCATTTGATGATATCTCTTTTATGAGGTTTACAAATCAAAATCTACCAAATAGTTAATAATTTTCTCTCAATTTTCATTATTTGTGATGAAATTTATGTTATTCACATATATTCTATACCGAGGTGTATATAAAAATACTTATAACTATAATATCATGAATTTATTCATTGATATTAAATTTTATGTTCCATTTTATCTTATTCCTTCACAGGGATTATGATTCAATGTTACCAATGTATTGTTGATTTAATGGTGTAATATCATCATTTATTAGGATTATTTATGATTAGGCCTCCAATGTGGAAATATAATTTTATAAAAATAATTAATTTTCCTTAATTTTATTCTCCTCTTTTTATTCATGATATTTCAATTTAATGTTATCATTTTGACTATATTTGGAAAAAAAATTAGTAATATGATATTCCTATGAATATTTGACATTATTTCACTCTTTAGTTAGAAAGTTGTTTTCTTCCAAAACCATGTTTTTTAAAAATGTTTTCAAATTTTTTTTATTACTCCATTATTATTTTTAGAAATAAATCATTACCATTGTTTGATCAGTAACAAATTATTTTAAAAGGAATCATTTTTTTGTATTAGAGAACAATTAATGTGTCGGTTTTACAAAAAATTTGGAAAAAAATAATTGTTTTTAACAACAACAATGAATATTATATTAACCAATATCAAAAAATAAAAATGAGTTTACGGTTCTATTATATGATATTAATTTTCTTTCAAATATAATTTTATAATCTTTAAAAATTATTTTAAATAATTTTTAATTACACCTTTGTATGGCTTTAATGTTATTTTCCAAGAAAATGATTTTGAAAAAGCAATAGGTTTTAAAAATGGACTTTAAATTTGGAAAGGGTATTTTCCTCAATATTTTTTTAAAATGAAATTTTAAATATATTTTCTATATAATATTTCATCCATTGGTGTTACCAATTCATTAAATATGATATAATCGAATGATACTAATAATATTATTTCTCTAAATGGTTTATGTTTAGATTAAATGATGTTTATGAAATCTATTTATCTTCGATGGGTTATACCATGGGTAAATGTTTATGAAACCCAATTCTTATCATGGGTTATTTTATGATAAACCGATTATAAAACCAATCTCTTTTCAAAACGTTATGACATTATGATATATATATGGTTGCAAAAATATATCATGGGTTATGAAATCAGGAATTATTATGATCCTATAGAACACATTAATATTGAATTCATTATGTGATGGTTGGGACATATATATATTTTCAATTTCTTGTATAAAGATTTATATATCAGGATATAGACATGGATGAAATGGATAGTGAAACCAGTTTTTTAAGATCGGGCTGAAATGGGAAGTGAAACATGTTCTGTAAGACAAGGCCAGAATGAGGAGTGAACCTACATCAGCATGAAAGGGTTGGAATGGGTAGTATACCAAGATTATTAAAGAACTTTGTCTACTATGATGGTATTGGATGTGAGAATTGACTAATATTGAAATTATTTCTATGCATATGTATATTCCACAAATTTCGTTTCATATTCCAATGTAATTCTCATAGGGAACATTTTCCATGATTATCTTCTGATTCATCCATTTTGAACATCCAGTCATTATATCATGATTCAATATTATGATATTTGATATATAGAGAGTTTTTTTTAATCTATGATCATGTTCTCATACCCATATGTTCATGTTATTAATATGTATCTACCATTTTTACCCTTACTAGACATATGAGCTCTACATTTCTTCTATTTTCTTTCAACATGTTAAAAAGATATGTATTATTTATGATATGTAAATGAAGGGTTCTTTTTGGGAATAATGTAGTGGGATAAGGGTTAGCATACCTATTGAATAGTTTTTATATTTATGTTTTTCAAAGGAACTAAACTTTTATGTTTGTTAGATGTGTTTTTGAGTGTAATCTAATGAATTTTCTTTAAAAAAATTATTATCTATATATGAATATCCCATCTCACTATATGCTAAATTTTTATTTTACATAATGATTATATTAGAAATCTATTTTTTCAGTAAAATATAAAAATCTAAAGGAGGATATCAAAGTTATGTAGAAGAAGTAATTATATATTATATTTTTTAACATATATTTCCCTCACACCATCTAACATAAAATGAAGATATATTTCATTGTTCATAAGAAAAAAGATGATGAATCAATAATGAAATATAATGAAACCTTCACATGACATGGAGAATATTCGTTCTTATTTTTCATCTCCATATAATGTATTGGTGTCCACATCTGTTGTAGCTCCCACCCCTAGGACACTTAGATGTGACCTGATATGATTATCCACATGTCCCCATTCAGGCCTCTCCATATTCCATAAAATTATTACTATTACTAAGGGACGAGGGTTTTTCCTTATGGATACTTTTACCTCATCAATCAATGTGTGTCACAACTATAAATAATAATTCCATGTAGAAGAAACAATAAACCATAATTTTTATTGGAATAATAAATCATCAACGTGGAAAAAAATTCTATATAATCAATAGGTGGAATATGTACAATATATATATTCAAATTTATGAGGATGAAAAATTCATGTGGCTATAAAACAAATTAGGTATATGAGTTACATGAGAAATTTGAATACCTCACATGCAATTGAAATGAAAAAATGACCATAATATGCCACTAATAAAAGCATGATCATATGGTAAGTCCTCTATTCCCATACAACATCCCAGTACTTAGAATCAATCATTGGAAACTAGAATCATTCCTTTATCTCCAACTACAATCTTTATTTTTTCTCAGGTACAACGGGTTTCCCATGTAGGTTGTTAGATATACTCAGTAGGGAACCACCAATGGCATCCTAAAAAATAATGTCTTTGCATATAAAATGACTACTATTCCAATAATAATAAAAGTAAAACTGTAAAAGATAATTAAATTAAATCAAATAAGGTTCCACTCGGAGTACTTGATCGACGATAATTGATACGAACTTATATTTATATATTTCAATGAAAGGAAGAATTTATAGATATAATATGTGTTCTTAAGAGTTCTCTAGAACACATGAAATGATGAATAAATTATCTTTTCAATAAGGAATGTATAATGTATGGACCAAACCCAATAATGTTATTCAAAATGGTGAATGTGACCTTTTATTTAATACGTTATAATTCTTTGATTTTTAAAATATTCATCTCTAGAATTTAAATAATCATCATATTGGGAACATCCATGGAGAACCATATAGTGGAACCCATTTATCACACCAAGATAACTATTGAAACCCAAAATCAAAGTATCTTCTCCATGGTGACCCATAAGGTCATCCCAAGTATCACTTTCATCATGGTTTAATGTATTGACCTATGAACTTGACCTGGGTATCACATTTATAGGAATAAATATTTTTTATGTCTTGGTATAAACATCATTCCATTGATCCCATCCTAGATTAATCCACTAAGAACTTGTATCACTCACGGGTAGGTATGTAATTCACATAGTGATCCCATATAAAGTATTCTATGAAGAATACATGTATCACTCCAAATGTATTTACCATCCATGGCATGTCATGCTAGTAAATATTTTTGATCATGTTAAAGGATTCCTTAATCAGGACCCTTCTATCACCCTCATCTTAGTAAGAATTTATGGACTAGTTATCAGAGACCAATACCATTTCAATAATTCATTACAACCATAAAAATTTAATAAATTTTTCCAATTCATTTTATCATTGGAATTGAAGTTATGGAATAAAGAATGGGGCTCAGCCTCATGGAAAATCATTTTTGTTATATAATTTTTATTTTAAAATGTAATTATTACATGGCGAAGAAAACCTAATTTGGTGGCTTAATTTCCATTATAAATATGCATGTTTTACGATTTTATGAATGTCAACATACTTAGTGATGTATCATGTCAACAAGATCAGCCAACGATATTGATTCGTCCTTCTCTAGGACCATATTAAGCATGGGAAGACAATTAATTTAATATCGTAATCACTATAGGGGTGATACCAGATGATATTGGAATGAATTACAATGTTTATTCACAGAAATACAATTGGAATTATGGAAAAGAGATAGGCACCCTACATTATATTAGTAGATGACCACTCGTCTATAATCGGCCATTCCTTCCAACAAGAAATAAATAAATGACCAAAATAGTCAAATGAACACAAAATAATTATCGTGATATCACACTGTAGTATGTATGTGGATGGATATAGAAACTATGAAATTAATGAATATGATTAAGGCTCTTACAGTTAAATTTCCAATGTAATAAGCGGAAATGAAAATATAGGTCGAATGGAAGATCTATATTGACGTCTATCACGAAAGGTAAGGGAGAGACTTTTTGTGAGCTCTTCTAGAAACTAGAGGGAGGGGAATAAATTATTTTACTCAAGGAGATGTGGGGAAATGGTAATTTACCTTTCATATTATGGTCACATTGTTTAGGCATGTGATTGGCCAAACCATGTCCCAATCGTGAGGCAGCTATCACCCAGATAATCCCCTCGCACGGGTTGGGTGCACAGTTTGACTAACCATGCATTCCATATGTGAAATGGATCTCTTACTTTTATATGAAAAACCAAATTTTAATGAAGCATGGGGTTTATAGTTTTTCCAAAAATATGTCCCACTGTTATTCAGTGAAGACTACAGATGGTTGAGTCGCACGGTTAGCACTAACCGTGTGTTAACTGTGTAACACGATCTGCCTCTCTTAACATATGTTCCTTTGGCATCAAATAGTCCCCTAACTCACATAAACCACTCCATAGAAAATATATCACATTAAAAAATCTATAGGTTTTGAACAATATAATATTTATATGTTCCTCATAGAAAATTTGAGAAGTTATGCCTTTGGTCGGATATATGCTAGTCTGTATAATTAATATGTAATTTGAGACTTTTATAGTTATAGAGAAATTTTCTAATCTATAGCATCCCGTCTTTTTATAACATAACTTTTCATTCCATTACACGGAACTGAGGATCTTTAAGGTTTAGTGTCTTGGAAACAAGGAACATAAAACATGAAACAAAAAAAACATTCATCTTAAACACTTGAAAGGCTTCTCCTCATGTTCACCCTAGGCTCATTACTGCATCTCATAACCTGGGGACATACATTAAAAGGAAGGGTGAGCAGAAGGCCCAGCAAGGGAAACAAGTGAAACATTTTACATATGAACTTGAGATACATCAATAAAGTCATGAAAAGAACTTTAAGGCATGAGAAAGAAAATCATGAAGCATTTCATAATAAAAATAACATTTTCCATAACTTGAAGATGTGGCTACATAATTTAACATAGAAAATCATGAACATATCACCAAGGTCCATCCCCAAGGTGTCATTTGAAAATTACCACGGTTATTCACCAAGGTATCATGAAAATTGTAATCTCTAGTGGTTACATCATTACCCAATGCATTGGAGCGCTATCAGGGCGCACCCTTAAATTTTCCTTTATTATCATGTGAGCCACATATATCATCATCAAGCATTTCATAAATAACCCATATAGCATGAAGGAAATGGGTTTCATTTCATAATCATAACTTTTTAAAAACTGCTTTAAAGACATGATCTTTATATCACTTTAAAACCCAAAAAAAATGAAGGTGGGTCTCATGTATGTAAATCCCAGAATTTAAAATACAACATTTTGGTATATATGTGAATACCCTTTTAGAAGAAAGAGCTTTGAGTATTCACTTAATAAAATAAAAGGACTTTAGAGAAAGAGATAGACATTTTGAGACAGAAATTCTGCAGCATAACGGCAATGTTCCGAGGTTTTAGAAGACATTAAAAGAGAGTTAAATGGGTAAAACATTCATAAATGACCCATAAAATAGTACATGGACAGAATAAGAAAGATACATGATCATGGTAATTAAATTTCAAGGACATACCATTTGAAATGAAAAACATGGAAGGAAGAAAAAAAAATTAGATTTCTCTTATGAAAGTTCGGCAGCATAACGGCGTTACTTAAACATCAACAAAAATGATTTGAAAAGATCAAATAGGATCTCTCATCATGTGAACATAAGAGTTCAGTATGATAGATATAGAGATAATTCCCCAACATAACAAAAAGGAACTTGAACGAATTGACATGAAAGTAGAACTTCAAAACGAGAAGGGTGAAGAAGCACTTAAAAATTCGGCAGCCTAACGGCGCCACTTAAAACATCAAAATACTGAATTGAAGAGATCAAATGGGGTCTCTCATCATATGAAAATAAGAGTCCAGTATGATATATATAGAGATCATACCCCAATATAACAAAAAGGATCTTGAAATAATTGACATGAAAGTAGAACTTCAAAACGAGAAGGGTGAAGAACCACTTAAAAATTCGGCAGCCTAATGACGCCACTTAAAACATCAAAATACTGAATTGAAGAGATCAAATGGGGTCTCTCATCATATGAAAATAAGAGTCCAGTATGATATATATAGTGATCATACCCCAATATAACAAAAATGAACATGAAATAATTGACATGAAAGTAGAACTTCAAAACGAGAAGGGTGAAGAACCACTTAAAAATTCGGCAGCCTAACGACGCCACTTAAAACTTAAAAATAATGAATTGAAGCGATCAAATGGGGTCTCTCATCATATGATCATAAAAGATCAGTATGATAATTTAGAGATCATACCCCAACATTATAAAAAGGAACATGAAAGACTTGAATGAAAATAGAACTTGAAAACGAGGAAGGTGAAAGAATCCCTTAAAAATTTGGCAGCCTAACTGCGCCACTTAAACATTCTTAAAACGAATTGATGAGAGCAAGGGGGGGTATATCATCATATGAACATGAAATAGGCAGTAGGATGAATATAAAAGAACATCCTCCAACATAAGAACATGGAGTATAAAAGAAAAGACATAAAAGAGATTACTTGAAAAGAAAGAGAGAGGTCAGATCCCTTACCTTAAAATGTAACTCTTAAACCTCAAAGGTTGGGACCTTGAGGGCTTGGGGGCACCTTGGGAGGACTCCTTGGGAGGTAATGAGACCCGAAATTCGTTGGGAATGAGTGGGGAGTCGAATGGATGAGAGGAGGGCTTGGTATTTATAGGGAAAGTGAGGGGACAAGGCATTAATGGCCAAGGGACACCTCACATGTGCTTTTCTCAAACCCATGTGCTCTCCCTTGTCATTTATCATGGAGTTAGGCCACATGGGGCCCCCAAAACAATAATTCATCACCCTTGGCCGGCCAACCCTCAAAAGATCTCATGACATCATCATGACACCGTTATGATGTCATTAAACATACCGAAACCCTAAAACTGTATTTGTACTATTCACTGAAAATTCAACTTTCTCAGAAAAATCCCAAAATTTCACATTAACCAAATATCAATGCTCTGATTTCAAAAATGAAATCCATTTTATAAAAATAATTTTCTAAATATTTTTAATTTAATTTTTAAATAAAAACACTATTCATCGAAAATTCATTTTTTTCAGAAAAAACCCCAAAAATTACCATAACATATTATCGATGCTCTGAGTTAAAAAATAAAGTCATTTTTATAAAAATAATTTTCTAATAATTTTTAATTAAATTTTTAATTAAAAAACACTATTCACCCGAAAAAAACTAATACTTTAATAATAATTAATGAAACCATTATTTAACTATTTTATTGAATCACATTACTTAATCAAGGTGCCTATATTGTTTTAAAACTCTCTTTAAGTGAGATTACTAATCCATTTGGTCATATTACTAATCCTAATCATAAAATCACTATTCATAATTTACTATTCATCAAAAATCAAGTTGATCTTATTAGACTCTAAATTTAGTACTGAACATAATTGCAGAAGACCATTTTTTGAAAATCATTACACATTTTTAATTATTTAGGGTTTACATACACATATTTGAAATATCCTTTTTCTAAAATGCATCAAAAATATGCATACTATATTTATCCGGTCATTTCGAAATTCATAAACTTCATCATAAGAAGAAATCCCAATTTTTATTTAAAACAAGGATTACACAAGGTAGTTACGGTCTCGTTATGTAACCCCTTATAATACCAGCATAGGACCTAAGAGTAAGGTGTGCTAGGTTGATAGAAGCTTGGGGCGGCTCAGTCAACATTGCCCGAGTAGTAATTTCTATCATTTTGAACCTCTCACGAAGGCGATTTCGTTCCAGCTTCACATGATGAAGTTCGGCTTGGATTTGATCCAGAGCAAAGCCCAGTGGTGCTACCTCCTTCCCAAGATCTGTTAGATGGGCTTCGATCGGTCCAAGACTACTAGGTGAGGCCATCGAATCTTCTTTCTATAATAATTAACCAAGATTACTTATATTTAGAGACAATAATCAAAACATAATAGTCAAAACCCACTGATCTCATTTTAATTATAATCATGTTTATCAAATAAAACATTTTTGTTGAGTATAACAATAACACATAAAATTAGGAAACAAAATTTATTTAAAAATTTCGGGTCGTTACAATCTTCCCCCCTTAAGAAATTGCGTCCTCGCAATTTTAAAATTGGGTTTTGAAATTTCATTGAATGTCCCACATCGGAAAAGGAGTCAGTAAAACTATTACTTTAAAATAAAGAAAGGGAAGTACAATGGTCACCCGAGTTAACCCACACTAGGGTTCCATGTAGGAAAACATGGACATGGAGGAAAAAACAAAGGGTCAAGTTCTGAGGGAGAGTGATAGAGAACATGATTAGGAGAAAGTTAACAATGAGAAAATCCCAAACTTATGATATGTGTAAACGGTCTTTGATTACCTAGTAGGAAACGTAAACAAACAACATTTTTGTTTTACGTTTCTTTTCATAATTTTGAGGATTTCATTTACTACATAGAACAAAAACATAAGAAAATATACCAACCTTCAAGTAGAGTTTCATCCTTTAACAAGTCCCTACCAACACTAATCTTTTCTCCAAATGATGAGAGTTCAAAAACACTTGGTCTCATAAAATCACAAGAATCATCTTCTATAGAATCACATAATCTACAAAATATTAACTATCTATTTCTTCTATCTTTAAACATTATCCCAAAAACAAAAAGGTTAAGGTAAAACAACTCTTCAAAAAGAAAGAATCCCATAGGAATGGAAACTACTTTTAAATCATCAAAGTTCCATGGTACTACCCAAAGTTCATCATAGACCATTCCATAAATAACGGTCCTTAAAATTCCTCAAAACAAACCAAACTAAGATTGAAACCCAAATACAATAAGGATTTGATAACGTAGTCTTCCAAAACAACTTCATTGTTCATCTCCAGACAACATCAACCACTCCTAACATCTTATAAAAAAGTAGCTAACCTAAACATATTTTACCCAAGATAGGTTAGTCATTCCCATGAGTAACCTAAATTACTATAAGTTCACCTTAAATTCATCGATTCTTCAAAATATAAGTCAACCTTACTCCTCAATTAATGTACCGTAGTAATCTATTTACCTCGATCAAATATGGTTCCCAAAATAATGAACTTCTTCCAAAATAATAATCATATTTTAATCCCTAATCATCCCTGTCATATTAATACGAAAATCGTCGCATTTCCTATCACATTGGTTGTCGGAACATGTTCTTCCATTTCCCACGATTAACTAAGAAGAGAAAGCATAATTAGGGGCTTATGTACTTATCTAATAATCATGAAAAGGAACTGAAAGCATATAAGGATAACTTGTATATGAAAGGTATACCCTAACTTGTGATCTCCTAGGTTCCCATCTAGGTTATGAATGATCATATATTCTTATGTGAACCTTTATTTTATTTTATCTTTGTTCCTTTAACAATGGTTCATACCAAGCTTATGAATTTACCAAAGAATATCCCCCGGGAGTGTCATAACCAAGAGTGCAGCAAGGCCCGTTGTCGTGTACCAGTTCCCGTTCGAGTCTAGCTCAAAGCGGTGTTTTTGGGTTTTACCCCTATGTACATCTGTGCCAGAGCCACCTCTACCTGCTCGTATCCAGACAGGGATGTATTTGCTTGGCAACCCCTTACTCAATACTCACCAAAATACCAGGAAGATTTCCTATATTAAACTTTTCTATAGGGTTCCTCCTAGAGTTTTCATATCCTAATTTCCACATATAACTAAACCATCCTTTGATACCAACTATAGCATCCCGTCTTTTTATAACATAACTTTTCATTCCATTACACAGAACTGAGGATCTTTAAGGTTTAGTGTCTTGGAAACAAGGAACATAAAACATGAAACAAAAAAAACATTCTTCTTAAACACTTGAAAGGCTTCTCCTCATGTTCACCCTAGGCTCATTACTTCATCTCATAACCTGGGGACATACATCAAAAGGAAGGGTGAGCAGAAGGCCCAGCAAGGGAAACAAGTGAAACATTTTACATATGAACTTGAGATACATCAATAAAGTCATGAAAAGAACTTTAAGGCATGAGAAAGAAAATCATGAGGCATTTCATAATAAAAATAACATTTTCCATAACTTGAAGATGTGGATACATCATTTAACATATACAATCATGAACATATCACCAAGGTCCATCCCCAAGGTGTCATTTGAAAATTACCATGGTTATTCATCAAGGTATCATGAAAATTGTAATCTCTAGTGGTTACATCATTACCCAATGCATTGGAGCGCTATCAGGGCGCAACCTTAAATTTTCCTTTATTATCATGTGAGCCACATATATCATCATCAAACATTTCATAAATAACCCATATATCATGAAGGAAATGGGTTTCATTTCATAATCATAACTTTTTAAAAACTGCTTTAAAGACATGATCTTTATATCACTTTAAAACCCACAGAAAAGGAAGGTGCGTCTCATGTATGTAAATCCCAGAATTTAAAATACAAAATTTTGGTATATATGTGAATACCCCTTTAGAAGAAAGAGCTTTGAGTATTCACTTAATAAAATAAAAGGACTTTAGAGAAAGATATAGACATTTTGAGACAGAAATTCTGCAGCATAACAGCAATGTTCCGAGGTTTTAGAATACATTAAAAGAGAGGTAAATGGGTCAACATTCATAAATGACCCATAAAATAGTACATGGACAGAATAAGAAGGATACATGATCATGGTAATGAAATTTCAAGGACATACCATTTGAAATGAAAAACATGGAAGGAAGAAAAAAAATTAGATTTCTCTTATGAATGTTCGGCAGCCCAACGACGTTACTTAAACATCAACAAAAATGATTTGAAAAGATCAAATAGGATCTCTAATCATGTGAACATAAGAGTTCAGTATGATAGATATAGAGATAATTCCCCAACATAACAAAAAGGAACTTGAAAGAATTGACATCAAAGTAAAACTTCAAAACGAGAAGGGTGAAGAACCACTTAAAAACTCGGCAGCCTAACGGCGCCACTTAAAACATCAAAATACTGAATTGAAGAGATCAAATGGGGTCTCTCATCATATGAAAATAAGAGTCCAGTATGATATATATAGATATCATACCCCAATATAACAAAAAGGAACTTGAAATAATTGACATGAAAGTAGAACTTCAAAACGAGAAGGGTGAAGAACCACTTAAAAATTCGGCAGCCTAACGACGCCACTTAAAACATCAAAATACTGAATTGAAGAGATCAAATGGGGTCTATCATCATATGAAAATAAGAGTCCAGTATGATATATATAGAGATCATACCCCAATATAACAAAAAGGAACTTGAAATAATTGACATGAAAGTAGAACTTCAAAACGAGAAGGGTGAAGAACCACTTAAAAATTCGGCAGCCTAACGACGCCACTTAAAACTTCAAAATACTGAATTGAAGCGATCAAATGGGGTCTCTAATCATATGATCATAAAATATCAGTATGATAATTTAGATATCATACCCCAACATTATAAAAAGGAACATGAAAGACTTGAATGAAAATAGAACTTGAAAACGAGGAAGGTGAAAGAATCCCTTAAAAATTCGGTAGCCTAACGGCGCCACTTAAACATTCTTAAAACGAATTGATGAGAGAAAGGGGGGTGGGTTATCTCATCATATGAACATGAAATAGGCAGTAGGATGAATATAAAATAACATCCTCCAACATAAGAACATGGAGTATAAAATAAAAGACATAAAAGAGATTACTTGAAAAGAAAGAGAGAGGTCGGATCCCTTACCTTAAAATGTAACTCTTAAACCTCAAAGGTTGGGACCTTGAGGGCTTGGGGGAACCTTGGGAGGACTACTTGGGAGGTAATGAGACCATAAATTCGTTTGGAAAGAGTGGGGAGTCGAATGGATGAGAGGAGGGCTTGGTATTTATAGGGAAAGTGAGGGGACAAGGCATTAATGGCCAAGGGACACCTCACATGTGCTTTTCTCAAACCCATGTGCTCTCCCTTGTCATTTATCATGGAGTTAGGCCACATGGGGCCCCCAAAACAATAATTCATCAACCTTGGCCGGCCAACCCTCAAAAGATCTCATGACATCATCATGACACCGTGATGATGTCATTAAACATACCGAAACCCTAAAACTGTATTTTTACTATTCACTGAAAATTCAACTTTCTCAGAAAAATCCCAAAATTTCACATTAACCAAATATCAATTCTCTGATTTCAAAAATGAAATCCATTTTATAAAAATAATTTTCTAAATATTTTTAATTTAATTTTTAAATAAAAACACTATTCATTGAAAATTCATTTTTTTCAGAAAAAACCCCCAAATTACCATAACATAATATCGATGCTCTGAGTTCAAAAATAAAGTCATTTTTATAAAAATAATTTTCTAATTATTTTTAATTAAATTTTTAATTAAAAAACACTATTCACCCGAAAAAAACTAATACTTGAATAATAATTAATGAAACCGTTATTTAACTATTTTATTGAATCACATTACATAATCAAGGTGCCTATATTATTTTAAAACTTTCTTTAAGTGAGATTACTAATCCATTTGGTCATATTACTAATCCTAATCATAAAATCACTATTCATAATTTACTATTCATCAAAAATCAAGTTGATCTTATCAGACTCTAAATTTAGTACTGAACATAATTGCAGAAGACCATTTTTTGAAAATCATTACACATTTTTAATTATTTAGGGTTTACATAAACATATTTAAAATATCCTTTTTCTAAAATTCATCAAAAATATGCATACTATATTTATCCGGTCATTTCAAAATTCATAAACTTCATCATAAGAAGAAATCCCAATTTTTATTTAAAACAAGGATTACACAAGGTAGTTACGGTCTCGTTATATAACCCCTTATAATACCAGCATAGGACCTAAGAGTAAGGTGTGCTAGGGTGATAGAAGTTTGGGGCGGCTCAGTCAACATTGCCCGAGTAGTAATTTCTACCAGTTTGAACTTCTCACGAAGACGATTTCGTTCCAGCTTCACATGATGAAGTTCATATTGGATTTGATCCAGAGCAAAGCCCAGTGGTGCTACCTCCTTCCCAAGCTCTGTTAGATGGGCTTCGATCGGTCCAAGACTACTAGGTGAGGCCATCGAATCTTTTTTCTATAATAATTAACCAAGATTACTTATATTTAGAGACAATAATCAAAACATAATAGTCAAAACCCACTGATCTCATTTTAATTATAATCATGTTTATCAAATAAAACATTTTTGTTGAGTATAACAATAACACATAAAATTAGGAAACAAAATTTATTTAAAAATTTCGGGTCGTTACATAATCTGTCCTCGATGTTGAAATAATTATTTTTTAATATCACATGCTATAAAAAAAGAATTAGATAATGTATTTTAATTATAGTTGTGTGATGTAGAGAACTCATAGTGGGGAGAAACTGGAACAACCAACTTGTCTAAAATTATGGGAAGAAGCATCCAAGAAATTCCATGTCAGGGAAAGGGAAATGCTTCAGGTGTGGGGAGGAAGAGAACCTAGATATTGATTTTCAATGGTGAAACAAATAAATGTGATGGAATAATCAAATTTTAGGTTCAACCATAGACTATTGTCCAATGTTTCAACTTCAAAGAACATGGTATCTCTATGAATCTATGCATTAAGACATTCTTCATTGATGGAAACTAAAGACAACGACCTCCAAGGCATAGTGTGAAGGGGAGATCATATGTAATCATAACAACGGTGGTGGGCCTAAAAAATGATGGGGGGATTGGTACATTAGTTATTAACTCAATAATAGATAATGTAGTTTTTTTCTCTTGTTCTACACATTCTATTATATTGAAAATATTTTTTAGAACTACTCAAACACCTCCTCAAAATATAGAAGTAGAATTATCTTTGAAGATAACGAATGTTTAAATTATTTCATCGGAATAATATAACTTATCCATTTTAAAACAATTTGGGTCTTAATTCCTAGTGAACATTATGATACTTTTTAAAAGTAATTTGATGATATTCATGGTATATATTGGCTGTATTTATTTAGAGAAAAAAATTTGATAAATGGAAATCACCACCTATATTGAAAATCATGCTATGGTTCTATAAATGTGAATGGTTGGTGATGAATCTAATTTGGGATTATCATATCAGGAATGGTTATTATTTCTATAGTAGTAATCACATCATGATAAAATTGTTGGGACTAAGGAAATAATGATCCTTAATGACATTCCAATTATGAGGGAACATACAGATGTGTCTCTCAAAGAGTATCCAAATTCATTTCTAGCTGAGTGGCTGAGTTCTCAACCAAATATATACCTTGATCATTTCCAATATCCACGAATCCATATAGAATGGAAAATTTTGAACTTAATGAGCAAAATAAGAATCTCTATGTGAATCTGGATAATCAATTTTTATGCCCAAGTCCATCACCATGGGGTGATTCCGTCATCTTCTTCAAGAAGAAGGATGGGTCAATGAATCAATATATTAATTTTGTGAAGATCAAAAGACGATAAAAAATAATATGTGTCTTAAACAACATATTGATTAATGGTTTTATAAACTATCTGAAACCTATTACTTCTCTATAGTAGATCGTCATTGATGATTTAATCATGTAATGATTAATAAAGAGTATATTAGCAAGAATGTATTTTATACAAGGTATGAACACTATATTTTTAGAGATATTCCATTTTCACTCATGAATAGTCCAAAACTCATTATGTACTTGATCAATAATGTATTTAGGGATTACCTGAGGAAATATTTTATGGTTCGGATAATAATCTAATCTACTATAAAATCAAGGTTGAAGAATCATTGAATTTTAATTATATAATGAAGAAACTATGAATGGAATAATTATTTTTAAATAATATTAAATTTTATTTTTTGATTAAGAATGTAAGACTCTTGGGGATTTTCATCACTAGAAAATGGATATTTGTAGATCATTAAAAAACCAAGGCAATTGAAGGATTTCCAAGACCAACATCTTTGACTGAAATATGAAGTTTCCATGGATTGGTTGGGTACTACAATTTGTTTTTTATAAACCTACCATTATTTTCAAGACCACTAAAAAATCTAAATTAGAAGGTCATAATGTTTTTCTAGACTGAGGAATAATAAGAGAGATTTCATGAGTCAAGGATTATGTTTTTCACTACACTTGTTGTCACATTACCCACCAATAGGAAATAATTTTTGATCTATAGTGATGCATCCAAAAATGGATTGGGTTGTGTACTCCTGAAAGATGAAAAATTGATAGCCTATTTCCCCCACTAATTAAAATCCATGAGAATAATTATCAAATACAAGATTTTTAGTTAGGAGCATTGATCATATCAAGGTTTATTTTTTGACTCTAAATCTATGGGGAGAATTGTGACATATATGTACATCATAAAATCCAAATATATATATTCGAACAAAATGATATCAATATTCTATAAGGAAGTCTGTTAGAGACAATAAGGGATTATGATTGTTCAATGCACAATAATTAGGGGAAAGTAAACAAAGTGATAAATGATCTTTGTAGAAGGGATACAACAGATCTGTCCATAATGATTATTATAAGGGATCCATTTTATTGGATATGAAATGTATAGGATTGGGTATAATAAAAGGATATACATATTCCATTTGTTAAATAAACTATTATTAATCCATTATCAATATGATAAATTTGGAATAGAAGGATGATGAGGGTCTATAGAAAAAACAAGAAAATAATTTGGAGATCAAAGTTTATAAGGATGGAGTTATAAAGTATTGAACATGGATATGTATCACTTCAAAACCAAGATTGGTGAAGAAACATATAAGTTATACATAGATATCTTCACTATCTATTCATATAATAAGAACAATGATACATAATTATTTTAATATAAACTATTAGTGGGATAAAATAAAGTGTGATATTATAGAATTTATATCCTGATGATTGGTATGATGACAAGTTGAGGCTGCCTAAAACATGTCTTATTGTATGATTTAACCATTTCCTAAACATGTATTTCAATGTTAATTAATAACCATGTATTTCATCACAGGACTCCCTGGTACCCCTAAATTCAATAAGGCCGCCTAGGTGTTAGCCGATCACTTTTAATGGTATTTATAATTTATTTCTATTAAAGATGTGTTATATCATAACAATCTCACCAATATAAACATAAGGTAAGTGGTAAGACTACATGGAATTGTAATATCTATTGTATCCTTCCGATATTTGACTTTTAACTGGCAGTTTTGGAGAATCGTTCTGTATGATTTTGATATAGAGAAGAGATACATCACTTATTAACACCCTCATAATAAAGGATAGAATAAAAGAAGATCTAAAAATATAAATTATATGATAATATCATTTTCAAAGTATTTTCAATGATGTTTAGATCAAAACCTTCACCTAATGGGGTTTTAAAAAAACAAATGTTTCATCTATAGTGTCCAAATGACACCTTATGGGGATATGTATGGTAAGAGGTATCAGACTCCAACATGTTGGGATGATGTAGTAGAATTCCTACATATGGGACATGATCTTATCAAAGATATGATAAATAATATTCAAACCATTAAATTTCATCTAAAATATATACAATGTTGATAAAAAGATATATTCATTAAATCATCAGGGAGATATAGAGTTGGAGGTAAGAGATAATGAGTTGCATTATTTATCACTGATGAATAATTTCATGATGTATCATAAGAAGATAAATATTAGTCATAGATACATTGGACCATTGGATTTCCTTGATTTTATTAGAGTGGAGGTCTATCAATTATCCCTTCCACCTATCTTATCTCAAGAAAAAAAATGTGTTCCATGTATCCCTCATGAGGATGTACATACTAGACACCTAACATGTACCAAATCTGAGGGTGGTTTCAGTCATGAATGATCTTTCATATGAGGAGAATCCATGTAGATCTTAGATCGTAGATAAAAATTCCTGTAAAATAATGGAATTGACCTAGTAAAATTGTTGTGGTGGAACATAATGATTGAGGAAGAAACATAGGAAACATAAAATGAAAAGAAATATAAGTACCATCATCTATATTATTGTATAAAATGAAACATTTGTGTGTGTAATTTATGATGTGGTTAATAGTTTAAAAAAAAGAAAACTTATAATTAAAATTCCATTTCTAAAAGATTAAATAAATTATTAATAAATGATATTATAGTAGACAAATGAATTATACTTGTTAATTTAGACCATTAGATATTACATCATATCATATTTAAAAGGCCGTTAAATACCATAGCCATTCATACTATAAATTTTATATATTGATCATATGATTATTATATATATTTGTTTATATTAAACTTATACGATAAAAAATGGAATTGATGACATTAAAAACTAGGATCCAACCCTATAATTCCCATTTATCAAATATTCTTGAGAGAGGTAGAATCACTAGGATTTCCCCTTGACCAAGACCCATCCAATATTCAATAAAAAAATCAACATCTATATAGTTCATGGTATATGTTCAAGATCTTTGGGATCACAAACCCAACCATGTTCAGAGAACCAACATTATGAAATTTCACAATTCTATATCACACCCTTACAAAATTCACTAGTTTAGTAAGGAGTTGTATATCTGGACACCAGATGTATAAATTTGTATATTTTGATTTATATTAAAATAATGATCATATTTATCCTTTTTTAATATTAGATTCAAAATTATTAATTAATGAATTTGAAAAAGAAATTATGTAACAAGACACAAACTGTATTTTTGAGAAATTTATAGTTTCAATAATCCCATATATTGTTTGAAATGAATAATTTTTTAAATAAATTACATTTTAAGAAAATATTGTTTAAAAATAATAATTTCAAAATATAAATTATAATATCATTTTATTGTGTAAAATTTATTTTTTACCATGATTATACAACTATTAGTGTCAAAATTCATTTTTTATTAAATATTCATTTTTAATTTTAATGTAAAAATAATAATATTTACAAGATAATTTTTATAAAATAAATATTAATTTTTTATATAATACTATTAAAATTATCCAATGATGAATGTTTAATAATTTTCTGACATAGTGGGGTTTTTGGTAAAAATTATACAATTTATAATAATATGTTATGAATTATAAATCATAAAATCCCAAAAAATGATTTAATAAATACTAAAAATTGTATCCTTGACCAAAATTATGTTTCCTATTGAAAATACGTTCTTTTAAAGTTATTTGATAATTTTTTTAACCATGAATGAACTCTCCAAGACCAATAAAATATTTTAATGTTTTAAAATCATTTATTTATAATCATGACTTACTTACACATCACAAAAGGCATTATTGTAAGGAATTTGGTTCATAGCCTTATAAAATAATTAAGACACTAATATTTTGTAGAATTTTTATGAACAAACCATGGTGTGGTTTATGTTTTTGATTACATTTTCATATAGTGACCAAATTTTTTTTGGGAAATTAAAAAACATTTCTCCTCAATTTTTCTATATAAACCACTGAAACACCCAACACTCTTTGTGAAGAACCCATGTATAGGTAACCTAATTTTCTCATTCCTCATTATAAGCCTCCCACGGTAACCCAATTTATCAAGAATCTCATCCCAAAAATTTATATGTTCTTTATAAAGGTAAGGGATTATCTTTCCCACCTCTATATTCAAGAAACTTATCTATATTATGGATTTTAATTTCAAATTGATCATGAAAAAATTGTTATTACACATCCATATTAAAATAATTATGACAACCATGTGATAAGATCCCCATTTAAATCTCATTCACCCATTCTATAAATATTTTTGTAGACTCATTATACTTATGAAATTATACTATGATTTTATATACCGAATACTTGAATAGTGAAACCACATCTTCATTTCCACTCAGGGGAATACAGCGAGTTGTTTATATTAAAAATATATAGATCATTTCTATGTATGGAACCTAAAATCCTTAATCATGGGGTTAGAATTTCTGAAATATATCCCTATGTTTTCAATACTATTTGGAATACATATGAATGTACGTGATATCAATGTGATGGGTGGGACCAATATTATATTTCCCTCCAATGAAATCATTAATTTTTTTATCTCGTGATATTCCCTATATGATTAATGTTATTTTATCCTTTCAACACTATGTTATAATTTTTTTGTGTGTGTCAATGACATAAGCTTATGATGTTGTGTTTTATGTTGTTTCAACATTCCTATAATTTTTTGAAGTTATCATGTAATATCATGCATCTATGTTCAATAATATGATTCTCACCCCGACTATATCACTACAATAGTCCTCTTTGATCACATTTACTATATTACCTTATGTTATGAATTGGTCATTCGCATACACGGATTTATAAGTCACCCCGTTCATATGTTATTTCCTAGGTTATTGTGTGTAGTTTTAGAAGATCTATAGAATATTAAAACATTTTATTTAATTCTTAAGAAATTTTATATTTTGTTATTTCATGTTATTGTGTTATATAACTAGTAACCCAAATATAGAAGACTTCATGATATTCTGGTGTTGTATTAAGTTTATATGTAAGAAATAAATTATGAAATAATATTTATAGAAGATATGGGTTGTTATAATTTGATCAATTTTAACCATTTAGGAACATAATTTATCATCAGATCTCCATTTCAAACTACGCCTTAATAGTTGGATATTTCATTTCAATTTGTTTAAATATCGAGTGTTGTAGTGGAACCATGAGTAGATCAATTACACATTTATTAGCACAGTAAGTAGTTTTTGACCTATAAATTATTAACATAATTAATTTTTATTTATATTTAAACCAAATATTCTATGTTTATGCATGTTTTTTAGCCATATAATCATCCTCATTAGTACTTTAGGTCTCTAGATTTATGTTCTTTCAATTATTGATCACACAAAATTATCCAATATATTTTATTCTAACTGATTTTTAATGTCTATCATCAAAATTTCAATCCCACTAAAAAACTGTGTATCGAAAATAAATATTTTCATTACATATTATACACATAAATACAGAATTCAAATTCACTTTATAGAATATGCAGACTCACTTGGGGACAATCATATAGGACTTAGTTGGTTCACTATAAAAACTAAAAAAATGTTAATAACAAAACAACGTCATTTCTATATACTGAGAGACAATGTAAACATAAAATAATCATCCATAATTCTTTATGACTAAAAATTTTACCAATATAATCCTCACCATGTTTCAAACTAACATTACTTATTGTTCAAACCACAGTAAAATCATACATGCTGAAATTCTTCAATATCTCTCGAGAACATTTTTGTAAAGCTAGACCAATAAAGTATTCTTATTTATCACCATATAACCCCAAAATAAACACATTTATCAATGAATTGACATTTAAAAATGATTCATAAATTATCAAGAGAAATATTTATAGGCATGCACATTTTAAGAAATAATAATTATTACATCAGTGTAGATAATGAATATATTAGTACATGGGAACATGTTTTTCTCGTAAAGGTTATCTTAAATTTTATTTTACAGTACCAAACATCTCTTAAGAGGTAATAAAAATTAGAAAAACAGACATGGGGGTACTTTCGTAACCCATATAGATCACTACATAACTAATGAAGCATGGTTCAGTCACAATAAAAATATTTGTGGTTCATAAATATATACATCTTGAAAATATCCATTCATGAAAGATTGAATCACACCCATTTAAAAAAATATCATTTTATATTATATAAAGAATCTCAAATCATACATATATATTCAATTGAAACAACATAATAAAATATGTCAACATAAGAAAATCCTCCAACCTAATATTATCCTTTGTAACGTAATGTATATTTTTTTTCCATGAAAAACTTTTATTGGAAGTCATTTTTTCTTTAGACACGTTTTCTAATTGAAATTATTCTGTTATAGTATTGTAACATGATCTGATGTGTCATTCTATTAAATTTTATACTTATCTTCATTGATTTCATTTTTACACACTTTTATGTCAATATACGTAATTACTATTTATGGCATAATATAAGGGGAAAGAGAAAATTATTTATTACACCTCATTCATCAAGTAGTATAAAGTAGAGCATTCTAAAAATGAATTATATTTATAGGTTCTATATAAATTTTTAGACTATGACATATGAATTTAAAACTCTCATATATACAGTATCATCACTATTAAAATCTGAATCAATATTAACATAACCAAGTATATTTTCATCTTATTATCCCTTATCATTATCATTATTATAAATTTATTCTTCATCAGGTTTTTCAAGATATGATTCATTATACCATCCATTTTTGAGTATTTTTTCTTCAATATTCACATAATAATGGTCCAAAACATGGGTTTCCATTTTCCCCACCACTTGTATGCTCATAATTTACATAATAAACCAGGAAGTCTCATACCTCATCATTATTGTCGTAATTTTATTGATTATAATTTTTGATAACGATAAAGCATGTACAATAAAATTAATTAGTATAAATCAATGTTGTATTAATTTTTTTATATATTTTAAAAAGAATTAATATTTTATTTGTACATAAAGAATAAAACATTTTTATTGTAGACAGTTCTAATCATAACTTTTCTCAAGAAAAACATTAAGAATTTGGAATATGTTATCATAATTACTCCCATATCTATAAAACAATTATTTTTATTGAATAAATATGCATTTTTTATAATATGGAGAACTATATTAAACCATTATATTATTCATAGTATGATTATGTACAAATCATTATCTCGTAATTTAACTTTCATTATCATTTCTCAGCGTCTTTAAATAAACACCCAACTCTGTGGTAATTATTTTTTAAAACTTTTACCCATCGCCACTACATTATATTTTGGACTCATGAACAGCTCATCAATCATCCTTGTGAAAAATAAATTAATGTGATGTAATAAATTTCTACTCTATTAAATTTATTTCCATTTATAAAATGTAAGATAGAATTAAAAAAATAAAGGGTTCGTGTATATGAAATTTCTATATCACATTGACTTGTTTCAATGAATTTTTCATAATGAAAAATTTTAAAAATATATTATCTTTGTCTAAATATTTTTAGAAATAACCTCACCACACCCCCATTGAAATCATTCTCAAAATACATATACAATGATGGTTATGACATATATACCATGTTTTTTCCTTTGTTTCTCAGAAAATCACCATCATCATCAGGCTTGATAATTGAAAATTGATCACTGCAACTTATTTCTCAAATATTGATGAATCTTAAAATTTTTAATCTCTTTATGATGAATGAATTATAAAAATTACTTCACTACCATCATAAGGTTGCAAGATAATACTCAATAAATTGTTTTTTGATCCCTCATAAAAATATAACTTCGTTTAAATTTTATGGTCCTCGATTGAATATAAAGAAAAATAATTATAATTTTCAAGGATCTCTAATTTTAAATATCAACTAAACCACCATACTAATATTTTACATAATTCCACATGTATATGTCCCATAACATGTTATATGTACATACATTATAAAGTATCCTTAGATTACCAGTTTTCAATTCTTTAATATCCACTCTAAAAAGATGCGACTTCACATTATTTTATATCTACTAATATTTTTAAACTCTAGTATCTTGTATTATTTTTTCTTCAATTATTTTGATACATCTTTCCACATGAGGATATTTTTGGTAACATATTCAAAATATCTCATCGATGAAATAAAATATATTTTGTGTTGACAGAAATGGAAAATATTTGTTCACAGGTTTTATATTATCAGTATTTATAATATGCTTCCTTAGAGTGCTCCCCCATAATTCATGGAATCTCTAACACCATGGTAATTAAATGTTATACCAGTAAACATAGTATTTCCTATAAAATCCATATCTACAAAAATAGACACTAAAATTTAATATTATATTAATCTAATAATTTTTTTCATTTGAACATTAATTTTCATCAATATTATATCAAATAATTTTTTCTTTTCACCACAGAAAATTTCTATACTATAACTTTTTCCAAAATTATTTGATTTAAAAAAAAATTTGATTGATTTTTCAAATGCATAAAATCCATTTTAGTGTTAACAAATGCATAATAGGATCCAAAAAATTGATTGACTATATAAAAAATATTAGTTTCTCATACCTTATTTTGTAGGATAACATTTTTAGTATATTTAGGTGATTCAAGTTGAACATTAATCAATATAATGGGAAATTATCCCAATAATGTCTCAGAATTTCAATTTAATTTTTTTAAAATCATATGGAATTATTATGAAACCAGACGTTCTAATGGAATGTGATTTCGAGGCCCGGTGAGCCCAAAATAGAATTTTGAACTTTTTTATGTTTGTTGGTGTAAACGTGAAAGAGAGGATTTATAACTTTTAAACCGCTACTTGGATAACATATATAAGGGTACCACTAAACTTGGAATTCACTAATTAACCATCAAAACCCCTATCATTTATAGGCATTGGTTGGATGAAAATGTTAATATTTACACATTTTACAAAATAATAAAATAAATTAAAATGTTAATTTATTTTTCAACCCTCACCATTGAGCGGTGGCTAGAAACGTTACGATGTGGTCAGGAGGTTCATCAAATGAAGATCATTAATGTCTCATTTTTTTTGAAGCGTAACTGATACATTGTTAAATTAATAGAAACACTGTAACAATGTGATGTCATTGCATAATAGAAACCCTATTATGTGTTTTTTTAATGGGTTAACAAATTGGAGAATTTATAATCATATGGTGTAATTTATCTAATTAACTGATGTCGATAACTCTATCCAATGACGAATGATGAATGCTAGTAGATCTTTAATGACTTCTATGCATCTCTTATAATGAGACTGGTGAGCGACAACCACCTTCAACCTCTCGAGTCCCAATTAATGGAACGAAGTAGTAATTAACATCAATCTAGGTAGGGGTTTTTTTTATTTTTTATTTTCCCATTTCTTACTATTAAAATGATGAACGTGGATAAACCCACCAATAGATTATACCTAGACTATGTGTTCTTGTGGGAGGGTGTATTTCTTCGGTTTTCTCTCTGGGATTTAATTATTTTATTGATAGAATTATAATCCCAATCCTCCCCTGTTTTAAATTTCTAACTCGGAGAGCGCATGAGGAAACGAAAAAAAAAGTGAGAGACCCTATGCCTTTTGTTTTTATTATGTCCGAGAAATAAAAATGTCCGAAATAGGACTTTGATACCATCACTGGAAGGAAGAAAATCTTTGAAGGTCATAGGTGCAAGCGGCGCGAAAAACAGCCCATCGGATTTGTCCCGGTAGTCCATGAAGGACCATACTTGTGAGCGGATGCGGTGGTCATGGGAAGGTGGCAGTGTTCCATGAAGGAACACTAGGAGGAGTGTTGTAGGTGGCCTAGGCCATGGAATAGTGATAGGGCCGCCAGATTCACCTAGCACGTGGTCCCCTGACCACACACGGACACCCTGGGCAGCACGGTTTGGCCAGTCGTGTGACACCTCCAAATGCACTACACGTCCAAGATAAGGGTAACAGGTCGACAAAAGGCTAACTAGGTAGAAGTTAGGTCTTACCCGCCCCTTAGGGTTGGGAAAGATGATATTGGGTCATTGGGTGACCCGACGGGTTGGACCCTCGACCAAGCTGGACCGGGTCCAGTGATCCCTCGTGGTCCTGACCAACGGGCCCAGCCGGACTGGAGAGACCTAGACCCAAATCAGGTTAGGTTGGTTCAGTTAGATCAAAATGGTTCAGGTGGATCCCCTATGCTGGGTTGGTCAGGTCAGTCTGGGCTGAGATGCAACAGACCCCTGTTAACTAAAATGCCAATGACTAGAAAACTGAGTCTCTATTTAACGAGATGTTTGTGGTGTTTGAACCCTCACAACAAGGTGTATATTTTTTTTAAAACTCTTTTTGGACGTTAATGTATGTCTAAATTTTAAGAATGTATTGAGGAGTGGTTCTACCAAAATCATGCACATTACGTGTGGAAACCATGCTGTTGGATGAAACTAAAATACTGCAGAAAAGAGACCGTTTGTGGATCAGATAATATGGTCTAATAGTAAGATTCTTCTATGTGACCCGGTAGGCCCACATTGGGGAGAATCTTTTTTGTGACCCGGTTGGCCCATGATAATCAACCAAAAGAGTACATCAGAATAGACAAGGTGGGAAGTAGCTTCTGTGTGACCTGACATTCTCACGGGGGAGAGCATTTTGGTGTGACCAAACATACCAATGGTACTCATCAGGGATGAGTACCACAACCATACAAGGATAGTGGGAAGAGGATTTTGAGTGACTCAACATACCCATTGTACTCATTGAGGTAGAGTTCTCCAACACCCCATGGTGTTCGACATTATAACCGATGGTATTACTTTCTTACACTAGAATATACATGGTGTGTGCTTTCATAAATCATGATCATTCTTGTTGATCATGCTATCTGGTTTTTTGGATTGATTGGTGTTATTACCATTGTGTTTTTGGGAAACTACAATTTTTTTTTACTCATCCCAACACGGGCTTTTCCCGCACGTGTTGTGTATGCTGCAGATAAATGTTGCCTGGATGGAGGACTCGGTGGCCTAGGACCTCGTGGTGGCCCATGAGACCAAGCAGGCAGGGCATACTTCTGCGGCTTCTAGTAGCAACTCTGTACTTACCCATCATGTGTTATTTCAAGTGGATGACTTTTAGCGTTTTCCTTGTATGGTATAGATTTCAGTTTTCCTTTTATTGGGATTGTATTCTATCCCATTTTACCAAAAGTATGTAATTTTACTTAGTGGTTGTTTAGTGGCATGCATGTTTACTTTTACATCATTTTAACATGGTTGTGTTTTTGTGTGTATAAGTACTCAATAAAATTCCAGGCACATATAGGTTGATGCCTTGGGTGCTTGTCACCAACCCCAGGCCTTCGGGTGATAGGCATAGGGTATGTCACAACACGTGCCCTAGGGTATGGGTCGTGACAAAGTGGTATCAGAGGTTGTCAGTTCTTCTTAAAAAACCGAGTGTTTTTGTTTTATTATTGGTGAGAAAGTTTTAAATGTTTTGAGATCGACATTCATATTCGGGGAGTCCACTGTTGATGTGGTGGCCAATGTATCTATACACTAAGAAACTGAATTCTACTTTTTGGCTCTATAGATAAAAACACTGGTTGCATAAGTGTCTCCTTATGTTCTTATTGAATTAGAGTCATCTCACTAGGTATAATATATTGATCATGGTACATCCTGATCTATTTTATGATTCATCTATGAAGACAGTCATCTTGGCTTCTGATACGTGATTGTGTGGATAGACCACCTAGTGATGAGATGTCGGTTAAGGGAACAGTACTTGAGATGGCCCCACTGGGTGGTGCACCGGTGTTTCCACCACTCATTGATCAACACTTACAAGCATTTTTATTGGAAGAGGGTTTACATAGATTCAGTTCCTTGCATGATTTTCATAGACAAAGAGCTCCATGGTTCTGGGAGAGATACAGATCATCAGGTCACTGAGGAATCACTGGAGTTAGGGACACAGTTCTTCCTCATAGTGGGGACACCGCTTGATCATATAGAGATCTTGGCAATGAGACTTCTGCAGGGCTCAATAGAGAGATGGTGGAGCATGACCGTACCGATGCATGATGAGTCAACCCTCACCTGGACATATTTCGAGTGGCTATTCTAGGAAGATTTTTTTCCCGCGGCATTCGACTTTGTGCACATACAGAAGCTGATTCACCAGCAGCAGGGAAACATGTTAGTGGATGATTACTTTTTGTGTTTTACATACCTCTCTCACTACTCCATGGTCATGGTGTGGTACCCCTTCCTTAGGGCCCAGACCTTTGAATAGGGACTTATATGGGATTTCAGGACATCCATGTTGCCTCTCTGCATCAAACTCAGGCTGGAGTGTTGAAGCCATCCCTTCTTGTGGAGAGCTTCCTAGCAGAGCAGTCACTGGATTCTAGAGCCACATGAAAACCACATGTGGCGTAGTTTTTAGTGGTGAGCAACATGAAGCATATGAGGGGACCCAAGTGGTTCAAATCATCTGGGGCACAACCCCTTGACTCTAGGTCAGTAGTGTTGGGCTCCCATACCAGAGAAAGTTTGTAGGGAACTTGGTTGTTCTTCACATGTGGAGAGCTAGGAAACATGGATCATGATATCCTAACTCACCACATAGATGATCATCATATGGCCAAGGGATCTCATTGGTATAGTAAGAATTTTGAGCGAGGAGGTACATATGGTGATGTACATGGAAGGGTAGAAAGGTGAGTGGAAGGTGTTGGACGACGGTTCAAGGTGTATCCAGCACCACCCCTAGATGGTCCACCATGGGCTTAGGGAGCCAGTGGAAAAAAGGCAAGGCTAACTTCATCCAATGGAGGCCCGCGACCATGAAATTCCTAATATTATGATAGGTAGAATCTGGGTGTTCTCCACCTTAGCTATGGTTCTTATTAACTTAGGTTCCAGTCACTCTTTCCTTATGATAGAAATTGTTCATGTTCTAAAGACTCTAGTGGAACCATTGGCTCGATCCTTATGATTAGAGACTCCTACAAAAGTGGATTCGACAATTACACACTGGTTCCAGTACTGTGATCTTACTCTAGGATTTGATTGCTTTGGTTGGGATCTCCTAGTAGTGGATTTTATGCCTTACAATGTCATCTTGGGTTTAGACTAGTTATCTACAATCCATGATCATATCGACTGTATTATATGAAAAGTGATGTCTCTCTACAAGAATGTGACCAGGTTTTCCATCACTAGTGAGAAGGAATCATTTGTAGAACATGACATTAAATCTTTAAGTAGGGTGTATCCTATCACTAACCAGTTGGATTACCTCACTCTCTATGTGGTGTAGGAGAGGAGTCCAAGATTTTTTGTGGTGGTGGATGAATATGAGGATCGATTTAATTAGGATGTTCTCATACTACCTCCTCACATGGATGTAGACATCAACATCAACTAGTACCCAAGGAAAACATCGATATTCACACAAAAGTATTAGATTGTTGATGCATAGATTCATGAATTATGGGAATAGTTGGAGCACTTGCAGGAGAAGGGCTTTGTGAGACCCAGAGTTTCACCATGGGCAGCCCCACTGTTTATTCCAAGGAGGCATATGTGAGTTTGACGTTGTGAATGGACATCTGATAGCCAAACCAGTTGAATGTGAATAACAATTATCCACTACAAAGGACTGATGACCTCTTCTATCAGTTGATGGGAGATAGGTTGTTCTTGAAAAGATACCATAGATGGGGCTATCACCAGCTTCAGTTGCGTGATTAGGATGTACTGAAGATAACCTTTAGATGTCAGTGTAACCACTATGAGCTCTTTGTGATACCCTTTGGAATGACTGATTCCCCTAAAGTGTTCCTGGGACTCATGAATTTGATCATCTAACCTTACCATGATTGCTTCGTGGTGGTCTTCATGGAAGACATCTTGGTGTACTTAGGGTTTGAATAGGAACACACTACTCAACTACAAATTTTCCTAGATACACTACTAGAGCACGGAATTTACGGAAAACTCTGAAAGTGCCAATTCTAAATTTGGGAGGTCCAATTTCTTGGACACATCATCTCGATGGATGGAGTTGTAGTTGATCTGGTAATGATTGAGGCAGTACGTTCTTGGGATCCACCTAGGAGAATGATGGAGGTTTGGAGTTTCTTGGTGTGGTTGGATACTAACAGAAGACCGTGCTCATCATTTCTAGAGTATCAAAACCCTTGTCATCTTGGAAAAAGATTTTAAAACCATTAGTGTGGATAGAAAAGTTATAGAAGGGTTTCTAGTAATTGAGGTAGATTTTAAAGAGTTCCCCTGCCTTGTGACTACCAGAAGAGGGCATTCGGAATTTAGTCTTTTACGATGCATCAAGGGCCGAAATGGGTTGTGTCTTGATATATGAGAAAGTAGTGATCGCCTAAAAATCATGATGGTTGAGGATACTTGATGAGAAATACTTGAACCATGACCTGGAGTTTCAAGTAGTGGTATTTTCCTAAATGATATGGAAGAACTACATGATGGAATATTGGTTTACCATATACTCTGACCACAAGAGTCTCAAGAATATCTTCTCAAGGAAGGACCTGAACAAGATACAATGAAGATGGCTGGAGGTATCCCAGACTATGACTTTGAGATAGTCATTACTCCTAGGAAGGGGATTGTGGTGGCAGACACACTCAACATGAGGTATAGTTTAAAGATGCTTAGTGAGGCAATAGAGAAACTAGCTGTGATGTAGATATCCTACATGGATGATTATGGGGAAGCATACCATTAGTCAATGATTTTCCTTCCCCTCTCTTATAGTGAGTTAGGGAGGCACAATTTGTAGATGTTTACTGTGAGGCCCAACGTTCTCAGTTATCCTCAGAAAAAGCACATAATGGATTTTAAATAAGTTGGGAGTACGTCATCCTTTTCAAAGGATGCACTGTCATAGCAGTGACGTTTTGGGAGCAGTTGTTTAGGGAGTTCCATTCATCTGATTTAAAGGTACATTTTATTTTGGCGTAGGTATACCATGACCTCTGATTTTAGTACTGGTGGACAAGGTAATAGAAAGAGGTGACAGGGTTCATCTTACAATATGTCACTTGTTAGCAAGTGAAAGCTGGGCATCGAGTTCTACCAGGCTTGGCCCAATCACTCAAGGTACTAGAGTGGAAATGGGATGGTATCTCGATGGACTTTGTACCAACTTACCAAGCACGTCCATGGGTCGTGATTCTATCTAGGTAGTCATTTATTGTCTCACAAAGTCACCTCAATTCATACCAATATAGGAGAATATATCAGTGGAGATATTGGGACACCTCTATATCGACGAGATAATGTGGATTCATAGGGATCCTTTGATGACCGACTCTGACAGTGAAGCTCGCTTTACATCCTAGTTGTATAAGGGATTGTTGGTGGTTTTCAAGACTCATATACACTTGAGCACATCTTTTGACCCTTAGAAATATGGTTAGATGGAGAAGACCATACAGACCTTGGATGGAAAGCTTTGTGCTAGTGTCCTTTATTTTGGGTGTAGTTGGGTGGACCACCTACCACTAATGGAATTTTCATACAACAACAACTATCACTTAACCATTGGCATGGAACAATCTGAGACCTTCCAAGGGAAGCCATGTGGATTACCTCTATTCTAGACATACCCAAGGGATTCAGCACTCATGTGTCTAGAGATGGTATGGGTTACCACTAAGATGGTGTAGATCTCCCAGGAGTTGATGAGGACTATGCAGAGTAAGAAGAAATCATATACTGACAAGAGATGGAGATCCAAGGAGATTGAGGAGGGATACCATGTTTTCTATTGAGTCCCACTCTGATGGGGATTGATGATATTTATAATGGATGACATGTTATCTCTGAGGATTATCTGGCCTTTTCAGATTTAGAGCAGAGTTAGAGAGGTGTTATAGTACCTATATTTTCTCCCATAGATGCACTAGGTTCACATAGTCTTTCACAGGTCATAGTTGAGAAGGTATGTTCATGATCCATCTCACATCATTGCCTAGGGAAAGCTATATATTGAAAATGGGGATCCAATTGCATAGTTCCTAGTTGATATATAGGATCGATAGATGTGGGCTCTTCGATGATGGTCAATTACTCTGGTGTGTGTTAAGTAGAAGCACGAAAATCTATAGGAGTGCACATGGGAACAGAAGGCTTAAATTCATTCTCAGTACCCCCATATATTTTATTAGCCCTATTTTGTCTTACGAGGATGTGAAACCAAAAAATGGGGAGTTATGTAATGTCCCTTAATTTTCATGTAATTTGTTTTAAAATTATACGGAATTTTTTCAAGATGAGACTTTATGATCGCAATTGATTCTGAGGCCAGGTGATACTTTTTTTAAGTTAGTTTAAGTAAATATGAAAGAAGGGTTTTCTAACGTTTAAATCTGTGATCAGATCAAAAATACGAGGGCACCGTTGAACGTGGAATAACAAGACTCTCCTAGAAAGGACCTAACATTGAATGACATGGTTCAGAAGAATATGTCAATTTTCATACTTTTAGTAAAATTCTAAAATAACATAAAAAGTTATTTTATTTGTCTTCACTCACTGTTGAGTAGATGATAGTGTAATTTTGGTATGGTGATGAGGTTCATTAAAATAAGTCCATTAATGGCTCATTTTTGTGAAGTGTAATAAATACAATGTTTCATAAATGAAATAGCATAATGACACGATGTCTGAGAATAATAGAAAAAATGTTACATATTTTCTTTTAATGGTTTATCTCAATGGAGAATTGAGAATCAAAGGGAGGAATTTATCTGATGAACTGATGTTGAGGTCTCCCTCGAGTGAAGAACGATGATTTTCAGTCGATCATTATTAACTTTTACACATCTCAATGAATGGGACCCATGTGTGATGAATGACTTCGACCTCTTGAATCCTAGAGAATGGAATTATCTAACAGTGAACACCAATTTAGGTAGGGTTGGTTTTGTTTTCAGGTTTTCCACATTCATATTCATAAAATGATGAACATGAATCAACCCACAAATAGGTTGATCTGAGGATCAGGTGTTCTTGAGAGAGGGTTCCATTCATGGATTTTCTATCCATGATTTAATTATTTGTTGATATAACTATAATCCCAATACTCCACTATATTAAATTTGTAACATGGACTGAACGAGACTAGACACACAGGGCCCGAGCCCCTTTGCCTTGTGTGTTCTTAATGTACGGGCATTTGAAACGGTGGAATGTCTACATAGAGGTTACCACAAGAAGGATGTATTCTCTGGAGTATGTTGGCACAAGCGACGCGAAGAACAGACCACCAATGCGGACTTGTTGTTCTATGGAGTACCCTACCGGTGCACCCACGATGACTTCTTCAGGAGGGTGGCCGCATTCCATGATGGCCCATAGGAAAGAGAGTCGAGTCAGAGTGATAGGGTAGCCGAATGTTCCAGTGGTCAGGGATGGCGGATGCGGTTGGGCGACTGGTGGCTGTGGAAACTACTGGGAGATGGCATCTATGTAGTGGCATGCAGCCGTGGGCCATGGTTTTTCCCAGAACGCAGTCCCCTCACTAAGTGCAGACCCCCAGGACATCTGAGTTTTAGGGGCCATGTGACACTCCCAGATGTACCCCATGTCAAGGCTGAGGGGAATCGGTCCGCCATAGATGGAACGACTAGAAGGCGGGGCAGACTCGTCCCAGTGGGCCAGACACAACCCTATTGGGATAGAACATTCCCCAGTGGGTCGTACCCCAGCCCAACAAGCCAAACCCACCCCCTTCGAGTCAGGAAGGATGAGACCGGGTCACAGGGTGACCCTGATGGTTGGACCCTCGGCCAAGTCGGGCTAGGTCTACTGAGGCCCAATGGGCCTGGACAACTGGCCATGCCAGAATTGACCAACCCATACCAAAAAGGGTTATTTCGTGTCAATATAATCAAACTGAGGGAGGTGGGGCCCTCAGGCCAGGTTGGTCGTGTCGGTCCAACCAGGTCGGACCAGGCCTAGACGCAACCTGACCATGTTTACTAAAACGCCAATAACATGAAAACTGGGCATCCAATTGATGATCTTTCTTGTGTATTAGATCCCTCAGTATGAGGAGGGTATTTTGGAATTATATTTGGTGTTTTTATTGGAATCAAAAATTCTAATAATTGATTGATAATAGGTTCTCCAGGAACCAAGCGTACTACGTGCAAAAACTCTGTAGTTGGCTGAGACATAAATATTGCTGACACATGAACCACTATGGATTGAATACTATAGACTAATAGGTAGTGGAATCTATTTGAACTACTAGTGCTAATGTGGGGATCAATTTTTGTGTGGCCCTGAAGAATCACTATACTCGATAGGAGGAGTACCACAGTATGGCCATGGCTGGAAACAACATGTAAGTGAATTGACATGCCCACGTTGGGAAGTGGTTTTTGTGTGTCTCTGCATACCCAAAATACAATTCAGGGATGTGTACAACAAGAGTCCAATGATGGTGGGAAGTGACTTTTTAGGGACCCATCAGGCCCAGTATACACATTGAGGAAGTGTTCTCTAGTAACCCATGGTGTTCAATGTTATGATTGATAGTCTTATTTTCCTACTCTAGAATATACCTTGTGTGAGCTATCATTCTTCATGATCATTCATGGAGATCAGTATTTTTTGTTTGTTTTTGTATTGATTTTTGGTATTTACTTTGTATTTTGGGGTCCCTACTGAGTATATTGTTATGCACCCCTCCACGGGATTCACCTATAGGTGTTGTGTCGGGTGCAGATAGATGTCACCTTGATGGAGGACTCGGTGGCCCCGCACTTAGTGGTACCTAGTGATACTAGGCGGGTGGGGCATACTTATATGGCATCAATCAGCTACTCTGTACTTATATATTAGGTGGGGTTTCTTGTAGATAGCTTTCAACACTTTCCTTGTACTTTCCATTTTTCAGTTTATCTTTTGTTGGGATTGTATTCTGGACCAATTGACCTATAAATTGTAATTTTACTTACTAGTTTTTAAATGTCATGTATGATTACATTTCCAGAGTTGGGACATGGTTGAGTTTTTGTGCATATAGGTACTCTGGTAAAATCCTCCCACTTGTAGGTTCACGCCATAGGTACTTGTCACCATCCCCTGGACATCGAGAGACGGGCATGGGGTATGTCACAGCACGGGCCCCATGGGATGGGTTGTGACAATCCAAAATATTTAATGTTTTTTAGCTTCAAAACTCTAAGATTTTATTTATAAAATACATCATACTTTTAGCATATTTTGTATTGAGATCAATATTTTTTTCTATAATTCTCATCTTATGGATTTTAATGATACCAGTGTGATCAATATATTATATCATTAATTGATATTCACAATTTTTTTCTCTTTCAACATCATTCTCAAGTACCATGGAAACTTTTTGATATTAGAGTTTTAATCAAGGAATGATTGACTCTTATATTTCTTAATTTATTTACTTTAACTATAATCATCCTACATATATGTTATTGATGTTATTTCATGTTATTAAACATGTTCTATGAACGTTTTAATATTTTCAAAGGTAACATTATCTTCAAACTAACTATGTTATGATATTTATTCATTACCTTTTTTTCCCACATGATTTTTACTCATTATTAGATGGAACTTATTATTAATAATATACACATTATAGGATATAAGATATTTACAATTTCAAATAAATTCCAATTTCTCATTATTATTAATCCCACCATTATTCTACTTTTGACCTTAAAAAATCCATATAAAATTCCAATTTAATCGTATTAATAGAATATTATCATTGAATTTCACTTTTCCAACATTTATATTATTGTGTACAAGGGAAATCATTCCCTAATTATATTTATCTCCTTACTCATCACCATGAAATTATAATTCAGAATAATTTATATTAACATTCATCATGATATCATTCAAGTAATTAAAATAAATTTCCCATCCATTTTAATCTTCTTATTAAAAATAGAATCCCTTATAAGTTCATAGGTACAAGGAATATTTTTCAACTACTTAATTGAAAGATAATATTTATCCTCTAATAAAAAAAATATTTTCATAAAATATACCATGTAAGTTTCTTATTTTCATTGAATAATGATTGTATCATTTTTTATTTCTCTAAAAACACTTATATTTCTATAAATTTATTCCCCGCATTAAATATACCACAACAATCTTATAATTAGATATTCTAATATATTCCAACATTGATCAAAAAATATTTAGCTGGTATTATATAAATTTTTTATTCCCTTTAGAAAAATTTAAACTATTCCATTTACCTATAGATGTTTTGAGAACCATTTCCTTTATAAAAATATTTTTTGATAAGGAAATGAGATTCACATTAAATTATTTTATGCCAACAACAAAAATTCATTTAATAAATGATTTCATGTAAGAATCCCTCTTGATAGCTACAAGACTCCCCATAGTATCATTAATAACTTATAAGAAAATATGTAAAAAAAGAAGAATACAAATTTTTATTTTAGGCATTTTAATTATTCCCATCTTTTTTATGTATATATCTACTATTAATTGAAGTCATATTCTTTATATTATATTTCATATAGAAAAGAATCATTATAGGGGACCTTTATTTTGATAAAAAATTGAATACCTTAGTATCCAATTGTGTAACCTATATATAGAGGGGATGAATCAATGTTACAATCTATATATATGTTGTCTCTTATAAAAAATCATCTTATTTGATAGGATAAGATAAGAATCTACTCAAACCATGTATAACTAACCCATATGTAGAATTTAATGAATGAAAAATAAATCACATCATAATATTAAAATATTTTATCATAAAATGGGTTGATATAACCAAATGGTGTTGAAATTGATTTTTATACCTAGATTTATCATTGAATATCAAATGATATCATATTTTATTTGAATGTATTATCCTTAACCCTTGATTCCATATCCATAAATATGTATCCCTGAGATTATTCATTTTTTAAATATCCCGCAAGTTTATAATGGAAAAAAATATCACTAATATTCTCAAGGATGATTAATCATATTAAGAAGTTATACATGAATAATTTGGAATAAACAATATTATTCAGTTTTATTATTATTCATGAACTGGATCTATAATGTTTATCAAGCAAGATAGGTTTTAAAACATTAACATTATATTAATATTTTCATTATATGATAATTCATAGTCTATATATTTAATTAAATACACACTCAATGAAGTTAATATTTCATATTTTAAATTTTTATTATAACACATAGATAATTTAATATTATGAATTTATGAAATTCCTGAAAAACTGGTCACAGAATTTAGGAAAAAATTTTGTCCCTCAATTGATCACATGTTTATATTACCCATTCGATTAATATTCTAACAGATCAAATGAGTTAGTCCATATAATCCTTAATAGATATTAATTATCTACATACCCCATGGGTTTTCTCTAATGTTATCATCATCAATCACTTTTAATATAATTATCCAAATGACATTCCAAAAATAAATTCCACCTTTTCATTTTATTCATATCATCAGGAGTTGAATATGATCCGTAAAAACCCTTCACTGAAAATATTGTCTAGAATTAAAATTATCATAACTAATCATAATATTTTAATTATTTAATATTCATCTATAGAATTATTTTATTTGAATCACCAAAATGCATACACTTATCAAATTGAAAAAATCCCATAATAAATAGTATTTATTACAAATCTCCTTAGTGAACTTATCTTTTTTTCATATATAAGAAAATTTTCTTCAATGGGCTGTAAATAATCATACATCATTTTGATAAATTGAGAGTAAATATTATGTACCAAACATGGGATGTTACACTTCAATTTTTAAAAAATATTTATTCTATTAATTATCTTATGTATAATAATGAAGTATTTCCTTTTCAACATTTTAGTTAAAAGTAATTATTTATATTATATATTCAATAAGTGAAATTATAAATACACACACATATATGTATATAATATAATCTAATCCATATTTAATTTTATATTTTTGTTACCATTTTATCTAATATATCATCTATATATTCTTACATTCCTTTGTGAGCTCCACTACATTTCTAATATTTTTTTGTGGGAACTCACATTTTTTTAAATAATCAAGTCCACTATTAAAATATAATTCATATAAAACATTAATCAAAACCACTTCCAACATTCATTATAAAATACCTATATTATATATATCATCCAAAATAAAAAGAAAAACATTATCAACAATATCTAATGAAGCTACTATAGTTTTCACAAAAAAAGATAAAACACATTTTCATCCATTCGAATTCAATGGGGTTTTAATATATGTACTTAAAGTCAAAATTATACACTTATATTGTCTAGAATATTCTGAATTCATATATATCATGATAAATTCATTAATAATATATTCACGATAAATATAATTTACTAAATTATTACATGAAATTTCAAATAAATTATTATTTGATAATTATGAATATTGGTAAGGTAGGAGAGGATATATTGTGCGTATAAACCTGGAAAAGTGTCCCACATGTAGAAAAGTTAAAGGATGGTAAAGGATGAGCTCACAATAACCTAAAATAGTAAAACCATCCCAAAATTATAAAAATTATGGATTTCAATATTTTTCTAATATAGAATACATGATCTCATTTACCCTCAATGATTGGTCTTGTACCTTAATTGAGTCAAATTCAATCATCATATATTTTTAGAATATGATTGAAATAGGTTGAAAGGCCTTGAATCTCCGAAAATTATGGGTTCCCACAAAAATAATATATTCTTCCGATTTACATCTATTATGGAAACACGAAAAATATTATTAATGGGCCTCTATATTTTTAATGGGATTACATTAATTTTAGTATTTGATATGGTGAAAGTTCCAGGATGTTGGTCATTTACATGATATATTATACTCTAACCTAGAAAATTTCCTTGGGCTTGGTGAATAAAGTATCATATTGGGTGATATTTGAGGTATGTGTTGTTTTTATACTCTTATTTGGTCTCATATAGATAATATTTTGCAATTTAGTTATTTTATTTCAATATTACAACTATTTTTGTGAAGGCATATTGACACGTTTTAGTTTCTATCCATTTTTCAAATATTTTAGAATTTTTGGTGTATATTTTCTATATTGGGGGTTCCCAAAAAACCTTATAAGGATTTATTTGTGAAAATAATGTGTTAAATTATTAGTATTAGTGGATACCATTTTATACAAGAGCAATATAATGACAGTGTGTTCGAATAAGGGAGTTAGTTTCCCATTGAGTTAGAAATCAAGTAGTGTATTTTTTTTAGTTTTATTAGATGTGTATAGTAGATTTATAGGGGAAACCCATAGGTGTTTTATAAGTTTTTTGATAGGTAAAAATGTATTATTTTTGTTTTCATTGTACATTTTTTCCTCTTATACATGTATATGTAGTTTTTGTAACTTTCTAAACAATTTCTTGATAAAAGTAACGTTTTTAACATTGAATATATGATATATATTGTTCATTTAATTTCCTGAATTTAGTAATAACATATTATTCACCAACAAACATTAACTAAATGACTAATCACTTGGGGTAAAATGTGATTATTTTGGTAGTGCATAACATGGGAATAAACAATATATTATTTATAATATTAAATTTATTATAAATCCATCTATTCCATATAAGTCTTTCAACCCCTAAAATTTTGGCCAGCCTTCGGTGAAAAGTGTGTGAACCTATTGTTTAGTGGGGAATTCATTAAATATTATTTAATGACTTTTTTTAGAGTGATTTAAAATGGTATTTGGGTATGTTAAAAAAATTTGGTATATGATATACAATACATAAGATATAGTAATTTTAGTACTTGGGATGTAACCGATTAATATTTCATGATATAAAAATAATGATGGATTAATGATATATGATGGGTAGTAAATGATATGTTTTTATTTGATCTATTTCAATTAGTCTATGTATTTGAAACTTGTGATTTTTTTGACGTTGATATGTAAGGAAAATTAGCATATCTTACAATGTCATTTTCTTATTATATTTGTTCATTTATTAATTTATTTTTAATAAATTCTAATCATTTAAATTGATACACAATAAATAAAAAATAGTGTTTATATATTTACTATTCAAGACATGGTTAATATGAATTAAAAATTGGATCTGTTTATTTTGGAAATACTAGATTATTTCTATTTGATAATTATCCCTTTCACATCTATGATTAAATCACTATGTTATATGTTATCAAATAACATCTCAATGAGTATATAAAATGATGTCAACCTTTATTAAGAAACTAATTTGTTAGACTAGTCATTCACAAGACACTAATGATTTGAATGTTCTGAAGATTTTTATTTAATATATAATTTCTATGGAGGGATTAATGTAATAGAGGGAGAGAATAATGATTAAACCTGATGAACGATATATATAAATCCTTTTAGTGCAACAAAGTGAATATCAAACTTTGTAGAATTTCTTTTTATATTTGTTTTGATCATCTAGGTTGAAGCCCTAACTATATGACTCTATGATCATTATAGAGTTTCTTTTATTCTACCTATATATATATAGATATTATTATGTGTAAACATATTATGGATAATTTAAAATTTTCATTAGGAACAATTGAATCCTAATGAAGATCATGAAATGGTAGGGTTTATAATGATGTTTATGTTTTATCTCCTTCACTTTTACTCATTCTAATCAAACATTGGTTGGTGATTAATTTTGAAAAAAAAATTGGAGCATCAATAAGTTTTTTTAGATCACTATTCTTTATAAATGGAATAATTTCCATTTATAATTTCCTCATTTAAATTATTTTGAAAAAATATTTTATTATTATACTAAATAATTGTATAGTGATTAAATGTTTCAATTAAATAAGAATCTTACCCACATAAGTTTTTTTGTTCAATTTATTACAATAAACTAGTGTCATGTATGTGTGTAAATTATTTTGAAGTTTTTTTTGACATGGAATCATTTTGAGATTTAATTTTATATGAATAAAAAGACTTTTTAAATTAATTTTTTGGAATTAAATTTAGTGGGGGTAAATAATTTTTTTTAAAATTAAATAATTTTTAATACCATTTATCAAATAAATTTATAGTTAAATAAATTCATTCAATTAATCTTATAGATTTTATTTAGAAATAAAATAGATTTTGGAATATATTTATAATATTTTTTCACATGGTAGCTTAAAACATAAATCAATACTTGAAAACTTATTATATAAATAGTCATTTTTGGATATAAATAAAACTGATAGTATTCAATATTTTCTATGGATTTATATTAAATATAACAATTTTATTTGTCATGTTGTATAATTTTTATTCGATTTTCCTTCAAAATAAAATTTATAAGAAAAGAATCTTTTTTGAAATAATTTTTATTATAAATGATTAACGTAAACATTTTTAATTATTTATGGAAATCCAAATAAGGATATTTTTATTTTTTAGGATCATTTTTTCCCGAATAGGGTTTTTATAAATCTAATAATATATTTTTTGATAATGAAAATGGGAAACTAAATTCATTATTTCATAGATACAGTCCTTGGAAAGAAATAATAAAATTTTAACGGCACCTGCTATACTATGATAAAATAATTCAAATATATATGAGTATTTTCTCAAAGATATCCAATTAAAAATTAATATATTTCAATTAAATAATATAATTCCTAGTAAAATTTTATTTCCCTATATTTAACTTTGATTATTTCTTCGAGAAAATGATCATTTTTATTAATTTTTTTAATGATAAAAAATATTTTCTTGGAATTTATTTTAAATGAATAGTTGTATTTCTTTTCATATTTATTTACAAGATTCTACAAATATATGAAATGTTTTTCAGAGCATATTGGATAATTTTATGTCACTTCACATTCAAGTCTCTATATATATTCATTATTTCGACACTGAGAAGTCATATATATTACCCAATTAAGAATTTCACTATAGTCTTTCAAATTGGTTTTTTAGTTCCATGTTTCCATCAAATGTGTTACATTTTAGTTCTATAAAATTAAAATGAGTTTAAAAAAATAAATTGATTATTATTTTTAATTAATGTTATATATTATAAATTATTTTAAGAAAATATTTTTCCAATAGATTGTTTAATGTTAATGGGGAATGAGACTTTATTTGATCCCTTATTGGGTTCTAAGTGTGATTTAATAGTAAATTAAATGAAATGGATTTAGTGGCCAATGTTGTATATTGATTTTATGAGAAAAATTATTTCTTTTAGAATATTGAACTAATAATGTATGAATCCACATTGAATTAGAATATATTTACTAAGAAAATTTAATTAAATTAGCTTATCCCATTATAGATCACTAAATTACATTTACATAATTTTGAAGAATATTTATTAGGTTTTCTAATATTTTATTTCATGATTTAATTATTGATTTTTTTGTTTATTATAAGTGAAAATAATTTTGAAATTCATAATATATGTAATATATGGATAAATTTTCCTTTTAATAACATTTTTTTAAATTGATACATCAATAAGTTTAATTTTGTATTGTAAAATATTCTGTAAATAATTTAAATATCTTAAAATAGTGACTCATTTTAAATTTATGTAGTATTTAATGAAATTATATAACTCTTTTGGTTTTTACAAATAAATTTATAAATTTTATTCCAATGATATAATTTTAATATGTTGGTTTTCATGGTTAGATTATTTTATTTTTCTTAAAAAAAAGTGTAATTGTTTAAAATATATGAATTAGTTAATGTAACTAAAACTAAAAATATAATTTTTCTGGAATAGTTCCATATAATCCTGATATAAATAAGTTAGTTCATTAATATTTATTTTGAAATTAAATTTAAATAATTAATTATAAAAAAATTATTAAACAATAACTATAATATTTATTTTGTTTTTCAGTAAGCTAGAATACCATTTATTTGATTCTTTATTTCCTTTATGTTAATGTATAAAAGAAAAATTGAAATAATATTAATTGGAAAAATTTAAAAAAATTGAACTATTAGATGAATTATAGTGTGAAAAATATTAAAATAACTTCTAAAGTTACTTATTATTATTAAGGTATAACACAATATTCATAACATGATAATTGGTATTGGTTAAATTATATTTTACCCTTGGGGATTATAATTCAATATTAACCTAAAAAATTAATGAATAAAGTCTCACCATTATTAAATATTTTATCTCCCCTGATATTTTTATCCATATAAATAAATATTTTACATTTTTTAATCAAATTCATTATCAAAATAACAATTAAATTTTATAAAATTGAATTTTAACATATAATTTGGTTTGATTAAATAGTATATTAATAAATATTATTTCATATATTTCCTATTTATTTAACAAAAATATTATATCATCTGGGTAGCAACGAGTCCCAGAAATAATTTAATACCATTTATCCATTCCATAAAAAGATGAATTATTAGTGGTATGGAGATTGAGAAATATATTTATATTTATGATAATGATAACTATCATATTTATATCCCAATCACATTTATAGATATATAATGTTTACATATATTAACATTACTGATTTAGGTAATTTCATAAATTATTTCTTATATCACACAAATGTTTTACATCGAATTATATAATTAAAAAGTAGTAAATTTTTTATATATATATAAATATGTGTCTGTTTTCAATTATTGGGTCATTATTATTCTTTCTGTTAATCATTTTCATTTTTAAATAAATTTTCAATTATATATTGATTTTTTATTATTTACCATGGAAAATGTAAAGGGTTTTTTCTCATTTATGAGAAACAGAATAGAATAGAGGATGTAATAAAACTCATTTTTATGATATTATTTTATATTTTTTAACTTATATGTTTTTAATTTAGAAAATTATTTTTTTAGTTTTAATGGGAGTTATCAAAGGAACATATTATAAATCAAGTGGGATAGAGGTGCTAAAATACCCTAAGAACATACTCTCTTTGTATAGGGTATGAAGTGGAAATAGGGCACCGTATGTTTTCCAAATAATGCCACTGGGAAATCAGTTGTGTAATCCTAAGGATTGCATGGAATCCATGATAGAATGACTAAAATGAAGTTTATTTTATAATTTCAAAATCTTAATGTTTATCACAAAAAATGTCATGGAATTTAATTTTCTATCCTTTTATCCATTCCGATCAAATATTTGGCTCCCTCAACACCTAATTTTTCATCTAATGAAAAACAATCTTCATCCTTTTTCTTGATTTCAAATATTTTTTAATGGGGGTATGTCATCAATATGGTTTTTCTTAGACCATTTTCTAATATTTTTATTTTTACCATATTTTTTTAACTGTAGGTTCATCACCCTTATTATCATTATAATGGATTGATAATCTATTATTTCCATTATAATCTAGTCTAACAAGTTTTTATTAATTATAATCCATTTAGAAACCAAGGTAACATGCATAAGATATTTTTTATAATACATTTATATTATTATTATAGACTAAATCACCAAAATACATTATTTTAGGCTCTAAAAATCAATTATTTCCTCATTTAATTTCATTACCTCAAAGTTATGAGATCTAAACATAGGTAATGAAAAATTATGGATTGTGTTTCTCCCCTATATTTCGTCCTTTCCACTATAAGTAATCTAATTCATGAAAATATATATATTAGGTCGGTGTAAAAATTATGATAGTGTTATGGATTCTATATTAGGGTACTAACGAAACATTCTACCTTGGTTTAGGTAGATTTTCCCCCTCTTCAGTTTATACTCATATATAGTTTCTATAAAAATTACAAGGAGATGACTTAGTTATTTCATAATAAATAACTTTCAGATGATAAATTATAATAAAAATTACATTATAATGATATCTAATTATTTTAATTATTCAGAAATTTGTTTATTGTATTTCCATGACTTGATTTTTATAGTATTATCATATTAAATAATTGTTTTATTTTATAAACTTCGCAGATTATTATTCAGGATTAATATCAAATTGAATTTGTGAAAAAATTATAACTTAATATTTCCCTCTATAGATTGAATTCAGGTGGTTCCTAATCAATGAAATACTCATGAAAGTTATATAATTTTAATGTAATAAAATATATCTTGGAATATATAATTGATTATAAATATTATTTAGTAAATTACTATGTTTATAAAAGGTTAAACTATGTTTATATATCATGATAATGAACCCATAGGATTAGGAAAATTTTGATGTTATTGTAGGAGATTGTAACACCCTATATTAATATAATGCTTGATCTCTTCCTAAGGATATTGTATATATGATTACATAAATTTTTTAAAAATATCACCTTTAATGTAATGGATAATACCCCACTACACTGACATATTATCACATATCATATTAAATTTTTTGGGTTAAAGTAAGAATACATGTATGCTCCATCTATGGAACCATGCATGCATGTTGGTGATTATTATATAAAATAATGTAAAACAATGAAATAGGGGAAATACATGGTCATTGATAGACAAAAAGATATAATTGAAGTGAAAGAATAATCCATATAGTTTGAATCGAAAATAAATATGAGATTCAAACAATTTTTTTAAAAAAATAATAACTAACAAACCAAGTAATGTGTACCCATATAAAGAAATGGACGTAGTATATTGACATATCTAAATACCAGGTGCACCAAATGAATAGTATGAATGGAATAATTCCTTGAAGGTCCCTCCCCCATGTAGAATAGTCACTCCAACTACTTATTGTGACATTGAATAATCAGGAAACCTAAAAGACATTTTTAATGCTTTCTGGAAGAAGATACCATTAGAACAATGTTTAACAATCATTATCTTGACAGTTCAAAAAAATATAGATAGATTGGTTCCATTTTTTCATTTTACACAATTCCAAATTATTAGGGAGTTTTTATTGCGATGTATTATAATGTACTCAGTCATGAATGATGGATTGTTGACACATTGCGGTTCATTAATGATACCGATTCTCCATATATAAATCCAAAGTCATTGTGCTTTAGTTTTATTATAAATTAAATTTATTCAATTTTGGGATTATATATACAAATTGATTGAGTATGTGTATTTTCCATTTTTCATGTGTAAGGGTTTTGTTCCAACATTATTCGTCATTTTTATCCAAATTTTATGATATTATATTTTTGATGGAATATTTCTTTATTAATGTGAGCTGATTTTAAATCACATTTAATATAGAATTATAAATTCATTATTTATTTCTCAATATATCAGGTATGGGTTAAATGAATAAATTGAGGCTTTAAGAAATGTTGAGACACTTTATGATCCTTAATGGATCAATCCCCTCACATTATATTGGTTGCCTGAATTGATATATTTGTATACTTCTTCTCAAAATTAAATATAAAACATTGTAAAGATGAATTTAACCATGGATAATTTAACAAAATTTATAAAATGTAATGAAAATTAATTTATAAATATATTTAATGATACTTATAAAAAATGATCAAAAACTATAATTGTTCTTAATTTTATAATGCTTTATAATAAATTTACACTAAGTCACCCATTTCCCAAATCTTTTGATGTTTTGTTGAATAATTTATAATAATAATATAGGGATAAACATACTATTATGTTGACTAGATAGAAAATCCTAAATGGAAGCAAGCATGTAACACCCCAAGCATCCAATATATGCTTCTCTTTGAATAAAACTATAGTTTGCACTCTACGCAACTTTGAATTCTAGCACACCATGACCAATCAATATAACCATTCAAAAAATAGTTATGAATAGTGATATCCATGTTTGAAATTTTATAATGTTTAATTTTTTAAAATGTACTTCATTTTTCGATTCGGAATATCAAAATTAGCTTCAGGTGAATTTATTTATTTTTCTAAAAACTTTTAATTTTTTGATAAATAAAGAAAAACATTCCGTTATTATTTAAAAACTAAATTATATTTAAATATGTATCATTTTTATTTAAATTTAATTTAATATAAAAATTGATACGTAATACATATATTAGTCCAATGAAATTCATTAGAGTCATTTTATAATAAGATTAGATGTCTAAAATTTTATTGAACCATTTAATGTCTTTTATCCAAATTCTAAGAACATTTACAAATTTTCATAGAACATAATTTTACAACATCCATGAATTGAATTCCAATATTCCAACAGACACAGTTGACATTAGTATGTAAAATTTGGTTCAATGGGTTGAAAATAATTATTGGTGAATAGAAACTTTTGAATTTTATTTTCCTTGGTTAAAAGTAAATAGGGTAATTTATGGTTAAAATGATATTATAATTTTCCATAAACATGACCTACTTTTATTGGATATATGTATTTTGAAAAAAAATAAACCTTAGGAATGAAATATGATAATTTCGGATCCACATAATTAGATTTGGAAATTTATTATTATTTTATTTAATGAAGAGTTAAAAGTGTTAAATTCAAATTTTAATAACAAAACCATTTTAAATATAGGGTTATACATAAGGTAAAATCAACTCTAAATATTCATTTGAAATATAAGAATATTTCCTACATCTCAGTATTTTATTTATAATTTTATACATTAATGAATTTAATTTATTCATGACACAATGATGATGCACTAATTACCTTATTAATGAAAGATTAAAATAATTGATATTATAAGTATCCAAATAAATGTAAATTATCACTTGTGATTAATTAAACTAATTTTATAGCTTAAAATGAAATTTAAGGATTTATTTAAGGTATTTATTTTTATGTCATCAAGTTTTTTTGACTTTCAGAAAAAATTAATTACTAAATTGTGTCAATATTTACATAAATAAGCTTTTAAAACAAATAATATATTATTAAATGATTTTATATTCCTAAAAATTAATGTTTCGGCCAAAGGACTTATATAATGATAAATATGTCATTAATTAACCACTTTTGGTCCTCTTTTCATTTTATATTATGTTTATTAACCACGTAATATAAAAATACAATAAGATATTGTAAAAGTTAAACTGTTTAATTAAGAGTAAAGTCTAAAAGATAAGGTTAATATAATGACCTAAACATGTCTTAAACCAAATTTTTTAGATTATTTAGACCCATAAACATATAATTATAGAAATAAATCCATTTGTATCTATTTTAAACCGAAAATTATTTTATAATAATATAATATTTCCAAATTTTCAACTATTGACCCCCACCTCTCTTATAAAAGGGTACTTCCCCTTCTCTAAAACTCAAACCTCCAAAGCCATTTGGCCTGAACAAACCCTGATAAAATATCTTCTCAAATACCCTCACATAATTCTAGAGGCCATATATTTCTCATAATGCAAACCTAAAGAGCCCTTTTGATCAAATGAAAAGGAATCCCCCGAAGAAGAGGTATTAATTTCATCACCTCTTTCATAGTTTTTCGCTTCTTCCACTTCCTCTTTATTTTTTGTTTCCATAACAAAATAACTATATAGTACCGTATACATATTTTGATGTTATTATAAATATTTTACAACCCTATTCAATTTTCTATCCATCCTATGAATGACAAAGTCCTCATACGTGCGTACGTACGGCATACCGTCTCCACGTCGTGGTGTAGTTTGTTATTCGACACATCTTTATTTGGATGGGTATATTATTGAGTATAATTGATTTAAATCATAAATATAACATGTTAATTATTATTTAAATGTTATATTCCATCCCATTAAATACAATTTAACCATTAATAGAATGATATTTTCGCTCATGCATACATATGGATTACAGTCTCCACGAATGAGATTAGATTCATTCCCCATCGTAACCATTAAAGAATAATTTTTATTTTAAGATTAAAAATAATTTTTAAGAACATAATATCATTTTGGATATTAATCAAATACATCCTATCCATAACAATCATAACTTAAATAAAAAACATATAAAATAAAATGAATCAGTTAACACCCAAAACATTGATTCTACTGAAATATTGTTAACAAAGAAAAATTAAAAAATAATATATGAAATCATATTTATGTATATGGTTCATTTATTATTTAATAACACTTATTTAACTATTATAGAAGAGTTTATATTACCCTGGACTACATAATTTTATGCGGTAATGGTTAATTTTACAATCTTTTTATTATCTAAGGTTGTTTTTTGAAAGTATTTACTTGGACCACTTTATCATACACTTATGTGTTGCTTAAAAACAATTTCCAAAATATTTTTACTATTTCCTATAATATTGGTTATTTTAATTTATAACCTTTTTTTACTTTTTTTAAAAAATTAATGGAATATTTTAATAGTTTTCCTAATAATGTACATTATGACCATTTCGACAAATTAAGGTAAATTTTTTTTAACTTATACGGGTGTGTGTCTATTTTCTGCCTTTATAACACCTTCAATTCTCCCTTACTATCTTATAAGAATATTTTCAAAATAAATGTTTTCTTTTATAATAATTTGAATTTTAAATTATTTCAAAATAAAAAGAGATATTTTCTTCAAATAGTTTTGATTTTATCTATATCAATATCCTTTGAGTGATTTTACACATGATTGATGTTGATTTATTAAGATACAATATTCTATATAGTATTGAAGGTTTTGTGATATTTTGTACTATGGATGAAATATTTTTATATCATTCATGGTTAATGGTTAAAGTTTTAAAGTTTCTTATTCTAGTTTTAATACGAATGTTTAGGTTATTTTCAACCTTTTCATACGAGGAATGCATTGGAGACAATAAGTGAAGGGTGGAGACCGCTATAGCTCCTTGATTCATCAGTAGGTCTCATGAGACAAACTAGTATCTTGGAACAAGGACTCGATATAATATTATTTTTACTCTTTGCATGAGCCATTGATTAAGTGATTATGAGGTTTGACTTTATGCATTCCATCATTATGAAATTAGTTATTTATATTACATGGGATTATTCGACTAGTAGAATATCAATGTGAACTAGTAAATGGAATTATTTGATTTATATTTGAAATATTATAATGATGGTTATGTTTAAAAGTATTTTTTTAGTAATATACATTTCCTTAAATTTTTATTCTTATTTATGAAAGTTTCCTTTATATTTTTATCCTTACTAATCATCTGAGGGAACCCCATTTTAGGTTTTATTTTCTCTAGTATGTGAATAAGTATATTATGACTGACTTGTAGGGATAATCTAAGATATATGAGTGTGTTCAAAGGAGACAAAATATTGTTTGTTTTCATTTCATAATATAATGTAAAACTTATGTATGTATGAAGTACTTACAAGTCTACTAAACTAATCGGTCATTTGGGATTTAATCCTTATGATAATGCCAATGCTATGTAATAATTCACCAACTCTAGGTAACTAGGGTCAAGGTGTTACAAAACAATAGTTATCATACAATACTTATTGATAGATATAATTAAACTTTATTTGAAAAGGAAACTATAATAAGTAACACTATCATATTTCTACGAAATTTTAGGGAATATTTATATCATTTCGCAACATTTTATTCAATATCTCCTTTTTATTTCATATTAAAAAATCAAAAAAATGGTGTCTTACTCTCACCTTATATTCTGAGAGATATAATGTCACATCATGAATGAACTGTTATATGGGACTATAGATCACCACAATGATAGGATATAGTGAAAGACAACATTAATGAAAAAAATGAAGGTATTAAACAATATTTCCTAGAAATCATAAAGAAATACATTTTTGTGTTACATCAATATATTAAAATTTTCATTACAAGAGTGACAGATTAATTGAACACCCCATTAAAATAAGTGCATACTCTCTTGAACTATGGTAATGATATCAAAAAGGTTGAAAAAATATATAATAATCCACCAAAAAATACAATTTTTATTTTATATAACGATGATGATGATTATATTCTTACGATAGTAATTTTTGTAGAAAATGATTTACTAAATTATTATCATGAATAATATTTCTCAAACAATCCAGAAGAAGTATTGAAATATAGACCTCTAATATTTAATTGAAAAAATTATTGAATTTATTTCTATTAAAAATTATGTTCGTAAAAAATTAGAGATTTGGTATATATTAATGAAAAATATAGATGATCAATTTAGAACATCAATATAAAAAAATTTAAACAAGAATTATACAAGGTAATAGAAAAACACACTTATATTATTGAGGAAGAGAACTCAAAAAAAATACATTCACTAGTTTAATATTACTCATTATAAATTCCAAAATGATTTTTTCTCATATGAACATAAATGATTGAATCCCAATTTAGGATTTGGAATATGTCAATAAAGAGGAGAAAACATAATTGGTTATAGGGTTTGAATAATAATTGGATTCTCTACACACTATTTCAAGTAAAACATTCTTACATAATGCATTATTTATAAATTATATCTTATATTCTAATGAACTTTTGGTATATTTTTGGAATAATAATTAATTGAATTAAAATTTATATTAATTTATTTTTACAGTAAAACTCCCTTTTAATGAAATTTAAAAATTAATACTATATTTATATGTTCTTTATAAGAAATTGATTTCCCAGCCTCATGAATGGATCCCAGGTTTCATATAATAATGATAAATTTTATTTTATTTCACTTTGTGGAAGAAAATAATAACATGGATGACATATTATTCCATGTTAATGTTGTGAAGGAGGAACTATACTTGCATTACATCAATTGTATTACAAGATCAGGAAAAAGGGAGATAAAAACACATAACATATGAAGAAGGAGCCTCAAAAATTATTTTTATTATATTTGGAGGATTGGAGATACAAATATCTGTTATTTCCAATCAACAATGTTGATTTCACCTTTTCTTTTGTGATATGATGAATAATTTTTAATAGAAAAAACTATAAATATAGAATCTCTTGTGCGGATTACTAATGTAATTTGTTTTTATTAAATTTTTTTAATTTTTTTATAATTTATGTTAAATATTTGTAAGGAATATTTTTTTTATGTTATGTGATTATATTTTTCGATAAATTAAGGATAATAAATAAATCAATTCTCTATACGAACAAGTAGATATATATTTCAAAATGCATTACCTTTTTTTAATTTTAATATATTTTGAATAAAAATACAATGATTAGAATAATGTTAGTATATTTCTTCAAATAACTGTTTTGGGAGTATATATTGTGTTTAATTTAGGTTTTACTGTTATTTTGTTTTTTGGGATCTTAAATGGATATCAAAAATCATTTTTAATTTCATGGTTTTGTTAACATATATGATAAATTCTATAATTGTTTTTTAAAAAAATTACTCAAATATTATAAATTTATATTTATTATTATCAGTTATTGTTATTAATTTTATTAAAATTATAAGACTGAGTTACATGCGAAAATTGAAATTTCTATCCTATGAGGTATTATAATCTTTGTTGACATCGTCAATCATATACCATCAATTTCATTAGATAATTTGATGATGTATTAGTGATATATAATGTTCTATTTTTTTATCAGACCAAATTTTATATTGATGTTTTTGTTTCAATGTGATTTAGTAATGTTTTTTGAATAAATTGATATATATTGTGGCTGAATTTAATGATGTATGTCATTATGGGTTCAAAATTCCCAAGGGAATTTGAATTTTCATTTTTTTGGGAATTTGTTATTGAGAACTAAGACTTGGAATTTAGTTAAGAAGTCCTAATCATATATAAATGTTGACATTTGATGGATTATGAGGATAATTGGACCCCATGTGGGTTTTAGATAGTATCATAGGAGGAACTTGTTGTCAGTTCTGCTAAAAATAGCAAAAAAAGACCATTTATGGTGTGAGATGTAGGTTCACTATGAGAAACATTGAAATATAGTTATATGATACCTTCATCAGATGGTTCAATGTGTGGACCAGATGTTCATTCCATGAAAGGTATGCCATTTTCATGAAAATAAATAGTATTGGAAAAACCTCCCCCACCCATTCTTGATTATACAGATGTGCACAAGAGGATCAATTGCTTTCCCTCCTTCTGTCCCTATGGTTATATTTTTGATCAGACATAGATTCTCTTTATATTTTCTCATATCATATCCATTTATTCTTTAAATCCCTTCATTAAGACTAATTTAATGTGTTCTTATTAGGTTTTCAGTTCTAATTCCAATAGACCATTGTGAAATCAACATATTTTATGCGGACTTTTCATGACAACCATAAAGGTTATCCCAAGATACTATTTGGAAAATGTCTATTACTATTTTAGTTGAGGATTGACTCTCTCTATTTTAATTATTGTTTGGGTTACAAAAATATTTTGTAAAAGAGTGTGCCATTTTTGTGAGGGGTTATTTTATGGTTGGTGTTGGGGGTGTGATGCTAACAATCTAAGTGCAGTTGGTCAAAGATCAAATAATGTGATAGTGATCAAGGAGTTGTTCTATTGTTTTTTCAGACTATATTAATTTAAATAATACATTTCAATAGTATAAAAATAATTACTTATGATATATAACGTGATTCATGCTCTTATGAGTTAATGTTGTCTTCAACAAGGCATGGATGAGTTAAGTTGATACATAAGGGAATCAATGAGGATTGGAACTCTATAAATGAAGTATGTGATCCATTTTATATGAATTCATATATCTATTTACAAATTTTTTTTTCTTTCATGCATTAATTTCATATTATTGCGTTAAAAATTAGGGACCATGAGGGGCCAAAAATTAGAGATATGATGATATTTGGTCTCATATTCTCGATATAAGGGATCTATATCACTTTGGTAAATTCTAATTTCACAGTCACCCATTCGACAATGGGTGAGAGTGATGTTTGAGCTAACAATAGGCAATTTTTCAGTTCATGTTATGATAACTGACATGGGTATCATAGGTTGCATTATCTATAGATATTCATGTTGGGGGAAGGGGATTACAATTAGTAGAAATGGGTGTGATGCCCGTATGTCTCGTGAACAATGAGTGATAACCTATTAATAGTGGGTTGAACCTCGATGATCATAATAGGAAGGAAAATCTAATTATTAAATTAGTATGTGTGATGGAGGGACTTCTTTAGGGTTACAAGATGTGAAATATATATGACGAAGGTTATTAATAAGGACCTGGCATCAAAAGCCAAAAGTGGCATAGAGAATGATACCTTGGGATAACCCTTGGTATGTTGTACCACTAGTGATGAAAGTGTGGTTAGGTTTGACCAGACCATAAAATCAATAACATTATGAGTATATGGGACGTTCTCTCATCATTGGTTAATGAAGAAGAGATTTTATTTGTTATGAGAGTCTGTATTGTCTCCAGAGGACCCAAAAGTTGTGCTAACGGGAAAGGGGAGACACATTGTGATGTGCCACTTTGTATAAATCCCCACAGTTAAATAGTTTGTAAATTGATTATTTAGACAATAATTCTCTGTCATGAATTTCCAATGACTATTTATGATAGGAGGCTTTTATAATTAGGTTCTCTCCCTTACAATTTTTTTAGTACATCACAATATGGAAAATTTCACTTAGTATCCAATTTCCCTATAAAACATAAATTTTATTATATTTATTTTCATGACCTATCTTTATAATTTTCACCTTCAGCACATCCTTGTCACTACACATCCTTAAAAACATATGATTTGTTTGGAAAATGTGGGTTGAGTACAAAGAGATCAGTTAAGTAGATACAAAAAATTTAGAATGAAAACTTATAGTTCATGAATACTAATTATAAATAATTTTCCTTTTCATATTATTCATGGTGATCAATATAAATATATTCTAACACATGAAATCAACTTCATTGTATACATATTTACATAAAACAACTAAAGTGCCCATTCAGGATCAAAGTATCACTTGGAGGTGGAGGGGTGAATCAGTTATATCTTTTTATTTTTAAGTTTACTTTTTTTTAAACAACCTTCTCCTCATGTTAAAGATTTTCTTCCTTGTTGAACACACACAACCACAGGAACACAAGATTACAAGTTTCACTACTCAATAAGAGTAGCTACGTCCTTGGTATGGTATGGAAACAATCCAGTACCACACAATCAACTAGAACACAATCATTTAATGAAGAATACAACGAGTATGATATACCCTTACACTTGTGTAGAACTTTGAAAACAATCCAATAGTGTGTGTTCTACCTCATAACCCAAATAGGGTACTGTAATGATTCTGGGATTCTTAATTCACTTGTAGAAATCAAATATTTCAAAACAATTCTTCACTTTCCTACCTAAAAGATGGTGAGAACCTCTGGGTGAAAACATCTTGCGCGCCACTCCCTACTTGCGCTCCTCCTAGCTTGCACGCCTCCCTACATGTGTGCCACCTACTTGTGTGCTACTCATCTTGTGCGCCTACCTTCTTGTGCACCACTAACTACTTGCGCGCCACTATTGTGCACAGCTCACAACTTGCGCCCCACTTTTGGCTTATACACAACACACTTCATGAAGACACCCCACTGCTTGTGCACCTCTGGAAACTTCCGTGCCACACCTTTGTTCCCCACTTCTATGCCACACCCTGCTTGAACTCCTTATAAATAACCCTCAGCATGCGCTCCACTTTAGCTTGTGTTCCACTTCAGTTTGCGAGACACTTTCTATGACTTCCACGATCAGAGCTCAATTTTTTTCCTTAAGTTTTGAACCTTAAAAAATGAGGAGGCTAGTCATATATTTATAGAAATTTTGGTGAATTGAACACCACATACACTTGTGTGCTTCTCCAGCACTTGCGCACGGATACAGCACTTGCGTGGGTCTCTAGCACTTGTGCGCCGCTCCAGCACTTTCGCACCGCTCCAGCACTTGCTCGCCACTCCCGCACTTGCGCGCTGCTTCAGAACATGCACGAAACTTTCTTTATTTTTTCATATTTTGATATGATGATGTTGAAATATGACTTGAAAGCAACATACACTTATTTTACTCCCCCTATCCTTCATAAGTATTTTATCCCATGTTCTCCCGACATATGATATTTCTGAAATACATATCAGCAAAGAATCGTATTGTTTACAAGTCCTTTACAAATTGAATTGATTTGACTTCATTGACAACAAAAACAACACTCTATAACAGAAAACTCTTATTACTTCCTTATCCATATAACTTGGTCCCAACAATCTCACCCTTTAAATTTTGTTTTCATCCAAGATTCATAAATAACTTAACTTTGTATCCTTATGCAATTGATTAATTATCAACAATTCTATGGCCACGTGAGCTAACTCATTGTAGGAAACCAGAATTATTGGCAGCCAAATCCATGCTGTCCAAATGTAGTGACTATGAAATCAAAAATCAGTAATAATGAAATTTAATGATTGTATCTCATCATTCTTTTTCAAAACATCTTTCAAGATTCTCTGTCAGCATTCTTCACTTGTTCAACTTTCCTATAAAATAGAATTGTTTCCTACAACCACTCCAAAAAATTCTTAGAATAGTTCACACACATAAATGTTGGATTCACACCTTACACACAACTCCCCCTTTATGAATGCATCTATAAGGATATATTTATGAAACCATTCTCCCCCTTGACAACACTATCCAATGGAATGATAATATTGGGGACAAAAACACGTTCCTTAACCATGATGAGAAGGAGGTTGGACAACCATGGTCAACATTAATTTTGAAAATGGTTCCTTCAGTAATATTTTTGTGAATATATCAACCACTTGTTCAAATGTAGAAACCTACTCCAGACTCAATTAATTCTTCTCTACCAACTCTTTGATGAAGTGGTACTTTATATCAATGTGTTTTGAATGAGAATGTTGTACCCAATTTCTTGTAAGATTGATTGCACTCTGATTATCACAACACAGAAGGAATATATATTTACTTCAACAAGTAGATCGTTCAGCTGAGTTTTCATCCACATTAGTTGAGTTGCATCTTGAGTAGCAGCAACATACATAGATTCTGCTGGGTTAAGAGTTAATGAATTCTGTTTCTGGGTATGCCAACTAACACAGATTTTTCCCAGAAAGAAAACTCCAATAGATGTAGATCAAGGATCATCATCTTTTTCTTCCCAATCAGCATCACAATACCCAAATAGATCAATGTTTCTGAAGACATCATACCATATTCCAAACATTTTTGTTCCTTTGATATATCTGAGAATTCTTTTTCTAGAAATAAAATGTTATTCTTTAGGATCATTATGAAATCTAGCACATAAAGTGACATTATAGACGATGTCGGGTCTTGAGGCAGTCAAATACAAAAGACCTCCATTCAGATTTTGAAACACTTTATGATCAACTTATGTACCTTCACCATATTTAGACTACTTGGTTTTCACTAAAATTGGTGTGTAAACTGGATTCAAATTTTCCATGCCAATCTTCTTCAAAAGTTCTTTAGCATAATTTTCTTGAGATAGAAAATGTGATTCTTCATCTTCAAAATTTGTACCCCAAGAAAGTACTTCATTTCTCCCAGCATGGACATCTCATATAACTTTTGCATCTCCTCAGCAATTTTTTCACGTGAATATTCATCATTTCCAGCAAATATAATATCATCTACATAAACAATAATGATTAGTGAAAACTCCTAACATTCCATGATGTAGAGATTGTTGTCAACTCTCTCTTTCTTAAAGTTCATCTTCATTAAGCAAGTATCTATTTTAGAATACTATGCTCTCGAAGCCTGCTTTTTCCCATAAAAATCCTACTTCATCTGACACACATAACATTCATTCTTTCCAATAACAAATTCACATGGTTGATCAATGTAGACTTCCTTGTCAAGGTCATCATTCAATAATTAATATTTTACATCCATTTGGATGATCTTTAAACCTAATTGTGCAGTAATAGCAAGAAATATTCTGATTATTTCTAATCTTTCCACCATATCAAAGGATTCATGAAAATCAATACGTTCAAAATATGAATACCCTTTGCAAACGAATCATTATTTTTTTCTTATTACATTACCTTGTTCATTCAACTTCTTTCGGAAAACACAATTTGTACCAATAATGTTCTTGTTTTTGGGCATAGGTACAAGTTCACAAGTATAATTCTTCTCTATATGATGAAGATCTTAATTCAATGAATGAACCCATTCTAGATGATTAAATTCTTCATTTACATCATTCATTACATCTTTCGAGTAAATAGAAGTATGTGATATAGCATTCGTTGTTCTTATTGTTTGAACCCTCTGATGTTTACATCCAATAATATTCTGAGACTCCACTTGTTTCCTCAACCTAGGATGAGCTATTTGGACTCCATCCTCATCACTTGATAATTTTGAGTCAGATTCCTCTTCACCGGTAAGATTAATATAGTATATAGAATTATCATAATCATTATCAAAAGCTTATCTATCTTACTCAATATCCACATCAGCATATGACTTCTTTTCTTGCTAAACATTTTCAGAAACTTATACATCTGAAAAATCAATAATTCTTCTTGTTTCATTGTAGATACATCTATATCCTCTTCCTTACAGAGCATAACAAATAAAATTTCCTTCATATCCTCTTTTTTCAAACATTCCTTGTTTTTTTCCTTTCTCCTTTATAATGCATGGACTTCCAAAAATTCTTAATTGTTTCAGACTTGGAGTTTTTCCATAGAACATTTCGTATGGAGTCATATTTGAGTTTGGTCTAAAGAAACATCTGTTCTGAATATACATAGAAATAATCAAGGCTTCCCTCCAATAATAATGAGAAATATTATCTCCAATTATTGATTTATTCCACATTGTTCCACATATATTAGAATGTATAATTTCCAAGGTTTATTTTGAACGAATTTCAACTATCTTATGAAAAGTTTTTAAAATATTCTCTTTTTCATAGATAGTGCAGCACCAATCTCTTCATCTTGATAAATCAGGAATATCTCGGACACACTCTTGTATTGATAACTTACACATGTTTCTCTGACACAGATGTCCTATCCTATTATTCCATAACTAATTTTCATCCACCATTCCCATGTAATAATAATTTTTTACTTCACCAACTTGGAACAAGTTTCCTTTTGTATGTTGGCCTCTTTTAACAATATTTCCTTCATTTTCACATTTCACAATGAACCCATATTTTCTAAATATAACTTTGTTTCCTTCATCATAGAGTTGTAAAATACTCAAAAGATTATGTTTCAACCCATAAACATATAATGTTTTCTTTGATTTCATTTTTTTCTTTTCTGATGACGGTTGATCCAACATCTATGATTCTCTGAGATTCATCATTTCCAAATGTAATGGTTTTTTCATTGAAGTCTTTCACATTATTTAGAAATTTTATGTCTCCTTTCATATGAGGAGAATACATACTATCAATAATCCATGTATGTTCTCCTTTTATAGAATTCAAAGAAGTTTCGATAACAAGAGATTTTTGTTCTTCCTTTTCCTTCACTTTCTGTTTTGCGTCCTCCAATTTCTTAGCCAAGTCAATGTGTTCTGGCCAGACAACCATGCACTCTTTCTTTTAGAACTTATCATAACTATCCCTTTTAGCTTTCAAAACCTTTGGATTTTGATAATTTTTAAGAATATTTTGTTGCTCTGGTAACACACTAAGGCAGCCCTTGGCAAGGTTTCCAGGTCGATCACATCTTTCACAAATAGTTTCCAGTGGTTGGAACCTATTCTCAATATTCACACAAGTCTACTTAGATATCATCTCAAATTTATTTAGAGACTTTCTATTTTGAAAGAATTGACTCTCCTTCAATAATTGTATTTCAAAACATATAGAATAGTTGTAATGTTGTAATGTTGTTGGTTGAACCAACACATATTTTCCATGTGTCCGAATCCGCCACAATACCAGCTGTAACCATAGAAAGAACATTTTCCTCTGAAACTTCTATACTTACCAGATTTGTGAACACACTTCACAACATCCTTATTAATAGAAGTATGCTGACCATAAACCTTCATGTTTTAATTTGTAACTCCCTTTATTATAACAAAATTTAACAACACCAGATGTATTATAAGTCTTTCTTGACTCGTGATTTTTATGCACATCTGATTTTTCATCACTGCTGACATTGACCACAAACAGGGTCTTTCCAGCCTTGTTCTTATCAAAACCAGTTCTATCATTTATTTCAACCTTCGAAGTTAACTTTTTTGGATCCTTGTTTGGTTTATTCTTACTGTAACCTTCACCAACTTCTAAGATATAATTTTTGAAACTCATATTCATTTATTTGGATTTATAAAGTTTTTGTTGGACATGTTCCAACTCTTTTTCCTTTGCCTTCATCTTTACTTCCAGATGATCATTATGATTCATTTTATTCTCATGATAATTTTCCATATAATCAAACTCCTTTTAGATCTTGATTGTCTTATCAATAAAACCTTCTTGATTTTTTAATGCAGAATTTTCATTTATCAGCTTGTTGTTTTCCATCTGAAGCCTTCTGATCCTCATCAAGCATTATTTCAACTCTTCTTTCAAATGATATTCAAGTTTATTTTCATCTTCTTCTAAAATATTACTCTCATACTCTTCCTTATTCTATGTAGTAATAATGGTATTCTCTCTAGTTTTTTCAGTAAATAATTTCTCAGATTCATCTTTGTTGCCTTCTTCATCTTCGTCTTTAGATAAAAAGATTATTCTTTATGATTTGAAGAACTTTTTGTCATTACCCTTTGAAAAATATTTATCTTTATCAGCTTGTTTTTTCCACAGCCTTCTTGGCCTTCTATTATAATCATCATTATCATCTTATTTATTCTTTTGAGGATAGTTAGCCACAAAGTGACCAACAACTCCACACTCAAAACATTTCAAGGGAAGTTTACCCTTTTATTTTCCTATACCTATTTTCATATTCATTGAAAACAAGTATAAAAGTTCATCAAAATTTCTACATACCTTATATTCAGAATCAGATTCAATAAAATCAAATTAATCAAGAGTATTCTCTGAATTCTCTCTCTTTGTATCCTTGAATGACATTTCTCTATCGGCTTTTGTTTTTCCCTTCATATTCTTCTACCTTTTCATCTCATAAGTAATGAGAGTGATATGAAAATCATCCAAAGAAAATGTTTCATAGTCTATATATTCTAAAAAAGACACTTTAGTATCAAACATGGCGGACATAATTCTCAAGATATTTTTGGAAACTATAGAATCCTCCAACGTTTCACCAAGAAATATGATTGTACTGACAATATCATTTATCCATGTAATGAAATCCCCAACAGATTTGGATTCTCCAATTTTCAAGTCTTCATACATCAGTCTCCAGATTTTTAGTTTATTATTATTCAATTTTGTATTTCCTTCATAGATTTTCTTCAGTTTGTCGCATATTCTTTTGGCTGCAGCAACACCTTTCACTCAAAAAAATTTACTCTCAGAAAGAGATGAGAGTAATTCACTTCTATCTCTTCCATAATTCTCAAGATTCTTCTTATCGACAGAAGTAAGAAGAACCTTTTCATCAATAGTAAGATATCTATCTATTGTAGTTTCACGAAATTCATATCCAATAGACATAAGATAAGGAATCATATTGTCATTCCAGATGTGATAGTTATTTCCATAAAAAATTTGAATCCCCTTACTCTTAATGCAATTTAGATTCTCCATCTCAACTTCTTTTCAACCAATTCAGGAAATAATAAATGAATGGAACATGTCCCTCTGGTACCAATTGAAGTTCCCAGTTACGATCGAAGTATCACTGAGAGGGGGAGGGGATGAATCAGTGATATTTTTTTTAAGATTCCTTTTTCCTAAACAACCTTCACCTCCTGTTAAAGAGTTTCTTCCCTACTGAACACACACAACCACATGAGCACAATATTTTCAAGGTTCATTACCCAACAGTAATAGTTATGCCCTTCGTATGGTAAAGAAATGATATAGTACCTCACAATCCACTAGAAAAAATTCCTTGATGTGAAATAAAAAAAGTAGGATATACCCTTACACTAATGAAGCACTTTGAAAACAATCCAATATTGTGTGTTCTCCCTCTTAGCACAAATAGGATAATGTAACGATTCTGTTATTCTTAATGAACATTCACAAATCAAATATTTCCAATAAATTATCCACTTTGCAACCCAGAAGATTATAAGAAGCTCCTGGTTGAAAAATCTTGTGTGCCACTCCATGCTTGCGCGCCTCCCTTCTTGCATGCCTTGCTGCTTGTGTTCCACCTTCTTGCACGCCACCAGCTTGTGCGCTACTCACCTTGCGTGCCCACCTGTTTGCGCACCACTAATTACTTGTGTGTCACTATTCTGTATATCTCACAATGTGTGCACCACTTTTGGCTTATACACAACACACTTCTTGAAGGAAACCCCTACTTGCGTGCCTCGGACAACTTGCGTGCAACACCCTTCTTGTACGCCTTATAAAAACCTTCATCTAGTGCACCACTTTAGATTGTTCACCACTTCAGTTAACGAGCCAATTTATACGACTTTCATGATCAGAGATCATATTTTTTTCCTTTAGTGTTGAGCCTTAAAAAATGTGGAGGCTAGCCATCTATTTATAGGAATTTTGGTGACATGCGTGCCACATACACTTGCGGTCCACTCCAGCACTTGTGCGCTGCTCCAACACATGTGCGCCGCACCAGCACTTGCACGCCGCTCAAGCACTTGCGTGACACTTTTTTCCATTGTCATATTTTGATATAATAATGTTTCAAAATAAATTCCTTGAAACATACACTTCTTTTATTACCCCAATCCTTCATAAGGTCTGCATCACAAGTTCTACTGACTTATGATATTTTTGAAATACATATCAGCAAAGCATCATCTGGTGTACAAGTCCTTTATAATGTGAATTGATTTAACATCTTTGAAAACAAAAAAAACAACACTCTGTAACAGTAAACTCTTATTACTTCCTTATTTATCCAACATTGTCCTACCAACAACTCATAGTAAATCAAAAATGCGGACAATAAAAATCAGAAATGTTCATTTTTATTCATGAAAAACTCTGGAACACAATTTCATGAAGGTATTTATTCACCACCTAAGAGTAGAATAAATATTCCTTTTCAACCTATGCTTATTATCATACCCTGTAAAATGACTAGATTTTATTAAAAACTCATATATAGAATTTATAAGTCATATTAAAAATTAGTAAATCATTTTTATTCTCATATTACCATCACACTTATGAATGTAATAGCATACCTAAATATTTTTTTATGAGAATACTTAATTTGAATGCTCTGTTCCATTAACCAATGAACTCGAGAGCTATATTAGTCTCATCCATTATCATGGTCTATATTGGGCTCACATGTCATCCTTAGTTATATCGGGAGAACCCATCACTTTAAAAAATTAAAAGATTCTATTAAAAAATCATGACACATGAAATATTTCATTTAAATCATCATACCCATAGAAATAATCATTTCAACAATTATAAAAACATTTTCGGATATATAAAAATCCTTTCCATTTAATTTTTTTTTGTGAATTCCAAAATACAGAAGGAGGAAGAATTTTATTTGTGGAATTAAGGGAATGATATAACGACATCCAAATATCAAATAATGGTTATGTTTGTTGGAAAAAATATTGATACCTTAAGTTAAAATAGAACATTATTTTTTTCTTTCATAAAAAATTTCTATACAAATGAATAATAATATTAATTTTGAAAAAAAATGAAACTTAAAATGCGCAAAAAATTTATCTTCTATTTATTTTATGTACATATTAATGAATTGATAAAAATTATTTTAAATTAAATTAAAATCCATGAAAATGAATATTAATATAAATATCTAATACAATATTATTAGGTATTTAATGAAATGTGTCCCATGCATTGAATCCATCTTGCCCAGTATGTTATTTATCTCTTATATAATAAACATTTAGGAATTATTTAATTTTATAATAATTGTTTAAATGTTTAATACAATATCATTATACAATTAATTTCATTTATTTGAAGGGTATATTTAATTATATAATCCATTAATCACATATTTGGTTTTTTTAGAATGTTTGATTCAAAATTTAAAAATGACATCAGTATCTTGTCCACGGCAAAAAAAGTCAATATTCCGCCCTCTCGAAAATAATAATAATAACATAATTACCATATAATACATTAAATAAAATATCAAAACCATCTTTTTATGATGCTTATAATAAAAGAATATTATTAAATCATGGAGATGGTATGTCGTACCTATACAGGCGTAACAATAACATTTTATAATGAAAATGTGGGAATAAAATAATGTAACATTTTCTTATATAAATATTTTTTATCGTATCATAAATATTATATTATATCAAAAATTAAAAACACATTTATATATTCCATCCATGGGAGGCATCTATAAATAATAACTAATATCTCTTCATAGAGGCGGTACTCAACACATACGCATGAACAACATTATTATTTTTCATTGGATGGAATGGTATGAAAATAGATGCTAAATTATCTTTAAAAAATAATAATTATTTCTTTAATAATATATATTAATTAAATCCATCTTAATAACCATGTTTTAGTGTTATTGGTGGAAAATGAATTACATCGTTCTTTGAGGTAGAATTATAATGTACAGATGAATGATTGTTTCATTTACAATTTTATGAAGAAGGATATTAATTAAAGTAAATTCATCAAAATAATAATATATGATTATATGGTATAAACTAATGTTATTATAATATATATTAATAATTTATATGAGGTTTCTATAATAATAAATAATACTACAACATTCGGTTCAAATCTAGACATCATCATTAGGAAAACACCATTTATTTGATCCTTCATCCCTATGAGGATGATATCTACCAAGATAAGAACACCAATACATGGGAGGGACATTAGGAATGTGATTTAGTAGGTATCGGTTGATCCAAATATATTTTTATGCATGTAAAAGAGAAGATAGGGATTACCATTTCAATATGGGGGAGAGGATATATGTGGGATATTTCAAATGAATAAATTATTTATGGTCCTAATTGTGTAAAATGACACAAAATTGACCAATTTTTCAATTAAATGATATAGGGTTAAATATGTATGTAAAATATAATTTCTTACTATTTGTAAGCCATTATAAGACTTTATCACATTTTTAACCCTCAGCATACCTATTTTAACTCAAACCAATGTAACGTATTTTTTTCCTATTTTTACTACTGCTTATGAAAAAAACTAATTTTAAAACTTTAAATTATATTAATAATTATATTTATAAATATGGAATTATTTTTACAAAATTATATTAATATAATTGTCAAAAATTAATTTAACATTAAATCCAAAAATATGACTAGAAAATATTATCCTGGTAAAAAGTCTTTTAAGTAGAAAAGGTTTTTATTTAATAATAAAAATAAAATAGATTCAAATGAACTTAATTATAATATTCAAAATTGAATAAAATTATATAAATATTTAAGAAATTTTAAAACAGTTTTTATCTTCTTATATATAAGAATCATAAATTCTTTTTCCAATAATAAATAATATTTTTCACTATCAAATATAGAAATAAAAAAGTTTAGAAAATTTACAAATATTAATCCTATGATAAATTTAAAATGATGAATGAAAAAATGATATCATTTTTTCATGTTATAAATCTAAATTTTTTGGAGTTAATCATTTAAATAAAAACTAAATAATAAAAATAATCAAATTTTGTGAGGAAAAAACTATTTTTTCCTTGAATGAAAAATTAAATAATATTATTACATTGAATATAACATTAAAAACTCAAATTTGTGTATATTAATAGTATATGAAATTGAATTACATTAACATTGATTAAGTATTCACAACATTTCCCCATTTTTAATTTGACTCCTCTTATTTTTTTAAACTATTAAATAAGTGAGGATATATTTCTGTAATAGGCTTCTATGATTCCCATGTTAGTTCATCAATAATATCATTTTTTCTAAAAAACAATAACAAATTAAATCAATTAATTATGAAACACTCTATGTTGGTTTAAAGTGATCTACACAGAAATTTACTTATAAGGGTGGGTTTCATTAATTGAACTTATTCTGGGCTCAAAAAATGAGAGTCGTCCGATGAATAGATCCATAACTGTGAAACATGATAAATGCCATATTCATGAGATAAAATCTGAGGAAAGAACACATTCTATGAAACTGAACCACTATTGCTCCAAATTATATATGGAGCATTAAACCGAAAACATATATTAACTTCTTACCAAAATACATAACACTTTTAAATAGAGATAATTTATGAAAAACATGATCTCCAGTGTTGAATGAAATATATTTCTTCCAACTATCTGCAAAATATTTTTTTCATACATTGATCCATCCTTATATGATGATGAATCACATTCACCTTCTTAACCATTTCTTTTACCAATTCTATTATGAAATTATTGTTTCCCCAACCTCATCCAAAAAATATGGCGTCTAACACAATTATCCATTTAATGTCACAGAATGTGCCATCTATTAACAAGAATGGTCATGTTTAATAAAAGAAAACTCACCCAATTTAATATGTTCATTCTGAGTTCCCTGAATATCCGATAAAAAATTTATAAGAACATCCTTCAATTTCTAAATCATTTTCAATAATTTTCCATCATATTGAAGATGAAATATTTTTCTATAATTTAATTATCCACCCAATGAAATTTCAATTACATTCCATGAACTACTGATGAATATGGAATCATGGTATCATAAAATTGATGGAGGGAATTCATGTTACCTAATTATCTCTTTTACATTATTTTTGGAATGTTTACCCAAGGAAATATTAACATGAATATAAATAATATGAGTAAATATATCAGTCAAACAACTATTTTCTATATTTTTTATCACCTTGATATGTATTTGGTGGTACCACCATAAAATACATTGATATAATCTCTCATTTCCATAATCTCATTGGGAACAGAATAATAACCCCCTTTAGTATTTATCATATGTCTCTATCTAGATGCAATGTCAAATCTTTATTAGTAAATTTAGTAATATATTTCCTCATTCCTTCCCACAAATAATTTTCATGAAGGCCTATATACATATTTTTACATTGAGTATGAATAAAAAATAAATATAATTGATCCCCATGATAAAATTATTTCTTAAATTTTTGTTTCCATAAAACACATGGAAATTTTTGGAAACTAAAAACACCATATTTTTCAATATTAAATTCCCAAAAAGTTGTTAATCAATTAAAACCTTTCTTGTAACACACTATCTTTCTTTTGATCATGAATTATATTGTAAAAATAGGAAACTATATTAAAACATTAAATTAAAAAGTGGGATTTTATTTATGTAAAATTTATAGTAAATAATTTATGAAATATTTAACCAAATATCGTGTTCTAAATGTAACATGGTTAATACAATATTATCTTTCTGACTCAGAGCATCTACAACAATATTTTCCTTACCAAGATGGTATTAAATTGGAATATTATAATCTTTTTTCCAATATATGTGTATCCAATAACTCATATTAAACTCATTTTAATTGAATATATATAACAATTGTTTCATATGTATATATTTTACACATTACTTCTAATAAATAAATTGTAAATATTTTTAAATATGGAAATGGGGTTTCTATTTCAAGGTAATGAGTTAGTTATTTTTTCATGGGGGATTAATTTATGTGAAGTATAATAAATTACCCGATCACTATGTATTGAAACTTGATATAGTCCCCTCAATGAAGACTCATTATAGATTTTAATGTCTTTATTTATAGTTGATAGGGTCAAAAATTGGGCCATTAACTAAACATTTTCTCTACTCATAGAAAAGGAATCTTGTTCCATTCCCAGTATGAACATAACTCTTATACATATTTTCAACTTTAGTGGGAACGATAACCATGAAATTTTATAAACAAGAAAACAAAAATTGCTAACTAATCATTTAAAACAGTTAATCTTATTAATATTTTTAGGTATTGTTCATTCAAGAACCACATATATTTTATTAGGATCAATGGTTATTAAATATTTATTTACAACATAACCAAAGATTTAATTAAATTATAAAAATATTCACATTTCCTAAATATTCTATATAACATATAATATTTGAAATTTTATTGAACCGTACTTAATGGTTTTTCTTAATCCTTATAAAATTTATAGAAAACCAAAAAATCATTTGTAATTTCAAAAATAACATTATCCAAATATTCATGGAAAAATATATCCATATGCTCCATTGATATAGCCATATAATCCATCAACTAAAATAAAATAACCAAAAAATCAAAATTCTAATAACTAGTATAAAACACATTATTATGGTTATCATATTTCATTACAACAGATGATGGTACAAAAACAATGGATCAATCATCAATGATCATTGAGCACCATAGAGCTGATCAAAGTCATCGTGATGAGGAAGCAAATTATTTTTTGATAGTGATGTTAAAAATTTCTCTATAATGATTTCAAAGCATCATGAAAGTATATTTATTTTAAAAAAATAAATCTGGGGTTCACCATGGGGATATTCAAGGATAAATCAATATTTATCATGAAATTATTGAAACTGATATTTCTTATTAAATATGTTTTACTATAGAAAATTTAAATGGGTTTTTGAAATTGGATTTGAATCAAGTTCTAATGTATTAATAAATTCAACTTTCTGATTATTTATATCATCATTCAAATAATCAGGAACATTTTCCAAATATTCATCAATGAACACATTGTCAGTAATATGAATAGGTCCCTATATTTGAAAAAATTTATCTTGATGTCATTCATTTCAAATTTTTGAAAATATCTAAACTTCTTGACATTATATTAACAGAATGTATTTTTTATTATATTAAGAATAAAACTCATTTTTTAAAATAACATCTCTAGATCTTTAATATATCATCCCAAGCTAAAATGAAATGTTATCCATACAAAAAAAAAATTATAATTATATAAAATAAATGAAAATAATTATTCAAGGTAAAACAGTTTATATATTATATTATGAGATTCTTTTTTAATTCTTTTTTTCATTTATACTACATCGGTATATTTTTATTACCAATAATAATGAGTTTATTTTGTGAGATGAGACTAACATTTAACAAGAAATTTCATTAAAATGAATGAATGAGCAGTCCCCAAATGAGACAAGGAAATTGAAATATATTTATAAACATGTAATGTACTTTTTTCCTATAAAATTTCCCAATCCAACACCCTCTTGTGTAGCCAAAATAGTTTAGTTACTAAAACTCAAACGTGCCTCCACGTATTTAAAAGACATCCAACCCAAATCTTGGGTGTGATAAATATTGTGGGGAGACTATACCCACAAGTATAGAGTAAAATAAAATGGAAATAATTGATAATAAATAGATATCAAATGAATAAAAATCATAGAAAAATATATCATAAAACTAAGAAATAACGTTGTGGAACCATATAATCCAATTTTAATAAACCATGTAATTAATGATAGATTTGTATACAATGTCAAACTAAAAAAACATATAAAATAATATAATGACACAAAATATCCCAAATATTCCAGTCTTGACCTCCATGTCGAACCCTTATCCAAACTACAACCTGTCTAGAAGGAAAGAAATCAACAACATTGTCCCTTGTACATTTCCAAACTTGTATCCATAAATTTGTTCAAGTACCAAAAGATAACCTTAATTATTTTTGAGAGAAACATGGTATACTGATATAATAATATATAAACAAAACCAATATTATTATAAGTGTACAAAATATGTTTCGAATAATTTTATTAATTAATCAATTAATATAATAAAATAATCAACTTGTATTGGAAATGTTTCAGGATATCATTGAGCATTTAGAATTCCCATGCTAGTTCATAACCATATATCCATGGAAAAAAAAATATGTTCTCATCTTAATATATAATAATTTATTCATTTGACTAGGTATGTTCTTCTGAATATAAGCTTTACAACATGGTACTAGGAAAAGATAACTCAAAATAATTATTATATCATGGGACATGGTAAAGAATTATAAATATAAGTATTACATCATTGGATCGTGAGAAGCCCTCTCAATATAATCAATACATCATGGGCCTAGGCAAAGGCCAATAAATATAATCCTTATAACATCTGATTATGTAGATCCCTCAAAATATAATAATTAATGCATGAATCACAACACATTTTATTGAAATAAGGATATCATAATATCACATCACATAGCTCAATGGATAATTTTGAAAATTAACATTTCTATTATAATCAAATATACGTTTATATATGAAATTATCAATAGCCATATCAATAATCAAATATATATCCATGATGAATCTATATAATTAAAAACCGTAATTTCATACCATGTTAAAGAAATGTTATGTTATTAGCCAATTTCTCATTAATCAAATGGTGATCTCACCCAATGGGTATTTATATTCCAGGTCACATTAATAATTAAATTAAAATAGATCCAACCAATATTAAAATACATTATTTACCATAAATAGATGATTAAATTAATTAGAGATCATCTTACGTATGTAGAATCATATTATTTCATAGAGCATACAATTAAAAAAACTATAGGGTCATGTTTATAACCCCAGTATTTAACTAGTGATTAACATAGGGTTTCTAATGGGAAATAAAAATTAGGAAGAAGGAACATATTATCACATGAAGGACCAAGATCATCCTAGTTGAATAATGAATCCCAAAAAAATTACGATAAAAATATATACACTGTTACGATGAGGAATGACTTTACAGAATGGGAATACTATGCTATTATAACTCCCTAGCAATCCTATGTGAAACAAGGTTGTTTGAAATTAAAGGGGATACTCAAAGTAAACATATATATCATCCTATATCTAATAGGGGTAGGTTACACAGACTGAAAAAAGAAAATCATATGTGTTTCCCCACTTAAAACAATTAGGTTCAAGGAATACTTGGTGTGTAATCTTTTCATGCCTTGTATTTTTCAATTTGAGAGAATGGAATAAGAAAACATCACCTTTGGTTAATATTTAACTCGTTTAACAATTAAATGATGTGAATTAAGTTCATTATGTGTTACCACATCACATTATGGTGTAGATCAAAATTGGTGTATGGAGTAGATAAATTTCTTATTACATGTACAAGGCATTTATATTCTTTATAGATAGTTTTCAACCTAGATTCTAAATGAGGACCCAAACAACCTACAATTCCTTCAAAACCATATAAATCCATCTTATATACATTTATCCCATTTATACATAATCTACATTAATCATAATACAAATAATTTTCTGAATATTTCTTCAATTTCTCCTATAAAGGATCCCTATGTACGAGAAAGATAGAAGCCCCTTTTCCAATGAAAATCTCAATGATTGAACTACCTTGATAAAATAGTATATCTCTACATACACAATATATAAACGGTCATCCCCAAGGAACCCCATGTTTTACTATGGGGTATCAATAAATGATTCTATACATGATTCTCATGTATTAGACTCCCCCTCTAATGTATCCTCATGAAAAGGACCATACTACAACTACACTCGTATAAGAGGTATATTTCTTCCCAAAAGTTATTTATCTCTATGGTGAAAAATCTATATCGTATTCTCCTAAAATGTTTCATAAACACTAATCTTGAAGTCCCTAACATCGACAATATGAGAAGGGAATGTGTAATATCTTCAAAGCTGCAATACGTGGAACCCATTTTTCAAGGAACATTAGCACTATAGAAGTTATAGTTGGTACACCACTATAAATACCCTTAAAACTATTGAAAATAGCCCGACTAACCTAGGAGCTAGAAAATACTATTTATTTTTACACATTGTCCATGACCTATTCCAAAATCATAGGAAAACATGGTGACCAACCTGAAACTCTAGAGGTCATCATTTATTGTCAGGAATGTGATCCGTTCCAACTCTACACATTCATAAACTTACTTTTAATCATCATAACCAAAACAAAAATATCATACATGAGATTAGCTCCAATATTAACATAATCACCTACTGACAATCAATAAATATGTTAATTAATTATCCTACCATAAAAATACTATACAAATTTCATCTAGATCAATGATTGTAAGGAGTATTTATATGAAATCACCATGAGTTCTATATGATAACATCATTAAACACCAAAATCCAATCCCAGACTCACATAATAACCTCCAAAACATGAACAGTCTGTTCAGATTAACAATCATTCTAATAATGATAGATTTATCTATAAATCAATAGCGATTCCAAATTATTTTTAATCCCATTATATATCTATGAAGTGAAATAAGATCTCCATTTGAAACAATACTTATCATATAATTGTGAATCCAAACTATCCCATAACATAGATATTACCGAAGTCACCAATCGTGATGGTCTCCCTGATAGAAAATAAGTTGAAAGATTACTTAATAGATCCTTGATCACCCATAATAATTTTTTTTTGTTTTTATGGGTAATATTGTCACAAAATATATAATGGAATCATCTCATTTCCATATAGGATTTGGAAGAGGCTGAAATGGCCCAACTAGCATTTGATGCTCTTCTTTCACCTGTTGAAAGCTGAAACATCTCATCAAAATCATGATACTTTCTTCATTATTCTCAACCAATAGTACTCTCTATAATGACTAGGGTTTTGAAAAAATGACCGTTATATGGAGGAAATGGAGTTTGGTCTGTGTTTGTTTCCAATTGTTTTTTGATATTGAAAATGTTCTCCAGGAAAGGGATCATAAGGTTCATGTGAACAACCGTACTGAAGGTGGCATCATTCCAAGTGTTCGCCAAATTTTGGGCCTAAAAATAGAAAAATGGTGAAATGTGTGTTTGTAAAAGGTTTTTTTTCACAAAATTATAGGTGTTATGATAAAATACATGAAATTAATGTTATATGGTCAAAACAAAAAAAATAACAAATGAATGATCTGTGCAAAAAATCTGGAGTTGTGCACGGAAAATGCTTCCTACAAGAAATGTATTGTGCATATAATGATAATGTTTTGTGAAAATATGGGTTTTATGAATAATGGTCAATGATTCCTATAAATAATTGGTGACCCCACCAATTAAGGATTGAATAAGGCTTAGAAAAGATCTCAGTTCTGATGCGCATAAAATTTGTGCGAAAAGGGAGTTGCATTGAAAACTAGAAAAAGGTGTGTGAATAAATATAAAGTTGTTCTCAATAGGAAAAATATTCATGTAAAAGTTCTTATTGCACAAAAAATATAATGCTTAATATCAAGGGTGTTGTTGTGCAAGAAAATATTTTGTGCGAAAATCCAATCTTCCACGCATAAGGTAGGTGTTGTGCGCAATTGTCAGTGTAGTCTGAATACATGTTCTGAATATTCGGTTTAGTGGTTTAGTTCTTTAAAGTGCATAAATACAGTAATTAGATGCATGAAGTGTCTCATTCTGAATAGAGACAATGACAAGAATGAAAATCTATTAAATCAGTATTCAAGACGATAAGATGGATTTGAAATCTCTCAAGGTAGTGAACTATGGGGAGTCAAGGGAAGTGATCTGAGGGATGTAGAGAGTAATCCCTGAACCTTTTTAAAGGTGTTGTTCCTGGCACAGAGTGACTATGAAAAAATCTTATAATCCTACAACTATTAAAGATTAGTGGATTTAGGTACGACAGAAAACTGTTTGTATATGCTCCACGGACATTGCGCTTGGTGGTGAATGAAGTAAAAGTAATATGTCATATCACTAGTTTCATTTGATTGATAGATTTAACATGTTCCTACCAACATGGGAACAAAATACATAACTTTAAAAAGAAAAATATGACACACTAATTAAACCCTCCTCTCTTAGGGTGTTTTGGGGCCCTTAATGTGTTATCTGATGGAGGTTGTTGGTGTTTGATCTTTCTTATACTATCATGGATAATTCCGACAGTGTTTGGGGTGTCCCCCATTTTGAAGGAAGTAATTTTCATATTTGGGTAAACATAATTAGATATAATCTATGATCCCTTTGAATGGATTTCCTATTTTCCACTATGAAAGGTATACATGTTACTGAACCAACATGGCAGGCTATGATTGATACATAAGATAAAATTATTGATACAGATGCAAAAGTGTAGAATTCTCTCACTACAGACTTTTTCGATGAGATATATCAAAATATTATGAGTTACACCTCATCAATGTAAATGTGGGATAAACATGAAAATATTTATGAAGGATATGGAAAATTGGCGTAGGCACAACTCAATGTCCTGCATAATATGATTGATAATATGAGGATGCATCCTGATTAGAATGTAGACTCCTTAAATCGAATTATTGAAGTGGTTGGACCAATTTAGGTTCTAGGTGAAGAATTCAAAGAGGATGACATTTTAAAGAAAATATTGAGGAGACTTCCACCCCTGTACAATGAAATGTTTTCACCCCTTGAGGAAATATATCTTTACAACCTTTCTCTGGGTGATCTTCTGAGAATCCTAGTAGCATATGAAATATGAGTCAAACAAAAAGATGCTATGAATTGAGTGAGAAAGGAAATGGAATTCAAAGCCATAGGAAACCTAAAATTTCATAAGATAGTAGTGGTGAAGATGATGAGGAAATACAAATTATTTCTCTCTTTACCAGGAAGTTCCATAATGGAAAAGGGAAATTCAAAAGGAAGTTACCTCATGCCTTCTTTCATTGTGGCAATGTTGGGATCATTAACTCTTAGTGCATAATAATTATCAAAGATGAAGATTACAAAGATGAAAACATTGAGAAGCCTCAGAAAGTTTTTTTCAAAAAGGGAGAATTTATATCTAGAAATAAAAGTACTAAAGATGATTTTTTTATGTAAAGAGAAGGATGATGATAATGAATATTTTGAAGAATAAGAGCCATAATTTTAAACTGGAAACCATGCTTCAATGATGGCCATTATTAAAAAATCAGAAGATAATGTTGTATAAAATCAGTTGACAACAAGTTCCAATCACGAGTTTCATGTTAAGGATACTGTTAGTAAGCATAAGATAAAACATAAGATTTGTAATAAGTGAAAATCAAATGTAGAATAATCATATGAATATATTTATCAACTCAAAGATGAAATTTAATGACTAGATGAATTTTTAATTCTAAAGTCTAAAATCATTGATAATAATAATGTTGTAGTGAATCTGAAGCTGATAAATGAAGAGAAGTCAAAGGTCATCAATGAACTCACCTCTAGACTAGAATAATATTAAAAGACTATAGAGGGTCATGAGGAGGAAGGTATTACTCATAGGACTAAAAATGAGAGTTAATCAATTTCAAATGAATCATGGAAAAAAATATAGTTTGGAAGGTTCTCATATATTGAGATGTTGGAGAGAGAAAAAAATTTTCTCTAAAGATGTTGATATGATTTTGAATGATCAAAGACCCGTATACATGGGAAATAGTGGAATCGATTTTGAGGTCGAATCGTCAAATTCTACAAATAAAGGTAAACAAGATAAATGCATGATGAATGTGGGTCATGCAGAAAAGTTTGTAGAAGTGCTGAAAAATAAATCCCCAATTCAATATGAAGTAAGAACAAATGACTATCCTCAATCCTCCATGAATAATAGGTATTCGAACTTTTATCCCATGGAATAAGAAATGGGGATTAATAGAAGTGAGAAGACATTTCCTTTCATGAAGTGTCAGTTATGTGGATATTTGGGTCATACCATGTCTTATTGTGATGATGAAAGAATCTATTTTAATAGAGAAGATATGGGATTCCAATAAAGAATAACAAATTCATATCCAAATTCTTTTAGAAGAAACAATTTATATGGATATTGTTTTCATTTTTGTATCTTTGGTCACAAATTCTTTGATTCTAGGAATAGGAGGGACATGGACACCTCATACCAGAGTCTGAGACATGTCAAAGACCATCAACATGATATTGTTCCTCATACAATCTAGTTCTCTCCTCTAGAGTAGGATTTATACTATCAATAACCCATATAGATGGAAAAGATAATTTAAAGGCCATCAGTTTTATATTCTCAATCCAATGACTCTTCAAAATAAATTAAGAAAATTGAGAAATATAACCTAGAAGAGGTAGACCTCAATGCTTCCGATGGAAACAACACCTGGATTCTAGACAGTGGTTTTTCATCTCATATGATAGGTAATGCAGGTCTGTTAATGGATTTCAAGAGGAGGGTTGACGGAAGAGTATGGTTTTTTAATGATGGAGCACTGAAAATCAAATGGATTCGAAGTATTGAAGATACTCACAGAGGGATAAAAATGGAAGTCCTTTATGAAAGTGGCCTACGTCATAATCTCCTCAGTGAGAGTCAACTATATGACTCATGACATGTAGTTTCTTTTAATCATAAAGGCTACACTATCAGGGGAATGATAGGAAAATCACTTATGAAGGGATGCATAATAGAAGGAAAACTATATCAGGTTTACAGTAAAGGAATCATTTTCTTCATGATTATTGAGGAAGATAATAACATGTGGCATTGAAGATTGCGGCACATAAATCAATAAAACATGGAAAAATATCAAACCTCGTGATTTTCATAGACATTCCCAATGAAGCGTGAATGTGAAATGACTTTTGATGCTTTCATTTGGGGAAGCTAGTCTGTAGTTCATATCATCCAAATATGAAAAGGGAATCCCATCTTCTTGATAACATTCATACAAATGTATGTGATATGATAAATGTTCCTAGAAGTCATGGATAATGGTAATTTATTCTTTTCAAATATTATTACAATTGAATGGTATGTGTAATGGTAATCCACAGTAAACAACATTTTCTTGACTACATGAAAAAATATTAGTGAATTGCTGAGAATGATACTAGATGAACAATCAATGTTATGTGATCTGATGATGCAGGGTAATACATGTCCGTTGAATTTAAAAAATACCTAGTGAAGAATGGGGTATAACATGAGGTATATGTAGTGAGAACTCCACAAAAAAATGTAGTTTTTCATGTTAGTAATTGATAGGTAAACAACATGGCAAGAACTATGCTTATTAAGAATCATATTCCATGACATTACTGGAAAGAGACTGTTCAAGCTAAATTGTACAGGGAAAATTGACCTGGTCTTTATATGGTTGAGATGAAGAAACCAAATGAATTTTGGAATGGAAGGAATCCCTCTATGAAATAATTTTATGTTTTTTGTAGTAAATACTTCATCAAAAACAAAGAAACCAATAATGGGAAGTATGGTGACAATGCAGATGAAGGAATTTTTCTTGGAAACTCAATGTACAACAATGCCTACAAATGTATCAACATGTTCTTGGGAAGGATTGTGGAAATTAGTGATATTAAGATCATTGAAGAGAAAACCAAAAATGCATCATGGATTTCATATGTTGATGTGATAGAAAATTAGGAAGAATGTGAATCTAGAGTAAATACATATAAAATAAAGGAAGGTGTACACAACCCTTCAGGAGTCACATCATGATGTTGACTCAGTAGAAGAATATAAAAAGGAATCCTTGGCTAGAGAGAATGAAGTTGAATCTCAAAAGAGGAATCTCATATCATAAATTGATCAATCCAACATGATTGGGTATTGGACTTCACCCACAAAAACTTGGAGAATGAGTAATAACACACATTCTATATTTATAGGAGTTGTGGAACCATCATAATATTATAAAGCTGCAAGGGATGAATCATGGGTGAATTCCACGAATGAAGAGTTAGATTAGGTTGATAATAATAAGACATTGGATCTAGTCATGATACCTAACTTTCACAATGGGATTGATTTATTGCGGATTTTTTAGAACAAGTATGATGTACATTTATGTGTTATCAAAAACAAGACATGAAGGGTATGTAATGGATATTTATAGATTGAAGTTCTAGATATTGATGAAACCATTGCTCCTATTGCTAGACTATAGTTAATCGAGATTTTTCATACTGTAGAAATCCAAAGAGGACATAAATTATATCAAATGGATGTCATGCCAACATTCATGAATGGTTTTCTCGAAGAAGAAATCTACATCGAACTAGTAGTGGGTTTCCTTCTTCGTACTGGTGAAACAAATGTTTGTAAACTAAAGAAGATTCAATATGGTTTGAAGAAGTCACCACGAGCATGGTATTCCCATATGGATTCTTATCTCAAAAATCTAGAAGTCAAAAGAGGAGGACTTGATCCCAATAAATATGTGATGAATTATTTAAAAGATCAATTCATGGTTCCAGTTTATGTTGATGACATTATAGTTGGTGGAAACATACATAAATCAGTGGATGAATTTTCCAATATAATTAAATCATAACTTGAAATGTCTAGGATTTTGGAGATCACCTATTTCATGAGACTATATGTAACTCAATTTAAGGATCACACTTTAATTTCTGATGAAAAGTATGCAAGGGAGCAACTATAAAATTTTATATGCATGACTTCAAACCAATGTCAACTCTAATTGTGGTTGGATCTAAACATGGAAAGAATGAGTATGGGACCTCTATAGATTCCACCATGTACATGAGGATTATTGTAAGCTTACTATACCTAACAAAAACATGGCATGATATTGTCTTTGAAACTTTCTAGTGACCCTATTTCTGAGTAATCCAAATGAATAACATATGAGAACAGTAAAAATAATCATGAGGTACATTCATGGTTCTCATAATTTGGGTAACAATTTTCTACAGGTATGTGTACTGAATTATCGTCATTTTATGATGCCGAATAATCTGGAGATGTAGTGGACAGATAGTCCACCAATGATGGATCATTATATATTGGGAAGAAATGTGTTGGCTTGTTGAGAAAGAAACAAGAAAATACTTCTCTTAGTATTAGTGAAGTTGAGTATATCTCTACTATAAAGGCTTGCACCCAACTACTATTGATGAATCAACAAATGACATATATTGGTGTTGATGTCAAACAACCAGTGGGGATATAATATTATAGAAAGAGCCAATTGATCTTACGATGAATCATGTTGAGCATTCTCATACAAAACATATTGAAATAAGATATCACTATTCAAGGAAAAGGTTGAACAAGGTGTGATTAAAATGGATCATGTGGGAACTGATGAACATGTGGCTGATATCCAAACCAATGAACTATTAGCACTTCTGTTTGGTAGATATTAGTTTAACCTCAGTGTTTGACCACCTCCTAGTGCATAATGAGGTTACAAATCACTCCACTCCCTAGTTATGTTAATGTTTTTAATCTCTCTGTGGATGTGATGGAGGATTATGGGAGAGGTACTATCCATGGGTGATTTGAGTTATTCAATGAACATTTACTGGTATTTGGGATTATTTTAAATTGGGAGAAAGGAATAAATTTGGGATTAAAAATTCATTACATGTACATGTAATGAAAATGTAATGCATCTCTGACACGATGAGAATTCGGTGTTAGGAGGAGAAGGAATACATGATTGAGAATTTGGTATTAGGAGGAGAAAGAATACATTCAGGATACGTAATGCTTCTAGAGAATAGTAAGATAATAGCTTGGGTATTGTATTTATGAATTCCATAACACGACATCCCAATTCATACTTGGCCTCTTGTTTTTACACCGATCAATTCTCATGATGTCTTAGAGTGTTCGCTGAGTTGATTCTTGAATTTCTGGTTATCTTGTGGCTGGTGCTCTATTGAATTTATCAGAGGATTACCAACATACCCAACGGGGGATATTATTTGAACCAAGACCATTCTATCCAAGAAATGGTGTTTTTGTGTGTTTGTTTTCAATTATTTTTGGAATTTCAGAATGTTCTTGAGGAAAGGGAGCCTACTGTTCAAATGGAAAACAATACTAAAGGTGGCATCATTTTCCAGTGATTGCCAAATTGTTGGTCCTAAAAATCAGTAATTGGAGAAAATTGTGTTTGTAAAATGTATTTTCATGCAGAATTGTAGTTGTTATGGAAACATCCATGCAAGGCATGTTATGAGATCAGAATGTTGAAAATTTTCAAAGGCATGCTCTATGTGAAAAATCTGGAGTTGTGTGAAGAAAATGGTTCCTGCGTGAAATGTATTTTGCATAGAATGAGAGGTTTTGCACAACAATGTGGTTTTAAAGTGCGGGGGTCAGCTACACCTATAAATAATATTTTATCCACCTCATTCAATATGGAAATATAATTAGACACTATCTGAGTTCTAATGTTCGTAAAAGTTGCACAAAAAGGGAGTTGCGCGAAAATGTTAAATTTTAAGGGAAAATTAAATGTTTCGTAGAGAAGTTAAAGTTGCACACAAAAGTTGAATATTCCATTAAAAATATAATGTTTCATTCAAATTATATGGTTGTTCATAAAGGGTGTATTTGCGTGATGTATTTTCAATAAAAAAAATAAAATTTTGCATGCAAATGTCTTATTTTGGCATGCATAAGGTTGGTGTTGTGTGCAATTGTCGGTGTAGGCTGAATACATGTTCTGAATATCTGGTTCAGTGGTTCAGTGCTTTCAAGTGCATCAATTTAGGAATTTTATGCATGTAGTCTGTCAAGCTGAACAGATACAAAGACATCAATGAAAATCTATTAAAGGAAACATCAAATTAATAAATAGAGTTTGACTTTTCTCAAGGAAGTGATCAAGGGTGATTCGATGGAAGTAGTCTGAGGGACGTAGTGAGCTGTCCCAGAACATTTATTACAGTGTGCCTGAAACAAGGAGAAAATTAAAAAATATTATAATCCTAAAACTAGTAATGATTCATGGATTTAGGTACGAACAACACACTGTCGGTGTATGCTCCTTGGACGTAGCCCTTTGTAGTGAACCAAGTAAAAGTATTTTGTCATCTCAATGCTTTAATTTATTTTATAGATTTAACATCTTCCTTCCAGTGTGGGAACAAGATACTAAAATTTAAAAAGAAAATGTTGACACCCTAAGTCACACCTCCCCTCTCAGGGTCTTCCATGGTCCTTCACAAGATTCATATTTGACAAACTTGTATATACCACACATCCAGATTCGAAAAACTATCTCATCAACCACTCATTCATGTCCATAAAAACCCATACATAGCCATTGAGAATATAATAATTTCTACTACCAAGATACCATCTAGAGGGTTTATCCCCATCATATAATCCGTCAATCATAACGAAGACCTCCAAATTATATAATTCTTCTTTCTTGATCGGATCAACAAGCATGTGCATAAATGATGTCGGAGCTAGAGCTACTCATTTATAAAAATCCTGAACATCTAGATAATTTTTTGTAAAGAGTTCCATCATAATCTACTTATAGAATGACTATTACACTACTTCTATTAGCATCTTCAAGATAAAATCATTGAAAATGATGTTTCTCATGCCTAATTTATAAGACAACTTGAATTTGACAAACAAATGATCATGTACTCATCACATCTGCTGATTTTTTAGGTCCCACTAAGAAAATATGAACCTATGGATCTTCCGGTATGTACACCAAAAACCACTCTCCAAAAATATAGTGTCTAGATAATCTCAATAATTCATCACTACTACCAACTCCAAATATTGAGTAGGATAATTCCTCTTTTGTGGTCTTAGATATCAGGTTTTATGAGAAACAACTAAATCCCCCAATATCATAACTTCTAAGAGTACTTCCCCTATTGAATTACAGTACACATTATTGGATTTAATCTACATTGGAAAATTTAAAAGAGGTGAAGAGGTCAGCCTACCTTTCAACTCATAATGTGTTCCCTCACAAACAAATAACTAAAAAACATCACTCCATTCATAGTTAGTATAGAAATTGGTGCGTCCAAATGGAGGATGTCTTAGAAATAACACATAGAATAACCCGACAAACCCAAAAAAACTCCAAATCTCAAGGACATTCTTGATTCACTACTAGGATACCACACCTAAAAACTTATTTGGGTCCAATAAAACTCAATCATCTGACATTAAATGTCATATGAAATGAATTTTATTAATCTAAGAAATTAGTTTCTCCATATTGGAATAAATCTGGAAGTCTCTCAATTTACTCAAAATGTTGTCATGGTGTTTGGAATGATCTTCCAGTAACAATAAGTAATTATGATTTTTTGTATAAAACCACAAGAAACTGGTCTAGAAAATGATGAAATATCTTATTCATCTTGTCCATGAATATAGTCATTTCATTTTTCAAACCAAGGTGCTTCACTATGAACTCATATAATAAATAAAAACATCCAAATGTAGTCTATGGTGTGCCCAATTATCTCACCATCAACTAGTGGTGAAAAAATCCAAAATATAACTTGGAGAAAGTATTTTAACCTTTTGACAAATCAAATATATTTTTTACACATGGATGAGTATACCTATTCATAAATTTTATCTAGTTAAATTTTAGATTATCCACACATATGTAAAATGAACCATCACCCTTAATGGAAAAGGAAATTGAGAACCTACTATTGAAGTACTAAGATATATGAATAATTTAGATTAAATATAATTTTTATAAACAATAAAATTTGGATGCTCTATATGTGCCATTCTATATAGTGATATATAAATCAATTATACCCTGAGAACCAACTCGCTCATGAATTTTAATTCTCAATGGTGTGAAAAGCCTCAAAACTCATCTAAAAAGATTTCCTTAATATGGCCTACAACTGAATGAAAAGTATCCTAATGAATTAGACCATCATATAGAATATGGATTTAAAACTAATACATGAGAAAATTAAATATAAATAGAATTAGTCATACACAAAAATCCAAAAGATCTCACTCATATTAGAGATAATAGATGCCTCCTCTTAGATAATGAAATAAAACAATACTCTGAATCATGATAATAATATTATATAATAGGAAGAACCAATTTATACCATGAATAAAAAGAGAACATTCCATTATTTTATCAAATACATACCCCAAGAAATAATGTCCACCAAAATCTAGTGAACATGCATTGCAATGTATGATATTTGTTGACTCCTCTCCCAATCAATTGTTTATGGTAAACAATACATCTAATATTTCCACATCTATGTTCATACAATTTTTAAAAAATAAATATAAAAATGAATGAAAGGATCATGTATCAAATTAAATATAATAAATGGCATGCGATAAAATAATCGTACATCTAATGGTAGAAGGTCCTTAATACAAAATAGTTGGATATGTCAGCATAATGTAAAAATGACTTTCCTCACTTCTTTGGATTCATGTTTGATTGCCTTTGGATATTCCCTATCTATGAAAATGTCATTCATGTACTATGTTACCATGTTCCCTACCATGAATTGAATGTCCTGTGGAAGTCAAGAAGAGTATTTGAGTCAATCCTAGACATTGATACCTATCGAGATCCCCAACATATACAATGTTGATGTATTCCAAGAAAGAAACTATATAGGTGTCCCATACTTCTAAAATAATGACACACTAATGTGGGGTATTGACCATGAGGCCCCTTGTGGATAATAATCACTCATTGAAATCAGTGCAATGAAACACGACCCTAAGATGGATTCCCACTGCACTAATTTCACTATCCACTGTTGACTTGGTAAAAAAATAATTTTTCGACATATTACCACTAGAATAATAGCAACTGGTTCACCGTACTATAACATCTTGGAAAAAGCTTATGACATTTCTTGGATTTTATTTTTGATGAGTTCTGAATTAATCATGTCGAAAAATATATTTTGATGAGAAATAGTCACATGTGACCTTATATTCATAAGAATCCTATCCGAAAAACACCAAACACTTATTATCTCCTCAAAATTTCAAGATAGAATAATGTGATACAAATTAGTGAGTTATTCCATGTAGTCCTCCATTGATATTACCTTTATTATAAGGTTTGTGAACTTAAAATACTTTTCATCCATCAATATCTCAATATTGAACTCGTTCAATAACATTGCCTCAATGTCCTTCCAATGGAACTCTACATGATTTATAGCCTGATGCATAATGTATAACCAATGCTTTTTTAGTCCGTGAATAATATAATTAGCTATCTTCACCCTCATATTTTTGGGTGTCTCAAGTTTCTTAAAGTTCATATAGACTGACCCAATCTAAAATATTACTTCTTTGGGACCTCACTCCCCATTTAATGTAGGTGGATGATGAAACTATAACTCTCTCAATTTCATATTAATCACGTCCATGGTATGAACAATCTATTTCCATGGAATGAATGAACCTCAAGAAAATATAACATATATGAACATCCATATCACCCTTATGTTCTAAAATAAAAACTGGTTCAGATTCGTTAGGAGTATGCTAATTACAAATCTCATTATGCTCAAGAAAAATACAATGAAGAAAACTTTTTCTATAGTACAAACACACTCCTTGTAACACTATCTACAAATATGGTCAACCTATAAAGGTGAAAAAATAGAGAACCACTAGATTATGGTCTCAATTATCATGGATTACTAGTTCTTTATCTTAGAATATAATCTCATTTAATTTCATATATCTGATACAATGGGTATCTCATATAACATTTCATACAACAATGTATCTGTCACATGTAATAAATGTGTACCTATCATGAACAATGTAGGACAATATATATCCCTATGTGCCTATAATGATTTAGGAATACTCATATCATGCCATAGAAGTCCATGAATGTAAATATCATGAAAAATATCATCTAGAAATAATAACATCACAAAACATGTGGATCGCACAATTTGAAATAACAAATACTCTAACAAGAAAATAACATAAATAGTAATCCCATCCCTTAGAACCCATATTTTCTCTATACATATGCTATAATCCCATATAAAAAATCTCATTAACATGTCCCAACATATCAAATTATTTTTTCTAACTTTCTAAAATAGTAAAGCAATATGAAGTAAAAAATATTTCCTCTAGTACCTCATTGAAAAATACATTGATCTGACACCTTCTCATGTGGACAAACTAGGCTGGTTAGTAGACCACACACACACCTCCCCATATGCCAGAGACTATCGACTAGAAGTGGGGGTGTGATTAATATAGAGGGAAGACTATATATGCCTAGTGTAGAGTATAATACAGTGAAAATTCCCTATGATAAATAAATATCTGAATGTTGTATATAGAAGAAAATACATATCATTTAATGGTGAAGTAAATTAGAGAAACCAAGTATTCAAATATTATTGAACCATGTAATTACATAATGTTATGTATCTAACATAAACTTAAAATAATAAAAATAAAATATAATTTGACATAAAATATCCCAAACAGACATTGTCATAAAACCCATGTGAGGACCATCTCCAAACTCAACCCTATCTAACAAGCAACAAATCTGTAATAAAGATCCTTTCCCTTTTCTAAAACATCAACCATAAAATTTATTTTTCTACAAAAATATGGTTTGAGATAAACTAAGAAGTTTGTCACCCCATGAATAAATATAAATATTACGATATCCAATGCATGAAATAAGAAATAAAAAGGTTTTTTAGTTAATAAATTAACATAATATTCCTATAAACCTTCTTTAAAACCATGCATGAATATCTCTGATCATGTAGGATAACCATGCCAACCAAAAACTATATATTCATGGTTAAATCATAGAAATATAGGTCAAAACTACAATATAGTAATTTAATCATGGGATTGGGTAAAGGCTACTCAATATATGTGTTACATCTTGGGAATGGGTAGAGTCCTCTCAATATAAGCATTATATCATGTGACTAGTCATGACCCACTCAATATCATATATACAAGAAGGGACATGGTAGTTCCCACTAAATAAAATAATTACTTCATGGAATTGGGCTGAGAACTCTCAATATAATAATTATAACATGGTATTAGGCAGATCCTAATAAATATAAACAATACATCATGAATCACAACACATGTTGTAGAATCAAGGAAATCACAATATCATATATTATAGTTCAATGGTTAATCCTGAATATTATCATTTAACACTGAAAATAAATATTCTTTTAAATATCACTTGTTCAATATCCATATCAATAAAAAACCATTTCTATAGTTAATATATATCAATAATACCCCTATATATCATATCATGATAAAATAAATTCAATACATTTTATGATTTTTCATTATTCAATGGGTTATTCCACCCAACAAGTAGAAATAATCCATATCACATCAATAATTGAATTAAAAGGTATGTTAAGAATATTTCAATTCCCAATTTATCATACATAAATGATTAAATTAATTATATCACATGTTATGTCATCATAATCGCAATATTTCATAGGCTTGATAATTTAAAAAACCATTTTGTTAGGTTTAGAGCCCATACCTTTAACCAGTGATTAATAAAGTTCTTCCAATGGGTAACACCAATGAGAGAAAAGGTGAACAATTTCAAAATAAGAACCTAGATCAACCCAGGTCAATATCAGAACCCAATACTAACTAAAGTCAATATATTTACAAAGTAACATTGTGGAACTACTGAAGAGAAGAGGAAGCCTAAACTGAACGATTCACCATGGATCATATATAAAAATGGGACATCATGAATAGAATAGAAGACTCCAAAAAACCCATTAAATAACACTATATTTTTGTGGGATAATATTCATGGGTTAAATATTCAAAATCATAAATGTTTCCCCACATTAAACTAATGTGATTGAGGAATGCACTTTGCTTAATCATTTCACATCATGTATTTCTAAATTAATTAGATTTGATGAAAAACACACACACAAAGTAAATATTTATCTCAATATATGTTTACATGATTTGAATTAGGCTCATTATTTGTATCCATTTAAATTCATAAACTAGTTCTCCACCCCTGTCTGGAGGTAGTTACACATCGTGTACACGATGTATAAATTCCCTATGGATAATTTCATCCAAGTTATTACATAAGAACATAAACCAAATCCAATGCACTCCTAACCATGTAAAAACTTCATTAACCATTTTATAAATTTCATAAATAGAGTCCATGGATTCAAAGAAACATAAATAAATGAAATTTAGATCATTACCATGAACAAAGGATCTCTATTTCTGAATAAGACTCGACCACCAATGTCCAATGAAAAACAGAAATATGGTTATACCTGAAAAAATTATGGATATTATATTACAACTATTATTTATGTTTTAAAATTTTATTATGTGGTTAACAAGTATTTAACCTCCCCATATACTTATAATAATTCTAATTGAAATTATTGTTACTCAACTTTAGACATGAATCTCTATAATCACTACTCAGATTAAATTTAACACAACCTACCATATTATTTTCATATTTCATCTTCACTCTGGAAAATTTAGTTTATTTTAAATAATGATTCATATTCCCAAATATAAAACATCAAAATCACTTCCAATATTTATTATGTCATTTTCTAGTGTTCTTGTTTCCACAATGATTATAAAATAGAAACATGATTTTCATAAATTCATATTTCTATAATGGATTCTTAATATATTCCATCAACCTTAAACTCTTTATAGGCATTAATTGATATGAAAAATAATCTTAAAATTCTATATTTATGATTTATCATTATAGTAATATTGTTTTTCATAAATTTTAAATTCATTGTAGGAAAATACACTTTAGTACACATATTAAATCCAATGAAAATAGGTTAATTTTAATATTAGGATTTCAAATGAAATTTGGTTCCTAACATTACAATTGGGTGATGCTTGATACATATGGGGCCACTGAATCTTCTAACATATTACTAAATTCAATGTATTTCATTTCATTAATATATTTCAAAACATTCAGAAAATTTTTATCCATGAAAATATTATTAAGTGGTTCCCATTCCACGAAATCAAACTATTTTGTTTCACTAGTATTTATAAACATTAACAATCATTCATCAAATTCATCATTGAAATTTTATATATCAAGAGTTTCATTTTTATCCTCCAAATAACTAATAAAATTGAATATATTCTGAAGATATTTAATCCTTACATTCTCTATTAATAAGTCATAATATCCCATGAATTCTAAAGTGTGCACTCCCATAGAATTATCCAATGTTAAAATGTTCTTATATAGAATATATAGTTTCATTATATCATGTATTAGACCTCCACATATTTCATTTTTTCACTAATCCATCACAATAATAAAAAACATAATTCCCATTATAAACATTCTTGGATGTTGATTCGAAAGAAAATTGTCATCTTGGTTCCTTCTTACTTAATAATCCTTGTTTCATCTACATGAAACCATTCTAATGAGATGAAGTCTAGTTGATGTAACATGGTAATCATAAAATTATATATCATAATAACCCTATAATATAATCTTAAATGATTATATATGTACTTTATCAAATCCTAAAACACTATATACAACTTTATTTTATACCAACTATAAGGACCAAAACTAAAACACTTTGTAAACTGATTTAGTAGAAATGAATTAATTCTCAAGTAAACACAATGGCCTTTTAGGAATACTATCAGATGGAAGATGGTAATCATCCATACATAATTGAATATTACATCCCAAATAATAAACATTCACATATTATACATTCATCCCAAAATACATAACTTTAAAGATAATAAATGTTTTCTTTTCATGAAACAACTTCATAATTTTTACCTTGAACCCATCTTTACCCTTCATCGTCCTTTAATCCAAATGAAAAACATTTGGAAACTTGGTATAAGAACAAAATTTTCATAAGGGTGGTATAAAAAGAATGGAAGAATTTCATTATTTCAGGTATACTAATTTTAAATGTTCTCTATTTTCATATTACACAATGAGTATAAAAAATCATTTCCCTATCCAATAAATTAACATCACTAACTAATTATTTTCATATAATTCTTAATAATAAATATTAATTGAAATTTTAAAACCCATAAAGGTTTCATTCAACACATTAAAAACTCCAGAAACCATTTTAACAAAGTTATACATATCATTATTTAGAATTAGAATAAAATTACATTTGAAATAAATAATAATTATCTAACAATGTGAAAGCATTATATTTCCATTAATAATTATAGGAAGAATAGATATGTTGTATTGGTGACATGGTACAACATTTTTATACCACCCTCACAGCAACTCTTACAATGTAAATAACATTTCTTATAAAATCCAATAATCACATAAAATAAACTATTAACTAGTTATCTTTATCATTTTACCTAAATCATCGAATACTTATGTCAAGATTCCTGAAAATCAATAGATATAGAAGGTTAAACCATAATCCTATTATATATTGGGAACAATATTCATCATAAAAAACATACAATAACTATAACATAATCATGACACATGAAATCATTAATTTCTATTATCATTCTCATAGAAATAGTTTCTCTACCAATAAATTGTTTTCTCCATATATTAAAATATCCAAATCATTTGAAGTTTTTTTGAAAATAAAAACTAAAAAGGGAAGTATATATTTTATTTTACGAATTAATGATATCATTTTAATGAATCTAAACACAATATTATTTTTATTTTCTTGGGATGATCCATTGACATAATAAATATAATATTAGATCATATATTTTTTTCTTTCTGTCAAAATATTCAATATAATATATGTAAAAATAGTCCATTTTAGAAACATTGAATATGTAAAAACCCATTTAATTATATAATAATTAAATTCATACTATCTATTATTAATTAGATTGTTATATTAGTTTTAAAAATATTATTATTCTCTTAAAAAAATGAAATACATTAACTAAAATATTTATATATAATGGTTTATTTAGAATACTAATTTCCAAATTTTATAATTTTATTTTTTTAAAAGTATTATAATTTTATAAATCATCATCTAAAAATTTAGTTTGGGAGATCTTTTCTGATTCTATAAAAAATATTTAATTTTGTTGAAAAGTAAAAATAATGATTTTAGTTAAAAAAACATTTCTTTTTAATATATTAATCATTTTAAGATTCACAATATGTTTTAAATATATTTTTAAAATACTATGTTTTATTTTCTTATATTTAATCAAATTAATTTTTAGTAAATATTATTTGTATTTGTTTTTAGTATATATATGTGTTTGGGTTGAAAATTGTAATTTTCAAAACACTGATTTAAAATTCATAATTTTTATCCTTTAAAATTAATAAAATAAAACCAATTTGGTAAATTTTTAAATGTAATTTTTATATTATATATCCAAAAATAAATATTTATTTCAAAAAATCTAATATTAGTAATTTAGTGAATATATAACCATATTTTTCAAAAAAAAATTCATTTCATAAAACCAGGTTGTCTCACCGAATATAAGGGATTAATATTAAATTCAAATTATCCAACTATGTGAATTGAATTTTTTAAAATTGGATTTTATATTTGGAGTGATAATATATTATATATCATTTTACATTAAACATATATTGGGAAAAACTAATAGTTAAATGAATTGAAATTAATTACAACAATTATGGTAAAAAGGTGTTTGCAAAGTGGTTAAACATTAATCTTAAGGGTCCAAAGGAAAAAAAAACTTATCCAAAACACATTAGATAGACATGTTTAAAACATATCACTTATCTAATTTTTTTCCATACATAGGTATGTGTGACATTACAATCAATTTTTTGGAATTCATTCGGTAAAAATAATTCCATGTGTGAAACTACCATCACATATAAAAGGCCACCACCTATCCTTATCTCTTCACACCATAAAAAAGTGGTAAATCCAAAAACAATAAAAATAAATTATTCAATTCCCTAATATACACATAAAAGACTTATTTTTTTCATAATTCCATCTATGTAAGGAATTTAGTGCAATCAAAACGGAGATACCTGAAGAAAAGTTATAATTCGTCAATGAACTTATTTGTTTATTTCATTCACCACCCCTTAAATTATTTTTATATGATATTGATTTAATAACCTATGTATATTAAATAATCAAATATTTTTTTATTTTAATGTTTTTACAAATAACCACACACACTTCGATCAAATAGGTTACAAAGTCATCGTTCGTGTGTATGGTATATAATCGCCACATTAAACAATGCCATTCATTTTTGCATTACTAATTTACATGGTTGGGAATGACGATGGATATAATGTTCATATTTCATATTTATAACATAATTATACATCTGATGTCATTATATTTTATATATCATTTTTATACTCCAATACACAGGGGACGTGATAACCTTAACCATGTGAACATAAGACTACCGCCTCATAAATCGAAGTGATTCATTTTCACTAACACGTTACATAGGAATTAATAAGGGTAAATTAATTAATAAATTTGTTATCAATGAAATATTTTTCATTCTTTTGCTATTATATATAACTTTATTTCCTACCTTCGCACACATAGAAAACGTGATAACGTTGATCCTGAATGTCTGTACTACCTCCTCTTCAAAAAGATCCAATTTCTTTTTTCATCACCACATCATAACAATAATATATATAACAATATATATAAATTTAATGGTATTTATAAATTAGTTTTCATTCTAAAAAGATAAATTTTACTTACATTCTCACCATATTAATCATTGAAAATTTGAAATGTTACCAATGCTTACGTATGACCAACGAACTCCATAATTGTAAAATTAGTTAATATTTCATAACTATATTCCACGATTGGTTTTAAAAGTATAATTTAGGTATACATATTATATTTATTTTCTGATTATAATTTTTTATTTGTATTAATTATGTCATCTATATCCAATTTCAATGTACCAATGTTTTTTTAGAAATAAAAACCCATTTTCATCAAAACACATGACTTAAAATTGATTTATTATGAAATTATATATAAATTATAATTCAGTAAAATAAGTGTTATAATAATTTTGAAAAAGGTTATCACAAATATAATATTTAATATATTTTTTTTATTCATGATAATAGAGACACACCTGACAAGTCATACTTAAGGTATGTGACATCATCTCAATATCCTTTCGATGAGGCATATCTTCATTTTATGCCCCATTAATATTTTTCATGGTTTATATTCATCTAATTTTAACATTATATGATGAATTCATTTATTCATATAGTATTTATTGTTTTGAATAATATTAATATATAATGGGGCTTATGATTCATGTGATTCCCACGTGATTAGGGATGTTTCCATTAAAAAATCATATTTTTATATTTTTCCTTTAAAAACTCTTTATCTTCTTTTTCCATGATTTTAAAAAGACCATGTAAATGATTTTATTCGGGAAAAAGTATTTATAAATTAAATTTAATCCTTTATTTTAAATTCTTTATAATATGAATATTTTTACATGTTTGACATTGTATGTTTTGAAAAATGGAAAACAAATTAGTGACATACAGTATGGAAATAAATTTTATGCTAACATGACCATTATTTGATTTTTGGGTTTCATTTAATGATTCCATTTTTCCTTCAGTGAGAAAAACGTTTTCATTTAATTTTTTAATTTTTCTATTTGATGTTATTTCTCAAAATAAATGGTTTATTTTATATTTAAAATGGCTTAATAAAATAAAATGGTTTTTTCATTTCTAAAAGATATTTTATTATGAGTTTGAAATAGTTTTCAAAATGTATAATCCTGGAGGAGTGAAATTAAAATAAAATTTATTCATTATATACTAATTGAGTATTATGTTATAGGGTGTCCTAGATAAAGAATGATGATCCCATAATGATTATATGACGGGGTGGCCTAGATAGAATAGGGTGATCCCATTACAACATATTTGAAGGAGCAACCCAGATAGACCAACAACATGTTGGATAATGTTACTGGTTATAATTGTCAATAACGATAGACTAAAAACATTTTTTTCGAATATATTTAATTAGGATGAAATTAATCTTAAATGTGTTTAATATAAGTTATGAATTGTATGATCTAGGTTACCAAAAGGCTTTTTTAATTTCATTATATTGTTTTAGTCTTTGAATTTCAAAATTAATGAATCTATAATTTATATATGATAAGGTTTTCTTCCATATGATCATAGAACATTGAATATATAGGTAAACATAATATTAGTTTCAATTTTTCCATTGAAAATATGTTTTTCCTTATTTATGAATACTTTAATGATACTTTTATAATCATATAACAAATTAAAATGTTTTATAAAGTTTTTTAGGATAGTAAGTAAAATGAAGAAGTTAAGATCATATTCATGAGGATTTTCCATGAAAAAAATAGATTTATTTTAAATAGTTTATATTATGTGAACAATTTAAATTAATTAAATGTGTAAACATTTTTTTATATGGTATTGTCATGTATGAGTTATGAAATAATTATAAAAAAATATAACTCTAAAAATATTCTCAAATTTAAGAGATTGGATTCATTACTTTAAAAAAAGATTATGCAGTTTTTAAAGATGGTTACTTATATTAGGAATCAAAGTAATGGTATAGATAGATATATAGGTTAGGTTGATGTTAATAAAATTCCCATTAACTATTTAATATGATGTTCAAGACGAAATGATATTGTATTTAAATATTTACTTATTGAATCAAAAAAACAATATCTATTCAAAATGGTTTTCTGAAATGGAAAATAGGGAAACTATAATTGAAAGGAAAAGTGAGGAGAATATCCTTTGAAATTATCATCTGATGATGGTTGGAATAAGAATATAATAGTATGTTGGTGTGATGGCTCATTTGAAACACTATATAAGTTACGGTGGTATCCATTCTAGAGCGGAACCTGGTATTCCATGAAGTAACATCTCTAATATACATAATTTTGTTATGAAATATCCCCTATCATTACATGGATCATCTCATGTTGTGGGAGAAAATTATATATCAATAGTCTTGAAAATGTATTTGATGTCATGTGATGTTTGAAACATTAAAAGGCAAGTCTTTAATTTTATCATTTTAAAGCTGAAGTTGATTGATGGTGGTATTTGGTTAAGAATACCAAAGAAAAAGATGATGTTGCTTCCATGTAATGGGAAAAATCAAGGACATATTCCTCGAGAAATAATTCAATATGGTTGTTGAGCATTATATAGTAAAACAATTCTTTGTGTTGAAGTAGAAGGATAGATAATATGAATATTATTATTAATAATTATTATCACGATTTTATAGGTAGGTTTTAGATTTTATTTGGGACACTGATAGTAAAATTATTATATTTTCATCAGGGATGAAACCAATTCTACCAATGGATTTGGCCACATGATAGTTTAAAATATATGGGAAAGTGGTTTTTTTGTTCAGAGAATGTGGAGGTGGAGTTTTTAACACATATTATCCTCAAGATAAAAATAGTAACAAAATTTCAATGTCGAATGAAAAAGAGGAACGAAAATTTAACATCTCTAGAGGTAATCCCTCAAAATGGTCCATGTGTGTCGAATGAAATTTCAATAAATTTTTAACAGGATCGGTTATTTGTAATAGATGTGGAATGTTTTGTCTTATGACTCGTGAAATTATTGAATATATAATAATGAATCAATGAATGGGGTAAAATATAAACATCCAATGGTGACACTTTTTAGTTGTAATGAGTTGGATAATTTAGGAAAATTCATATTTGATGATAGTTTTATATGATGAAAATCACCATGATCAAAAACAGAAAGGTGTATCAAACATAGTTTCTACTTGTACAACTAATTTTGGTCAATCAAATAAAGTAGTGATAAGTGTGTTACTAGTGTATTAAAAAAATTTCAATACCATATTTTTCTCTATATCTATTCATTCTCTCATCCATGACAGATTTTCATTTAAATTGGGAATAAACATAAATAAATGAAACCTGCAACTTTTTATGAATACTCTAAGAATAACTATTTATGAAATAAATATTTATAGGAAAATTCCTATTGTTTTCAGTAAAAACTTCCTACCTATAAATCTTGTGGAGATGTTCATAATAGATTTTTATATCATTCTTGGTATGGAATGGCTTTTAGTTTACCACACTAAGAAAGGTTATAGTCATAAGAAAGTTTTTTTCAATGATTTCATAGCTTCGATAATATTCCCTAAAGCAATGAAATGTTTTTTAGATGGGAGTGATAATAAACTAGTTTATATTTTTCGAAATAAAGATAATATTCCAATTAGTGATGTTAGAGTACTTAATGAATGGTGAGATGATTTTTGGAATATTTTCCTCGTGTTATTTCTAATCGGGAGTTTGAGTTCACTGTTGAATTGGTGCATCATGTTAATCTTATTTCTAAACCCCCATTTTGAATGGATCATGTAGAAAAATATGAACTGAAATTACAACTGCATGATTTATTAAAAATAGTATTCACTAGACTTAAGAAAACACCTTGTGATGTTCATATTCAATTTTTTAAAAAGAATGTAATTTTAATCAAACATTGTATTCATTATAGATCCCTGAATAACATTACTATTAAAAAAGTATCAATTTCCCCATATTAATGTTTTTTATCATATCTAAGGAAATATTTATCATTTAATTTTTTAAAATGGTTTCGATACCATTTTTGGAAGGTGAACTAATCATACAATATTAAGACTAAATTTCAGACTCGGTAAATGCACTATGAGTTTGTAGTTATGTCGTTTGTGTCATCTAATGCATGTACTATATTTAAGGAAATTATGAAAAATATTCATGATTTCATAGACCAGTTTGAGGTCATCTATATATATGATATTTTGAAATAATATAAAATTAAATATGAACATGAAATAAATCTATGTGTTGTTTTGAGAACAATTAAAGAATAGATTTTTTTTGTAAATTTACCGAGTGTAAATTTTTGTAACAAAAAATTTAACTCCTTAGAAATATTATTTTTAAATAACGTATAAATGTGACCCTATAAAATCAAAATATTTTTAAGAATGAAAAATACCCACACTTACCATATATATATTTGTATTTCCATTGATTATTGGGTTCTTACGTATTGTTTTTTGAAAACATTGTTTGAATGTATAACCCACTAACTAATTTATCTTGAAAATGAGTTGAGTTTAACATAAAAAATATGGTTGCTGTTTTAAGGAATTGAAAATAATATTATTGAATTATATTGTTCGGGCCTTTCCTTTCTAAATCGTAAATTTTTAATCTATAAAGATTCTTTAGAAAAACAAATTTCTTTTGTCCAAATGCATAAAGATCACGCATTTTATTATTTCTTAGATTAATTGAATCCTTAGTAGTTAAATTTCCCTTAAATTATTTTCATATAGATTATATAGTTTTTTTCTTAAATAATTTTGTGGAATTGTTTTTAGGGAGTAAATTTTGAAATGAATAATTATAACAGAAGATTGAAATATATATTCACAAGGAAATAATTCCACATGAGATAAAGAGTATTTGAAATAACTGATCAAAGATTATGATTTCAACATTCATTATCATCCGAGAAATTAAAATGAAGTGGTTGCTACATTGAGATGGAAAAATATTTCTAAATAAACCATGTTAGTTTAATAATTTTACCCTTTGGATAATTATTTGATAAATGTTTTTATATAAGTTATGGATATAGGGGCATCCTTTTTTGGTTTAATTTTTAGTTCCTATTTCTATTTCACAAATAATTATAAGATATCATAAGGGGATATATGTTTTCAGTAAAATGTTGAATCCATTAACAATGTAAGTTTACCAGTTTTAATATTATTTGATAAGATGTTTTACATATTGGAAAAATAGTATATTTTACTTGTGATTACCAGTTATTGAATTATATGTCGAGTCCAGCTAATACATCTCTATTTTCTATTAATTTTAATATCAATATGATACACAAAGAAATTTTATACAATTAATGGTGGGATGGAATGAAATCAGTTATATCTAACTTCACTATGAATTATTTTACATTTCAGATGGTTAAAGAAGCATGAAATTTTCTAAAGGGGATGCTCCATCCATTACTAGTACAGGAGTGGAAATTTGAAAAATATATCCATAGATTTCATGGATGGATTGTCTTGGAGTTCATGATGTAATAATTTGATTTGGGATATTGTTGATTAATTGACATAATATTCCCATATTTTCTACATTCAAGGTTCATTTCAGGTAAAAATTATAGAATTTATATAAATGATATAGTTAGCACAGATGGAATGCCTCTCTCTATTATATTATAACATGATCCAATTTTCATGTCAAATTTTTGGAATGAAAATCCAATTTAGTAGGTTACTATATTAAATTGTTGTACTTGTTTTCTTCCTCAATCTAATGGAACATTTGAGTGGAAGATTGGGACCATGGAATATATGCTTCTTTCTTATTTATTTTATTAATAGGTATGTTATGAACAACATATTTATTTGGTGGTGTTTTCTTATAAAAATAGTTTTCATTCAAGTATATAAATCGAGAAATATGAGGAATTTTATCGAAATTGATGTCAAAAGTGGATTTCGAGATGATGTAGGAGGAAGGACGTAATGACCCATATCTTGGCGTACAAGTAAATTACATTAATTTTTCAGAGTAATTAATATAAAAAATCAGACACCCAAAGATAATAATAGTTTAGTGTCTTTGAAAACTTGGAACAACATCATCTAATGTTGCTGACTGATCTTGAACCTCTCCCATAAAGATCTTACCCTATTTTGTTTCTTAAATAAAACCATTATTTACATCTTGGGGAAAAAAATGGTGAGCTCAAATGATCAGTAAGGGTAAACATAGAGAACAAAAAACAATCCATAAACATTTGAACGTAATAACAGCAACATAAAACATCAAAATCATGAGTAATGACAAAACTTTTGGCCGTACATAAGGAATAGATCACAATGGAAACATTAATCATGATAAAATAACAAGGGAATAAAACATGTAATTGTGGTATCCATTAACCACATGTTAGGATTTCAATAGTAGTCACTACATTGTTTTGAAGGCCATCATAGTTGACAAAGTCCATTACTGAATCGGGTTTACTAGTCATTCCATCCATGTATTACTGAACTGGATTCACTTGCTATTCTAGCCATGTATATCTCATGAGATATAAATCATTACCCAATGAATTATAGGGAGATACAAGCCCCACCAATCTCATAATGAAATCATTCTTTTGTGTGCCACGAAATAAACATAATTTATTCATCATAACCCAAAGAATAATATGGGTTTCATAAATATCATCCCATCATAACATAATCCATAAAAAACAAATGGATATCATTTCATCATAAGAAAAATTAAACCATGTAAATAATAGATACATTATACTTAAAACATAATCATATTAAATAATGTCACCTTAGATGGAAAATCGTTTTGATAAAAACACTTGAAATGAATTCATGATGAAAATATCATTTCTTCTTCAAATTCAATTTATTTTCTCAAAATGACATGAAATTTTAAAAGTAAATAATTTTTTTAAAAATAATCATGAAATTGTGTTGAGGAATCTGCATGTAAATAAATTTTTTTGAAGCCTTAAAAATTTGTTCATTCCATATAAGGTAAAAAAACATTCTTCTTGTACTTTTTATGGAAATGTAAAAAAGTACCTCATATGGTAAAAAAAATAAAATTCGTTCCATACCACATAGTAAAAGACAATAAGAGGTAAACATGATTTTAAACATACAAGGATGAAATGTAAAAACTTTATGAAAACATTTTTTTAAACATGGACATGGATGATAAATATAACCCTAGTAAATACTTACGAATAAACAATCTCGGATAAGAACGAGATTGAAATAATTTTCAATTACCTTAGGTCTAATTTCTTCCATACATGTCCTTAACTACTAAAGAATGATTTAAATAATGTCATCGACTTATTCAAGAATAATAGTCATTTTTATGATATCATATATGATGCACTTACAACATTATATTAATAGTTTATTTATAAATTCAATGTCGAAACAACATTTTGGGAAATAATCATTTCTTTTATCGTACGTGTTAGGACATTTGTTCATGATATTATTACTTATATCACGATTTACTTACATCAATAATGTAAAATAGGATTTATATATCATATATATTCTGTTTATATATATCACATATATATTTTGTGTATATATATATATTGATAGATAAATGAGATGAAATACATCGTTCATGGAGACGGTAGGCCATATGTACGCACAAATGATGTTTTACATTCTTTATTGACTTGAATGGAAGTAAGTAGATGACATATATATATATATCCAATTGAATTATTATGTCATATATATCTGTATTATTTATTAAATATACTTGATAATCATTCCTGAATTGTTAACATGGAGAATGAATCTAATCGCGTCGTGGAGATGGTAATCCGTACGTACGCATGAGCGATGATATAATTCCCATAATTATTGAATGGAATTGGAGTGAAATATATCATATCTTATAATTAGTATCATGTTATAATAATCATATATAGTTAATATTTCCTCCATTATTCCCATCCAATTAATATGGTGGTGGAAAAACAGATTACACCACAGCATGGAGACGGTATTCTGTACGTGCGCACGCACGATGATTTCATTTTTTTTTGGATAGCTAGAAGGTGAAATAGGGTTGAATCATATTTATAATAACATATTAGTATATCAGTGAATATTATTTTATTAATTTATAAAGAAACAACCAATGAATTATATGTAGATGAAGAAAGAAACTTGAAAGAATGGGAAGAAGACATTACCTCTTCCTCGACGTGCCTCTTCTAAAATTCCACTTAGGGCACTACAGTTAGTCTTTTGAGAAGACCAGAACCTCTATAATATAACTAGTGAGGTTAATAAGAGGAATACTCTAGGGTTGGCTGAGTTTGATGGCTCAAAATGTAGTGAAGAGGAGAGGGAAGGAGGTGCCCTTATATATGACAGAAGAGGGGCACTTTTGGAAACCTCAAAAATATTAATTAATAATAAAATCAAACCCCACATAAAACAAATAAAAAAATAGATAAATTTAAATATGATATGAGTAGTGTGTTAATATTATCAACCAATAAAATTTAAACATGTTTTATGTATATTTTAAACATTATCATTTTTATTTATAATTATTTAATTTATTTAATTTTATTTGCGGTAATAATATTCTATTTTTTAAATTGTTATAAATACTTAATTTTGTGTGTGAATTTCCCATAATTATAGAAATTATTAAATTGGTGACCATATCATTTAAATTTATAATTTTTTAATATTTTTTTGATTTTTAAACAATTTAATAATATGTTATTTTTATAAAATATAAAGTGTCAATTTTGACAGTATTAAATTATTTGAATTTAAATAAAATCCACACAGAAGATATATTCTAAAAAAATTTAATAGATTCCAAACATGTCATATTCATCAAAAAAATTGAGAACATTAATTATATCATATAATATTTATTTTAAAATTTTTAATACCATTTATTTGATATTTCTCTTAATAAAGATATCACTATAACATTATTGTATAATTACTTAACATACTTATGGTTTAATAAAAATTAAAAATAAAATAATATTATGAATATAAATCTAATATCTTTCATAATACTACTTTTAGTTGAATTTATCTTCTAAAACACCAACTTTTAAAATGATATGTATATTAAACTATGAAGGTGACAACTCTGACATCATTTAAAATAAAATAATATAAATGTCATAATCTGTTTTATTAGGCTCAAAATGGTCCACAAGTTGACCATTGGATTCTTATTATGTATATTTACTTGACCAATAAGTTTTGGTCAAGTGTTTGGGTCTTTGTATGGGTATTATTGTTTTAATAAAAACTATATTATAGATTTTTCACAAAATAAATAATTTCTTCTTCATTAATGTATAAGCTATTAATGTAATTATACATTTCATAAAACATACAAATAAATTACCATAAAAAATAAATACATTTTATCTTTCAAATTAGTTTTTATAATTGAATTTATATTCTGTATAACATTATATTAAAAATACTTTAATTATTAATGTTTGAGTGGGTCATATTTCACTTTCCTTTAAATAAAATAAATTAAACGTCTTAATCACATCCAAATGGTTTCAAATAGATTTTATTTCTACTCAAATATATTTTAGAGATAAATATAATCAACCAATGAAATCAAGACAACTGTTAGTGTAATTTTATAACATTATTTTTACCCTTAATTACCTAATTTACCTTTAACTGTGGTAAATAAAATTTACCATAGTTACTATTCATAATTCCCAAAAATATAAAGTATCATTTCAGCATATTTTGGACCTACTGATTCCAAATATAGAATTAATTTTTCCAAATTCAATACACAGAAGTTTCTTTTTTCAATTTAAAATTAATCCTAGTGTTTAGAAAACGGGTTTTAAAAGTTAAAACATTGAAAACTTTGGTAATGTTATTACATATTAATTCATTGTAAAATTAATGATAATGACTTATATTATATTAAATGGTAAAAATATATTCTATTTATAATTTTAAACCATAAAATATTATAATTTACCAATATAAATTATCTTGAAGAAAAATATTATTTTAAGTAAAATTTAGCATATTTTTACTATTCATCAAAATATGAAAGTTATTAGAATAATGTAAAAATATTATCATATGTAATATTTTAAATCCCAGTTCAAAAGAAGAAGTTTTATTTGTTAAATTGAACTTATAAACCTGTCAAAAATTTGATTTAAAATGGGTGTGCTATAAAAATACGGCAAAACTGCATTTTTTTAAAGTACTTCTTTTATATGAAAAAAATATTTTATTCTCATAACATGTTCTAGAATATGTTTAATATTAATTATTATGTTATAATATTAAAAATTTGGTTAATATTATTAATAACAGCTAGTTCATAATAATATTATAATATATCATTGTTTAGTGAAATACGGTATTACGTACAACACACACTATTGAGAAAGATCCCTCTTGTGTGCAACACAAGTCAAGAATAGAATTTTCATATATTATAATCTAATACATTGTTCCATAAAGAACAAAATAATATTGGTGTAGCGTAAAATACAAGACATCAAAGAAATTAAAAATATTATTTCTCATAAAATCTTGGGGGGTTACATTCTACCCCCCTTAAAATGAATTTCGCCATTCTAATTCATTAGGGTTATAAAAGGTTTACTACTTTAAAGTTTCTTTAATATAAAACCACATCATAAAAAGTAATACTAAAACATAATTTTAAAAACTAAAGTATGAAATGCAATGTTTACCCAAATTAACTCATCACTTTGTTTCCATATTAGAGAACATAGGTGAAAACATGGATATAAAAGAGATATCTAACTATCATGTAATTATAGAGAGTGGTAGAGAACATGGTTATGAAAAATCCAACTATCACTCCTTATTCACCCTAGGCTATGGAGGTTGAGCATTGTCTTTATGGATTTACCGGACTGTGACGACGGGATGTGGTTTGACATTGAGGAAGCATTGGTCTCTGGATTTATGGATGGTGGTCGATGCCAGGGATATTGTTGGTTGATCTCATCCATGCAAGATCAGTTCTAATTTTTTACTTAATCGGAGGCTTCCCAAGGATTCTGGAGGATAGGGTTTGGCAAATCCCTCGCAGTATAACTTCGATTGTTCTCATGTTTACTTTCGTGGATCTATGCAAGGGTTTCTGGATTCAGTTTTGTTTTGTGATCTCATCTCCAGTTGATGCTTGCTGCTTTTGATTTCTATTCTGGTTTGAGGTTGATCTGCTTACTGGTATGCGATTTGTTTTTCGTTTGTATCTTGTCGTGTGGTCTCCGGCCTGATGAACTTCTGCGAGTCTTCAGTGATGAATGGTGTTTTTGGATGTTAATTTGTTTGGGATGATGATGAATGGTTTGTATGTGTGGTGATATCGTTGATGTTCTGGTGGAATTACTCCGGCGATCTACTTCAGTGGAGGTTCTTGATGGCAGGGTGCTTTGTTCGAGGTCCAGTGCGGCTCGAGGGAAGCTGTCTGGTTGACTTTTGTTTTTGATATTTATAATTTGAATTTGATTTGGATGTTGTGATGTGATGTATTAGAAGTGTTGAAGGCATGTAATGGGTACCGACAACCCTTGAACTAGCCATTAGAAAATTGAAAAAAAAAACGATTTACAGTCATTCCATGAGCAATTACAACTTCATCTCTTATTTAACGAAATGAAGTTGAATTTTTTATTCTTGAAGAGTTGGAAAATCATGCGATAGAATGATATGTCTTTCCATCTGTCTCTATCGAAAAAAGGTTATCACATGTTATTAAATATAAATAAGTGCATCTATGGTGAGGTTAATTGTATATGGTTCATAAAATGGACTTATACTTCATCTATCATACCTCATAATAAAATAAATCTAATTTATACTAACCAGAGACTTCCAATAGGCCAGTGGTAGGTGATAAATGCATGTCACACTTCATTTGTGGGTTCGATTCCCGCAACCTTGTCTGACACGACATGTTCTCACCCATCCATCATGTTGTCCTTTTCCTAAAACAATACTATTATAAAATTCAAGAAAAATGTTTTAGCCTTAAAAAATACTATCTAATTTCCAACATAATCCATTCCAACCTTTAGGCTTATCGAAAATACTTCTATCAAATCTCATAGTATTAAGAAAATGATTACTGGAAAGGTCATCTACCAAGAATTGAATACCATCATTTATCCCCCGTATATCATAAGATATATCTTGTTTGTCACAATCCAAACATGTAAATTACTTAATAATTTATTCTCTTGAAAGATGAATTACCATTGAATATTTGTGAAAACATGAATGCTGTCAAATGTTAACTCTTTCCACATATCAAAATCCTAAAATTTCTATATACCCAAACCCTGATATCACTTTGCCGTCATATCAGTCATGAGCTCATTAATACTATCAAACATTTAATTATCTCTTTATCCCTTAATTATATTCATTTTATGTGCTTTCCCAAAATATCTGAATAACCTTTCATGGTTACTAGTACCATTCAACATATACTTTCAAAAACATAGAGAAAAACAATAGTATAACAAGCCTTAGATATTTCTTTATTCCATAGTACCATGAAATTACTTATACAACATTACTCTTGACAAACATTCAATAATTCCACTACCTTATTAAACCATTGACCGAGCTTCATCATTTTATTTCTCAACATTAATTTCATCTCATATTTCAATTTTAGTCTCTTCATCATCATCAACATAAATACTACCCAAACGACCATGCTGATTCTCTTCATGAGATTTTCCCTTAGGTAATTGGTTTTCATAATTCCCATACGTTCCACATTTAAAATATTTAACAATTATTTATGTATTAGAAATACCATTATCATTATACATTGTGTTAACCAATCCTTTTCCTTTTTAATTACTATTTTTTGTCCTCATTTTCCACAACCAAAACATCTTCTTATTATATTGAAACAATCTTCTTGATTCATCTTCCCACATGATTTACATGAAGGAAATAGAACTTCCATCCCTCTATGATCATCATGAAACTCCATCTTTCTCTTATTAGCTGAGTCAAGAAAACATACCAAAATTTATATTATTGATCATATTATGAGATTGCTGTTTATGCATAATAACGATGTTTGGACTTCGAAATCTCTTTTAATTTGGTTTCTCTTAAAGAATATCATTCCATTTTCTCTTATATTCTCCATTATCAGGAATCTTCCTATTTCCAGCCATTTTCTAAAACCCAAAAAGAATAGTGTGAGAGGCAAAAATCATACTCGGAAAACAACATATTCATGGGGGATTACTTTCAATCTCTAACATATTAGGATTAATCCTAGGTTATTCATGACTGTTATCATAATTCTTATATTGTATCCTATACATTATACTTATCCTTGTGGACATCCCTAGACATACCTTAGATATATCTCTAGGGATATCACTAAAGTTTTCACATCCTAGTTTCCAAAGGTTAACTAAACCATTCCTCTAAAGCCAACTGTATAAACTCATATCTAGACGAACATGGATATTACATTACATATTTGGAATACTTAATACATAACAAAAACCGACACCCAAGGATCGTAATTGTTAAGTGTCTTTGTAAACTCAGAACAACATCATCTAATCATGGTGAATGATCTTCAACCTCTCCCATAAAGATCTTTCCCTATTTTTTTTCTTTCCTAAAACCATTCTTTATATCCTAGGAAAAATAAAAAATAAAATGGGTGAGCTCAAATGCCCAGTAACAGTAATCAGGGGGAACATAAAACAATCCATAAAAATTTGAACGTAAAAACATGAACATAAAACATCAAAATAATGGGTTTTGACAAAAATCGTGGCAGTACATAAGGCATAGGTCAGAAAGGAAACATTAATAATGAAAAATAGCATGAAAATAAAACATGTAATTGTGTCATCCATTAATAACATGTTATGATATCCATAGTAGCCAAGGCAATGTTTCCAATACCATCATAGTGGACAAAGTCTATCACTATACCGGGTTTACATGCCGTTCTAGACCGGTATTACTGAACAAGATTCACTTGTCATTCCAGCCATGTCTATTTCATGAGAAATAAATCTTTAGCCAATGAATTTTAGGGAGAAATAGGTCCCACCCATCTCATAATGAAATTAATCTTTCGTGTGCCACAAAATAAACATAAATCATTCATCATAACCCAAATAATAATATGGGTTTCATAAACATCATCCCATCATACCATAATCCATATAAAACAAATGGATATCATTTCATTATAAGAAAAATCACTCCATGTAAATAATATAGGCATTATACTAGAAACATAAACAAGTAAAATAATTTCACCATATATGGAAAATAGTTTTGATAAAACACTTGAAATGAATTCTTGAGGAAAATATATTTTCTTCTATAAAATAATTTTCTTCTTTCAAAATTCCATGAAATTTTAAAAGAAAAAGATTTTTTTTAAAATAATCATGAAATATTTTACAGTAAGCTAAATTTAAATAATTTTTTATGAAACCGTAAAAATCTATTCATGCAATATAGGTTAAAAAAATTCTTCTCGTACTTTTTCTGGAAAAGTCAAAAAGTACCTCGTTTGGTAACCAAAAGAAAGTGTCATTCCATACAACATAGTAAAAATAAAAGAGAATTAATCATGACTGTAAAAATACATGGAAGAATAGTAAAAACATTATGAAACATTTTTTTTAAAACATGGAAATGGATAATAAATATAACCCATGTAAATACTTACGAATAAACAATCTCGGATATGAACGAGATTGGAATAATTATCCCTTACCTTAGGTCCAATTTCTTTTGTACATGTCTGAACCTCCTGTATAATGATTTAAATAATTTCATTTACTTATTCAGGAATAATATTCATTTTTACGATATCATATATGATTCACTTACGACATTATATTACCTGTTCATTTGTAAATTAAATGTTGAAGTAATGTTTTGTGTAATATTTGTTTCATTTTTCATATGTTTTTGGACTTCTTGTTCACGAAATTATTACTTATATCATTATTTAATTAATTTAATAATGTAAAACAATATCTATATATCATATATATATTCTATGTATATATATAGATATATAAATGAAATAAAATACGCCATTCATGGGGACGGTAGGCCGTACGTATGCATTAACATTGTTTTCCTTTCTTTGTTGACTTGAATGAAAGTATGTAGATGACATATATATATATATATATACATAAATCAAGTAGCATTATTATGTCATATTTCTCAGTATTATTCATTATATATACTTTATAATAATTCATGAATGGTTAACATGGAGAATGAATTTTATCGCATTATGGAGTCGGTAATCCGTACGTATACACGCGTGATGATATCATTACCATAATTACTGAATGGAATTAGAGTGGAAAATATCATATATCATAATTATTATCATGTTATAATAATCATATATAGTTATTATTTCCCCCATTATACCCATCCAAGTAAGTTGGTGGTGGAAAAACAGACTACACCACAGCGTGGAGACAGTATTTCGTATGTACGCAGGTGCAGTGATTTCATTTTTCATAGGATGGATAGAAGTTGAAATAGGGTTGTTTTATTTTTTATAATAACATATTAGTATATTAGTGATACTGATTTTATTACATTACAATGAAACAACTAAAAAAGAGGAAGTATAAGAGGAAAGAAACTTGAAAAAATGGGTAGAAGAGATTACCTCTTCCTCGACTTGCCTCTTTTAAAATTCCACATAGAGAACAAGATTTGGCCTTTTGATTAAACCAAAACATCTATAATATAACTACATTGGTTGAGAAGAGTAATTGTCAGGTTTTGGCCGATCATGAAGGCTCAAAATTGAGTGAAGGGAAGAGGGATGGATGTGCCCTTATATAGGAGAAGAGAGGGGCACTTTTGGAAACCTCAAAAATATTAATTAATAATAAAATCAAACCCCACTTAAAAATATCCCTAAATCACTCAATTAAAAGATGATATGAGATAGGGAGGTAATATCATCATCCAATAAAATTTAGAAAAGTTTTATGTAAACACCCATAAATTCTGTGGGAATTCTTTTTTCTTAAATACATGGGAATTTTACGAGTCCTCATTTTTTGGCGGTGCCTGATTCTGAGGCCCCATGTGCTCGGAATCAATTTTTGAAGTTTTATTCGGGTACGATTAGTAAATTTATGAGTGGGATTTTATATCTTTTGAATCAGTTCTCATAATTGAAATATTAAGACACTGTTGAACTCGCCGCACCAGTATTTGCTTAAGGAGACCTTTACCGTAGTTGCATTTTGTGGGGAATGGAAGTTAATTTTTTTGGAGTTACTAAATAAAATTAACTAAAAGTATGTGAAGTATATTTTTATTTGATTGGTGGTTAAAACCACTAATTGTGGTTAGTGGAGGGTCCCACCACACCCAAATCTCCCTTGAAAATATGTTATTAGGTGGGGCCCAACCGAGTTCTTTAACTCCCCTATCCCCCACTACCCCTTATAACTCTTGGACTTCCCCGGTAATTGTGCCTACCACACATCATTAATTTCTAACTCTACCACTCCTCTTTCTAAAATAAAACCATTCCACCCATTAATTAGGTGAGTTTTTTCATTTAATGATAATAGAGTAATTATAATTGTTGTGATAAAAAATAATAGAGAATTCATCTATTATTTTTTGGGTTGGGCATTTTCTTTTGGGAGAGCATTGGAGTTCTTGGAGAACGGCTTATTCCAATGAATAACGCCCCTCATCTATGAAGAACATCTAGCATCAACTTCTTCCTTCGTCAACCGTGTCAAGGATGGAAAGGATTCCCATGAGGAATGCCGACATAGTCGTCGACTTCATCACTTTCGAACGCTCGTCCACCAACGACGAGTACCTCTCCTCCTCTTCCGACGTTGATGGAACGTCTCTGCCTTTCCGCGACTCCATCAAACGACACCAAAAAGAAAAATAGGGGTTTTTTTTTATTAAATTAAATCAAATTTTCTCATCTTTTACTATGGTTCGACGTTGAACCATTGTTATCACATATTGTGGAGGGCGTGGGCTAAACAAACACGGACTGATGTCCCTCCATTGGTTCTTGTTTAGTTGATGTTAGAGGCGGATCCCAAAGGGTGTGGTTTCGTCGCACCATGACGGAGTAGAACCGCGACCAGGAGGGTTGTGGCTGACAAAAGAGGTGTGGCGCCGTCACGGCGTGCTACACCGGAGGTGTGGAACCGCGGAAAAAGGGTGTGGGGCCGTTGCGCCACAATGGAGAAGAACCGCGGCTAGGAGGGATGTGGCGGATGAAGAAGCGCACCGCCGTCACGCCACACAGTGGAGCTGAAGGCCACAGCTAGGTCGGGCCATGTCGGTGGTGGAATGGCATCGTTGCGCCATATGGAGGGCATGACGACCGCAACACCATCGCGCCGCGGTAGAGGACGGGTGGAGGTCGGCCGCTATGGATCCGTTCAAGTGAGGCCACCCGGGTCCGCAGCTCCTGAACCAGTGCAATGTGCATGTTCTGTTCAACAAACCGGGGGGGGGGAACCCCCTACCATGCATGGCCGGCTAGGCCGCCATGGGCCAAGCCGCCATGGCCAGGTCGCCCTTCGGCCGAGCCACCACGGGTCGGGCTGCACTTTCAGGTCGGGTCGGGCCGCCCTTTTAGGCGGGGCCTCTCCATTGGTTTGGGCCGCCCACTCGGGTCGGGCTGACCACTCGGTTCAGGACACACCCGCGGACCGGGTCAGCCCGTAGTTTGGACCAGGTTGGTCTGGGTCGGTCTACCTTGGTCGGACCGGACCCGCTATGGCCATTTACACCTTTTAGCCTGTATCTTGGGATACAGGTGTCTGATCGATGAACCGTCAATGGTGATGGAATTCCTGGAGCTAGACGATTATTTTGGCATACTCCCCGTGAGGTTTGGATGTAGTTGGGTTACAGTCAAGTTGGATTGATCCTAAAAACCAACCAGGCCCCAGGAACGGAAACACCAATAACTCACAGACTGGGCGTCTGATTGACACGTCGTCTGTCATGTTTGGTTCTTTATGATAAGATGAAACTTCGAGATACATCAACTCCATACTATGTGGTGGTTAACGTATCGGCACATGGATTAAGGAGTGTACACTCACGTAATCATGAAGGTTATGTGCGGGAACCCTATGGTTGGCTGCGACTGAGTTGATAGGATCCTCCATGGGTTCGACAATGACAATAATGTACCAGGGATCCTCCATAGGTTGGATAGTGCTGATATTGTACCAAGATCCTCTGTTGGATCGACAATTATGACTTCTGTACCGGGGTCCTCCTTGGGTTCAATAGTGATGAATTCTGTACCAGGTTCCTATGTGGGTTCGACAGCGCTGTTATTGTTCTAGGATCCTACGTGGGTTTGATAGAGGAGATGATTCAGTGGCTACAACTAATCCTCTCTATCCCTCTACACTAGTTTTATACCTTTTTGATCTGAGTCATGTCTTTATGTATTTATCATCAACATGATTGACTTTACTTACTTTGTGTAATGGGTCGTGCTTGGGTTTGAGTGTTAGAGCCAGAGTGTGATTGGTAATTTAGTTATATGTATGGGCATATACCTATGACGGGATGATTGATACATTTTTATTGTATCTTAAAACATTGATTTATCCTTAGTGTATTCTGGGAGACCTTTGGGGGCTCAGGGTCCCCTACTGAGTATTGTTATACTCACCCTGCATGGGCTTCGCCTACACCTTATTGTGTTCTGTGCAGACGACAGTCAGTAGTGACCGAGGCCGAGGGAGTCGGACGGGAGGTAGCTCTGAGCTGGACTAGAAAGGACGTACCTCAAGAACGAGTTGTTCGTGTTCTGTACCTACCCTTTAGGTAGGATTTTCAAGTGGATGATCCATAAGCTATTTTTCCCTTTTTACATGTACATGTACTGATTGTTCAGTTGGGTTTTTATACTAGACAACTTACTTTCATCACAATTTTCTTTTATATATTAGTACTTGTTTCTTCTACTTCTTGTGTCCAGATAGTGTGTATTATAGCTTTCAAGGTAATGCCTTCCCTTTTTTATCAGGGATACGCCTTTGGTGCTAGTCACCATCCCCTGGCCTATGAAAGGCGAGCTTGGGGTAGTCACAGCACAGGCCCCGAGGACAGGTCGTGAAAAATTTGTATCAGAGAAGTCGGTTAAACCGTAGAACATGGACCATGATTAATTAAAAAAAATAGTGTTAAGTGTTTTGGGTGTGGTTATCAGTTTAGGGAAACCGTTGTTGGTTTGGAGGCCGACATATCCATACACTAAGACACTAACTTCTGATTTCAGACTCAATGCATGAAAACACTGATTGCATTTGTGTTTCATTTGAAATGTTTTCTTTATTATTACATTGTGTCACCTCACAAGGTATATTGTTTTTACCATGGTTCAGCTGTTTCTTTTTAGGATTTCCCCATGTAGGTAGCCAGATAGGGTTTAGAGTTTCGTACGAGATGGTATCCCACCGAGCGACGAGGCCTCGGTACAGGGCCCCATCACTGCGAAGGTACTAGTGGTACCACTATCTACTGGGCGACTGATACCACCAGCCCCAGTAGCCGAGAGTGCAAGCCATTTGAGTGTGTTTCACGAGTTCCAGTACCATAGTCCACCCGGGTTCTGGGGAGAGACGGACCCACAAGCAGTTGAGGATTGGATTGAGGCTGTTGTGAGAGTTTTTAGATTGGTAGGGACACCAGCTGACCTCATGGTGATCTCGGCCGCGAGTCTCCTGCATGCAGCAGTATGATGATGGTGGAACCTGATGCTCCAGGTGCATGACAAGGTATCATTACTCTGGGGCAGACTTTGAGAGTCTCTTCCGATCAAAGTTTGTTCTATACACCCTTCATGTGGTGTGGATTCAGGAGTTAATTTATCTACAGCAGGGCAGCATGACAGTACATCAGTACTCAACCAAGTTCACCGACCATTCGCTCTACTCCATGGATATGGTGCGGGACCCATTCTTCATGGCCTGGACCTTCGACCAGGGACTCAGTCATGAGATCGGGTCTTCGATGATCTCTCTCAGCATCCCGACATAGGCAGGCATGCTGGAGCGAGCCATTCTAGTGGAGATTTCTCTTGCTGATTAGTCACCAACAACGAGACCCACAGCAGGGTGACACGTAGTAGGGTCTTCTACAGATGACAGTATACAGATGTCGCAGAGGTCCAAACGGGCTATACCATCAAGTGGGTGACCCTAGGATATAAGATAGGTTGTGCGGGGCACACGATACATAGCCATCCATACGAGGAGCTGGTAGGGTCACATGGCTTTTGACTGCCTGATCCGCCATGCAGATGAGCAGCAGATAGTAGAGGGACCTCCCAGGAAGAGGCAGAGGTTCGACCATGGTGGGATACAGGGTGTTGGTGGACATGGCAGTAGAGCTGGCCAAGAATTAGGTGGTGGAAAAAGTTTCGAGGCCCTACCACCACCACCACCAGGATGTCTACCCCGACCACAGGGAGCTGGCCGACAGGGGCGGGCTCAGCTCCAGGCAGTCGAGGCCTACAACAACGGCGCACCTGAGATGATTTGAGGTACTATCTGGGTATAATAAACACTTGCTACAGTAGTTATAGACATAGTTGAGAGTCATTCCTTTATTGTCACTGCCCTCGTTCGGAGCTCAGAGATTCTGAAGGAGTCGTTTCTTCGATCCTTTTGACTAGATACTTCTACGAGAGCAGAATTGACGATTATGCACTATTTCCAGTAGTGTGAGCTTACTCTAGGAGGCTATAGATTCGACTAGGATCAGCTTGTAGCGGCATCGAGGCCTTACGACACCATCCTGGGTATGGAATGGTTATCTGCACTTCATGATCAGATTGACTGCATTAAGCGGAATGTGCGGTGTGTCTGTGAGGATGGGATGAGGTCTACCTTCCCCAGTGAGAAGGGAGCCTTAGCAGTGCAGGATGAACTTACCCAGAGGAGGGTGCAGCTGATCACACATCAGTTGTCTAGTCTCATCCTCAGAGCAGTTGATGTGTGGAGTTCGAGTTTTCCTGTTGTGTTGGATTAGTATGTGGATGTTTTCCCAGAAAATGTTCCAGGACTACCTACTCGCAGAGAGGTGGACTCTTACATTGACAAAAACCCCAGGACGACACTGATATCAACTCTAGCATATCTGATGGCTCTTGCTGAGCTTCGTGAGCTGTGGGTACAGCTGGAGGAATTGTAGGGGAAGGGATTTATCAGAACCAGTTTTTCACTCTGGGCATCCCTGATTTTGTTTTCCAAGAAGGCATATGGGAGCTTGTGTCTATGTGTTGATTATCAGTTCCTAAACCAGGTGAACATGATAAACATGTTCCCACTCTTGAGGATTTTCGAACTCTTTGATCAGCTCTATAACACCCCGAGATTTTATGAGAAATATTCTTTTAATTTCAATAATTTCTTGTGTTGTATGCTACACCAAGATTACCTTGCGCTATACGCAACACCGTATTAGCTTGCAGTATACGCAACACTATTCTTTGATCATGTTACACACAATTTTGATAATAGTTATTCTATGCAACATTGAGTGTGTATATATATATTTTCAATGTATAAATGAAATATGGTTAGATTCTGTTATACGAAACAATGATGGATTCTTGCACAACATGCAACCCTGACTTGGCTTGCATTACACGCAATCACGACCTTCCTCGAGAGCGTGTGTTGTACGCAATACCAGGTTTTACTAAACAACGATATATTATTATAATATTATTATGAACTAGTCGTTATGAATATTATTAACTAAATTGTTAATTTTATAACATTATTATTCATCTTACAAATTTTCTAGAACATGGTATAAGAACAAAATAAATTTTTCAGGTAAAATATGTATTTTTCAAAAAAAATACAGTTTTGCCGCCTTTTGATGGCGCACCCACTTTCAATATAGTTTTTGACATGTTTATAAGTTCAATTTGACAAAATAAAATTCTTCTTTGGAATCAATAAATAAAAATTTACTTTGGATAAAATTTTCATAATTATTCTGTTAACTTTCATATTTTGATGAATAGTAAAACAAGCTATATTTTAATTAAAAACAACATTTTTCATCGCAATAATTTATGTGGTTAAATTATAATATTGAATGGTTTTAAAGTATAAAAATAATATATTTTTACCATTTAATATAATTTTTGTCATTAGCATTGATTTTACATTCAATTCGTAGGTTAAATCAATTCAATATTTTGCAATGTTTTAAACAAAAACCCATTTTCATTCGACAACGGGATTAATGTTAATTTAATTTATGCAACTTATTTGTATTGAATTTGAAAAAATAGATTCTGTATTTGGAATCAGTGGGTCCAAATTATGTTAATAGGCTATTTTTTATTTTTTGGGAATTATGAATAGTAACTAGGGTAATTAAGGGTAAATAGAATATTATAAAATTACCCTAAAACATGCCAAAATTTCATTGGATGGCTAAAAGTAGACCAATATCACATAAGGGTAGGATTAGATTCATTTTATGTACTTTTGACTATGAAAAAAATTTAATTATTATTAAAACCAAAGAAAGTGACAACATGTCACTCTCTTAAATCTTATAAGTATAAAAAATTTTGTTTAGTGATAAAGATCATAAAACTTCGAACATGAATAGTCTCCAGAAATATAATACAATTATCTACATCATGGTAATTTATTTATAATTTTTAGAGGATTAAATAATTGTCATTAATGGTGATACATTAATGATGCAGAAATTATTTATTAAGTAAAAAATCAGTAATATAGTTTTTATTGAAATAATAATACCCATTAAAAGGCCCACAAACCTGACCAAAACTTATTTTTAGTGTATATATACACCTTAATCATCCAATGACTTAATATATAACCGTTTTGAGTCTTATAAATTTGATTATGACACTTATATTATTTTATTTTAAATGATCCCAAAGTTATCACCTTCATAATTTAATAAATAGAACTATTTAAATATTGTGATTTTAAGATGATAAATTCGAGTAAAAGTATTATTGTGAAAGGTAATAGATTTATATTCATTATAGGATTTTATTTGTAATTTTTATGCAACAAATAAGTATATTAAATAATTATACAAAAATGTTGTATTAATTATTTTATTAAGTGATAAACCAAATAAATGGTTTTAAAAATAATAAAATAAATATTATATGAACTATTTAATGTGATAAAATAATTTTCTAGATACATATGACCTTTTATGAATATATTAAAGATTTCATTTTGAACATATCTTCTGTATATATTTTATTTAAATTCAAATAAATGAATAGTGTAAAAATTGACACTATTTTTATATTATAAAAATAACATATTATAAAATTGTTTAAAAATCACAAAAATATTTAAAAATTATAAATTTAAATTTATATGGTCTAAAATGTTATAAAGTATTCAATTATGGAAAATTCACAACAAATAAGTAATTATATGTTAAAATTTAAAATTTAGAATGTTATTACCAGAAATAAAATAAAATTGATTAAGTAAGTATAAATCAAGATGATAATGTTTAAAATATTTTCCTAAAATGTCTAAATTTTATTGGTTGATGCGATTACAACCATATATCATATAATATTCGAATATGAGTCATTTTTTGAGGTTTTTAAGTGGGTTTAGATTTATTATAAATTAATATTTTTAAGATTTCCAAAGGTGCCCCTCTCCTCCCATATAAAAGGGCACCTCATCCCTCCCTTCCTCACACCAATTTGTGCCTTCATGCTCGGCCAAACCCTGCCAAATTCTCTTCTAAACATCCCTAGAAACATCCTAGAGGTCATGGTATTCTTCAAAGACCAATTTTAGTGCCCTAAGTGGAGGTCTCAAAGAGGCACTTCAAAGAAGAGGTAATGTCTGTTACTGATTGTTTCAACTTTATTTCTTCTTCTACTTCTTCTTATTTAGTTGATTCATTATGAAGTAATAACATAAGTATCACTCATATACTGATATGTTATTATATGTATGAAAAAACCCTATTTCACCACTTATCCAACCTACTGAAAAAGAAATCACCGCGCGTGCGTACGTACGGAATACCGTCTCCACGCCGTGGTGTAATTTGTTTTTCCAACACCACCTTACTTGGATGGGTATAATGGTGTAAAGAATAACTATAAATAGTTATTATAACATCATACTGATTATTATATATTGTATCATCCTATCCAATTAAATTCAATAATTATGGGAATGATATCATCGCTTGTGCGTAAGTATGGACTACCGTCTCCACGACGCGATGAGATTCATTCTCCATGTTAACCATTTAAGAATGATTATAAAGTATATATAAGAAATAATAATGAAATATATGACATTATAAAGCTACTGGATTTATGTATATATATATATGTATGTCATCTACTTAATTCCATTCAACTCAATAAGGAAACGAAAACAACGTTCATGCATACGTACGCCCTACCGTCTCCATGAACGGTGTATTTCTTTCCATTTATCGATATATTATATATATGTATATTCTGAATATATATTATATATAAATCATTTTTAATATTATTTAATTAAGTAATCATGATCTAATTAATCATATGAAAAATTAAAAGACAAAACACGAACGACAAATGAAACGATTTTTCCCAAAACGATCTTTAACATGGAATTTACAAAAGAACGGGTAATATAAAGTCATAAGTGAACCATATATGATATCATAACAATGAATATGATTTTTTAATAATTCAATGACATTATTTAAATCATTATACAGGAGGTTACGATATATACGAAGCATATCGGACATAAGGTGAGGCATAATTTTGCAAATCTCATTTTTATCCGAGAATCGCTTATTCGTAAGTATTTACTGGGATTATTGCTATCATCCATGTAAATGTTTTATAAAAGTGTATTCATGTATTTTTAAAGTCCTTTTTACCCATTTATGAATTTTACAACATGGTATGTACGGAATCTTTCTTTTTTTATGTTATGATGAACTTTTTGACTTTTCTGGAAAAAGTATGAAAAGAATGTTTTTTTAACTTATACAGAACAAACGGATTTTTATGGTTTTATAAAGCCTTGTTTTTATGAAGCTTCCTCCAAATGATTTCATGAATATTTTCATCAAAATCCTTTTCTTTTAAAATTTCATGACATTTTGTGAAAAAAAATGATTTTGAATAAAAAGGGATATTTTCTTCAAGAATTCATTTCAAGTGTTTTATCAAAACCATTTTTCTTCTAAAATGAAACTATTTCATATGTGTATGTTTCAAGTATAATGTCTATATGATTTACGTGGTTTCACTTATATTATTATGAAACTATATCCATTTATTTTATATGTATTATGTGATGATGGGATGATGTTTATGAAACCCATTTTATTCGTTGGGTTATTATGAATGATGTATGTTTATTTTGTGGCACAAGTAAGAATGATTTAATTATGAGATGGGTGGGACCTATATCTCCCTCCAATGCATTGGGTAAATATTTATATCTCATGAGATAGACATGGCTGGAACGGAATGTTAAACCGGTTCAGTAATACAGGATTGGAACGAGGAGTGAACTCGATTCAGAAAGGGACTTTTTCCACTAAGATCGTCTTGGTAGCAATGCCTTGGCTACTATGGAAATCATATCATGTGCTTAATGGTTTCCACAGTTACATGTTTTATTCCCATGCTATTTTATCATTCTTAATGTTTCATTATGATCTATGCCTTGCGTACTTCCATGTTTTATATCATTGCTCAAGCTTTTGATGTTTAAGCATTATGTTCTTGTTTTTAAGTTCAAATTTTTATGGTATGTTTTATTTTATCCATGCTTACCCTTACTAAGCATTTGTGCTCACACTTTTTATTTTTTATTTTCCCCCAGGATTAAAAGAAAGTTTTAGGGTAAGGAAACAAAAAGTGGAAGATCTTTATGGGAGATGTTGAAGATCTTTCACCACGATTTGAAGATTACGATCCGAGTTTCCAAAGACACTAAACTATTACGGTCCTTGTGTGTATGTTTTTGTTATGTATTATGTATCCAGAAAAAGTAATGTAATGTCCATGTACGTCAATCTTCGGGTCTCTATAGTTGGTATCAGAGGAAAGGTTTAGTCAACCTTTGGAAACTAGGATGAAAAAATGTTAGTGAGATCCCTAGAGATATTTCTAAGGTATGTCTAGGGATGTCCCTAAGGATAAGTATATGTATAGGATATAGGCCTAGATCTATGGTAACGATATTAGAATATAACCTAAAAAGTTAGATATTGAGGGTGCTCCCCCTTTACTATGTTGTTTTCCCTAGCATGATTTTTTTTCCTCTCACACTATTCTTTTTGGGTTTTAGAAAATGGCTGGAAACAGGAAGATTCATGATAATGGAGGATATTATGGACAATGGAATGATATTCTTCATGAGAAACCAAATGAAACGGGATTTGGAAGTCCAAACATCGTTATTATGCCTAATCAGCAATCTCATAGTATGATCAATAATCTCAACGTTGGTAAGTTTCCCTACTCATATAATAAGAGAAAGATGGAGTTTCATGATGATCATGAAGGAAAGAAAGTTAAATTTCCCTCATGTAAATCATGTGGGAAGAGGCATCGAGGAGATTGTTTCAAGGGAACTGGAAGATGCTTTGGGTGTGGAAAATAAGGACACAAAGCCAGTAAGTGAAAAGGAAAAGGTTCAGTTAACACCATGGACGAGGATAATGGTATTTCTACGAAATCAACAATGGTTAAATGTTTTAAATATGGAATATACGGGCATTATGAAAACCAATTCCCTAAGGTAAAGTTTCATGAAGAGAATCAGTACGGTCGTATGGGTAGTATTTATGTTGATGATGATGAAGAGACTACAAATGATATGTGAGATGAATGAATTGTTGAAGCTCGGTCAATGGTTTAAGAAGGTAGTGGAATGATTAAATGTTTATCATGTGTAATGTTATATAAGTAATATCACGGTACTATGGAATAAAGAGACATCTAAGGATTTTTACACTGTTGTCTTTCCTATGTTCTGAAAGTGTATAATTAATGGTATTAGTAACCATGAAAGGTTATTCAGATATTTTTGGAAAATAGATGATATGCGCATAATGAAGGGATAAGGAGGAAATTAAATGTTTGATAGTATTCATGAGCTCATGACTTATATAAGGATAAGGTTATATCCTGGTTTGAGTATATAGAAATTTTGGATTTTGGTATGTGGAAAGAGTTAACTTTTGACAGCATTCATGTTTTCACTAAGGTTCAATGGGTATTCATTTTTTCAAGAGAATACATGATTAAGGTATTCACATGATTGGAATGTGACCAACAATATATATATGGGGGATAAATGATGGTATTCACATGCATGGTTGACGACATTTCAAGTAATCATTTTCTTCATACTATGAGCTTGAAATGAAGTATTTTAGATAATCCTAAAGATTGGAATGGATTATGTTGGACATATGCTAGTATTGTTTAAGGATAGAACTTTTTTCGATATAACCGATGGGATTTTATAGTAATGTAGTTTTAGAAAAAGGACATCCTCCAAGACTGGTGACAACCCATCACATCGGACAAGGCTGTGGGAATCGAACCCACAACTGATGTGCGACAAGCCGTTATCACCTACCAATGGCCTACAGAAAGTCCGTGGTTAGTAGAAACTAGTTTTATTTTATTAAGCGGTATGATATATGAAGTATAAGTTCATTTTTGGAACCATATACGATTAATCTAACCATAAGATGGACTTATAACTTTTGCTAACCTTTTGTTTGAAACAGATGGAATGACCCATCATTCTTTAACATGATCTGCTAACACATCACGAATAACAAATTCAACTTCATTTCTTTAAGGGATGATGTGGAAATTTTTCAATTCACGAACAACAGTGAGATTGTACCAAAATCATGTAAGTATATATTTTAATTCGTCAACTTTAGGGAAATAATCTTGAAAACCAAAAAATGTTGTCCTAGTGAACTTATATCTAATGAATCTGTTGGTACCTTAGATCATCACAAATCTATGGCTTTGTGATTGATGGCTTTTTCATAGCCATGTTCTCTACCACTCTCCATTAGAACATGATGGTTATATTTTTCTTCCATATCAATATTTTCACCTATGTTATCCTACGTGGGAAACCAGTGAAGAGTTAATTTGGGAAACCGTTACATTTCATACTTTAGTTTTTAAAGAAAAGTTTTGGTATTCCTTTTTATGATGTGAGTTTCTATGAAACAAGCTTTCGTGTAGTAAACCATTTATAACCTCGATGAATTTTGAGGGCAAAATCTATTTTAAGGGGGGTAGAATGTAACACCCTGAGATTTTATGAAAAATAATCTTTTAATTTCAATAATTTCTTGTGTTATATGCTACACCATGATTACCTTTCACTATACGCAACTACGTATTAGCTTGCAGTATACGCAACACTATTCTTTGATCGTGTTACACACAATTTTGATAATTGTTATTCTACGCAACATTGAGTGTGCATATATATATATTCAATGTTTAAATTAAATATGGTTGGATTCCATTATACGAAACAACGATGGATTCTTGCACAACATGCAACCCTGACTTGGCTTGCATTACACACAATCGCGACCTTCCTCGATAGCGTGTGTTGTACGCAATACCGGGTTTTACTAAACAACGATATATTATTATAATATTATTATGAACTAGCCGTTATGAATATTATTAACTAAATTTTTAATTTTATGACATTATTATTCATCTTACAAATTTTCTAGAACATGGTATAAGAACAAAATAAATGTTTCGGGTAAATTAAGTATTTTTCAAAAAAATGCATTTTTGCCGCTTATTGATGGCGCACCCACTTTCAATATAGTTTTTGACATTTTTACAAGTTCAATTTGACAAAATAAAATTATTTTTTGGAATCAAGAAATAAAAATTTACTTTGGATAAATTTTTTATAATTATTCGGGTAACTTTCATATTTTGATGAATAATAAAAACACGATATATTTTAATTAAAAACAACTTTTTTCATCGCAATAATTTATATGGTTAAATTATAATATTGAGTGGTTTTAAAGTATAAATACAATATATTTTTACCATTTAATATAATTTATGTAATTATCATTGATTTTACATTCAATTCGTAGGTTAAATCAATTCAATCTTTTGTAATGTTTTAAACAAAAACCCGTTTTCATTCGAAAACGGGATTAATTTTAATTTAATTTCTGCAACTTATTTGTATTGAATTTGAAAAAATGGATTCCATATTTGGAATCAGCGGTTCCAAATTATGTTAATAGACTACTTTTTATTTTGGGAATTATGAATATTAACTAGGGAAAATTTTATTTACCATAGTTAAAGGTAAATCAGGTAATTAAGGGTAAATATAATATTATAAAATTACCCTAAAACATGCCAAAATGTCATTGGATGGATAAAAGTAGACCCATATGACATAAGGGTCAGATTAGATTCATTTTATGTACTTTTGAGTATGAAAATAATTTAATTATTATTAAAACCAAAGAAAGTGACAACATGTCACTCTCTTAAATCTTATAAGTATAATAATTTTAATTTAGTGATAAACATCATAAATCTTCGATCATTAATAGTCTCCAGAAGGATAATAAAATTATCTACATCATGATTCTTTATTTAGAATTTTTAGGGATTAAATAATTGTCATTAATGGTGATACGTTAATGGTGCATGAATTATTTATTAAGTGAAAAATCAATAATATAGTTTTTATTAAAATAATAATACCCATTAAAAGGCACACAAACCTGAAAAGAAACTTATTGGTAGTGTATATCTAAACCTTAAGCATCCAATTACCTAATAAATAACCATTTTGAGTCTTATAAATTTGATTATGACACTTATATTAATTTATTTTAAATGATGCCAATGTTTTCACCTTCATAATTTAATAAATATTACAATTTAAATATTGTGATTTTAAGATGATAAATTCTAGTAAAAGTATTATTGTGAAAAGTAATAGATTTATATTCATTATAGGATTTTATTTTTAATTTTTATGCAACAAATAAGTATATTAAATAAATATATAGAAATGTTGTAGTAATTATTTTATTAAGAGATAAACCAAATAAATGGTTTTAAAAATAATAAAATAAATATTATATGAACTATTTAATGTGCTAAAAAAAATTTATAGATACATATGACCTTTTATGAATCTATTATAGCTTTTATTTGGATCATATCTTCTGTATATATTTTATTTAAATTCAAATAAATGAATTGTGTCAAAATTGACACTATTTTTATTTTATAAACATAACATATTATAAAATAGTTTAAAAATCACAAAAATATTTAAAAATTATAAATTTAAATTTATATGGTCTCAAATGTTATAAAGTATCAAATTAAGGACAATTAACTACAAATAAGTAATTATTTGTTATAATTTAAAATTTATAATATTATTACCACAAATAAAATTAAATTGATTAAGTAAGGATAAATCAAGATGATAATGTTTAAAATAATTTCCTAACATGTCTAAATTTTATTGGTTGATGATATTACAACCCTATCACATATAAAGTTTGAATATGAGTCATTTTAGGAGGTTTTTAATTGGGTTAGATTTATTATAAATTAATATTTTTAAGATTTCCAAAGGTTCCCCTCTCCTCCCTTATAAAAGGGCACCTCCTCCCTCCCTTCATCACACCAATTTGAGACATCAATCTCGTCCAACACCTTCCAAATTATCTTCTCCACTTCCCTATAAACATCCTAGATGTCCTGGTATTATTCAACTACAAATTTTAGTGCCCTATGTGGAGGTCTTAAAGAGGCGCTTCAAAGAAGAGGCAATGTCTGTTACCGATTCTTTCAACATTATTTCTTCTTCTACATCTTCATCTTTAGTTGTTTCATTATGAAGTAATAAAATAAGTATCAATAATATACTTATATATTATTATAAGTATTAAACAACCCTATTTATCCATCTATCCATCCTACGGAAAATGAAATCATCGTGCGTGCATACGTACGGAATACTGTCTCCACGCCGTGGTGTAATCTGTTTTTCCAACACCACCTTACTTGGATGGGTATAATGGTGTAAAGAGTAACTATACATAGATATTATAAAATCATAATGATTATTATATATTGTATCATCCTATAAAATTCAATTCAATATCTATTGGAATTATATCATCGCTCGTGCGTACGTACGGACTACGGTCTCCATGATGCGATGAGATTCATTCTCCATGTTAACCATTCAAGAATGATTATAAAGTATATATAAGAAATAATAATGAAATATATGACATTATAAAGCTAATTTATTCATGTATATATATATATATATGTATTTCATCTACTTAATTCCATTCAACTCAATAAGGAAACGAAAATAGTGTTCATGCGTACGTACGGCCTACCGTCTCCATGAACGGTGTATTTCTTTCCATTTATCGATCTATTATATATATATATATTATGAATATATATTATATATAAATCATGTTTTATATTCTGGAATTAAGTAATCATGATCTAATTAATCATATGAATAATTAAAATTCAAAACACGAATGACAAATGAAACGATTTTACCCAAAACGCTCCTTAACATGGAATTTACAAAAGAACGGGTAATATAAAGTCATAAGTGAACCATATATGATATCATAAAAATGAATATGATTATGTAATAAGTAAATGAAATTATTTAAATCATTATAAATGAGGTTCCGATACATACGAAGCATATCGGACATCAGGTAAGGGATAATTTTGCAAATCTCATTTTTATCCGAAAATTGCTTATTCGTAAGTATTTACTGGGATTATTTCTATCATCCATGTAAATGTTTTATAAAAGTGTATTCATGTAGATTTAAAGTCATTTTTACCCATTTTTGGCTTTTACTACATGGTATGTAAGGAATCTTTCTGTTTTTATGTTACAAGGTACTTTTTGACTTTTCCGGAAAAAGTACGAAAAGAATGTTTTTTCAACTTATACGGCAGGAACGTAATTTTACGGTTTTATAAAGCCTTGTTTTTATGAAGCTTCCTCCAAAAGATTTCATGACTATTTTCAACAAAATCATTTTCTTTTAAAATTTCAAAACATTTTGTGAAAAGAAAATGATTTTGAAGAAAAAGGGATATTTTCCTCAAGAATTAATTACAAGTGTTTTATCAAAACCATTTTTCATCTAATATGACATTATTTCATATGTGTATGTTTCAAGTATAATGTCTCTATGATTTACATGGTTTCACTTCTCTTATTATGAAACAATATCCATTTCTTTTATATGTATTATGTGATGAGGGGATGATGTTTATGAAACTCATTTTATTTGTTGGGTTATTATGAATGCTGTATGTTTATTTTGTGCAACAAGTAAGAATGATTTCATTATGAGACGGGTGAGACCTATATATCCCTCCAATGCATTGGGTAAAGATTTATATCTCATGAGATATACATGGCAGGAACGGAAAGTTAAACCGGTTCAGTAATACAGGACTGGAATGAGGAGTGAACTCGATTCAGAAAGGGACATTGTCCACTAAGATGGTCTTGGCAGCAATTCCTTGGAGACTATGGAAATCATATCATATGCTTAATGGTTTCCACAATTACATTTTTTATTCCCATGCTATTTTATCATTCTTAATGTTTCATTATGATCTATGCCTTGCGTACTTCCATGTTTTATGTCATTGATCAAGCTTTTTATGTTTAAACATTATATTCTTGTTTTTAAGTTCAAATGTTTATGGTATGTTTTATTTTATTCATGCTTAACCTTACAGAGCATTTGAGCTCACCCTTTTTATGTTTTATTTTCCCCCAGGATTAAAAGAATGTTTTAGGGTAAGGAAACAAAAAGTAGAAGAACTTTATGGGAGATGTTGAAAATCTTTCACCACGATTAGAAGATTCCGTTCTGAGTATCCAAAGACACTAAACTATTACGGTTCTTGTGTGTACGGTATTTTTATGTATTAAGTATTCCGAAAAAGTAATGTAATGTCCATGTACGTCAAGCTTTGGGTCTCTACAAGCTCAAAGGAGAAAGATGGTTCTAAAAGATAGACCATAGGTTAGGCTATCACCAGCATAAGGTTCGAGATGAGGATGTGAAAAATCCAGCCTTCAGGTGTCGATTTGGATACTACGAGTTATTGGTAATTCCTTACTGCATAACCAAATCTCAAGTAGTGTTCAAGAGTCTCATGAAAAGGATATTTTATCCATACCTTGATCACTTTGACATAGTCTTCATCGATGACATACTGATCTACTCGACTACTGAGGAGGAACATACCTACCAAATGCAGGTAGTACTGGACACACTCTGAGATCACCATCTTTATGGTAACCTCTCGAAGTGAAAGTTTTAGATTCGAGAGGATCAAATTCTAGGAATTGTCATCTCAGTGTTTGGAGTTGCAGTGTATCTATCAAAGATCTTGGCGGTGCTTGTTTGGGAGCCACCCAGGAGTGTGAAAGAGGTATAGAGTTCTCTGGGACTGGTTGGGTACTATTGGAGATTTGTGATAGACTTCTCCAGAGTTGAAGCATCGCTTTCATCATTGATGAAGAAGGGGAAACCCTTCATGTGGTCATAGAGATGAAAACCGAGCTTTCAAGAGTTGAGGTTGAGGTTGACTAGTGCGCCCATATTTAGGATATCGGAGGAGGTCCTTGGGTACGTAGTTTACTACGACGCAAGAGGGACTGGACTCAGGTGTGTCCTGATGCAGGAGCAAGCAGTGATCTCATATGGTTCTCAGCAGTTAAGACAGCATGAGAAAAACTACGCAACTCATGACCTGGAGTTATCAGAAGTGTTATTTGCCTTAAAGATGTGGCGACACTATCTTATGGGAGAACGATTTATAGTCTACTCATACCACCAGAGTCTCCGGTATATATTCTCTGAGAAGGACCTGAACCTGAGAAAATGATGTTGTCTCGAGTTCTTCCAGGACTATGACTTCGAGAAAGTCTATACACTTGGGAGGGGAAACATTTTAGCTGATTCTCTCAGTACGAGATCATGCATTCAACTGCTACGAGAGGAGACAGAGCAGCTGGACACATTACAGTTATCCTTTGTGGATAGAGATGGAGCAGCCATTCTATAGTCTCTCACAGTCACTTCTATAATTCTTCAGTGATTCATGGTGGCACAGCATGGGGACATTGACTGTGAGACGCGACCTACTCAGATATCCACAGGGCAGGCACCTGATGGATTTTCTGAAGGTGGGGAGCACATCATTCACTGCAGAGGACATACCATGGTACCAGTTACACTTCAGGAGGAAGTGTTGTGGGAGTACAACACATCTCCATTAGTGGTATATCCAGTTGTTGCGAAGATGTATCAGGACCTCCAACGACAGCACTGGTTTCCAGGTATGAAGAAGGCAATAAGAGAGTTCGTCTCACGATGCCTCTCTTGTCAGCAAGTGATGGCGGAGAACCAGGTTCAAGCAGGATTAGGTCATCCCTTAGTGGTCCCAAAGTGTAAGTGGTATGGGATATCCATAGATTTCGTGGCTGGATTTCCACGTACATCAAGAGGACACTACTCTATCTGGGTGATCGTAGACCGACTCACCAATTCGGCCCATTTCCTACTAATCAGAGAGCATGGTTCAGTAGAGATCCTGGGATGACTCTAGGTACGAGAGATCGTACAACATCATGGTGTTCCATCGACGATCGTCTCCGATCAAGATGCTCTTTTCACTTCCCGGCTATGGAAGGGATTGCATGAGGCTTTTGGGATGCAACTATGCTTGAGCACTGCCTTCCATCCTCAAACAGATGGTCAGACTGAGAGGACCATTCAGACTCTCGAGGACATGCTTCGTGGATGTTTCCTCGACTTTTGTCATAGCTTTGAGGATCACTTACCATTTGTAGAGTTTTCTTATAACAACAGCTACCACTCCACTATCGGGATGGCACCTTACGAGGTATTTTATGACTGACCGTGAAGATCACCTCTGTGCTGCACAGACCTAGGGGAGTCAGCACTTGTAGAGCTAGAGATGGTGCTGGCTACAATTGAGAAGGTTCATATCATCTAGGAGTGGATGAAGATAGCACAAATCATGAAGAATTTCTATGCTTATAGGAGATGGATACCACTAGAGTTCAACGATGGAGACCACGTATTTCTACGAGTCTCACCTCGATGAGGTATACAGAGATTTGGCCGAGGTGGCAAGTTACCTCTGTGATTCGTCAAACCTTTCTAGGTCCATAGCAGGGTAATCGAGGTGGCTTACCGCTTGGCGGTTCCACCTTAGTTGCACCAGGTGCACGACGTCTTCCACGTATCTCAACTAAGGAGATATGTGAATGACACTTCTTACATAATCTACCATGTGGAGCTAGACATCGATGATGAGGAGACAATAATGGAGGTTCTAGTGGAGATTGGGGGTCGATAGGAGGGGGTCATAGGTGGACGATTGATTCCTCTAGTGTGCATTCACTAGCAGTACGAGAACCTCTAGGATATCACATTGTAGAGGGAGGCTAAGATGCGTTCTTAGTACCCTCTTTTGTTTCTTTAGTGTGAGTTGTAGCTTACAGGGACGTAAATCCATGAGTTGGGGAGAATTCAATGACCTGAAAATTCTATGGATTATTTTTTTCATAAATACATGGGAATTTTACGAGTTCGCAGTTTCTGAAGGAACCTGATTCCGAGGCCTGGTGTGCTTGGAATCATTTTCTGATGTTTTGTTTTGGTAGGTTCAGTAAACGTACGAGCAGGATTTTAGATCATTTGAACTGGTGCTCGGAATTGAAATCTGAAGACACCGTTAAACTCATAGTGTCGGTATTCTCTAAAGGAGACCTTTAACGTAGTTTCATTTAGTGGGGAATGGAAGTAATTTTTTAGGGTTTCTAAATGAAATTGAATAAAAATATGTGTAGCATATTTTTATTTGATTGGTGGTTAAAACCACCTAGTAGAGGTTAGTGGAGGGTCCCACCACTCCCTCACCACCCTTGAGAGGATGTTATTAGGTGGGGCCCAATGAGTTCTTTAACTCCTCTAATCCCCCATTAACCCCTTGTAACTCTTGGACTTCCCCCATAATTGTGCCATTTCTCTCTTCATTAATTTCTAACCCTCCCACTCTTCTTTTTGAATTTATCCATTCCACCAATTAATTAGGTGAGATTTTTTATTTAATGAAAATAGATGAATTCGAACGGTTGTGCCCACAAATAATAGACAATTCATCTATTATTTTTAGGGCTGTTCGTTTTCTTCTTGGAGAGATTTGGAGTTCATTGAGAACGACTTATTCCAACAAAGAACGCACCTTATCTCTGAAGAATGTCGAGCATAAAATTCTTCCTTCTTCATTCAGGGCAAGGAAAGGAAGCAATTCCCATGAGGAATGCCGACATCGTCTTCGACTTCATCACCTTCGAACGCCAGTCTGCCAATGATGAGTACCTCCCTTCCTCTTCCGACGTTGACAGAATGATGTCGCCTGTTCGCAACTCCATCAAACGAAAACGACAAGCAAATTAGGGGTTTGTTTTGATTAAATTAAATCCTCATTCCTTGTCGTTTACTATGGTTCGACGTTGAAAAATTTTTATCACCTCATGCGGAGGGCAAGGGCTGGACAAACACAGCTTGGTGCCCCTCCATTGGTTCTTGTTTGGTTGACGTCGGAGGCAGAGCCGGAAGGGCTCGGTGCCGTCGCACCGCGCCGATGTAGAACTGTAGCCAGGAGGGCCACGGTGGAAGAAAGAGGCATGGAGACATTGTGTCGTGACACGGTAGAGGTGAAGAATTTTGGCCATGGTGGGCCGCGGAAAATTGGTGCATCGCCGTCCCGCCCCACTGGAGTGGAACCGCGGCCGGGGGGGCCGCAGAGGATGAAGAAGCACAGCGTCGTCGAGCCTCGCAGTGGAGCTGAAGGCCACAGCCAGGTCAGGCCATAGTGATTGTGGCATGATTCCTTCATGCCATGGAGAGAGTAGGAGGACCGTAGAACCATCGTTCCATGGTGGAGGAGCGGTGGCGGTGGGCTGGCTGCCGCGGAGCTAGTCAAGCGGGACCAACCGGGTCCCGCTGCTCTTGAACCGATGCAATGCGCCAGTTCCGTTCGACAAACTGGGGAGCAGCACCCCCTCCCACGTGTGGCCAGCCAGGCCACAATGTGTTGGGATACAACGGGCCGGGCCGCCATGGTTCGGGCCCCCATACGGCTGGGCCGCCACGGGCCGGGCCGCCCCTTTGGGTCGGGCCGCTCCCATGGTTCGGGACGACCACTCGGGCCGAGATGACCAGTCGGCTCGAGCCACACTTGCAGACAGGGTTAGACCCTGGTTTGGACCGGGTCGGGCTGGGTCGGCCTGACTGGGTCGGACCGATCCCGGACCTGCTATGCCCATTTACGCCTTTTAGCCCGTTTCTGGGTCTACGGGTGTCTGATCGACAAACCGTCTTCGGAAATGGAATTTTTGGAGCGAGACGATTCTTTTAGCATAATCCACTTGAGGTTCGGATGCAGTTGGGGTATGTTCAGGTTGTTTTGAGCCTAAAAACCAACAGGGCCCCTGGAACGGAAATGCTAATAATGTACAGACTGGGTTTCCGATTGACGTGCCGTCTGTATCGTTGGTTTCCTTATGATGAGATTGAACTTCACGATACATCAAATTGAGACTAAGTGTTAGTTGATGTATTGAAACTTTGCTTGAGGAGCAGACCCTCCAAGAATAGAGCATGTTGTGTACGGGAACCCTATAGCTGGTTGCGACTATGATGATAGGATCCTCTATTTGTTCGACAGTGACAACACTGTACCAGGGTTCCTCTGTGAGTTTGATAGTGACGATTCTGTAGCAGGATCCTCTGTCGGTTTGACAGTGATGAATTCTACACCGGGATCCTCCATGGGTTCAACAGTGATGAATTCTGTACTAATATCCTACGTGGATGTGACAACGCTGATACTGTTCCAGGATCCTACAAGGGTTCGATAGAGGAGATTATATAGCGGCTATAACTAATCATCTCTACCCCTATTTGTATTCTTATCTAAAACATTTCTTTATATCCTGGGGAAAATAAAACATAAAAATGGTGAGCAAAAATGATCATTAAGGGTAAACATGGAGAACATAAAACAATCCATAAACATTTGAACGTAAGAACATGACCATAAAATAACAAAATCAAGAGTAATGACAAAAATATTGGCAGTACATAAGGCATAGATCGCAAAGGAAACATTAATCATGATACAATAAGAAGGGAATAAAACATGTAATTGTGGTATCCATTAAGCACATGTTATGATTTCTATATTATCCAAGGCATTGTTGTAAAGGCCATAAATGTGGAAAATATCCATTACTGAACCGGGTTTACTAGTCGTTCCAGCCTTGTATTACTGAACTGTATTCACTCGATGTTCTAGTCATGTATATCTCATTAGATATAAATCATTACCCAATGAATTAGAGGTAAATAAAAGTCCCAGCCATCTCATAATGAAATCATTCTTTCGTGTGGCACAAAATAAACATAAATCATTCATCATAACCCAAAGAATAATATGTGTTTCATAAACATCATCCCATCATAACATAATCCATATAAAACAAATGAATATCATTTAATCATAAAAAAACTAAAACAATGTAAATAATTGATACATTATACTTGAAACACAAACATATTAAATAATGTTACCTTATATGGAAAATAGTTTTGATAAAACACTTGAAATGACTTCTTGATGAAAATATCATTTCTTCTTCAAATTAATTTTCTTATCTCAAAATGCCATGAAATTTTAAAAGTAAATAATTTTTTTCAAAATAATCAGGAAATTGTGTAGATGAATCTACATGTAAATAAAGTGTTATGAAAATGTAAAAATATGTTCATTCCATAGAAGGTACAAAAACATTTTTCTTGTACTTTTTATGGAAATTTCAAAAGGTACCTCATATGGTAAACAAATGAAAGATTTGTTCCATACCACATAGTAATAGTAAAGAAGAGGTCAATATGACTTTATACATACATGGAAGAAATGTAAAAATTTTATGAAAACTTTTTTTATAAAACATGGACATGGATGATAAGTATAACCCGAGTAAATACTTACGAATAAACAATCTTGGATAAGAATTTGATTGGAATAATTGTCCTTTACCTTAGGTCTAATATCTTCCTACATGTATGTACCTCCTATAAAATGAATAAAATAATGTCATCAACTTATTCAAGAATCATAGTAATTTTTATGATATCATATATGATTCACTTAAAAATTAATATTAACCATTTGTTTGTAATTTCAATGTCGAAGCAACGTTTTGGGAAATAATCATTTCATTTATCGTACGTGTTTGGACTTTTGTTCTTGATATTATTAATAATATCATGATTTACGTACTTCCAGAATGTAAAACAGGATTTATATATCATATATATATTCTGTGTACATATCATATATATATATTTTGCATATATATATATATAGAAAGGTAAATGAAATGAAATACATCGTTCATGGAGATGGTAGGCAATATGTACGCATGAACGATGTTTTCCTTTCCTTATTGACTTGAATGGAAGTAAGTAGATGACATATATATATATATATACATAAATACAATAGCATTATTTTGTCATATACCTCTGTATTATTCATTAAATATACTTGATAATCATTCATGAATGGTTAACATGGAGAATGAATCGCATCGTATCATGGAGACGGTAATCTGTACGTACGCACGAGCGATGATATCATTCCCATAATTATTGATTGGAATTGGAGTGGAAGATATCATATCTCATAATTAGTATCATGTAATAATAATCATATAATGTTAATATTTCCTCCAGTATACCCATCCAATTAATATGGTGGTGGAAAAACAGATTACACCCCCAGCGTGGAGACGGTATTCTGTACGTACGCACGTGCAGTGATTTTATTTTTCGTAGGATGGATAGAATGTGAAATAGGGTTGTTTAATATTTATAATAACATATCAGTATATTATTGAAACTGATGTTATTACTTTATAATGAAACAACCAAAGAATTTTATGTATATGAAGAAAGAAACTTAATGAATGGGTAGAATACATTACCTCTTCCATGACGTGCCTCTTTTAAAATTACACTTAGGGCACTAGAGTTAGTATTTTGAGAAGAACAGTACCTCTATAATATAACTATAGAGGTTTATAAGAGGAATTTTCAGGGTTTGGTTGAGTTTTATGGCTCAATATTTAGTGAAGAGGATAGGAAAGGAGGTTCCCTTATATAGGGCGGGAGAGGGGCACTTTCGGAAACCTCAGAAATATTAATTAATAATAAAATCAAACTGCATGTAAAAACCTTCAAAAATATATCAATTAAAATATGAGATGATTATTGTGGTAATATTATCAACCAATAACATTTAAAAAAAATTTATGTTTATTTTAAATCTTATAATTTCGATTTATACTTATTTAAATTATTTAATATTATTTCCCTTTAATAATATTCTATTTTTTAATTTGTTTTAAATACTTAATTATGTAAGTGAATTTCCCATAATTATAGAAATTGTTACATTGGAGAACATATAATTTAAATTTATAATTTTTTACTATTTTTGTGATTTTTTAACAATTAAATAATATGTTATTTTTATAAAATATAAATAGTGTCAATTTTGACAGTATTAAATTATTTGAATTTAAATAAAATCCACACAGAAGATATATTCTAAAAAAAATATTTAATAGATTCCTAACATGTCATATTCATCAAAACAAATTTGAGAACATTAATTATATCATATAATATTTATTTAAAATTTTTTAATACCATTTATTTGATATTTCTCTTAATAAAATTATTACTACAACATTATTGTATAATTATTTAATATACTAATTGGTTCAATAAATATAAAAAATAAAATATTATGATGAATATAAATCTAATATCATTCATAATTATACTTTTAGTCGAATTTACCTTCTAAAACACCCAACTTTTAAAATGATATGTTTATTAAATTATGAAGGTGACAACGTTGACATCATTTAAAATAAAAAATATAAATGTAATAATATGTTTTATTAGGCTCCAAATGGTCCATAAGTAGACCATTGTATTATTATAATTTATATATACCCGACCAATATGGTTTGGTCAAGTGTTTCGGTCTTTTGATTGGTATAATTATTTTAATAAAAACTATATTATTGATTTTTCACAAAATAAATAATTTCTACATCATTAATGTATAGGCTATTAAAGTAATTATATATTTCATAAAAATTACAAATAAATTACAATGAAAAATAAAAACATTTTATCTTTCAAATGAGTATTTATAATCGAATTTATATTTTGTATAACCTTATATTAAAAATACATTAACTATTAATGTTTGAGTGAGACATATTTCACATTCCATTAAATAAAAACAATTAAAGGACTTAATCACATCCAAATGGTTTCCAATAGATTTTATTTCGACACAAATAAGTTTTAGAGATAAATATAATCAACCAATTATATCATGACAAGTGTTAGTGTAATTTTATAATATTATTTTTACCCTTAATTACATGATTTACCTTTAACTGTGGTAAATAAAATTTACCGTAGTAATTATTCATAATTCCGAAAAATAAAAAGTATCCATTTAACATATTTTAGACCTCCTGATTCCAAATATGGAATTCATTTTTCCAAATTCAATATGCGTAAGTTTCATTTTTTAAATTAAAATTAATCCCACTATTGAGAAAATGGGTTTAAAAAGTTAAAACATTGAAAAATATTCTAATGTTTTTCCCTATGAATTCATTTTAAAATTAATGATAATGAATTATATTATATTAAATGGTAAAAATATAATCTATTTATACTTTTAAACCATTAAATATTATAATTTAACCATATAAATTATCTTGATGAAAAAGATTTTCTAAGTAAAATTTAGCGTATTTTTACTGTTCATCAAAATATGGATGTTATCAGAATAATGTCAAATATTTATCCAATGTAAATTTTTATATATTGGTTCAAATGAATAATTTTTATTTGTTAAATTGAACTTATAAAATTGTCAAAAATTTTATTTAAAATGGGTGTTCTATAAAAATACGGCAAAACTGCATTTTTTTAAAATACTTCTTTTATATGGAAAATTGATTTTGTTCTCATAACATGTTCTAGAATAGGTGTAAGATTAATTATAATGTTATAATATTAAAATTTTGGTTAATACTATTCATAACAGCTAGTTCATAATAATATTATAATATATCATTTTTTAGTGAAACTCAGTATTGCGTACAGCACACGCAATTGAGGACGGTCGCTCTTGCGTGCAACACATGTCAAGAATAGCGTTTGCATAAATTAAAATCTAATACGGTGTTCCATATAGAAAAATTTAATCTTGATGTAGCGTACAACACAAGACATCAAAGAAATTAAAAATATTATTTCTCATAAAATCTTGGGGTGTTACATTCTACCCCCCCTTAAAATGAATTTCGCCATTCAAATTCATTAGGGTTATAAATGGTTTACTACTTGAAAGTTTCTTTCATAGAAACCCACATCATAAAAAAGAATACTAAAAAATAATTTTAAAAACTAAAGTATGAAACATAATGTTTACACAAATTAACTCATCATTGGGTTTCCACATTAGAGAACATAGGTAAAAACATGGATATAAAAGAGATATTTAACGATCATGTTCTTATAGAGAGTGGTATATAACATGGTTATGAAAAATCCAATAATTACAAAGGCATAAATTATTTATAAACAATGGTACCATCTGATTCATTGAATATGAGTGTACTAGGACAACGTTATTGGTTTTCTATATTATTTCCCAAAAGTTGATCACTTTTTTCATAAGGATAAATACTTACTTGATGTCGTTGTAATATCATCGTTGTTCATTGCATGATCAATTACCACTTAATCTCTTATTTAATGAAATAAAGTTGAATTTTTAATTCTTGAAGTGTTAGAAAATCATGTGATAGAATGATATGTCATTCCATCTGTCTCTCTCTCAAAATGGTTATCACAAGTTATTAAATATAAATAAGTTCATATATTGTGAGGTTAATTGTATATGGTTCATAAAATGGACTTATACTTCATCTATCATACCTCTTAATAAAATAAAACTAATTTATACTAGCTAGGTACTTCCAATACGCCAGTGGTAGGTGATAAATTCATGTCACACTTCGGTTGTGGGTTCGATTCCTGCAACCTTGTCCGACACGATAGGATGCCGCCCATCCAGCATGTTTTCATTTGTCTAAAACTATACTATTATAACATTCTAGAAAAAAAATTTACCCTTAAACAATACTATCTAATGTCCAACATAATCCATTCCAACCTTTTGGCTTATGGAAAATACTTCTGTGAAATCTCATAGTATAAATAAAATGATTACTGGAATGTTCATCTACCAAGAATTGAATACCATCATTTATCCCTCGTATATCATAAGATATATCTTGTTTGTCACAATTCAAACATGTAAATTCCTTAATCATGTATTCTCCTTAATGATGAATTACTATAGAATCATTTTGAAAACATAAATTCTATCAAAATTTAACTCTTTTCACATATCAAATTCCCAAAATTTCTATATACCCAAACCATGATATCACTTTGTCCATATATCATTCATGAGCTCATTAATACTATCAATCATATCATTATCTATTTATCCATTCATTATACACATTATAGGTGCCTTCCAAAAATATCTGAATAACATTTCAAAGATACCAGTACCATTCATCATGTACTTTCAAAAATATAAAGAAAAACAATAGTATAACATGAGTTAGATGTTTCTTTATTCCATAGTACCATGAAATTACTTATACAAAATTACTCTTGAACAACATGCAATAATTCCACTTCCTTATTAAACCATTGACCGAGCTTCATCATTTTATTTCTCAACACGAATTTCATCTCATAAATCATTTGTAGTCTCTTTATCATCGACAACATAAATACTACCCAAATGACCATGCTGATTCTCTTCATGAGATTTTCCCTTAGGGAATTGGTTTTCATAATGCATGTACATTCCATATTTAAAACATTTAACCATTTTTGATGTCTTAGAAATACTATTATCTTTATCCATTGTGTTTACTAAAACATTTCTTTTGTGATTACTATCTTTTTTTCTTCCTTTTCCACAGCCAAAACATCTTTTTGTTACTTTGAAACATTCTTCTTGATGCCTCTTCCCTCATGATTTACATGAGGGAAATAGAACTTTCTTCCCTCTACGATCATCATGAAACTCCATCTTTATCTTATTAGGTGAGTCAAGAAACATACCAAAATTGAGATTATTGATCATATTATGAGATTGCTAATTAGGTATAATAACGATGATTGTACTTCCAAATCCTGTTTCATTTGGTTGCTCATAAAAAATATCATTCCATTTAACCTTATATTATCCATTATCAGGAATCTTCCTATTTCCATCCATTTTCAAAAAACCCAAAAAAAATAGTGGAAGAGGAAAAAATCTGTAACACCCGAGACTTTTATGTTATATAAATCATCAAAGGAATCTTTTTCTACACACAACACCAACTTGGCTTGCTTTACACGAAATCGCGACCTTCCTCGATAGCTTGCGTTGTACGCAATATCGAGTTTCACTAAATAATGATATGCTAATAAAATATTATTAAAACTAGCCGTTATGAATTGTAATAACCACTTATTGAAATTTTATAAATTTTATTTTTCAAAATGGATTTCATTTTTGGATTCGGAATATCGAAATTATCCTTGGGTGAAATTTTGGTATTTTTCTGAAAACTGTCAATTTTTTAAGAATAGTGAAACCACTAAGTGGTAGTTAAAAAACTGAATTTTTCATAAAACATAATTTTACCGCTTCTTTGAGTGGAATTTCAAAAATCCGAGAGACACAGTTGATGTCAGTAAGTAAAATGTGGTTCAATGAGATGAAAATAAATTTTGGTGAATAGTAACTTTTTACTTTTATTTACCACAGTTAAAAGTAAATAGGGTAATTAAGGGTAAAAATGATATTATTATTACCCTAACACATGTCCTAATTTTTTTGGATAAGTATAATTCGTCCAAAAACAAACTTAGGAATAAAATATGACCATTTAGGCCCACTTGGATTAGATTATGACATTTATTATTAATTTATTTAAAGAAGTGTTAAAATAGTAAATAATATTTAATAAAAGGTTATATATAAGATAAATTCGACTATAAATAATAATTAAAAACCTAAAAATATTTCCTACATAATGGTATTTTATTTTTAATTTTTAGACATTAAATAATTTAATTTATTTATGACACAAAGATGATGCACTAATAATCTTATTAATGAAATATTGACATAGTTGATGTTATAAATACTCAAATAAATGTAATTTGAGACATTTCCTGAATTGCACTAATTATATAGGTTAATATGACATGTTATTATTGATTTAATTAACTTTTTTAGAACTAATCATTCTGTTATGATTTTCACAAAAATCAATTACTAAATAGTGTCAAAATTGACATAAAATAGTTTTTAAAACAAATATTATATTATTAATTGTAATTTTATTCCTAAAAATCTAAGGTTCAGCCAAATGACTTAGATAAGGTTATATATATTAATAATAATCAACTTGGGGTTCGTTTGGATTGTTATATTAAGTTTATTAACCTTATAGTGTAAGCACACAAGAAGGCACAGTAAAAGTAAAATTATTTAACTTAATGTTAAATCTAAATGATAGGGTCCAAATAGGAACCTAAACTTCTCTAAATTCAATAGGATGATAGGATTGAGACCCATCCCCACCTTAGCTTTGAAATAAATCAATTTGGAACTATTTAAAACCGAATTTGGCTTTATAATAAAATAATATATTTTGTTATTCCAAAGGTGCCCCTCTCCTCCCTTATAAAAGGGAACCTCCTCCCTCTCTTCCTCACACCACATTGAGCCTTAAAGCTCGGCAAACACCTGATACATTATCCTCTCCACTTCCCTAGAGACATCCTAGAGGTCCTGATCTTCTTCAAAGACCAATTTTAGTGCACTAAAAGGAGGTCTCAAAGAAGCACTTCAAAGAAGAGGTAATGTCCGTTACCGATTCTGTCATCTTTATTTCTCCATCCACTTATTCTTCTTTAGTTGTTTCATTATGAAGTAATAACATCTGTATCACTCATATACTGATATGTTATTATATGTATTAAACTACCCTATTTCACCATCTATCCATCCTACGGAAAATGAAATCACCGCACGTGCGTACGTACGGAATACCGTCTCCACGTCGTGGTGTAATCTACTTTACACCACCACCTTACGTGGATTGGTATAATGGTGTAAATAATGACTATATATGATTATTTTAAAGTGATATTTATTCTGAAATACTATACATACACTCACATACAATTCCATGATCATGGGAACGATATCATCGCTTGTGCGTAAGTACGGAATACCGTCTCCACGATGTGATGTGACTCGTTCTACATGATCTTCATTGCATAATGATTATATAAATTAATTGAATGAATGAATATGATATATATTACACTAATAAAATTCTGGAAATGAGGTATCTATAACCTAAAGATAAGAATAAGAATTTATTCGACAAAACACGCATAAGAATAAAAAGTAATAAACACCCGAATAACAAGTTGTAATGAAATATTACTAATAAGAAGCTAAGAATATGACCATATATGATATCATAACAATAATTATGATTCAAGAATAAGTCAATAACATTATTTAAATCATTATACAGGAGGTTCGGACACTTACGAGGCATATCAGACCTAAGGTAAGGGAAATATCACAATCTCATTTTTATCCGAGATTGTTTATACTTTGGCATTTACTGGGGTGTATTTTATCATCCACATCCATGTTTCCTCAATATGTAATATTATTTCCATCCACCTACAATTTTTTAAATCCAATTTTACCCTTTGGTGAGTTTTTAGTAAAGGAAATGAAAGGAATCTTTTGTCGTTTTTTGTACGAGGTACTTTTTGACTTTTCCGACAGAAGTACGAATAATGTTTTTTTAACTTATATGGCGTGAATGGATTTTTAAAAAATTATTTCCAAGAATATTCCTTTACAAGTTTTCATGTTTATTTTTAATCAACTTCTTTTAGTTTATAATTTTACGACTTGTTAAGAAAGGAAAAGTGTTTTTGACGCAGAAATGATATTTTCCTCAAGAATGGAGTTCAAGTGTTTTATCAAAATTATGTTCCATCTATGATAATAAAGGGTTCTGTTTTTATCTCTATTATTACATTTATTTGATTATGTTGTGATGGAATTATATTTTAATGAATTCCTTTATCTTATATGAATTGTTTTATGATGCCACGAAGTTTGAGATTCCCATTTTTATTACATGGGTTATGCTATGATGTATGGTTTTCTGATTTTGTGGCACACATAAGAATGGTATCATTATGAGATGGGTGGGACCTATATATCCCTCTAATGCATTGGGTAAAGACATTATATCTCATGAGATATACATGGCTAGAACGGCAAGTTAAACCGGTTCAGTGAAACAGGACTGAAACGAGGAGTGAACTCGGTTCAGAAGTGGACTGTGTCCACTAAGACAGTCTTGGCAATGAGTCTTGACTAACAAGAAATGATTCTCAATGATTATGTGTGTATTCCACAAAGTTTCTTGTTTTAAGTTATGATTATTGGGATTACATTTCACTACTATGATTTATCCCATGTTATGAAATTATGATCTCTTTTGCAGGTTAAGATTTCCAAAAGTTATGTGCTTATGTATATGATGTGATTGATATTTCTTTTGTTTACTCTTACTGAGCATTTGAGCTCACCCTTTTGTATGTTTTATTTTCCCAGGTCAGGAAGAAGGTTATTAAGTATTATATGCCAAAAAGGGACTCTAGATATGATGAAATAAATGGGAGGCAAAGTAGATGCTTTATGAACCAGTTGTTTATGCTTTCCAGTTTCTAAAGACACTATACATATACAGTCCTTTCATGGTTTTGTTATATGTTGTAATAAGTGTGCTTCAATTTTTAATTAATAAAAATGTATGTAAAGTATGGGTCGTTATAGTTGGTATCAGAGGAATGGTATAGTCAACCTTTGGAAACTAGGATGTGAAAGCCTTAGTAAGAACCCTAAGGATAATTCTAAGCATAGAACACAATCTTAGTGTTTTAGAAATGACCATGAATAACCTATGATAATACCTTAAGTGTGAAATTTTATTCTTGATTATGTGGTTTTCCTATTATAATTAGTGTTGCTCACACTATTCTTCTTGGTTTTAGTCAATGGCTAGAACCCGAAGGAACCATGTTAATGCGGAATGCGACGGGCAATGCAATGATTGTCCCCCGGAGCAACCAAACATTATGGGAGCTGGAATGAAAAATCTTATAGCCATGCTCACACAACTTTCTCAAGCTATGAATCCTGCAGGACTTCCAAACGAGCAAAGGAAGGAGAAACATTCTATTGAATCCTTCTTGAGGCAACGTCCACCTTCTTTTAGCGGGTCTACTGATCTATTAGTTGCTGAACAATGGATTAGTACTACTGAAAAGATATTTTTAGTTCTTCAATGTTCTGAACATGATAAAGTCATCATAGCAGTGTATCATTTGGAAGGATATGCTGATCAATGGTAGAACCTTATTAAGAATATGAGGCAAAGGGATGAAATTGAGTCCATGGAATGGGACGAGTTCAAGAACTTATTTTTCAATAAGTACTTCCCTCGTATTCTCCGAACAAATATGGAGAACGAGTTTTTGAACTGAAGCAAAAGGATGATGAATTTGTTGGTACTTATGAAGCAAATTTTACAAGACTTGCAAGGTACGCTTCTGGAATTATTATCCAACCTGAGAGTAAGATCGATCGATTCTTTAGTGGCTTAAAACCAAGTCTTCGAAGGGCGTTAGCCATAAGAGACTTCGATAGCTACGAGGAAATCGTTCGATGTGCTCTCAAAGTTGAGATGGAGATTGGAGTAACCCATCAGTCATATGGGTTTGATAAGAAGAGGAAAATGGAATTCAAAGGAAAATCAAAAGAGCACACTGAAAATAAGATGATCTTTCCCTTATGCTCAATGTGTGGAAAGAAACATGGAGGGAGTTGTCTTAAAGGGACAAGTAAATGTTTCAAATGTGGAATGGAAGGTCATCGGGCATTTGAATGCCGCAATGATGGGAAGAAGATGTCTAATGATGAAAACAATGGAAGGGATACACAGAATGACCCTACTACACTTCAATGTTTCATGTGCAAGGAGATGGGGCACTATTCCAATCAATGCCCAAATCCAAGGGTTGATGATGATGGTCGACGTCAACAAACTCTTAAGGCTAAAGACAAAGGAAAGTCACATGAAATTTCAATCAGAAATGTGGAGTACGTTAACGATGTGGTGAAAGGTACACTTACCATCCACCCTAAAGTAGAAAATTTTTTATTTGATTCTGGATCCACCCACTCCTTTATTTCTGAAGAATATTCTAAGGATATCACCATATTACATCAACAGTTAGATGTTGAGTTAGCTATGACAACCCCTAATGGCACAACAGTCACATCAAAAGTTTATTATTCTACTCCGATTGAATTTTGTGGGAAAGTGCTACCTGAAAATCTTGTGATCCTTCATATAGTGGAATTTTATGTGATTCTTGGCATGGATTGGCTTTCTCTACATGGAGCTCATATCAATTTCCAAAGAAGGGAAGTCACATTTCATATTCCAGATAAATCTATGATCATCTATCGATGCAAGGATGAACATAACCTTGCAGTGGAAATTTCTTCCATTTTATGGGTATTGATTCCACTAAATGAAGGTTATTTATCTCAAATGGTTGGTGAGAAACTCACGATTTTGAATATGCCCATTGTACGGGAGTTTGATGATGTCTTTTCGGAGAAATTATCGGGTCTTCCACCGAATCGTGAAGTTGAGTTTTCAATAGAACTCATACCGGATGATTTGCCTATTTCAAAGACACCTTATAGAATGGCCCTAATTGATTTGCAGGAATTGAAGAAGCAACTCCAAGAGATTCTTGATAAGGGGTTCATACTCCCTAGTGGATCACCTTGGGGAGCACCTGTTCTGTTTTTTAAGAAGAAAGATGGATCAATGAGACTCTGCATTGATTATCGAGAACTTAACAAGATCACTATCAAGAACAAATATCCTCTCCCGCGCATTGATGACCTATTTGACCAACTACGTGGTGCTCAATACTTTTCCAAGATTGATCTTCGTTCAGGGTATCATCAATTTAGTGTCAAAAGGGAGAATATACCAAAGACATCTTTCCGTACAAGGTATGGACACTATGAATTTATAGTGATTCCATTTGGTCTTACTAATGCCCCTTCTATCTTCATGGATCTAATGAATAGAGTCTTTAGAGACTATCTTGATCAATTTGTTGTAGTCTTTATAGACAACATTCTGGTCTATTCAAAGAGTAAGGAAGAACATGAAGATCACTTGGGAATTATATTGAAGACCCTGAGAAAGGAGAAGCTTTATGCCAAATTTACCAAGTGTGAATTTTGGCTTAAAAAATTTTCATTTTTGGGTCACATAATCTCAAAAGAGGGGATATCTGTGGATCCAGCAAAAAAATAGGTTATCTAAAGATGGTCGAGACCAACAACAGTAACTGAGATCCATAGTTTTCTTGGTTTGGCTGGATATTATCAACGTTTTGTGAAATATTTTTCACGATTATCTAATCCAATCACCAAGTTGACTTGGAAAGGAGTTAAGTTTGTTTGGACGGAGGAATATGAAGAGAATTTCAAGGAGTTGAAAAGAAGGTTATTGAGTGAACCTGTGCTCACACTACCTTGTAGTGGAGAAAGGTTTGCGATCTACAGTGATGCATCCAAGAAGGGTTTGGGGTATGTTCTTATGCAAAATAATATGGTGATATCTTATGCCTCACGACAGTTGAAAATACATGAGAAAAATTACCCATCTCATGATTTGGAGTTAGCTGCGGTAATCTTTGCATTAACGATTTGGAGGAATTACCTTTATGGTGAGAGGTGTGATATTTATACTGATCATAAAAGTTTAAAGTATATTTTCAAACAAAAGGAGCTGAATATGCGCCAATGAAGATGGTTGGAGCTGATTATGGATTACGACTGCTCAATTCATTTCCACCCTGGGAAAGAAAACACGGTGGCAGATGCATTAAGTCGAAAAGACCATGCTAGTTTATCCATGATGAGGATCACAAAAGATCCAATATTTATGGATTTACAAAGGATGGATCTTGGAATTATAACGAAAGGGGAAAATCATATCTTTCTCAAATGAATGTTCAACCATCTATACATGTGAAGATTAAAGAGGCACAGAAAGTAGATGTCGAGTTACAAAAGAAGGTGTGAAGTGTTCCTGAATTCAACAATGACTGTGATGGGATAATAAAGTTCAGGAATCGGGTTTGTGTTCCACCCATCCCAAAATGAAAGAAGGAGCTGCTGGATGAGGCTCATAGATCTTCATTCTCTATTCATCTAGGAAGCATGAAGATGTATAAGGACCTGAAAGTGTACTTCTGGTGGGATGCCATGAATAGAGATGTTGCTGGATATGTCTCTCGATGATTGGTTTTTCAACAAGTTAAAGCTGAGAGACAGAAATATAAGGGGTTGTTACAACCATTACCCATACCAGAATGGAAATGGGAAAACATCACTATGGACTTTGTCATAGGACTTACTAAAACGTCCAAAGGCAATAATGCTATCTGGGTCATAGTGGATCGTCTTACAAAGTCTGCACACTTCATTGCTATTAGAGAGGATTTCTCTCTGGATCAGCTTGCCAGGATATATGTAAAGGATGTGGTAAGATTTCATGGAGTACCACTTTCTATTATATCTGATCGGGATCCGAGATTTACATTGAAGTTCTGGCGAAGTCTTCACCATACTCTGGATACAGAGTTGAGTTTCAGCACTGCTTATCATCCTCAGACAGATGGTCAGTCTGAGAGAACAATTCAAACTCTAGAAGATATGTTGAGAGCTTGCTCTATGGATTTCAAAGGTGGTTGGGATCAACACCAACCTTTGGTGGAATTTTCTTACAATAATAGCTTTCACTCCAGTATTCAAATGGCTCCTTATGAAGCTCTCTATGGAAAGAAATGCAGGACTCCAACTTACTGGGATGAAGTTGGGGAAAGAAAGCTATTAGGACCCGATCTCGTTAATGAAATGGCAGAAAAGGTCAGATCTATTCAATAACACATAGGAGCAGCTCAGAGTCGATAGAAAAGTTATGCCGACAACCGAAGAAAAGACCTAGAGTTTGAAGTAGGTGATAAATTGTTCTTACGAATATCTCCCTGGAAGAGGGTCATGAGATTTGGAAATAAGGGGAAGTTGAGCCCTAGATATATCGGTCCTTTCGAAATACTGGATTGTGTTGGGAAAGGTAGATTACCGATTGGCGCTTCCACCGAATCTCTCTCAGGTTCACGATGTGTTCCATGTATCTCTCCTGAGAAAGTGCATACCTGATCCTTCACATGAACTCAGCTCAGAAGTTGTACCGCTGGAGTAGGATCATTCTTATGTAGAACATCTGATAGAGATTCTGGATCATAGCGAAAGAGTCCTACGAAACAAGACCACTAGATTGGTGAAAGTTTTATGGAGGAACCACCAATTAGAAGAATCTACATGGGACCTTGAGGATATGATAAGGGAGAGGTATCCTCATCTGTTTGTTACAAAGTGACGAATTTCGAGGGCGAACTTCATTTTAAGGGGGGTAGAATATAACACCCGGGACTTTTATGTTATATAAATCATCAAAGAAGTCTTTTTCTACACACAATACTTGCTTGGCTTTCTTTACCCGAAATCTCGACCTTCCTCGATAGCTTGCATCGTACGCAATACCGAGTTTCACTAAACAATGATATGCTAATAAAATATTATTTAAACTAGCCTTTATGAATAGAAATAACCACTTTTTGAAATTTTATAAATTTTATTTTTCAAAATGGACTTCATTTTTTGATTCGGAATATCGAAATTATCCTAGGGTGAAATTTTTGTATTTTTCAGAAAACATTCAATTTTTGATGAATAGTGAAACCACTAAGTGGTAGTTAAAAAACTGAATTTTTCATAAAACATAATTTTACCACTTATGTGAGTGGAATTTCAAAAATCCAAGAGACACGGTTGATGTCAGTAAGTAAAATGTGGTTCAATGTGATGAAAATAATTTTTGGTGAATAGTAACTTTTTACTTTTATTTACCGCGGTTAAAAGTAAATAGGGTAATTAAGGGTAAAATTGATATTATTATTACCCTAACACATGTCCTAATTCTATTGGATAAATGTAATTAGACCAAAAACAAACTTAGAAATTAAATATGACCATTTAGCCCCACTTGGATTCGATTAGGACATTTATTATTAATTTATTTAAAGAAGGGTTAAAATAGTAAATAATTTTTAATATAAGGTTATATATAAGATAAATTAGACTACAAATATTCATTAGAAAGATAAAAAATAATTCCTACATAATGGTATTTGATTTGTAATTTTTAGAAATTAAATAATATAATTTATTTATGACACAAAGATGATGCAGTAATTATCTTATTAATGAAATATTGACATAATTGATGTTATAAATACCCAAATAAATGTAATTTGATAATTTTTATGAATTACACTAATTTTATTGGTCAATATGACATGTTATTATTGATTTAATTAACTTTTTTCTAACTAATCATTCTGTTATGATTTTCACAAAAATCAATTACTAAATAGTGTCAAAATTGACATAAAATAGTTTTTAAAACAAATATTATATTATTAATTGTTATTTTATTCATAAAAATCTAAGTTTTGGCAAAATGACTTATATAAGGATATATATATTAATAATAATCAAATTGGGGTTCTTTTGGATTGTTATATTAAGTTTATTAACCTTATAGTGTAAGAACACAAGAAGACACGGTAAAAGTAAAATTATTTAACTTAATGTTAAATCTAAATGATAAGGTCAAAATAGAAAAAAAAACATGTATAAATTCTATTGGATGAGAGGATTTAGACCCATCCCCACCTTAGCTTCGGAATAAATCAATTTGGAGCTATTTAAAACCGAATTTGACTTTATAATAAAATAACATTTTTGGTTATTCCAAAGGTGCCCCTCTCCTCCCTTATAAAAGGCACCTCCTCACTCTCTTACTCACACCACTTTGAGCCTTCAATATAATCCAAACCCTACCACAGTATCCTCTCCACTTCCCTAGAGACATTCTAGAGGTCCTGGTATTCTTCAAATACCAATTTTAGTGCCCTAAAACGAGGTCTCAAAGAAGCACTTCAAAGAAGAGGTAATGTCCGTTACCGATTCTTTCATCTTTATTTCTTCTTCCACTTCTTCTTATTTAGTTGTTTAATTATGAAGTAATAACATCAGTATCACTCATATACTGATATGTTATTATAATTATGAAACAACCCTATTTCACCATCTATCCATCTTACGGAAAATGAAATCACCGCGCGTGCGTACGTACGGAATACCGTCTCCACGCCGTGGTGTAATCTACTTTCCACCAACACCTTACTTGGATGGGTATAATGGTGTAAATAATGACTATATATGATTATTTTAAAGTTATATTGATTCTGAAATAGTATACATACACTCCAATACAATTCCATGATCATGGCAACGATATCATCGCTCGTGCGTACGTACGGAATACCGTCTCCAGGATGTGATGCGACTCGTTCTACATGATCTTCATTGCATAATGATTATATAAATGAATTTAATGAATTAATATTATATATACTACACTAATAAAATTCTGGAAATGAGTTATCTATAACCTAAATAGAAGAATAAGAATTTATTCGACAAAACACGCATAAGAACAAAAAGTAATAAACACCCGAATAACAAGTTGTAATGAAATATTACTAGTAAGAACCAAAACATATGACCATATATGATATCATAACAATAATTATGATTCTGGAATAATTCAATAACATTATTTAAATCATTATACAGGTGGTTCAGACACTTACGAGGCAAATCGGACCTAAGGTAAGGGAAATATCACAATCTCATTTTTATCCGAGATTGTTTATACTTTGGCATTTACTGGGGTGTATTTTATCATCCACATCCATGTTTCCTCAATATTTAATATTATTTCCATCCACCTACAACTGTTTAAATCCAATTTTACCCTTCGGTGAGTTTTTAGTAAAGGATATGAAAGGAATCTTTTGTCGTTTTTCGTATGAGGTACTTTTTGACTTTTCCGACAAAAGTACGAAAAATGTTTTTTAACTTTTACGGCATGAATGGATTTTTAAAACATTATTTCCAAGAAGCTTCATTTACAAGTTTTCATGTTTATTTTTAATCAATTTATTTTTGTTTATAATTGTACGACATGTTAAGAAAGGAAAAGTGTTTTTGAAGCAGAAAGGATATTTTCCCCAAGAATGGAGTTCAAGTGTTTTATCAAAATTATTTTACATCTAAGATAATAAAGGGTTCTGTTTTTATCCCTATTATTACATTGATTTGATTATGTTGTGATGGAATTATATTTTTATGAATTCCTTTATCTTATATAAATTGTTTTATGATGTCATGATGTTTAAGATTCCCATTTTTATTACATGGGTTATGCTATGATGTATGGTTTTCTGATTTTGTGGCAAACATAAGAATGGTATCATTATGAGATGGGTGGGACCTGTATCTCCATCCAATGCATTGGGTAAATATTTTATATCTCATGAGATATACATGGCTGGAATGGCAGGTTAAACCGGTTTAGTGAAACAGGACTGAAACGAGGAGTGAACTCGGTTCAGAAGTGGACTTTGTCCACTAAGATAGTCTTGGAAATGAGTCTTGACTAACAAGAAATGATTCTCAATGATTATGTTTGTATGCCACAATGTTTCATGTTTTATGTTATGATTATTGGGATTACATTTCACTATTATGATTTATCCCATGTTATGAAATTATGATCTCTTTTGCATGTTAAGATTTCCAAAAGTTATATGCTTATTTATATGATGTGATTGATATTTCTTTTGTTTACTCTTACTGAGCATTTTAGCTCACCCTTTTGTATGTTTTATTTTCCCAGGTCAGGAAGAAGGTTATTAAGTAGAATATGCCAAAAAGGGACTCAAGATATGATGAAATAAATGGGAGGCAAAATAGATGCTTTATAAACCAGTTGTTTATACTTTCCAGTTGCTAAAGACACTATACCTATACGGTCCATTCATGGTTTTGTTATATGTTGTAATAAGTGTGCTTCAATTTTTAAGTAATAACAATGTATGTAAAGTATGGGTCGTTATAAAATCATACTCAGAAAACAACATAATCAAGTGTGATTACATTCAATCTCTATCATCTTAGGATTAATCCTAGGTTATTCATGACTATTATCATAATTCTTAGATTGTAACATATACATTATACTTATCCTTGTGGTAATCCCTAGACATTCCTTAGATATATCTCAAGGGATATCACTAATGTTTTCGCATCCTAGTTTCCAAAGGTTAACTAAACCTTTCCTCGGATTCCGACTGTAGAAACTCATATCTAGACGTATATGGACATTACATTACATTTTTGGAATACCTAATACATAAAAAAATAGACACCCAAGGACCGTAATAGTTAAGTGTCTTTGTTAACATAGAAAAAAATCATCTAATCATGGTGGATGATCTTCAACCTCTCCCATAAAGATCTTCCCCTATTTTTTTTCTTTCCTAAAACCATTATTTATATCATAGGGAAAATAAAACATAAAATGGGTCAGCTCAAATTCTCATAAAGGGTAATCATGTAGAACGTAAAACAATCCATAAATATTTGAACGTACGAACATGAACATAAAACATCTAAATAATGGGTATTGAAAAAAATCGTGGTAGTACATAAGGCATATGTCACAAAGGAAACATTAATCATAAAAAATAGCATGAAAATAAAACATGTAATTGTGTCATCCATTATGCACATGTTATGATTTCCATAGTAACCATGATAATGTTTCCAAGACTGTCAAAGTGGACAAAGTCCATTACTGAACTGGGTTTACTTGCCGTTCTAGACCTGTATTACTGAACTGGATTCACTTGTCATTCCAGCCATGTCTATCTCATGATAAATAAATCTTTATCCAATTCATTATAGAGAGATATAGGTCTCAACCATCTCATAATTAAATTAAACTGTTGTGTGCCACAAAATAAACATACATCATTCATCATAACCCAAAGAATAATATGGGTTTCATAAAAATCATCCCATCATACCACAATCCATATAAAACAAATGCATACCATTTCACTATAAGAAAAATCACACCATGTAAATAAAAGATACATTATACTTGAAACATAAACATATAAAATAATGTCACCTTATATGGAAAATAGTTTTGATAAAACACTTGAAATGAATTCTTGAGGAAAATATCTTTTCTTCTTCAAAATCATTTTCTTATATCAAAATTCCATGAAATTTTAAATAAAAAGGAATTTTTTTGAAAATAATCATGAAATCATGTAGATGAAGCTTCATGTAAATAATGATTTATGAAACGGTAAAAATCCATTCATGCAGTATAGGTTAGAAAAACATTTTTCTCGTACTTTTTCTGGAAATGTCAAAAAGTACCTCATATGGTAAACAAAAGAAAGATTTGTTCTATACCACATAGTAAAAATCAGAAAGAAGTAATCCTAACTATAAACATACAAGGAATAATAGTAAAAACATTATGAAACATTCTTTTATAAATCATGGAAATGGATGATAAATATAACCCCTGTACATACCTACGAATAAACAATCTTTGATAAGAATGATATTGGTATAATTATCCCTAACCTTAGGTCCAATTACTTCTGTACGTGTCTGAACCTCCTGTATAATGATTTAAAAAATGTCATCTACTTATTCAAGAATAATATTCATTTTTATGATATCATATTAGATTCACATACAACATTATATAATCCGTTCATTTGTAAATTACATGTTGAAGCAATTTTTTTGGGGAATATTCGTTTCATTTATCATACGTGTTTGGACATGTTGTTCTTGATATTATTACTTATATCACTATTCAATAACTTTAATAATGTAAAACAATATTTATACATCATATATATATTCTTTTTATATATAGATTGATATATAAATGAAATGAAATGCGTCATTCATGGAGACGGTAGGCCGTACGTATGCATTAAACGCTGTTTTCCTTTCCTCATTGACATGAATGGAAGTAAGTAGATGACATATATATATACATAAATCCAGTATCATTATTATGTCATATATCTCAGTATTATTAATTATATATACATTATAATAATTCATGAATGGTTAACATGGAAAATGAATCTTATCACATCATGGAGACGGTAATCCGTACGTACGCACGCGTGATGATATCATTCCCATATTATTGAATGGAATTAGAGTGTAAGATATAATATATCATAATTATTATCATGTTATAATAATCATATATATTTATTATTTCCACCATTATACCCATCCAAGTAAGGTGGTGGTGGAAAAATAGATTACACCACAGCGTGGACAAGGTATTCCGTATGTACGCAGGCGCAGTGACTTCATTTTTCATAGGGTGGATAAAAGTTGAAATATGGTTGTTTTCTTGTTTATAATAACATATTAGTATATTAGGTATACTGATGTTATTACATTACAATGAAAAAACTAAAAAAGAGGAAGTAGAAAAAGAAAGAAACTTGAAAAAATGGGTAGAAGAGATTACCTCTTCCTCAACCTGCCTCTTTTAAAATTCCAAATAGAGAACAAGAGTTGGTATTTTGAGAAGACAAGAACCTCTATAATATAACTATAGTGGTTGATAAGAGTAATTGGAAAGTTTTGGATGATCATTAAGGCTCAAAATTGAGTTAATGGAAGAGGGAAGTATGTGCCCTTATATAGGAGTGGAGAGGGGTACTTTTGGAAACCTCAAAAATATTAATTAATAATAAAATCAAACCCCACTTAAAAATCTAAAGAAATCACTCAATTCAAAGATGAGATGAGATAGGGTGGTAATATCATCAACCAATAAAATTTAGACAAGTTTTGTGTAATGACCTGGAAATTTTGTGGGAATTTTTTTTCTGAAATACATGGGAATTTTATGAGTCCGCATTTTCTGACAGCGCCTGATTCTGAGGCCCCATGTTCCCGAAATCAATTTCTAAAGTTTTTTTAGGTACATTTAGTAAATGTATGAGTGGGATTTTATTTCTTTTGATTCGGTGCTCATAATTGAAATCCAAAGACACCGTTGAACTCGAAGCGCCGGTATTCGCTTAAAGAGACGTTTACTGTAGTTGCATTTTCTGGGGAATAGAAGTTAATTTTTTTAGAGTTCCTAAATAAAATTAAATAAAAAAAATTAGCATATTTTTATTTGATTGGTGGTTAAAGCCACCAAGTGGAGGTTAGTGGAGGGTCCCACCACACCCTAACCTCCCTTGAGAGGATGTTATTAGGTGGGGCCCAACCGAGTTCTTCAACTCCTATATCCCCCATTACCCCTTATAACTCATGGACATCCCCCATAATTGTGCCAACCCACTCTTCATTAATTTCTAACTCTCCCACTCCTCTTTCTAAAATTGAAAAATTCCTCCAATTAATTAGGTGGGTTGTTTCATATAATGAAAATAGAGGAATTAGAATAGTAGTTCCAACAAATAATAGACAATTCATCTATTATTTTTGGGGTTGGGCATTTTCTATTGGGAGAGCTTTGGAGTTCAGGGAGAACGACTTATTCCAATGAAGTACGCCCCTCTTATCTGAATAACATCAAGCATCAACTTGTTCCTTCTTCAAATGGGTAAATAAAGGAAAGCGTCTCCCACGAGAAATGTCGACGTCGTCTTTGACATCATCACTTTCGAACGCCCATCCACCAACGACGAGTACCTCTCATCCTGTTCCGACATTGACAGAACAACACCACCATTCTGTGACTCTGTCAAATGAAACTGACAAGAAAAATTGGGGTTTGTTTTGATTAAATTAAATCCTCATTCCTCGTCATTTACTATGGTTCGACGTTGAAGAATTGTTATCACATAATGCGGAAGGCGCGTGCTAAACAAACACGGCCCGAAGTCCCTCCATTGGTTATTTTTTGGTTGATGTCGGAGGTGATCCAGAAGGATGTGGTTCCGTCGCACCATGCTAAAGAAGAAAAGTGTCCATAAGGGCCTGAGTAGATGAAAGAGGTGTGGCGTCGTAATGGCATGCCGCGTCGGAGGTGTGGAACTATGGAAAATGGGTGTGGGGCCAGTGCGCCGCAATGAAGAAGAACCACGGCCGGGAGGGACACGGCGGATGAAGAAGCGAATCGTCGTCGCACCATTTAGTGGAGCCAAACGCCACAACTAGGTTGTTCCACAGAGGTGGTGGCATAGCATCGTTGCACCATACTGAGGGCAGGAGGACCACGACACCGTCGCGCGGTGGTGGAGGATCGGAGGAGGTCGACCGCTGTGGATCTGATCAAGCAAGGCCACCCGGGTCCCGCGGCTCCTGAACTAGAACAATGCGCCTGTTCTGTTCAACAAACTTACAGGGCACCCCCTACCATGCATGGCCGGCCAGGCCACCACTGTCTAGGCTGCCACGGTCGGGCCGCTCTTCGGCCGGGCCACCATGGGTCGGGCCGCACTTTTGGGTGGGGTCGGGCAGCCCTTTTGGGTGGGGCCGCTCCATTGGTTCGGGCCGCCTACTCAGGCCGGGCCGACCACTTGGGTTGGGTCACACGCGTGGAACAGGTCAGACCCTAGTCCGGACTAGGTCGGGCCGGGTCGGTCCGCCTTGGTCAGATCGGACCTGGACCCGCAATGGCTATTTACAACTTTTAGCCTGTATCTTGGGCTACAGGTGTCCAATCGACGAATCGTCTACGGCGATGGAATTCATGGATCTAGACAATTATTTTTTCATACTCCACTTGAGGTTCATATGTAGTTGGGTTATGGTCGGGTTGGTTTGTGCCTAAAAACCAACCGGGCCCCTGGAACGGAAACACCAATAACTCATAGATCGGGCGTCTGATTGACATGTCGTCTGTCGCGTTGGGTTCTTTATGATGAGATGGAACTTCGGGATACATCAACTTGAGACTACGTGGTTGTTGATGTATCGACACTTGGCTCGAGGAGCGGACCCTCCCATAATCGAGCATGTTGTATATGAGAACCCTATGGCTGGCTGTGACTGAGATGATAGGATCCTCCATGGGTTCAATAGCGATGAAACTGTATCGGGGTTCCTCCATTGGTTGGAAAGTGGCGACACTATACCAGGATCCTCTGTGGGTTCGACAGTGATGAATTATGTACTGGGATCCTCAGTGGGTTTGACAGTGATGACTTCTGTACCTGGATCCAACATGTGGTCAAAAACAATGATATTGTTCCAGGATCCTACGTGGGTTCGATAGAGGAGATGATTCAGTGGATACAACTAATCATATCTACCCCTATACATGAGTTTTATACCTTTGTGAGCTGAGTCTTGTCTTTCATTTTTTATCTTCGAGATGATTGACTTTACTTCCTTTGTGGAATGGGTTGTACTTGGGCTCGAGTGTTGGATCCAGAGTGTGATTGGTAACTTAGGTATATGTATGGGCATATACCGAAGAAGGGATGATTGATACATTGTGATTATATCTTACTAGTGTGATTTATCCTTAGTGGATTATGGGAGACCTTCTGGGGTCTCAGGGTCCCCTAATGATTATTTTTATACTCACCCCTGCACGGCCTCCCCCGCACCTTGTTGTGCTCTATGGTGACAACGGTCAGTAGTGATCGATGCTGAGGGAGTCGGACGAGTGGTAGCTCAGAGCTGGACTAGACAGGACATACCTCAAGAAAGAGTTGTTCGTGTTCTTTATGTACCCTTCAAGTATTATTCCTGAGTGTACGATCCATAAGTTATTTTTCCCTTTTTACTTGTAATTTTACTTGTTGTTCAGTTCTTTTTTTATACTGGCCCACTTATTTGCATCACAATATTCTTTTCTATAATAGAACTTGTGGCTTCTAGTGCTTGTTTTCAGACAGTCTGTGTTATAGGTTTCAAGGCAATGACTTCCCTTTTTATCGGGGATACACCTTTAGTGCTTGTCGCCAGCCCCTCGCTATAGAAGGCGAGCATGGGGTAGTCACACCACGGGCCCCGAGGATGGGTCATGAAAAATTCATATCAGAGGAATCAGTTCTACCACAGAACATGGACTTTTTATTATTTTAAAAGCAATAGTGTTATGTGTTTTGGGTGCGATTATGAGTTTAGGGAAACTGGTGTTGGTTTGGCGGTCGATGTATCCATAAACTGGGACACTGGCTTCTAATTTCTGACTCAGTGCACGAAAACACTAATTGCGTGTGTGTTTCATTTTAATGTTTTCTTTGTGATTAATTTGTGTTATATCACTAGGTATATTGTTTTCACCATGTTTCACATGTTCCCTTTTAGGATGGCCCCACGTAGGAATCCATCTAGGGTTCGGAGTTTCGTATGAGATGGTATCCCACCGAGCGACGAGGCCTTGGTACAGGGCCCCATCATAGCGAAGGTACCAGTGGTACCACTACCTGCTGGGCAACTGATAGCACTAGCTCCAGTAGCAGAGAGTGCACACCGTTTGAGTGTGTTGCATGAGTTCCAGTTCCAGAGGCCGCCCAGGTTCTGGGGAGAGACAGACCAACAACTAGCTGATGATTGGATGGAGGATGTTGTGAGAGTTTTCAGATTGGTAGGGACACCAGCTGACCTCATGGTGATCCTGGTCGCGAGTCCCCTGCATGCAGTATGAGGAAGATGGTGGATCCTGATGCTCCATGTGAATGACGAGGCATCATTAAACTGGACAAACTTAGAGAGTCTCTTCCAATCAGAGTTTGTTTTAGCCACCCTTCATGTGGTGCAGATTCCGGAGTTTCTTTTTTTGTAGCAGGGCAGTATGAAAGTATCTTAGTACTCATCCAGGTTCAGCGACCATTCATGCTACTACATGGATATGGTTAAGGACCCATTATTCATGGCCCAAACCTTCGATCAGGGACTCCGTCAAGAGATCAGGGCTTCGATGATCTCTCTCAGCATCCTGATATAGGAAGGGGTTCTAGAGAGAGCCCTTCTAGGGGAGAGTTTTCTTGCTGAGTAGTCACCAACAGCAAGACCCACAACAGGGTGACACATAGCAGAGTCTTCTACAGCCGACAGTAGACAGATGTCACAGAGGTCCAAACGGACAAGACTATCAAGTTGGTGACCTCAGGATACAAGTTCAGTTGTGCGGGGCACACAAGACAGAGCTATCCATATGAGGAGCAGGCAGTTCTATGCATACTGCGGGCAGGGTCACATGGCTCGTGACTGCCCGCCCCACCATACAGAAGAGAAGCAGACAGTAGAGGGACCTCCTAGGCAGAGGTAGAGGTTCGACCATGGTGTTCCACCGGGAGGAGGTAGACATGGCAGACAAGCTGGCCGTGCAGTAGGTGGTTGATGAAATTTCAAGACCCTACCACCACCACCACCAGGAGGTTCACCCCGACCAGAGGGAGCAGGTAGACATGGGCGGGCTCACCTCCAGGAAGTGGAGGCCTACATCCATGGCGCACTTGAGATGATTCGAGGTACTATCTGTGTCTACTCCACCCTTGCTGCAGTACTTATAGACATAGGTGAGAGTCATTATTTTATTGTCGTTGCCCTTGTTCGGAGCTCGGAGATTCCGACGGAGCCGTTGGCTTGATCCTTTTGACTAGAGAATTTTATGTGAGTAGAATCGATGATTATGCATTGTTTCTGGTAGTGTGAGCATACTCTAGGAGGAGAGAGCTTGAGCTAGGATATCCTCGTAGTGGCGTTGAGGATATACGATTCCATCTTGGGTATGGAATGGTTATCCACACTTCATGCTTAGATTGACTGTATTAGGCAGAATGTGTGGTGTGTCTGTCAGGATGGGATGTGGTTTACCTTAACCAGCGAGAAGGGAGCCTTAGCAGCAGAGGATGGACTTACCCAGAGGAGGGAGCAGTCGATCACTCATCAGCTGGCTATTCTCATCCTCAGATCTGTTGATGTGTGGAGTTCGAGTTATCCTGTTGTGGTGGATCAGTATGTAGATGTTTTCCCGGAAGATGTTCCAGGACTACCTACTCATAGAGAGGTGGAATTTTTCATTGACATGTACCCTAGGACGATACTGATATCTACTCTAGCATATCGGATGGCTCCCGCCGAGCTTCGTGAACTACTGGTATAGCTGGAGGAATTGCAGTGGAAGCGATTTATCTGACCAAGTTTTTCACAAAGGGCATCCCCGATTTTGTTCGCCAAGAAGGAAGATGGGAGCTTGTGTCTGTGTGTTGATTATCTGTGCCTAATATAGGTGACCGTGAAAAATATATACCCACTCTTGAGGATTTAAGACCTCTTTGTAACACCCCAAGCTTCCATGGTATGCTTCTATTTGAATAACAGAGCATCGTGTGTTGTATGCAACCTTGAGTTCTAACACACCGCGACCAATCAAAGTTGTAGTTATGAATAGTAATACCCACTTATTGAAATTATATGAATTTTATATTTCAAAATGGACTTTATTTTTGGATTCGGAATATCGAAATTAGCCTATGTTGAATTTTTTTTATTTTTCCAAGAACTTCCAATTTTCGATGAATAGTGAAAAAAACTTAAAAACAACATTTTTAATCAAACTAATTTATAGTGATAAATTGTACTATTGAGTGGTTTTAATGTTTAATTAGAATATAATTTTACCATTTTAACCAATGGTGGACATTATAATCAATTTCACTATGAAATTGGATATAAACAATTGTCAATCTTTTGATTGATATTGTTTCTTAAAAACACGCTATTTGTTTTGACAACGGGAATTAATTATAAAATTAATTAATTAAACATATATGTTTTGATTTTTTTAAAATAGAAAACATATTTGAATTAGTAATATCAAATATATCTTAGGGTTAATATTTGGTATTTTTCTGAAAAACTTCAATTTTGGATGAATAGTCAAACCACTAAGTTGTAGTTAAGAAACTAATTTTCCTTTTAAACAAAACCTTACCACTTCTGTGAATTTAATTTCAAAAATCCAACATACATGGTTTTCATTATTATGTAAAATATGTTTCAATGGATGAAAATATTTTCTGGTGAATAGTAACTTTTTTGTTTTATTAATCGCGATTAAAGGTAATTACTGTAATTTAATGTAAATATAATGTTATAATAATATTAAATTACCTTTAACCTTGTCCTGCCCTTATTGGATGAGTAATGGACGACCATTAAAATCTATGGGTCAACTTGGGGACCCCATGGAGCCACATGGGTAAGAAAATGACTTTAATAACTTTTTATTTAAAATAATAATAAAATTGTCACAAAGATGTGTTGTTCTACTCAAATAATTATTAAATGAGGTTATATAAGTTAACATTTAGACTATAAATATTCATTGGAATGATAAAACTATTTCATACATCATGGTAATTATTTTATATTTTTTAGTATTTAAATAAATAAATTTATTTATGACACCATGATGATGTGGCGATTACCTCATTAATGAACAATTTAAATAAAATGAAATGATAAGGTAAAATATAATAATAAAATTGTCTAAAACCAATTGTATGGGTATATTTAAGACCATTACCACCTTATACACTAAATATATCATTTTGGGACCTTTAAAATTCGAAAAGCATTTCATAATAAAGTAACATTTCATGACTTTCCAAAAGTGCCTCTCCTCTCCTCTTATAAAAAGCCCCCAACTCTACCACCTTATTCAAACCTTCAAAGCAATTTGGCTTGTCCACACTCTACCCAAATACTCTCTAAACGTCCCTATCTTACTCCTAGAAACCTCTCTTTAGGCAGAAGTCTTCCCAAGGAATCCTTTGGCTCAAATCAAAAAGAGTTACCCAATTTTATGTTAATGTCTTCTCTTATGTTATTTTGTTTTATTTTGCTTCTCCAACCACTTAAACTCTACTTATTCTTTTATTTTATAAAAAAACTAGTCTCTTCAATATACTTGGATGTTTTTATGAAAATTATTTGATTTAAAATTACACAAACCTTCATCTAATGGTTAAAGAGCATACTGTTTTTTTGGGTGGTGAATTACTGCCTCATGAAACGATGACTGTTCAATCTCATTTTAACACCTCTCACGGTGGCCATTAAGATGTCAGTATATTTATATATGATATATATTATGTTTATATTTTCCTTATGCTTCTATATTTTTTATTTATGTCATACCTTTATGATTTCCATTATGGGTAAACGTGATAATTTCATTTTAGGAAGTGCGGACTGTCGCTCCCTCAAAGCATTTTGAATCGTTAATGCCATATGTGGGATGTATAAAGGATGGAGTAAATAATATTTTATATGATATTATACTGTAACTATAATATAACTTTATATCATTATGATTTCATTCAATAAAATACAAAATATAAATGAATTTAGCGTTCATGCATACGTATGACTTACCGTCTCCATGAATAGTGCATTTCATTTCTTACCTCTAAACGTTACGTAATATTATAAATGAATGAATATACTAGATATATATGATATATATGATATCTAGATCATTAATATAATTCTGGAGTTAATGGTTATTTTAACACATGAACAACTTGTAATTACAAGAAGATTATTGTTGACTCAAGTACCAATGATCGAAAAAACGACCATTATTAACTTAAATAATTACATAACGTTCATAACATGGTAATAAGTGATATAATAGGAATAATGAACTTCAAAAATGTTCTTAAGTAAGAATAAATTAACTCTAGTTTATTATTCAGGACACGAGGTAAGGGACTTCGTCTCAATCTCCATTCATTAAGGAATATTTTGATTTATACACAACTTTATTTTATACGGTGTATAAACCCCTTTGAATTTTACATTTATTAAAAAGGAATCTATTTTTTATACGAATCATTTTACTAAATGATAAATGGGAATGTTTTTTTTGTCGTACGTATGTGGTGACAATGACTTCTCTGCCGCCATGACCATTATTTGAGTTTCGGCTTCCTCTACAAGCCATAAATTTTTTTAAAATGAAAAATAAATACCAAGTTTTACTTTTATTTTATTTTGTTATTGAAAATGGCTTTATTATATCAAAGTGTTGTATTGATATCTTGTGATTGAAATGTAGGAATGTTTTGTTTCCTTTATGAATGTTTTATGTGATACGATTATGTTATGGTTTATGAATTGTTTAAAGCATTTCATATAAGGAATGCATTGGTCTTAATAAGTGATGGGTGGAGCCCACTAGCTCCTCGATGCATTGGTAGGTCTCATGAGACAAAATACTATCTTGGGACATGGCCTTGAAAAAATATTATTTGTAGTCTTGGCACATGGCCGTGACTATGTGGTTATGATAGTCTGGAATTATGCATTCAATCATTGTGAAAGTGGTTATTGATATTGCATGTGATAATTCGACATGTATAATATCCATGTAAATAAGTAAATGGAATTACATAATTTTATTTTTTCCATATTATGATGAAGTTCAAGTTTAAAAGGCTTTTGTTTTAGTTATACAATGCCTTAATTGTTTATGTTTATTTATGAATGTTTCCACTGTATTGTTATCCTTACGGAGCATCTGAGCTCCCCCCTTTATATGTTATATTTTCCCAGGATGTGAAGAAATATTTTATGACTGACCTATTGGGATTGTCTCAAAGGGATATGAGTGTGGACTATGGAGACTATTTTATTGTGATTTTTTCACTTTATGATGTAATGTAACATTTATGAATGTATCTAGTGTTTCCAAGTCTACTAAACTAATCGGTCTTTAGAGACTTTATCTTTTGTGATCATGCCAATGTTACGTAATAATGCACCGACTCTGGGTAACTAGGGTAGGGGCGTTACAGATGGTATAAGAGGCATTTTAGTACTAACCTTGGTAGTTAGATTTAGATAAACTATGATTAGAACACATATCCCTAAGATAGACTTTGAGGATTAGTAAATAAGAACATCCAAGAATTTTGGTAAAGTATAGATTTTGTGTATTTTCTGAGCAATACATCCCGGTCTAGATACAGGAATGTAGAGGAGGCTCTGGAACAGATGTACCTAGGGTTAAAACCTGAAATCACCGCATTGAGATAGACTATAATGGGAACTGCTGCACCACAACGGGCCTTGTTGCACTCTTGGTTACGACACTCTCGGGGGATATGATTAGGATAATTCTCATTTTCATTACAAACCATTATAAAGGGTTAATGAGTATATACTTCCTCAAATAAAACATTTTTGTGATTATGGATTATATCCATAAACATTTCAATTTATGTTCAGTGTTTTACAAGTATGGAATTATGTATTTTGATTCATAAACTGATCTATTTTATTCCATTGTTTAGAAATTGTTCCTAGTGGAATGAATTGAAACCGTATCAATGCACTCACTCCATGTAGGTATTGCCCTCCTACTCAAGACAATTATAGTGGATCCGGTGATACAAGTGGTACTGATCAGCTAATCACCATACTGGGACAACTCACTCGGGTTATGATTAAAAACCTTACCCATATAGAGCACCCTAATACGCAATGTGGAGGATCAATGTTACATCGCTTCATGAGGTAGCAACCACCAACATTCAATGGGAGTATAAATCCCTTAGTAGATGAGAAATGTATAAATTAATTAGAGAAATATTCCATGCCTTGGGTAGTAGTGAAAGGTAAATGGTTATCATGGTAGTTTACCACCTCACTGAAGATGCTGATCAATGGTGGTCATTGATTCAAAACACAAAGGAAGATGATGAAGTATAAAATATGGAATTGAGGGATCTCAAAGAGATTTTCTTAGAGAAATATTTTCCTCGTGACCATCGAGTAGATATGGAAAGGAAATTTCTGAGTCTGAGACAAAAGGAGAATGGGAATGTCGCAAAGTATGAGGCCATATTTACAAGTTTAGCGAGGTATGCTGCAGATTATATATGTAACCCAAGAAGTAAGATTGATCATTTTATTGATGGGTTAAAATCATTTCTCCGTCGATCATTGGTCTCACAATCCTTCTCGTTATATGAAGACATTGTCTCATGTGCTATTAAGACAGAAATGGAATTCTCTATGTCTTATGACTTTAAAGCAAATCAAGAGAAGAAGAGATCTACGGATCACTCTAGAAATGGAAATAAGGGGAATAATGGAAATTTTGATTAGCCATTTGTAGTAAATGTGGGAAGAAACACCCTGGTACCTGCTTGAAAGTAATGGGAGTCTGTTACATGTGTGGTGAAAAGGCCACCAAGCTCATGATTGCAATGGGAAGAAAGGAGCTACCGATGTTCAAAGCTACAATTGTAGGGAGATGGGAAACTATGCAAATGAATTTCCTAAGTGTCTGGGGAACTTACCTTAGAAAAGGCCAAGGGATCAAGGACCATCTTATGCTATAACTACTACTGTGGTAGAAGCTCTAAATGACATGGTTGTAGGTAATGTAATGGTTTCCTCAAGTTTAGAAAATGCATTATTTGATTCTGGATCATAACATTGTGTCATATCTTCCCAGTTTTCAATGAAAATTAGATATTTCAAATTTTATTTAGCAGGGGAGTTGTCAGTCAAAACACCTAAGGGAAATATAATTGCAACAATGTTTTGTGAATCAGTTCCCATTAGAGGACATAAATGTACTTTATCTGCTGATCTCATCATCATACCCATTATTGAATTAGATATAATCCTCAGTATGGATTGGCTTTTGGATCATGATGTGATGATTTATTGTAAAAAGAAGGAGGTTACGATTTTTGATGATGATGATAAGGAACACCTTATCATAAGAGAATAATCGTCACCACGTAATTCTTATCTAGATTCAACCCTAGTAGCTCAAATAAATTCACTTATTGAGGAGGAAGAGAATGAAATAACAATGGTTGAGGAATGGAATGTTCAAATAGAGGATGTAACTATTGTTAGATAATTTGTTGATATGTTTCTTGAAGATTTACATGGGCATCCCCCAGAATGAGAAGTTGAGTTTTCTATTGACCTAATGCCTGGTTCAAGGCCCATATTGAAGACCCCGTATAGAATGGCCACTGTGGAATTAGTTGAACTAAAGAAACAACTAGAGGAATTGAGTAATAAGGGATTTATTCACAATAGTGTTTCTCCACGGCGAGCCCCTGTTCTTTTTGTAAAAAAGAAAGATGGATATATGAAGTTATGTATCGACTACATGGAGATCAGTGCTTAAACAATAAAGAACAAGTATCCCCTAGCTCGCATTGATGATTTATTTGACCAACTTCATGGAGATAAATACCGTTCAAAATTGTCCTTCGATCTGGATATCATCAGTTGTCTGTGAAGAAGGAAGACATTCTGAAGACAGCATTTCAAACTGGGTACGTGCATTACGATTTTACAGTAATGCCTTTTAGGCTCACTAATTCACCCTCTGTTTTCATGGATCTAATGAACAGAGTTTCCACGGACTATCATGATGAATTCGTAGTGGTATTTATTGGTAATATCTTGGTATAATCCAAAAGCTACGAAGATCATGAAAATCACTTGCGCATTATTCTAAAGATTGTTAGAAGACACGAATTATATGGGATGTTTAGTAAGTGTGAATTCTGGATTCATGCGATTTATTTTCTTGGCCATATTGTCTCTAAGGATGGAATCTCTGTTGATCCTTTTATGTCAAGAGTTATCCAAGAATGGTCAGCAAAGACAAGTATAACTGAGGTACACAGTAATATTGGTTTAGCAGGTTATTATTGACGTTTTGTCCAGAATTTTTCCTGATTGGCTAACCCATTAACAAAGCTAACACGTGAAGGGGTTAAATTTTTTTGGGCAAAAGTGTGTGAAGATTATTTCGAAGAACTAATGTGAAGATTTTTCAATGCTCCTATATTGACTCTACCATCGGGGAATGATGGGTTCATTATTTATAGTGATGCATTGAAGAAAGGACTTGGTTGTGTCCTCATGCAGAATGATAGGGTTATTGCCTATGCATCACGACAATTGAGAATTAATGAGAAAAACTATCCTACTCATGATCTCGAGTTAGCAGCTATGATCTTTTCTTTGAAGATATGGAGACACTACCTCTATGGTGAAAAATGTGAGATTTATACTGATCACAAGAGTTTCAAGTATATTGTTCACAAAAAGAACTGAATAAGTGGAAAAGGAGATGGCTTGAATTACTCAATGATTATGATTGCATGATACACTACCACCTGGGGAAGGCAAATAATGTGGTAGATGCTATGAGCAGAAAAGATCCTGGAGTTACGAACAATATGAGAATTGAAAGGGATCCTATTTTCATGGATCTGGTGAAGATGGACATGGGAATAACTATGGACGATGAAACATCAATTCTTTTTCAAATGGTTTCAAAACCATATTTACAAGAAATTATTAAGAGTTCTTGGACCAATGATGAAGGGATACAAAAAAATATTAAAGCTGTGAAAGATGGGAGATTAAGTGACTTTGTGTATGAAGATGAAATTTTGAAATTTGGGAAGAGAATTTGTGTTCCTGATATAGCTGGTCTAAAAGGGAATTATTGGATGACGCTCATAGTTCCAATTTCTCTATAAACAATGGTAGCACTAAGATGTATAGAGATTTGAAGGAACATTTTTGGTGGGACAACATGAAGAGGGAGATTTCTAATTTTGTGTCAAGATGCATGGTTTGTCAATAGGTGAAAGCTAGGAGGAATCTTCCTGGAGGAGTTATGCAACCTCTTCACATACCTGAGTGGAAATGGTATAATATTATGATGGACTTTGCATGGGACTACCAAAGACTCCTATAAGGAATGATTCAATATGGGTCATTGTTGGTCGTCTTACCAAGTCAGCACATTTTCTTGCTATAAGAGAAGATTTACCACTAGAACTTTTATCAAGACTGTATATTAATGAAGTTTTAAGACATCATGGAGTATCCCTAACGATTTTTTCAGATCGTGATCCTCATTTTACATCAAGATTTTGGAAAATTATTCAGAAAACCCTGGACACTGATCTTCGTTTGAGAAATTCTTACCACCATCAAACAGATGGACAATCAGAATGGACTATTCAAACCTTAGAAGGCATGTTTAGATCATGCTCACTTGACTTTCAGGGTATGTGGGATCAATATTTACATCTGGTAGAATTTTCCTATAACAATAGCTTCTATTCATGTATTCAGATTGAACCATATGAAGCGTTATATGGAAAGAGGTGTCGCACACCAACCGGTTGGGATGATGTTGGTGAAAGAAAACTTCTAGGACTAGAACATGTTGAGGAAATGATGGAAAAGGTGAAGGTAATCCAAGACCACATCAAAGTAGCTCAAAGTAGGCAGAAGAGTTATGCCGATAATCGAAGGAAGGATTTGGAATTTCAGGTATGAGATAATGTTTTCTTGAAGGTATCTCCATGGAAGGGAGTTACATGATTTGGTAAGAAGGGAAAATTATGTCCCAGGTACAGTGGACTATTTGAAATTCTAGAACGAATTGAGGTTGTAGCTTACCATTTTTCAATGCCTCCAAGTCATTCTAAAGTTCACGATGTGTTCCACATATCACTGCTGAGAAAATACATTCCTAACCCAACGCATGTACTCACCTATGAGGAATTAGAACTGGAATCTGATCTGTCTTATTGCGAGGAGTCTGTCTGGATTCTGGATACAAGAGAACAAGTGCGGAGAAACCGGACGAATCGTCTGGTAAAAGTTCTATGGAGGAACTATAAAATAGAAGAGGTAATGTGGGAACCTGAGGAAATTATGATGAAGAACCACCCAAGTCTTTTTATTCACTGATATTCTATAAATTTCGAGGATGAAATTATTTGATGGAGGGGAGAATTTAACACACATGCTTCCATGGTACGCTTCTCTTTGAATAATAGAACATCGTGTGTTGTACGCAACCTCGAGTTCTAACACACCACGACCAATCAAAGTAGCCGTTATGAATAGTAACACCCAGTTCTTGAAATAATATAAATTATATATTTCAGAATGGTCTTCATTTTTGGTTTTAGAATATCAAAATTATCCTATGTTGAATTTTTGGTATTTTTCTGAGAACTTCCAATTTTCGATGAATAGTGAAAAATACTTAAAAACAACATTTTTAATCAAAATAATTTATATAGATAAATTATACTATTGAGTGGTTTTAAATTATAATTAGAATATAATTTTACTAGTTTATCCAATGGTGGACATTATAAGTAATTTTACATTGAAATTGGATATAAACAATTGTCAATATTTTGATTGATATTGTTTCTTAAAAATCCACTATTTGTTTTGACAATGGGAATTAATTATAAAATTAATTAATTAAAATTTTATGTTTCAAAATTTTTAAAATAAAAATAATTTTTGAATTAGGAATATCAAATATAGCTTATGGTTAATTTTTGTTATTTTTCTGAAAAACTTCAATTTTTGATGAATAGTGAAACCACTAAGTGGTAGTTAAAAAACTAATTTTTTGTTTAAACGAAACTTTATCCCTTCTGTGAATTGAATTTCAAAAATCCGACATACATGGTTGTCATTAGTAAGTAAAATGTGGTTCAATGGGATGAAAATAATTTTTGGTGAATAGTAACTTTTATGTTTTATTAATCGTGATTAAAGGTAATTAGTGTAATTTAAGGTAAATATAATGTTATAATAATATGAAATTACCATTACACTTGTCCTACCCTTATTGGATGAGTCATGCCAGACCAAGAAAATCCATGGGTCAACTTGGGGACCCCATGGAGCCACTTGGGTAAGAAAATGACATTAATAACTTTTTATTTAGAGTAAAAATAAAATTGTCACAAACATGTGTTTTTTTATTAAAACAATTATTACATGAGGTTATTTAAGTTAAATTTTCGACTATAAATATTAATTGGAAAGATAAAAATACTTCCTACATCATGGTAATTTTTTTATTATTTTTAGGATTTAAATAAATAAATTTATTTATGACACCATGATGATGTAGTGATTACCACATTAATGAACAATTTAAATTAAATGAAGAGATAAGGTAAAATCTAAGACATAAACTTGCCTAAACCATTTTGTATGGGTATATTTCGAACCCTTATCACCTTATCCTCAAAATATATCATTGTGGGACCTTTAAAACCTGAAAGGAATTTCGTAATAAAGTAACATTTAATGACTTTCCAAAAGTGCCCCTCCTCTCCTCTTATAAAAGGCCACCATCTCTACCACCTTATTCACACCTTCAAAGAAATTTGGCTTGGCTAACTATAGCTGAAATACTCTCTCAACATCCCTCTATTACTGCTGGAAGCCTCACATTGGGCAGAAGTCTTCCCAAGGAAGCCTTTGGCCCAAATCAAAAAGAGTTACCCAATTTTAAGATAATGTCTTCTCTTATGTTCTTTTTTTTATTTTTCTCCTACAACCCCTTAAACTCTTTTTATTCCTCTATTTTGTAATGAAACCTATGTATTCAATATTATTGGATTTTTTTATGAGAATAATTTGATTTACACTTACACACACCTTCGTCTAATGGTTAAAGAATATACTATTTCTGTGGGTGGCGAATTACTGCCTCACAAAATGATGATTGTTAAATATTCTTTTAACATCTCTCATAGTGTCCATTAATATGTAAATATATTTATATATGATATATATATAATGTTTATGTTTTCCTCATGCTTCTGTATTTTTCATTTATGGCATAACTTTATGATTTCCATTATGGGTAAACGCGATAATCTCATTTTAGGAAGTGCAGACTACCACCCCCTCAAAGTGATTTGAATCATTAATGCCATATGAGGGATGTATAAAGGATGGATTAAATAATATTATATATGATATTATACTGGAATTATAATATACCATTATATTATTATGATTTCATCCCATTAAATATGAAATAGAAATGAAAGTAGCGTTCATGCATATGTATGGCTTACAGTCTCCATGAACTGTGCATTTCATTTCCTACCTCTAAATTTTATGTAATATTATAAATGCATGAATATACTGGATATATATGATATATAGGATATCTAGATCATGAATATAATTCTGGAGATAATGGATATTTTACCACATGAACTTTTTGTAATTATAAGAAGTTTATTGTTTACTCAAGTACCAAAGATCGACAAAACAACCTTTATTAACTTAAATAATTACATAATGTTTATAAAATAGTAATAAGTGATATAAATGGAATAAATAACTTGAAAAAGGTTCATAAGAAAGTATAAATTAACTCTAGTTTATTATTCAAGAGATTAAAGAACGATCGAGTCATGTCGGACATGAGGTAAGGGACTTCATCTCAATCACCTTTCATTGAGGCATATTTTGTTTTATATACAACATTCATTTATATGGCGTATAAACACCATTTAATTTTACATTTATTCAAAAGTAATATTATTTTTATATGAATCATTTTACTAAATGATAAAATGGAATGTTTTTTTGTCGTACGTATGCGGCGACAATGACTTCTCCACCGTCGTGACCATTATTTGAGTTTCTTCTTCCTCTACAAGCCATAACTTATTTTAAAATGAAAAATAAATACCAATTTTTACTTTTATTTTATTTTGGTATTGAAAATGGTTTTATTATATCAATGTGTTATATTGATATCTTGTGATTGACATTTGGGAATGTTATGCTTCCTTTATGCATGTTTTATCTGATACGATTATGTTATGGTTTATGATATGTTTAAACCTTTGCATATAAGGAATGCATTGGACATAATAAGTGATGGGTGGAGCCCGCTAAAGCTCCTCGATGCATCGGTAGGTCTCATGAGACAAACTAGTGTCTTGGAATAAGGCCTTGACAAAATCTTATTTGTAGTCTTGGCACAAGGCCTTGACTATATGGTTATGATTGTCTTGAATTATGTATTCCATTATTATGAAAGTGCTTATGGATATTGCATGTGATTATTCGACTAGTAGAATATCCATGTGAATAACTAAATGGAATTAGTTCATTTTATTTTTTCCATATTATGCTGAAGATCAAGTTTAAATGGCTTTTGTTTTAGATATACATTTCCTTAAATGTTTATGTTTATTTATGAAAGTTTTTGTTGTACTGTTATCCTTAATGAGCATCTGATCTCACCACTTTTCTATGTTTTATTTTCCCAGGATGTGAAGAAATATTTTATGACTGACCTACAGGGATAGTTTGAAGGAGATATTAGTGTGGACTATAGAGACTATGTTATTGTGATTTTTTCACTTTATGGTGTAATGTATAATTTATGAATGTATATAGTGTTTCAAAGGCTACTAAACTAATCGGTCTTTCGAGACATGATCTTTTGTGATCATGCCAATGTTACATAACAATGTACAGACTCTGGGTATCTGGGGTCAAGGCGTTAAATCTTTGATCAGCTCAAGGGAGAAAGATGGTTCTCGAAGATAGACCACAGGTTAGGTTATAACTAGCTCAGGGTTCGGGATGAGGATGTGAAAAACTTATCCTTTAGGTGTCAATATGGACACTAAGAGTTCTTGATTATTCATTTCGGCATAACCAACTCTCTAGCAGTGTTCATGAGACTCATGAACATAATCTTTCAGCCTTACCTTGATCGCTTTATCGTAGTCTTATTCGATGACATATTGATCTACTCGACAACTGATGAGGAACATGCCTACCAATTGCAGGTATTACTGGACACACTACGAGAGAACCAACTTTATTGTAAGCTCTCGAAGTGCTAGTTTTGGATTCAAGAGGATCAATTTCTGGGATATGTCATCTCAGAGTCTAGATTTGCAGTGGAACAAGCAATGATCGAGGCAGTGCTTGCATGGTAGCCACCCAGGAGTGTGATAGGGTTACAGAGTTTTCTAGGACTGGTTGGGTACTATTGGAGATTTGTGATAGACTTCTAGAGAGTTGTAGCCCCACTTTCATCATTGAGGAAGAATGGGAAACCCTTCGTGTGGTCAGAGAGATGCCAACAAAGCTTTCAAGAGCTGAGGTTTAGGTTGACTAGTGCGCCCATCATGAGGATATTGGAGGTGGTCGTTGGGTACGTAGTTTACAGTGATGTAACATGGACCAGACTCGGGTGTGTCCTGATACAGGAGCGAGCAGTGATCTCATATGGTTCTCAGCAGTTGAGATAGCACGAGAAAAACTATGCAACTCATGACCTGGAGTTACAAGTAATGGTCTTCACCTTGAAGATGTGGCAGCACAATCTTATGGGCCAACGCGTTACAGTCTACTCTTACCACCAGATTCTCCGGTATATCATCTCTCAGAAGGACCTGAACCTGAGATAATGATGATGGATCGAGTTCATTTAGGACTATGACTTTGAGATAGTCTATACACTTGGGAATGGAAACATTGTAGCTGATGCTCTCAGTATGAGATCGCACATTCAACTTCTTGGAGATGCGACGGAGCAGCTGGCCGTGTTACATATATCCGTTGTGGATAGAGATGGAGCACCCTTTCCGCAGTCTCTCACAGTCACCCCTCCACTTATTTAGTGAGACAAGGATGCACAGCGTGGGGACGTTGACTTTGAGACGCGATGTGCTCAGATATCCACAAGGCATGAACCTGATGGATTTTCTGAAGGTGGGGATAACTTCATTCTCTTTAGAGGACATACCATGGTACCAGCTGCACTTCATGAGAATGTGCTGTGGGATTTCCACACATCTCCATTAGCGGTACATCCTGTTGTTGCGAAGATGTATCAGGACCTCCGATGACAGCACTAGTGGCCTGGTATGAAGAATGCCATAGCAGAGTTTCTCTCACGATGCCTCACTTGTCAGCAAGTGAAGGCATAAAACCAGGTTCAAGCAGGATTAATTTAGCCCTTATAGGTCCTTGAGTGGAAGTGGGATGGGATATCCATGGATTTTGTGACTGGATTTTGACGTATATTAAGTGGACATGACTCTATCTGGGTGATCGTAGACTGACTCACCAATTTAGCCCACTTACTACTAATCAGATAGCAGGGTTCAGTAGAGAGCCTTGGATTCCTCTAGGTATGAGAGATTGTACACATTCATGGTTTTCCATCAACGATCGTCTCTGATAAAAATGCTCTTTTCGCATCCCTGTTATGTAAGGGATTGTAGGAGGCTTTCGGGACGCAGCTTCACTTGAGCACCGCCTTCCATCCTTATACAAGTGGTCAGACTGAGAGGACCATTCAGATTCTCGAGGACATGCTCTGTGCTTGTGTCCTCGACTTTGGTCATAGCTGGGAGGATCACTTACCCTTGGTAGATTTTGGGTATAACAACAGCTACCACTCCACCATCGGTATGACACCTTACGAGGAACTGTACGACCAACATTGCAGATCACCTCTGTGTTGCACAGACCCAGGGGATTCCGCACTTGTAGAACCAGAGATGGTCCATGCTACAACAGAGAAGGTGCAGATCATCCAGGAGTGGATGAAGAGAGCACAGATCATTAATAAGTCTTATGCTGATAGGAGACGGAGGCCATTGGAGTTCGAGGATGGAAACCACGTCTTTATACGCATCACACATTGATGAGGTCTACAGAGATTGGGCTGAGGCTGCAAGTTATCTCCGTGATTAATCTAACATTTCCATGTCCTTAGTAGGCTAGTCAAGGTGGCATACCGCTTGGATTTTCTACCTCAGTTGCACCATGTGCATGACGTCTTCCACGTATCTCAGCTGAGGAGAAACGTTCATGACACTTCTTACATCATCTACCATGCGGAGCTGGAAATCGATGATGGGGTAACATTCACGGAGGTTCATGTGGAGATTGGGGATCGACAGGAGCGTGTCCTAGGTGGACGGTCGATTCCTCTGGTGTGCATTCGCTGGAAGCACGGAAACCTCTAGGAGAGCACATGGGAGTGGGAGGATCAAATGCATGCTTAGTACCCTCGTTTGTTTCTTTAGTGTGAGTTGTAGCTTATGGGGACGTAAATACATGATGTGGGGAGAATTAAATTACATGAAAATTATGTGGATTATGTTTCTTCTTCTTAAATACATGGAAATTTTAAGAGTTCGTAGTTTCTGACAGCACCTGATTCTGAGGCCGGGGGTGCCCGAAATCAATTTCTAAAGTTTTGTTTGGGTAAGTTCAGTAAATGTACAAGTGGGGTTTTATATCTTTTGAACCATTTCTTGGAATTGAATATGATGACACCGTTTAACTCATAGCACCGGTATTCTCTTAAGGAGGCCTTTATCATAGTTGCGTTTAGTGGGGAATGGATGTAAATTTTTTTTTGCTTTTTCTAAATGAAATTAAATAAAAATATCTGTAGCATATTTTTATTTTATTGGTGGTTAAAACCACCAAGTGGAGGTTAGTGGAGGGGCCCACCACACCCTCTCCTCCGTTGAGAGGACGTTATTAAGTGGGTCCACCAGAGATCTTTAACTCCTCTACTCCCCCATTAACCCCTTGTAACTCTTGGACTTCCCCCAAAATTGTGCCATCCCTCTCTTCATTAATTTCGAATTCTCCCACTCCTCTTTTGGAATTTGAACCATTCCACCCATTAATTAGGTTAGTTGTTTCATTTAACGAAAATAGATGAATTCGAATGGTTCTTCCAACAAATAATAGACAATTAATCTATTATTTTTAGGTTTGGGCATTTTCTTTTGGGAGAGATTTGGAGTTCATATAGAACGACATATTCCAACTAAGAACACACCTCATCTCTAAAGAATTTTGAGCATCAACTTCTTCCTTATTCTTTCGGGGAATGTAAGGGAAGCGATGCCCACAAAGAATGTAGACGTCGTCTTCGACTTCGTCACCTTCAAACTCCTATCCACCAACGACAAGTACCTCTCTTCCTCTTCCGATGTTGATGAAATGACGCCGTCTTTCCCGACTCCGTCAAATGACACCGACAAGTAATGTAGGGGTTTTTTTTGATTAAATTAAATCTCCATTCCACATCATTTACTATGGTTTGACGTTGAAAAATTGTTATCACTTAATGTGGAGGGTTCAGGCCAAACAAACATGGCCTGATGCCCCTCTATTGGTTCTTGATTGGTTGATGTTGGAGGTAGAGTTGGAAGGGCGCGGTGCCGCCGCGCCGCGCCGGAGAAAAACCGTGACCAGGAGGGTCGCGGTGGATGATAGAGGCATGCTGCCGTCATCCCACGCCATGGTGAAGGAGCAAAACTGTGGCCAGGGCGGGCCACGGAAAAGTGGTGCTGCACTGTCCCACCACACCGAAGAGGAACCGCATCCGGGAGGGCTGTGGCGGATGAAGAAGTGCGGCATCGGCGCGCCGTGTGGTGGAGCTGAAGGTCGCGACCAGGTTGGGCCATAGTGATGGTTGCATGACGCCATCATGCCACACAGAGGGGAGGTGGACTGTGGCACCATCGTGCCATGGTGGAGGAGCGGTGACGGCCTGCCGGGCCAGCCGCCATGGAGCTAGTCAAGAGGGACCAGCCAGGTCCCACGGATATTGAACCGGCACAATGTCCCGGTTTTGTTCGAGAAACTGGGGGGCAGCACCCCCTCCCATGGATGGCCAGTCGGACCACCACATTTTGGGCTGCCACGGGCTGGGCCGCCCCTATCCGGGCCACCATTCGGCCGGGCCACCATGGGTCGGGCCACCACTTTGGGTCGGGCCGCTCCCTTGGTTCGGGCCGCCCACTTGGGTCGGGCCGACCAGTCGGGTCGAGCCGCACCGATGGACCGGGTCAGACCCCGGTTCGGACTGGGTCAACCCCACTAGGTCAGACTAGACCCAGACTTGCTATGCCCATTTACACATTTTAGCCCGTATCTTGGTCTATGGGGGTCCGATCGACAAACCGTCTATGGGAATGTAATTTTTGGAGCGTGAAGATTCATTTTACATACTCCACATGAGGTTTGGATGCAGTTGGGGTAAGGTCGGGTTGGATTGAGCCTAAAAACCAATCGGGCCCCTTGAACAGAAACACCAATAAGGAACAGATCGGGCATCCGATTGACGTGTCGTCTGTCTCGTTTGGTTCCTTATGATGAGATGGAACTTCGTGATACATCAACTTGAGACTATGTGGTAGTTGATTATCGACACTTGGATCGAGGAGCGGACCCTCCCGGAATCGATGGTGTTGTGTGCGGGAACCATATAGCTGGTTGCGACTGAGATGAGAGGATCCTCCGTGGGTTCGACAACAACAATAGTGTACGATGGATCCACGGTGGGTTCGAGAGCGACGATACTATACCAGGTTCCTCCTTGGTTCGACAACGATGACATATGTACCAAGATCCTCCGTGGGTTTGAAATTGATGACTTCTGTACAAATATCCTACGTGGTTTTGACGACGCTGATACTATTCTAGGATCCTACGTGGGTTCGATGGAGGAGATGATTTAGTAGATAAAAATAATCATCTCTACCCCTCTACATGATTTGTATACCTATTTGAGGTGAGTCTTTTCTTTCAATAGTTATCATCGAGATGATTGACATTACTTCCTTTGTGGAATGGGTTGTCCTTGGGAACGAGTGTTAGAGCCGGAATGTGATTGGTACCTTAGGTATATGTATGGGCATATACCTAAGTCGTGATGATTGATACATCGTGATTGTATCTTAATACTACGATTTATCCTTAGTGGATTCTAGGAGACCTTTGGGGGTCTTGGGTTCCTATACTGAGTAGTGTTACACTCACCCCTGCACGGGCTTCACCCACACATTGTTCTGTTCTGTGCAGACAACGGTCAGCAGTGATTGAGGCTAAGGGAGATGGACAGGAGGCAGCTGGAAGCTAGACCAGATGGGACGTACCTCAGGGAGGAGTTGTTCGAGTTTTTTACCCACTAATCAGGTTGGATTCTCATGTGGATGATCTAGGAGATGTTTTTCCCTTTTTTACTTGTACTTTTATTTTTTGTTCAGTTGGTTTTGTATACTGGCCCACTTACTTTTAACACACTTTTCGTATCTATATTAGTACTTTCTACTTCTACTGCTTGTGTTCAGACTATGTGTGTTACAGGTTTCTAGTCAATGCCTTCCCTTTTTATCAGGGATTATCCTTTTGTGCTAGTCGCCAGCCCCCGGTCTATGGATGTCGGGCTTGGGGTAGTCACGGTATGCGCCGCAAGGATGGGTTGCGACAATTTATGTTTATTTTAAACCTTATCATTTTGATTTATACTTATTTATACTATTTATTTTTATTTGCAGTAATAATATTTTAATATCTAATTTTATATAAATACTTACTTATGTGTTTTAAATTTTACATAATTATATAAATTATTACATTCTGGACCATATAATTTTAAATTTTTAATTTTTAAATATCATTGGGACATTAACCAATTTAATTATATGTTATTTTTATAAAATATCAATACTGTCAATTTTGAAACTATTCAAATATTTAAATTTAAATTAAATCAAAAAAGAAGATATAATATTAAAAAAAATATTTAATAGATTCTTAACATTTCATATTCAGAAAAACACTTCTTTGAGAACATTAATTATATCATATAATATTTATTTTAATATTTTTACAACCATTTATTTGATATTTCTCTTAATAATATAATTACTACAACAAATTTGTATAATTATTTAATATACTTATTTGATTCATAAAAATTAAAAATATGATACTATGATGAAGATAAATCTAATAGATTTCATAATAATACTTTTTGTCAAATTTACCTTCTAAAACACCCAACTTTTTAAATGATATGTTTATTAAATTATGAACGTGACAACTTCGACATCAATTAACATATAATAATATAAATGTTATAATCTATTTTATAAGGCTCCAAATGGTCCAAAAGTAGACTTTTGTATGCTTATGATATAGATACAATCGACCAATAAGTTTTGGTCAAGTGTTTGGGTCTTTTGATGGGTATTATTAGTTTAATAAAAACTATATTTTTGATTTTTCACAGAATAAATAATTTCAGCATCATTAATGTATAAGATATTAATGTAATTATATTTTTCTTAAAAATTACAAATAAATTACCTTGATAAAGAAATTTTATTTATCTTTAATATGACTATTTATAATCGAATTTATATTCTGTATAACCTTATATTAAAAATACATTTATTATAGATGTCTGAGTGATACATATTTCACTTTCTTTAAAATAAAATAAATTAATGGTCTTAATCACATCCAAGTGGGTTCCAATAGATTCTATTTCTACTCAAGTATGTTATAGAGAGAAATATAATCAACCAATGATTTCATGAAAAGTGTTAGTGTAATTTTATAAAATTATTTTTACCCTTAATTACCCGATTTACCTTTAACTATTGTGAATAAAATTTATCGTAGTTAATATTCATAATGCCCAAAAATAAAAAGTAGAATGTTAAAATATTTTGGATCTAATGATTCTAAATATGGAATCCATTTTTCTAAATTCAATACCCAGAAGTTGCAATATTTTATTTAAAATTAATCCCACAGTTGAGAAAATGGGTTTTAAAAGTTAAAACATTACAAATGATTGAAATGTTTTTACCTATGAATTAAATGTAAAATTAATAATAAGGACTTATATAATATTAAATTGTAAAAATAAATTCTATTTATAATTTTAAACCATTAAATATAATAATTTAACAATATAAATTACGTCGATGAAAAGTTTGTTTCATGTAAAATTTAGGGTATATTTACTATTCATCAAAATATGAAAGTTATCAGAATAATGTCAAAAATTAATCCAAAGTAAATTTTTATATCCTAATTAAAAATAATATGTTTAATTTGTAAAATTTAAATTATAAACTTGTCAAAAAATTGATATAAAATGGGTGAGATATTAAAATATGGAAAAACTACTTTTTTGGAAAATTACATCTTTTATTCGAAAAATAGATTTTGTTCTCATAACATTTTCTAGAAAATGTGTAACAAAAATTATAATTTTATAAAATTAATTTTTTTTTAATAATAATCATAATGGATAGTACATAATATTAATATAATATATCATTGTTTAGTGAAACTCGGTATTACGTACAACACATGCTATTGAGGAAGGTCGCTTTTTAAAAGCAACACAAGCCAAGAATAGTGTTTGCATATACTACTAGCTAATATGATGTTGCATATAAGGAAAGCTAATCTTAGTGTAGCATACACCACAAGACATCAATGAAATTAAAAATATTATTTCTCAACAAATATCAGTGTGTTATAAAGGAAGTCGATGCATCCAGATTTTGAAGATTAAATGGATGGGAAGGTGTATTTGATTTAAGAACATGTGAGTATAGATTACCGAAAGCTGAAAATTTATGCTGATGTCCAGGCGAGTGATCATTAATTCGAGTTATGTGATCAAGTAATTCAGAAATTATCACCATAGAAAAGTGTGATGCATATTAGTATGAATCAAAATACACGTCTAAGGATCATTGGACTATATGAAAACTATGATAATGTTTGATTTATTTTCTATCAAGTTTATATTCCCTACAGTTTATCTAATGTACCTAATATATTTCATGTTTCAATGTTATGGAAATATGTTCCACACTCATATAATTTTTTTATATATGAATCAGTTTAGGAAGAAGATAATATTGATAGGAGGAACGTCCAGTTTTTATTATTCAAAATAAAGAGAATATTATGTTAAATAAGGTGATTCACTGGTTTATGCATTTCTGATAAAACCATAAGATTGAAGATGCAATATAAGAATCGAAAAATACTATGTGTGAATTATATCCCCACTTATATAAAAAGTCAATATAATATAAAGGATGTTATTTCTATAAGTGGGAAGGATTTAAAAAACCTCGTAATGATAGAATAAATCATTTTCATATTTATTTATATGGCTTAGATAGTAATGTTAATTATAATAATATTCAATACATTTAAAATTAAAATTGAAATTGGTCAACTAATAACATTTATATATTTCTTTGTTAAAAATATTATAATATAAAGATTTTAATTGTAATTTTATAAAATTAATATCCTTTTTAAAGTCATCATATATAAATTTATTTTGGTTAAAATTTTCAAAAATTTTAGAAAATTTTATTTTTTATTGAATTCTGAAAATTCGTTTTTTATAAAAACATTTCATTTTAAATTAATAACCCAATTTAAGTGTCAAAAAATGTTTTGAATATTATTTCTGTTATAGTTACTATTATTTATTTATATTTTATCAACATAAATACTTTTTAATCTAAATATATTGGTTTTTAGTATTCTTGTTTTTGGGTTTAAGGATAGAGTTTTTTTAAAAACAGGTTTAAAATTAATAATAATTCCTGATTAAAATTAATTAAAAGAATACATAATGTTTAATTTTGTAAATTTATTGTATATATAATCTATTAGTAAATAATATATTTCTATTGTATTATAATTATTATTATTCATAATGATAAATTTAAATTATATTTTTCTAAGAATATAGTCTTCTTAAAAACAAGATGTCTTACAAAATCTATGGGACTGACATATAATTAATTTTTTTATAATCTAACCAACTGATTTTATAAATTTTATTTTAAATTTAGAATAATCATAATTTAAAATTTCATGTAAGTTTAAATTAGGTTTTTACCAAAACAATTAGTGAAGTCAATAAAAATTAATTATAGAGATTAATGTAAAATTGAGATTACATAGTTGTTAAAAATTTAACATGATTCAATAAATGACTAATAAAAATTACAATAGACCATTTTATGGAATTATTTATAACTTATAACTTGTCAGATCTATATTTTATCATTATTTGGTCATAGTGGCATGAAGAAAAAGTTGTTGCAATTCACTCAATCAAAATAATTACATGTGTGCTACTCACCTCACTTATAAAAGGGCACCAAAACTCCACCTATATTCACACAATATAAACATATTGGATAGGAAAATACATTCCCATATTACTTCTCCACTTACCTCAAATACCATTATAATCATTACTCTGGGAATAAATTCAACCATGGAAGGAATATGGTGGAATCTAAAAATTGACACATGGAGAAGAGGAAGTGTTCATCAATGAGTCTTTTTGTATTAGTTAATTCTACACCCCATTGATTTATTCCTGTAAAATGATCATATAAAAACCTCATTATATTAGATATAATAATTTTTTATGATAGGAGTTATATATAAAACCATAAACACTTTATTCAAATAGGTTACAGAACCATCTGTCGTGTCTGTAGTGGAATATTAGATTGCGTGACAATGTCATTTGTTTTTCGATCACCACATCTAAAGGAAGTGTATAATAATGGATATTATTTTTATATATGATACTTACAACCTAATTATACCAATAGAGTTAGTATATTATATATATCAATTATAATTCCAGTACTTAAGATATACGATAACATCATTCATGTGTATTGTGAACTACCACCTCACAATGTAATGTGATTCATCTTTACTAACATGTTAAGTATTCAAATGACGTAGAAACATATATAAAACACATGGGATAGAAATGTTTCACACATATAACTTATCTAATTCTTTTGGTCAATCCATAGGTATGCGTGACATGGAAATAAAATTGTTGCAATTAATTCTATAAAAAAAACTTCATGTGTGCCACTCACATAACATATAAAAGGCCACCACATATCCTTATCTTTTCACACCATCAAAAAATGGTAAATCCAACAACCTAACAAATAAATTATCCAATTCTCTAATCTCAACATAAAAAACTTATTTTTTTCATAATTCCAACAACGTAAGGAATTTGGGTCTAAACAAAATGAGATACCTGAATAAAATTTAACGTTCATCAATGATCTTATTTGTTTTATTTCACTCACCACCACTTAACTTATTTATAAATGAAGATTATTTAATAACATATTTATATTAAATAAACTAATATATTTTTATTTTAATGTTTATAACAATAACCACACACACTTCCATCAAATTGGTTACAGAATCATCATTCGTGTGTATATCAGACAACCGCCACATTGAACGATGGCATTAATTTTTTTCATTACTAATTTTAAATGTTGGGAATAATGATTGATCTAATGTTTATATTTTATATTCATAATATAATTATACATCTGATATCATTATATTATATATATACTTTTTATACTCTAATACATAAGGGATATGATAATGTTAACCATGCGTACAGAAGACTACCGCCTCATGAAGCGATGTGATTCATTTTCACTAACACGTTACATAGAAATTAAAAAGGGTATATTTAATTAATATATGTGATATAAATGAAATATTTTTTATATTAATGAATTTTTTTCATTCGTTTTGTATTATATAGAACATTATTTCTCTACTTTACACTTGTATAAATTGTGATAACGTTGATCCTAAACGTGTGGACTACCACCTCCTCAAATAGATGCGATTTCATTTTTAATCACCGCATAATAATAATAATATATATAATATATATATATATATTATTGTATATATAATATAGTTATAAATATATAAAGTTAAATTTTACTTACTTTCTCACCATAATGATCATTGAAAATTTGAAACGTTACCATTTCTTACTTACAACCAACCAACTCCATGATTGTATAATTAGTTAATTATTCTTTAATATACTCAATGATTATTGGTTCTAAAATTATAATTTATGTATAAATATTATATTAGTTTCATGATTATTATTTTGGATATGTTCTAATTATGTCCTTTATAACCATAGTTAATTTACCAATGTTGTTTTTGAAATAAAAACCAAATTTCATTAAAACATATGACTTAAACTTGATTTATTATGTAATTATATATAAATTTTATATAATTGAAAAATGTGTTTTAATAAACATGAAAAATATTATCATGAACTTAATAATTAATATAATTTTAATATTCAAGATTATAAAGACAACCCTCACAAGTCAGACGTAGGTTAAGTGACATCATCTCAATCTCCATTCGTTGAGGCATATCTTGATTTTATAAACCGTTAATATTTTACATGGTGTATATACATCATATTTTAACATTATATAATGAATTGATTTATTTGTATGCTATTTATTATTTTGATTAATGTTAATATATAATGGGGCTTATCATTAATGTGTTCCCTCAGTGATTAGGGATGTTTCCTTTAAAAAAATCATATGTTAATCTTTTCACTTCAAACTCCTTTTTTCTTTCTTTTTCATGATTGTAAAATGATTATGTGTATAGTTTTATCTAAAAAAATATTTATTAATTAAATTTAATATTTTTTTAAAGGCATTTCAAGATGAATATTTTTAAATGTTTGACGTTTTATGTTTTGAAAAATGAAATATAGCAATTGGTGACATATACAATGAAAATAAATTTTATTCCACCATGTGCATTATTTGATTTTGGGGTTCCATTGAATGATTTCACATTTTATTCAGTGAGAAAAAAATTTCTAATTAATTTGTGTATTGTTCTATAGGAAATTATTTCACAAAAGAAATAGGTATTTTTATATTTAAAATGGGTTTTTTTAAAATTAAGTGATTTTTTATATCAAAAAAGAATTTTATTATTTGTTTAAAATTGTTTTCCAAATGTATAATGACAGAACACTAAAATTTTAAAAAAAATATTCAGGATATGGTAATTGATTATAATGATATCTAGTCTTCCTAGTAGCAATTGGTGATCCCATTGCAGATTATATGACGGGGTTCCCCAGATAGAGTAGGGTGATCCCATTACAACATATTTGAATGGGAGACCTAGTTAGAGCAACAACATGTCGGATAATGTGACTGGTTATAATACTCATTAAGGATAGAGTAAAAAACATTTCTCCTATGGATTTAATTAGAATCCAAATAATCTCACATGTGTTTAATATATGTTATTAATTTTATGTTACAGGTTTTCAAGAGAAGTTTTTAATTTCAAGATAGAGATTTTAGTTTTTTTATTTCCAAAAAAATTATTCATTATTTTTCATAAGAAAATGTTTTCTTCCATATGATCAAAAAACATTGAATATATAGGTAAACATAATAAAAGTTCTCATTTTTTTTCACTGAAATAATGGTTTTCTTTATTTGTGAATCCGTTGATTTTATTTTTTTAATTATACAACATATTCAAATGTTTTCAAAGGGTTTTAGGACAGTAAGTAAAATCAAGAAGTTAGGATCAATGTTTTGATGATTTTCCATGAAATAAAAATATTTAATTATTTTAAATGTTTTTTATTATGTGAAAATTTTCAATTAATCGAATGTGTCCACTTTTTATTGAATGATATTGTGATATATGAGTTGTGAAATAATACTCTAACAATATTATTCTAAAAATATCCTCAAATTTAAGAGAATGGATTTGTTACTTAAAATGAGATTATGTAGATTTTCAATACGGGTCCATATATTTGGATTCAATGTAATGGTATAGATACATATATAGGTTAGGATGATATTAATAACATTCCCCTGAATGGTTTATGATCATTTTCAAGTTAAATTGATATAGTATTTAAATATTACAATGTTAACTCAACTAAACTATATCTGTTCAAAATGGTTTTCTGGAAAGGAAAAATGGGAAGCTAGAGTTGAAAACATAAGATAGGAGAATATCCTTCCAAATTAGCATCCTAAGATGGTTGGAATCAGAATATAACAGTCTGTTGGAGTGATGGATCAGTTTACACATAATATAATTTGTGGTGATATCCATTACAAAGGGGAACCTAGTATCCCATAATGTAACATGTCTACTATACATCATTTCATTGGAAAACATCCCCCATATTTCATTGTATCATCTAATGTAGTGGTATAAAAATAATGGATCAATAGTCTTGAAAATGTATTTGATGTCATGGGATGTTTGAAACATCAAAAGGTAAGTCTTTACATTACTCATTTTGAAGCCGATGCTGATTGATGGTGGTATTTGGTTAAGAATACCAATGAAAAAGATGAGCTAGCTTCCATGAAATGAGAAAAATCAAGGATATGTTCCTTGAGAAATAATTCTCTATGGTTGTTCAAATTTATATGGTAAAAAAATCCTTGGAATTTATGTAGAAGGATAAATATTCTATAGATGCTTCTGAAGAATGATTAATATAATTGGATAGGTAGGTGTTAGATTTTATTTTGTACACTGGTAGTAAAATTGTTTTATTTTCATTAGGTATGAAACCAAGTATACAAATGTATTTGGGCACATGATAGTTTAAAATCAATGAAAAAGTGGGTTTTTGTGCAATGAATGTGGATGTAAAGTTTTCTAACACATATTTACCTTGAGATAAAAATAGTAACAAAAGATAAATGTAGAACTAAAAAGAGGAAACAAATCTAAAAACTCTAGATGTAAGCCCCCATATTGTTCCATGTGCGTTGAATGACATTTCAATAAATTCTTAACATGATTTGTGATTTGTTATAGATGTGGAATTTTTTGTCTTATGACTCGTGAATTTATAGAAAATAATAAAAATGAATCAAGTAATGGGGTAACATATACACAACCAATTTTGATATTTTTCAGTTGTAATGAGTTGGTTCATTTATGAAAATACATATTTTAGGATAGTTTTATGTGAAGGAAATCATCATGTTCAAAAACCGAAATGTGTAGCAAACTCAGTTTCTACTAGTACAGCTAATGTTGGTCTATAAAATAAAGTATTGATAATTATGTTACTGGTGTATTAAAATTTTTCAGTACCCTATTAGAATCTATATCATTCCATTCTCTCATTTTTGAATGATTTTCACCTAAATTTGGAATATTCCTAAATGAATGAATGATGAAATTTTTATGAAAACTCTAAGTGTAATTATTAATGAAACCAGGATTTAAAAGAAAATTCAAAATCTTATTAGTGAAATTTTCCTTCCTATAAATCATGTTGAGATGTCCATAATATATTTTTATATCATTCCTGGTATGGATTAGATTTTGGTTTATCATGCTAAGATTGGTTGCAGTGCTAAGAAAGTTATTTTTAATGATTTAAAGCCTTCGATAACATTCCATGAAGCTATAATGTTTTTTAGATATGGGAGTGATACTAACCTAGTTTATATTTCTCAAAATAAAGATACTATTCAAATTAGTGATGTGACAGTACAAAATGAATTGTTAGATATTTTTTGGATGATTATCTTGGGGTTATTTCTAGTCGAGAGTTTGAGTTTAGTGATGAATTAGTGCATCACGTTAATCATATATCTAAACCATCATTTTGAATGAATCATGTAGAACAATAAGAAATGAAACTGAAACTACATGAATTATTAAAAAAATATTCACTTGACCTAGAACAAAACCTTATGGTGTTCATATTGTTTTTCAAAGAATGATGGTTTAATCAGACATTGTATTCATTATAGAGCAATGAAAAACATTATTGTGAAGAACATGTATCCATTGCCTCATGTTGATGTTTTTTATCATATCTATGGAAATATGTATTATTTAATGGTTGAAAATGGTTGGGTTGCCATATTTGTATGGTGAAGGAATCATACAATCTGAAGACTAAATTTCAGACTAGGTATATACACTATGTGTTTGTAGTTATGTCATTTGTTATATATAATAAATCTACTGTATTTAAGGAACTTATAAAAAATCATGTTTTCATAGACAAGATTGTGGAAATTGTTATTGAGGATATTTTGGTATATTATAAAATTAAATATGAACAAGGATGAAACCTATTTTTTTTTTGAGAACAATCAAGGAATATAAAATTTTAGAAAATTTACCAAGTGAGAATTTTGGTTACAACAAATTTATCTCCTTGGAAATATTGATTGTAAATAAGGAATAAATGTTGACCCTATAAACTCAAAAGTTTTTGAAGAATGTAAAATATCCATAAATAACATATCTATAACTACTTTCATTGATTATTGGGTTCTAACATGTGGTTTTTTGAAACATGTTTTTGTTGTTTAGCCTATTAAGAAATTTAACTCGAAAAAGAGTAATTCTCACCTAAAAAAATGTGATGGTTGTTTTTAGATATTGAAATATTATTATTGAACTCTATAGTTTTTGCCTTTACATTCTAAAATGGTATGATTTTAATATACTGTGATGATTTATTGAAACAAATTGCCTGTTTCTTAATGCATAAAGATCAAGAATTGTATGATTTTTCTGTTAATTGAAACATCAGGAGTTAAATTACCGTAAAAATGATTTTTAATTAGATAATATGGTTATTTTCATTAAAAATAGTGTGGAATTGTTTTTAAGGTGTTAATTTTGAGATAAATCCTTATAACAGATGTTTGAAATAAATATTCACTAAGAAATAATTGAACATAAGATAATGAGTATTTGAAATAACAGATCAAGGATTATGATTTCACCAATCATTGTCATCCTAGAAATTTTAATAAAGTGGTTGGTAATTTGAGTTGAAAAAATAATGTGATATTAACCATGGACATTTATAATGTGACCCTTTGGATAATTATTTGATAAATGAATTTATAGATTTTATGGATATATGGACATCCTTTTTTGGTTTAATTATTAGTACATTTATTTCTTTAATAAATAATTATTTGAGACTAGAAGAGGATACATGTTTTTAGTAAAAGGTGGAATCTGTTAACATGGGTAAGTTTCCCAGTTTTAATATTATTTGATATGATGTTTTATAGATTAGAAAAATATTATATTTTTCTTATGATTACCAGTTAAGGAATTATATGTTGAGTTCAGCTAATACTTCTCCATTTTCTATTAATTTAATCATCACTAATATTTACAAAGATCTTTAATAGTATTATTGGTGGGATGGAATGAAATTATCCATTTCTTAGTTCACTATGAATTATTTGAATTTTCACAAGGTTCAAGATACCTGAAATCATCTAATGGGGATGCTTCAACCATTACCAGTACAGGAGTGGAAATGGGAAAAATATATCCATTTATTTCATGGATGGATTAACCAGATCATTATGAGGTAACAATATGATTTGGGATCTCATTGATCATTTAACTAAATATAGATATTTTTTTACATTAAATTATTTTATGTTTAGATAAAAATTATAGAATTTATCTAAATGATATAGCTAGAACACATGGAGTGACGAAATCTATTATATTATAACATGATCCAATTTTTACATCCAATTTTTGGAAAGAAATTCTTATATAGTTGGTTACTGAATTAAATTGTTGTACTTGTTTTCTTCGTTGATCTAATAGAATGTATCAGTAGTTGATTAATAACATGTAATATATAATTCATTCTTGTATAATTTATTAATAGGGATGTTATGATCAGTATACTTTTTTGGTGGTTTTTTCTTATAAAAAATACTTTTCATTCAAGAATACAAATCGAATAATTTGAGGAAATTTATCGAAATTGATGTCAAAAAAGGATTTTGAGGATGATGTAGGAAGAATGAAGTCGATTAATCCAGATATTTTAGATTAAATGGATGGGAAGGTGTAATTGATTTTACAACACGTGGGTATAGATTAGAGAAAGCACAAATAATTTATTGATGACCAGGGGAGAGATCTTTTATTCGAGTTAAGTGATTAATTCTTTCAGAAATTTTATTCATAGAAAAGTGTAATGCATGTTGGGATGAATCAAAATACATTTCCAAGTATCATTAGAGTATATCAAATCTATGATAATGTTTGATTGGTTGTCTATCATGTGTCTATTTCATTCTGTTTATCTAATGTACCCAATATATTTCATGTTTCAATGTTATGGAAATATATTCCAAATTCATATGATATATTTAGATGTAAATTAGTTCACTCAGAAGATAATATTCACATGATGAACATGCATTATATATTATTGACAATGGAGCTAATATTATGTTAAATTATTTGATTCACTGGGTCATGATTTTATTTTAAAACCATATGACTGAAGAACAAATATAGAAATATGAAAATAATTTAAGGGAATTATATCCCCAATTATTTAATTAGTGAATAAAATTGAAAGAATATATTTTTATAAGAGGGAAGGATTTAAAAAACTAGCTAATGATATAATAAATCCTTTTCATATTTGTTAATATGACATAGATAGTAATGTTAATTAAAAAAATATTTAGTGATTTTAGAATTAAATAAAAAATTGTATAACTAATCACATTTTTATAATGATTTGTTTAAAATATTTTATTATAATAATTTTAATTATAATTTAATATAAATGATATTTTTTTTAAACATCATATAAAAAAATTTTTTGGTTAAAATTTTCTGAATTTTCAGATAATATTTATTTTTTAAAGAATAATGAAAAAATCGTTTTTTATAAAAACTGTTTTCATTTTAAATAAATAATGAAATTTAAGAGTCAATTTCTTTTGAATATTATTTCAAGTAGACTATCTATTGATTTGTTATAATTTATCAACTTAATTACATTTTATTCTACAATGTATTGGGTTTTATTATTTTTTTGGGTTTAAAGTTATAGCTTTTTTAAAACCCTGTTAAAACTGAATAACAATTCCCCATTAAAATTAATTAAAAGAATCAATCATTTGTAATTTGTTAAATGTAATGTATAAATTATTTATTAGTAAATATTATTTTACATTAATAATATTATTATTATTATTCAAAATGTTATCTTTAAATAATATATTTCTTAAAAAATACTCTTCTTAAAAACAAGATGTCTCACCGAATCTGTGGGATTAACATTTAGTAAAAATTAAAATAATCTAAATAATTAATTTTAAAAAATTGATTCCAAATTTAGAGTAATCATAATTTATAATTTCACGTATGTTAAAACTTGGTTTTTACAAAAATAATTAGTGAAATAAATTTAAATTAATTATAGCGATTAATGTAAATATGAGTTTACATAGTAGTTAAACATGAAACATAATGTGATAAATAACCCATAAAAATTACAAAAGTCCAATTTATGGATCAATTTACACATTATAAAATGTAGGATCTATATTTTATCATTATCTAGTCATAGTGACATGAAAAAAATGTTGTTGTAATTCATTATATCAAAATACTAACATGTGAGCCACTCGCCTCACTTATAAAAGACCACCAAAACTCCACCTATCATAACACAATAAAAACATATTGTTTAGGAAAATACCATCCCCAATTACTTCTCCACTTACCTGAAATACTCTTTTAATCATTACTCTGGGAATAAATTCATCCATGGAAGTTATTTGGTGGAAACTAAAAGGAGACACATGGAGAAGAGGAAGTTATCATCAATGAGTCTTTTTTGTATTATTTAATTTTGTACCCCAATGATTTATTCATGTATGATGGTCATATAAAAACGTAATTATAGTCCAGATACTGATTTTTTATGTAATTGGTTATACATAAAACCATAAACTCTTCATTCAAATGGGTTACAGAACCATCTGTCATGTCTGTAGCAGACAATCATCTCATGCGACAATGTCATTTGTTTTTCCATCACCACCACTAAAGGATGTGAATAATAATGGATATGATGTTTATATATGATATATAAAAAAAATTATTCTTATAGAGTCATTATAACATAAATATACATTTATATTCTAGTACTTAATTGATAGGATATCATCATTCATGTGTATAGTAAACTACCACCTCACAATGTAATGTGATTCATTTTTACTAACATGTTATATGGATGGTAATAATGTTAATGTTAACGAATAAATGTGATATAAATGAAATATTTAATATATACATGACATGTTTATCACTATTTAGGGAATAAATATAATTTTATTTCATACTATTTCACTCACTTAAAAGGTCAGGACGTTGTTCATGGACATGTGGATGACCTCCTCCTCGAAGAGATGCATTTACTTTTTTCATCACGACATCAAAACAATGATATATGTATATGTTTATAAAAAAAATATTTTTTAATAGATAATATAATGATATTTATATAATGATAAATGTTACATACCTTCTTTATATACTGATTATTAAAAATTGGAAACGTTACTCATGGTTAGGTATCCCATAACATCTACCTGAATCTAGTGTTAATTAATTTTACATAAATATATATCACGATTGGTTTTAAAATTATAATTTATCTATGATCATGAAAGTTATTTCATGATTAGTATTCTAGAGATATTCAAATGAAGTCTTCATTGACCATAGGTGACCTAGCAAATTCATGTTTTGACACAAAAACCAAATATGGTAAAAGCATCCAAATTAAAACTATTTGATTATGTAAATATATATAACTAGTTGATATCTGAAATTTATTATATGGAATGTAAATAATTAAAAGATTCATTATTCATGAATATAAATAAACATGTGAAATTTTAGGTTCAATGTAATGGGATTAGTCTTATTCTACTTTCCTTGAAGTATAATATGATGTTATCCACATATATTCTTTGAAGAGTACTATATACCACACATTTTTAAAATTATATAATGAATTTATTTATTATCATTGTATTTAGTGTTCTTTATAGTTAATATGTTATGGGGATTATAATTCAGTTATTTCCCATTTGATATGGGACTTTTCCCTTTAAAAATATCATATTTTAATGTTTTTCTTCAAACTCTATTTTCATTCCATGATAATGATGTTAGAATTATTTTGACATTTTTAATTGGAATAAAATATTTTTAAATTAAATTTTACATATTTTGATAAAATTTTTGAACAGGAGTATTTTTATGTTTTCTATACAAAACATTTTGAAAAACAACAAATAAATTCTCAACATACATGGACATTGCGACTTTTTAGCCACTGCCACAACTCTTTTATTTCTAGATTAGTTTTCATGAATTAATGTTTCATTAAATGAATGAACATTTTTAATTTATTTTATTTTATTAGTATTTAAAAGAAGGTATTTTTCGTTTCTAATGGGTTTTTAATGGAAATTTTTATTTTTGACATCCAACAGTAATTTCATAATCATTCAAAAAAAATTTATTTTTTTTATTATAGTAAACTGAATGAATAAAAATTTTATTATTCATGATATGGTACTTGTGTATTATACTATTGGGTGTCCGAGATAGTTTTCATTAAGCCCATTATAGCTTATACAATTGGGGTGTCCCTAATAGATTTGGGTGAGCCTATTATAGCATATACAATGGGGTGGCCTAAGTAGAACTGGGTGATCCCATTATAGATTAAATGATGATTCCATGCAGATAGTACTCTAATTCATTGGATAATGTATAATTTATTAATAGAAAAAAATGATGGATTTACCAAATGGTTTCTTCAATGTATTTAACTGGGATCTAGTTACATCTAACATGAGTATAAAATGGGTTATTAATACTATTATCTAGGTTACTGAGAAAGGTTTTCAGGTTATAAATTTTATTAAGGATTTATTTTGATAAAAATGATTTTACTTTTTCTTGTGGAATGTTTTTTTTCATACGTTCATAGAACATTAAAGATAATGTTAACATTATAAAATTTTTCATGTATTTGATAGACTAACAATTCTCCTTTTTTGTATATCAATTACAAAATGTTTTTATTCTTATCCCACATTTTAAATGATTTTCAAAGGGTTTTATGGTGGGTATGATAATAAATTAAATCAAGTATAAAATCATGATGATTTTCCCATAAATGTAATCAGGCATTATTTTATAATTTTTATTTAACAAAAAAACATTATAACTAATCTTAAGTGTCCACATTGTATAATATGGATTTGTAATTTATGAGTTATAACGTAATTCTCAAGAACTCTAAAACATAATAGATACTTAAATGTAATAGAATAAATTATTGACTTAAAATAATAGATTATATAGTGTTTATGGACTGGGCCTGGTAGAACGAGAATAAAAATTAACCTAAACATTACACTCAAATGAATTTATGACAATATCACAACATTATAAGGAATTATTTTTTTGAATATATACATTGATAACAAAAATATTTAAAAATTAAATCATTAAAACATTTAAGCCCTGGTTTTACAGTAAAGTGTTCATTTCATTGTGTATGAATCATTTTATACATTCATAATCTTTTATAAAATAGATGTTTTTCAATTAATTACATTATTAAATAAATTTTCAAGGTTTAATGACCTATAATTAAATGAGTAATTTCATTTATTTCATTGATATATTTAATTATGTAATAGATTATGTTTCCATTTGGTGTTTTGAGGATGTTTGGTTCATAATTTAAGTATGACTAACCATTTTGATAGGTGTCAAAGAGGTAACTATTACATCATCCCTAAAAAATGATAATCCTATACTTTTTGTTTTTATATATTAATTATAATATTAGAGATAACTATTTAGATAGTTATGAAAAATGAATTATGTTACAATCATGGATGATGTGGATTATAGGTATACATGACTAACATTTCCATTTTTCAACAAATAAGATCAAAAGAAGGTACGAATCGTAAAAAATTTCAATAGTTATGATTATATCACAAATATCATAATATTTATTTAAAAAAACTTATACATACCATCCACATGATGAAGTGATGAAAACGGAATCACATGGATTTGTAGAGGTTGTAATCCACACATTCACACTAATTGTGCGGTAACATTTAAATGGATTGAATGGTAAGTAAATGAATTTAATATTATCTTTAAAAAGTTATAATTAAGTAATTTATATAATTAATATTAATTAAACTCATCATAATAAATATTCATTAGTGTTTGGGATGGAAAATGAATAATATCAGTTTGCACGGTGCTAATTCATCAAACACGTGAACAACGGTTTTGGTACCCATTTGATGAAGAAGGATATGGATTATAGTTATCATGCCAAAAAATAACATATAATTAGTTTCGGGGATATTTCATTTATTTTAAATAAATTTTTTTATAAATTTTTAAATATTTATATGAAAAAAAATCGTATAGAAAAATGAACTCATTTTCTGACAACCTCTTCTAGTTAAAACATTTACCCACTTACGGTTGGTATTCAAACAAAATAAATACATATAAGATGTGTGGAAAACTTTTTAGAAGGTATTGTCTTAGATAATGGATTATAATTTTCCTCTAAATCATTGATAATTGAGGTGAGGTGGTTCCCTTTTATAAGATAGGGATAGGACACACATGATGGTTTTTGAAATATCTATTATATTAAATATTTAATGTGGTTAAATGGATCCAAAATTGAGTATTTAGGAATATTAGGGGATATATGGTTGAAATAATTCTATTATATATTATAAAAATAGGTTTTTCTATATTTTTAGACCTTATTACATTTTATGAACCACTGAAAACTAGTTTAAACCTTAACCAAAGTAATATATTTTTACTGTTTTAACATTAATTTTGAAAAATTATTACTTTTGGATTGATAAATAATATTTCATATTCTTATTATTCATTTTGAATCCATTTTATTAAATTAAATTAATATAATTGTAAGAATTCAATTACAAATTAAACCATTAATGTTAATGAAAACACTATAATAGAATTATTTTTCAATAAAATGTCTCATAAAAAAGTGAATAATAAAATTTATAAAAAATTATATAATTTTTTAAAAATATAAATAAAATAGTATTCCATTCATGAAAAATTAATATATAATTTATCTTTATAATTAATTGAAATGAAAATATAGGATTCAATATAAATTAGTTTTTCTCAATATTTGTTAAAAAAATCACTCATCTCAAAATATTATAAAAAAATTATTCATAGATTATTTTGTTATTATTATTTCCAATACTATATCATTTTTTAAAATTAAAATTATAAAATTTATAAAATATTATATTAAATATAAATATATAATATTTGTAAAAAATTATTAGAATAAAAAAATTCACTATTTATTTTGATATACTTAATATTCTTATAGTGAATATAAATATATATATATATATATAAAGTATATTTGATGAATATTATTTACAAATGATAATTACTTATTTTAACATTTAACTGGTTGTTATACTGGGTCTCGAGTAACTAGAACCCTGGGATAAGCTCGTCAATAGTGTTCCATGTTGTGGTAGTGTGTGATAGTGAATCCCTTCAGAATGCAAGGATAGGTCGAGGTGAGGTGACCACACCAGAGATAGAGGGTATGGGTTTGTGTGTAAGTACCTCTATATAGTCTATAGTGAATGGATAGGGAATATTATTTGTTCATTCTATATGTTGATTGGGATAAGGAGATATTACTTGAGGGATAAGTTGGTGTGCTTGATGGCCCTACAGTGAGTTTCTTTTGTCAAAGTCCACTTCTGTATGGTTTGGGTACTGTGATGGAAATTTTCTTGGAAGTAATTGGTTGGGATGTTCCTAAGGGGCGATTTTATGGTATGTTGTGACACAAGACTGATGAAACCTACCATTAGGGATCTGTTATTGGATCGAGATAAGGAAATATGATCATACCCAATTCCATCATATAACTAGTTGTGGTTTAGGTTCTATACTATCTCAATTATTTAGGTATGGGTTAAAAATTGGTGTTATAGCATTTGGTATATATGTGAGTTGAATCATAGAATGGTTGCAAAAAATTTATGATCTAGTTCCATGGTGTGCTGGTTAACACATGTCTACCCAATGCATTAGGATTTTTGGTGGAATGGTTAGAGAATTATACCCAAGTAGCATCATTGAAATGAATATTTTTTTATTATGAATACACATATATTCAAGAATATTCTATGGGAACATTTCATGAAACTATGTAGATTTTTTTCACACACCCTATATAGGTATCTCATGACATGTATATAAATGTTGTCTACATTTAGGTTTAGAAAGAGACATATACAGGATCATAGTTGTGTATCTTGAGTGTATATAGTTGATGGGTGTCTCATGCCTGGGTTTGGGAGTAGTGATAGTGGGTGTTTAAGTAGTATATTTAGTTTATTCGAAAAATGGGAACATCATTAGTGGTGTTCGTTTGAATTTTTTGAATGATATAGTAATTTTTTATATCACCATGTTATGCTATTTAAGAAAACTCAGATGTTATATATGTGAATGATTCATTATTATTTTACATTGTTTGTTAACACATGATTTGTTCGATTAATATCTTAACTATATTTATTAGTTTCTCAATGCTAGTATACAACCACTAGCATATAATGTGAATTCTTAAGGTGATGTAGTAACCCCACTCCATTCACTATCTTGTGTCCCTAGTCCATGGAAGCGTAATGTTGTTTTATATGATCTTGATTGATTTTATGATTTTGGGAGTTGGTATACCTATGGTTTTTCAATGTGTCAATGTTTAGGATTAACCTAATATTAGAGCTTCATGAACACATTTTTTGGGGGTATTTCCTGGTTACCAAAGGTACATTGCTATTTTCCTTATATTTTTATGGATGGGAATTTTAATTTATATAATTCCTAATTATATTTCTTTAGTATTTTATCTTATCCATTTTTAAGAGGCCCATGTACATATAATATAATTACCAGATAGGTCTCATATGAAATATGCCTACATTTATGTAATTTATTTTCTGTAAATAGGTTCAACAATTTAATTATTCAAAAATAAATTATAAGGTTTATTCCCATATAACACGTTTGATAAATTATACTCATAAAATCAAAAAATATTATCGTATGGAAGTCCATGTGTGTCAATTTTTCAGATTATCTCTATTTATGGAAATGTAGTCCCTTCATTAGAGGAAGCATGGAGAACCAAAAGGGTATAATGTAAGTATAAAATGGTTTGGTGATGGAACCCAAATGGGTTTGGTATATTTATTTTTTGCATAAGGATATATATGAGGATGAGAACAATTTTCCTTAAGTATTCTAGTTTTTTTAAATAATGGTTCAATGTAAAAATATATTTTTTCCCACATAGCACCATGAAGTGTATCTATTTAACCAGACCTAGTGATGGTGTGAACCCCATAAGGATTTATAGGGAAAATAAGGATTGAATTTCCATAGATTAGGATAAAAACCCCTTTGATCATTAAAGGAATAAGGAATGGTTCTTATGGGATTATTATTGAGATACATAGCCTTTTGGTTCTTAGGATTTACTTTTTAGAAGTTTGATGGGAGTGAAACTGAATTCTTGTGCCTTGGGGATGAAAATTGTGTGTAAGGTGATCATGAGGTTTGTCCTCACATGAATATGATTCCTGAGGTTTTGGGTTGTGACAATCATGTTAATGGGACATAATCAGTGAGTTAGGCACATGATACTGGGTTATATAGGATGTGGCTCCTCAGATAATAGGAAATATTATAATAAATATTTTCACTAGAACATGTTACTATCATGAGTTGTTGAGATCACATAAAAAAAATAATGAACCTATGAGTAAGAACATAGAGGGGTACTCTTCCTTGTGGAAGAGTGTGGGAACATGGTGGGGTTTTTATAAAATTTAGCAATACCAGATCCGAGGCCTTTGTCTAGTATCTGTGGATTCGTCCATATTGTGAATCATTGAATGTTTTGTGAGGTACTCCATTGAAAATTGTATAAATTATAGATGAACTAGTGTAAAACTATAGTGGAATTATATTTTTTTGATGCTAATAGGAATGACAACATGTGTTTTCATGTGAATTTCTTGACATTTCTCAGGGGTGAGATGTGAAATTAGTGTTGGATAAATGTTTTTTTATATGGATAAATAGTGGATGTGACATGATATGGGTTTTCATGATGGCATATTAACAAGAACCATTGGGGTTTTCAATCATGGAGAAGTATAAAGGATTCCGTATAGTGTCTAGTGAACCATTTGATATTGAAATATTTTATTCCAATTATTCTAGGATGGAATAATTGTTGGTATTTATAATTCTTGCACATATGTGTGTGGGCTAACCATAACTACACATTGTGTGATATAATGAATGGATTATAGTCTATAGATTTCATTCTTCGGATTATGTGGAAACAATAACAATACACCTATCACACCCTAACCTTAAAAATTAAATTATTTTATTCTTTTCATGATCATGGATCATTCTATTAAGGTTTAGTTCAATCCCTGCTTTAAATATTCAAATTTAGATATCTTGGGTGAGATTTTGGCCATTCCACAGTTATTGCATGATTGGGGTAAATTGTAGTTCTTGGACCATGTAACAATGCAACTTTTTGGGGGAAAAGAGTAGGGAACACTAGTTTTTCAAGGATTGGAAAACTGGTTGGAAACCATGTGTGAGGTTATGTACATTTGTATCATGGATACAATACTATTTGTGCACTATTTCTCAAACCATGTTGACTAACCTTTCGAGCAACTCAAATTGTTAAAATTTTGAAATTCCTAGTTATCACCAATGTTTTTCCCTTAAATTGGGATACTTATCCATTTTTCAATTTAAGAACACATTGGGTTCCACCAAACCCCACCTTCTTTTCTCCCCATAGATTTTTGAATCCCCTTAAAGGATCCTAAGGTGAGATATCATGGGTTTTGGTCAATTTATTCATAATTTTCACTTCCTTTGTTTATTTCATTTTTCATACTTAGTGGGGACTCATTTTGGATGTACCTTAAGTGAGATGGATAATTTTTTAACAGATTTATTGGATGTCAGGGTGTGAAGATCACCTCTGAATATTAGGTATTATTTCACCAAGAATTTGGTTGTGATTGCACATTTTTTAGGTATGTGCTTCAATAATTATTTTTGGAATCCACTTTGTGGATTCCTAAGTATTTTCATTTAATTTCTAAACATGTTTGACATTTTTTATGCACTTTTTTTTGTCTATTTCAGTTCATTCATATTTTTAATATTTGGTAAAATTTGGGTTCAAAATGAATTTTTAAATATGAATACATATATTCACTCAACATGTTTGAAAATATTCTCAGTAGTCTTTTTAGATCATATTGGGTATTTTTAGAATGTTTTTTGTTCGGCTTTGTTTGGATGATGTAGGTTGATTGTGATATGAGCCCAATATGTAGTTTACAGTGATTTTTATAACTTGAAACTTTTTTATGGAATGTGCTTGAATTGAAGGGAAGGTTTAATTTACTTGAAATGGGTTTTGATGACATCATAGATTCATGAGGTGTACCATTGGATGTGTTCACATTAATGTATACAATTGGTGAACACATGAATGTGCACACAAATTATAATGGTCTTGAATAAATTTTTTCTTCTTAAAAAAACTGATTTTAAAACACTTCTCATTCCAAAATTCCTTATTAAAAATCATGACGATTTCCTAATGGTTTATTGGTTTTAAAATGAAATAGAGAAAGATTCAAATTAAATTTAATTTCATGTCCCATTTGGTATCTTGATATGATGGTTAGTTTTTATATGGTATGAAATCACATTTGGAATTACTGTTTATTTTTTCAGGGTTGTACTTGGTTTTGAAATTGTATATGAATTGAAATTTGTATTTTGACAATAAAGGCCTGATTAGGATTGTGAGCATAATGGTAGTGCTTAATGTTTTTTAGAAATGTTTTAGATAATCATTGAGATATATCTGAATTTACTTATTTTAAGTTTTATTTGGAACATTTTGACGTTTAGAAATGAATTTTGTATTTGAATGTGAAAAGGAACGGTTGGAAACACAGTGAATTTTGTGAAATAATATGAAAATTGTGTGATATGATGGACCTGTTGGATCTTTTGTGTGGAATGAAAAATATATGGAACCCCAGTTTAGTATTTCCCAATATGGGTTAAGTCTTAGGTTGTGTCAATGTTTTTGGAAGGCATGTTTGGTGGCATCAAGTATGGTGAGCCACTTCAGCGAGGGCTCCTACTTACATAGTGTACTCCTACCATGGGTTTATTTGGGATTATTAAGAGGGTTAAGTGATGTTTTCCAGTCAAACCTGACTAAATTAATTTCTATATCCTTAACTTAATAGGTATTTGTGAGATGAACCACTAGACTGGTCTTTTTAGGGGGCTCAGTTGGTTATATACTATAGATATGTACTATTTGCTGGCTGGTAAGTCTGACTCATGTACGTCTAGAGATCACTATTGGGATGTTTAAGATATTCTAAGGGTTAATATATTTATTTTACTCTTTATATTCTTCTTCTCCTGATTTTTTATTATGATTACTTGTTTACTTTTAGTATAGATTAGTATTTATTTGGTTTAGATTTAGATTTTAAAATTCTTAAACAATTTTAAAAATAGTGATGTGGTGTGTACTGTTTGAAAAAAGAATTTATGGGTTTATTAATTAATTTGATAAAAAACCCATCTTTATATCTATATTTTAGACTAGTGTTTAAGAACTATTTTTGGTAAAGTAAATGGTTTGATTCTATGGTGGTTTCCTTCTAATATGTTAATCTAATAACCTACTTCTTCTATTCAGTGCGTTAGACATGAGCTAATTTTCAGATGTAGGTTTATAGTTCGGTTTCTCATGCAGTAAGTTGGTCTTAATGATGGTTGTGACCATGATGTCACGTGCAAACTAGGTTGTCCTTGGATTGGTTTAGATTTTTCTTTTTAGCCTTCAATTTTTTCAATATCTATTTGTTAATTGGTATTTTGTATCTAGACAAGTTTAAAATTTATTGATATTTAGTTATTATTGGTTCTTAAACTTGTTCATTTTATTTTTTTTTGATGATTCTTTATCTATAAAATGCATTCCCATATTGATTAATTTGATGTCCGATACTAGTTTCTAGCTCAAGGTGATAGAGAATTATTATTCGGCCATGTCTTAGACTAGGTGAGATGTCAGATTAGATGGAATTCTGGATTGATTCATGAAATAATGGAAACAATGGAGTCCTTTTTGGGTTAGGGTGTTAGGTAGATTGGATATTAGGATTTTCAGGACTCGAGAGGCATGTACAGGAAGATCATCTCAAACTATTAATCGTTTTGATCCTCAATTTACTAGGTGTAGTATTGAATTTGAGTCTTTTGTTTTTATTTTGGATTTAGGGCTGAAAGTAGATGTGATCTAGTTTCATTTCACAATATCACATTGAGTAGTCACCAATGTATAGTCTTATTAAATAGTTCAAGCTATTCTTAATTTTTTATTCTTACATGGGTCATGTCCCACTACTATGTTGATGAGTTTGGATTGGCCACTAGATCCTCATTTAGGTAGTCTAGTATGATTTATTTTATTTCTCCATCTTAGTTGGTGTGAAACATATTTTAAAATTTTAATGATTATATAAAATTAAAATGAATTGTTTCATATGGATTTGGTTTGGTTAAATGAGTTTCAAAGGAGCATGTTTTGGATTGTAATTTTCGTAAGTTATTTGGTTTTGATAATGATATTGTATGTGTGGACATTGGTATTCTTCAAGAACATTAACAAATGTTCGGGTATGTATGGAAAGTGCATGTTGAAACATGTTCATGGATAATACAAGTGGGAATAGATGGAATCATATGTGATAGTTTATTGGATTCCATTGGGCAGTATTGTAAATTAATTTTTTGAATTAGCTTTTATGAAATGGGTTTTGAGTGAAAAACAATTTTTGTAAAAGTTTTCTTGAAAATAATGGTGTATTTTTTTGTGAACGTGGGTTTCATGTTTTGGAAAGTCACCTAAGAAGAAGGATGTTTTGAAATGAAAATGGATGTCATGATTTTTGAAAAGTGTATTTTTGTCATGTGTTTTAGTGATCCTATTATTTTGGATCAGTAAATACAACTCAATTGTGTTTCAGGTTAATGTTGATTGTGGATTTGTGTTTTTCATGTTGATCATAATATGATTCCTATAATGGTCCCCAATGTTTCTAATGAGTCATGATGGTTTTTTCTCCCAGAGTGTTTCCAATTTATCATGGTGATTGAGGTCCAATTGATTAATTAGAGTGTCTTGAGGTGGATTAGAGTGTCTTCAGATTGTTGGAAACTCTTGAAGCTGTTAGAGTGCATGTTTTTCATGGATTTTATGATGGTCTATCCTTGGAAGAATAGAAGTTGTTTTCACAACTATCAATTTAGTTTTGTATGACAAGTTAACTGTTTAAGTATTATTATTCCCAATTTTTTATAGATGAGGATAAAAATAAGAAGAAAATAGAAGATCTCATGAGTATTTATTAAGTCCAGTGGACGTTGAATGCCTATGTTGATTGGTTCCCAGATCTAGTTTCCTTTCCGCCATAGGTGGGGTCATATGATATGTTGAAGGTTTCTATATTCCTTTTGGGGTGTTAATCCTCAAATTATGGAGAAACTCCTCATCTCTATGGGTATTCTTTCTAGGATGTTACTGGACAAAGCCTTTTTAGGTGATTTGGTCCCAAGAGTGCAGGGGGTTGGAAATATAGTTTTTCTTAGTGCCCATGAAGGTTCCCCATCTAGAGAGAGATGTATTATGATTCTTGATGAATATACCTCATTAGTTATGGCTCCTGGTTCATAAGACCATTCTCTCACGTGTTTCTAGTTTGGTGAGTATGGGAAGTTGAAGTCATCATATAACAATCCCCTATAGGATTTTAATCATTATGGATGTTTGGGAAATCATGAAATGTATTGTAGGATGTGTTTCCTGAAGGAGAAGTTTCTATAGAAATATGTTGGTTTTTAGTTACAAGGATGTAGATGATTCAACCATCAGGACCCAAACCCTAGCCATGGATTGAATCTGGTGAAAATAAAGGATAAGCCTAGTGTGTGCGGGGATCCATGGTCTATAATTGTCTTTCTTGATCATGTGGAAACATATGATATTTCCATGTGTTATTTTTCTCTATTGTAGTATGTTTATCATATCATTGTAAAAGATTGATGGACTTTTTATTATTGTAATCCATGTAATTTTGTGTATGTTCTGAATGTGACTCATTGAATCATTTGTTATTATTTTAGTGTCCATATCCCTTGTGATGGTTGGTCTCGGTTTTAGCTATGTTCATTTAGAGACAATTGATTTTTTTTTTGAATTGATGGAATGAGGTACTGGTTTACTATTTGGTTTAATCCCTTTTTGGGATCCCACTAGTGTTTGGGTTCAGTTTCTGCCAAAATTTTCTTTCAATGAAGTGGTGGGAATGATTCTCACATGGGATAGAGGAATTCTTGTTTGTTCTCATTTAATTTCTAGTGGTGTTGGTAGTTTAAATATTTCTTCTCTAGTAGAGATTCAAGGGTGAGGAGAACCCTATTTTTCTCACAACATTCAATTGTTTTCATTTTTTCCAGATCGGTCTAGTGTGACTTGTGGAGTGAGAGGTCACCCCAAGGTTGGAGGTTCCTTTCATATTTGTTTGTCCATGGAATTCAGTTATGGTTACCTCTTGATTGGGTGACATTTTAGGGGAAAAAGTGTTTGTGGTGAGGTGAATTGTCATTTCCCAAACATGGAAATTATTATTTTTATTCTTTTCAGGATCTCGGATCCTTTGTTCAAGGTTCAGGTGCTTCCCTGATTTAAAGTTTAGAGTTTTTTGATGTCTTGGGAGAGTTGTTATCCTGTGCACGATCAGTGCACAGTTTCGGTAGACCATGTGACATGGAATAGTTAATTGTTCATCATGTTTTTTGTTCAAGGTATTGTGCGAATGAGTTTTACAAGGTTTGGGAAACCATTTGGAAACTACTCAAGATGTTATTTGCATTTGGAATGTGGTGACCACAGAGTTTGTGAATGGTTTTTAAAACTGTGCTGACTAACCGTACGAGCTACCGAAATTCCTAAAATTTTGATATTCAGTGTTTTCCCCTCTATGATTTAACCCTAAATTGGGATTCATGTCCCTTGTTTGACCTAGGTTCACTATGGGGTCCTTCAATACCTCCATTGTTCCCATTTTTATTTTGAATCCCTTGAAGGATCCAAGAGTGAGTTCTCATTGTTTTGGTTGATTTCCTCATAATTTTTCCTTCATCTCTTTATTTCTTGGTCCTTCCATGCCTGGGATTCATTTTATCTGATCCTTATAGGATGGGGATGATGTTGGATTTAATATATAGGATGTTTGTGTATGTGGATCATCTCTTGAGCTTATTATTCATTCTCCCATTGTTTGGTTGTGATTTTACATTGTTGAGGCAGGTAATACCATTTTTTCATTCTGATCCGTTATATTGATTCTTGGGTGTTTTAAAATAAATTATAATCATTTTATTCAAGATTTTTATTCACTTGGTTATTTTATTATGGAGCATTAATTATCGTTAAAATTGGAAAAAATGGTTATCAAAGTGATTCATTAAATATGAATATGTGCATATATAGTTAACATGTTATATAAAATAACTAGTAGACTATTTATAAGATATTGGATATTTTTATCATTTTATTAACTTGGTTATGTTTTAATGTAATGGGATGATTTTTATATGAGCAATGTCTATATATGTCAGTGGTTTTTATTATTTTCTACTTTTGTATGGATTTTGAGTTGTTGGTAGGGAATGTGTGCTTTATTTAATAATGGTTTTGGATAAATTAATTAATTATTTAGGGGTACCATTGGAAGTGAAAAAAAACATTTGTGATTTGGTTATACACATGGATGGGAACACAAATGATAATAGTCTTGAATAAATTTTCTCAACATAAAAAAAAGGATTTAAAACACATCATGCCCCATCAATCCATATTCAGAAACATGATGATATAATAATGGTTTCATGGTTATAAAATGATATTGAAATGATTTTGATTTGTATTTTTGGTAATGGAAAATTTGATTCCTTGATAAGATAATAGTTTGTTAAATGTAAAGAAATAAATTTTGGAATCATTGGTTATTTTGTGGGTTTTCTTCTTTGTCTGTAAATGGTGTTAGATGTGGAATATTGATTTGGATATTAAAGGGTCGTTTCTATATTTAATGTAATGGCTGTTTTAATGTTCATTTAGAAATTTTTCAAATATTAATTTTGATATATTGGATTTAAATAGCTTAAGGCCCTATTGGCACATTATGATGCTTCAAAATTGATTTTGTCATTGAAAGTACAAATGCCAAGTTGGCACCATTATGCATATTAAAAAATGATTTGAATGATTGTGAGGTATGACAGCCTAGATAGAACTTTTGTATCTCTTATTCAAAGATAGGTACCCCAATGGAGGATAACCAAATATGGGTGTTGATGCAGAATTCTGGATAGGGCCATAAGGGGAACCTTTAATGAAACCATCGGCATCATGAGAATCGACAAATAATTATGTGATACCAGAGGGTGTTGCACACAAGAATTAAGGGGGGCGTGTAAGATTCCCCTTGGCACGAGAACCCTTGTGCACCCTATGTGATATCAATTTATGGTTTATGTGGTGATCATCCGAAAACCTGCCTAGGCACTGGCATGAAAGGAGAACGGTGGGCGTGCATGATTCCTTGTGATGCGCAAACCCTTTCACTCTCAATGCAACGCTAATAGGTATTTTTTACACATCTCCTCTAGCACACAACTACTGAATATTTCGTTTATAAATAGAGGTGTAACCCCCCTACTTCAATGATGGATACGGAAGATGAACGGATGATCTTCTGTGTGAAAGACACCTCTTCCACGACCGCGCAAACAACCCCATGGCATCAAGGTATTGGATCTAGCATGATAGGACTCCCAAGGGTCCTCCATAATGTGGTCTCACATGGGAATTATCCATGCCCATTTCCTTATCCCCTAAAGCATTTGGATGAAAAATATCACTCTTGCATGCATGATTCTCCTTACATAGTAACAGTTTTGTGCACATCTATTCGTTTTGTGCGCAACATTCCCATATTTCACTCAACCTCTCGTCTTGTGCACTCACCTTACTCATGGGTTCCATAAGTCGTCCTCACCCTTAGAAACCATGTTTGATCCCATATTATATGCAAAAACCCCTTCATGCACTTGCCTCTCCCGTACGACCCTCTTAATTTGTATGAAGTGATTTCATGGTCCCTTCGGTGGTGCTTCCTTTTGCATTGCTTAGCCTCTTTCTTCTTCGCATTGGAATGATAACAACTATTTCCTTTTTAATAACCTTTATAATGTGAGCCCCTCAAAGGATCATTCCATAACACCACCTCACCCTAGAATTGCAAATTAATTTCTTTTCCCCATGGTGGGTGGGAATCCATTATGTATGACATGGGGGGTGCAGAGTGAACCCTCCTCGTCTGAGCTACATGGCGTTAAACTCCCAATCATCATCGTCCTCAATACATGATGTTAAAATGTATCCCTTCCTTGTACAATATAAATTGGTATCCCCATCTTGAACATTCTCTATCCCCACTGGTCTCTATGAGAATATGATCATTACTCACATGGAATGAGTTCCTCTTCATTGGAACGACATCTGTCCACGGGGAAGGGAAACCATCCTTGTGTAAGCCCCAAGTCTACCTTGTAGGAGACAACATCCTTACTCCTATTTTCATTTGTGCCAATGACTAGAGGATAGAGGCATATGGACCTTCATCACCCCATCCATCTCCCTCTTTGAATTGTCTCCATAGGCCCTCCATCTTGGAGTAAGTCCCAATCTCCATCTTCATGGGCAGCTAACCATGTAAATGCCCCCATTTCTTCTTGGGATGATAATAACACATAATCACTATCTCTATTCTTCACATATTCACCTTTTTGCGATGTGATCATCAGGTCTTTGTTGTCACTTTTTTCTCACAGTGAGCATGACTCATGTGGGCATAGAATAAGCATCGATCATGAATCACTCCATGGGACTCTTTAGAGTGTAATCCCAACACCCTTCCAAAACTATATTAACATTGATCCTTATCTATTATATGGGGTATATAGGAAGCCTCCCTAATTATCAAGCCCATTACCAACCCATTAAGACCATATTCATGTCAGTTCATCATCGTCCTTTAAGACTTTAAATTGAACACCCCATTTATATCCTTCACAACATTAAATTGTACCCATTCAAACTACGTAGGTTTTGATCCTAATCTCCTAAACATGGTACATTGGAATCCTCCATGAGGTTGAGCCCCAAACAATGGTAAGACATTGTAGTCTCAATCCAATGGTAATTCATTATAAACCCCAATAAATGCTAAGCTATTGTAGTCCACTTTGTAGGGATAGACATCTCTAGTCCTCCCTCAAGGAATCAGACCAACTCGGGGTGCTAACCCAACACAAGCCCCAACATGCCTTTGAGTCATTGTTCTTTGTGAACACCCCGATTCCATTCTCCATAAAAAACTATGTACTCTTTCATTCTCTGCTACGGGGATACATAGGAAACCTTCCTGAGGCTCAATCCCATAAATCTTGTCTCTTCCTAGTTTCTCCCTCGTTTCTCTATGTTTTGGGAAGATCAAGCCCGAACCAGGAGGTTTTACCTCCTCTAGGTCCCATCCATATATTCATTCTCACTGGTCGTTGCCTCAGGTGTCCCATTAATCTAACCAAAAATGAGGGATTTGATTCCCTAACACGGGGATACATTGGAAGTATCTTCATTTCTCAAGACCAACATCACCATCATCTTCAAGTCAGTTCTGTCTCATTCTCCTTTCACATCATGCAACCATACATCATCTATCCTAGTTTTACCTAGGCCGCCACATCCTTGTGAGATCATGTCATCCAAGTACTCACAACTCATATAGGTACCTAGGTTTCTAACCATGAAAAACCCCAGGAAAGTCTTCGAGTCACTGCCCTTTGTGTGTACCCTGGTTCTATGATTCTCCCTTCAAACTATGTGGGTTCTTATCCCTGTCACCTAAACGGGGTACATAGGAAATCACCCTAAGGATCAATCAAATCCAATAATAAATCATGGAATTCCATTTATAGGGACCCAAGAATCCTCGTATCCATCTTTATTGGATGTTTTGATCCACCCATCAAGTAGGACTCTCAGGTTCTCCCTCCAGGGGGTACACCCATCAGATCAACTACTATGAGTGTTCTAATCAGCCTTATCCATCAATGCTAGATGTTAAACTCATAGTATACTGTGTGTCAATCATGGGAAGCAGAAGAAATCCTTAGATACATTACTATGGCATATAATTCAAACCGCTCAACGTGGGATGCCTCAGGCTTCTGTTCCCTCAAGAAGCCCTATCATAAGAGATAAGAACCCAGAAACATTATTATTTTGGATTCCAGACACACCGGCGATGTCCAACGTGACTACTCCCCCGATCGAAGGTTACTACCTAAACATGACCCCATGGAATGTACTGAAAGAAGTTGTTGAACTAAATGACATCCATGAAGATATGGCACAAGGAAGAGTTTCACAAAAAAATGTCATAATCGTTAAGGGAGACTTGGATTAGTTAACAACTTCCATAGAGGAATCCAATGAAGGAGAGACCTATATCCCAATATCATTTTTTGTCCAAGGAGAAAACATCCCTGAATAATTTATAGATGTATCACACCATTGGAAAGCATAACTGCAGGGAATCAATTAATGTGCCCTCCAAATACGGATGTGGACCCCCATGAAAGCATCATAATTGGATATGGTGAACCCGATGTGAATGAATTCTCCTCAATATGGAGATTAGTTGACATTGAGACATGAGTGGATTAGGGCGTCATTGGATAAATGCATATGGAACCTGTTCCCACTAAGAAAATAGTGTGATTTATGTGAAACACACCAGAAATTGGGGCAGTTGAACGTTGTACATCCCATTTTATGATGTTGTCAGCATGGATCCTTCTTACTAACATTGGGATACCTAACAACACTAGTCCCCTAGTTGATACTTTATTTCATTTAGAAGTAATAGTTTAATCTCCCTACTTTAAAGGAACCACGCTATGATAGGAAATCTATCACCACCCAACCAAAAATGCAGGGGCCGGGAGAACATCAATTCAGAAATCCCATGTAGCCTCATCTCTTTCATAGTGGCCTCTATATCCATGTCAGTTGGGCACCCACGAACTATCTCCCCATCTGAAAGCTTTTAGTGAAGGGTGATAAACGGCCGCGTTCGATGATACAAGGAAGAGAGGATTATACCTACATAGGATATGGCACAAAGGGACCTAGAGGCCAATGAACCAAGTGGTTTCCACTACCTCCATGGGCTGTGTTGGGAGCCACTGATCCCCACTTCGACCAAAATCATTTCAGGAGGCTCTCCCCGAAGCCCTTTGACAACTCCATCCCCTGCTCCAATGAGGTGTGGGATGTATGGGCATGCACAATTGTGATCCTTCCTGGATACCAACATGGAGGGTTCCACTAGGCCGTGTCAGTACTTCCACCTATCCCCACAGGCAATGGATCAACTATGTTTTACACCTGTGCCACCAGCCCCAATCTGGTTAACCCAATGCCAACATCAGCTGCAAGGATAGGAGGATGCCCTCCAAGGGGCGTCATCATCAATGGCTACCATGGCATGTGCCACTTCTGATGTATTCTAGTTTTTCCACATTTATACCCGATATGGATAAACATACACCTAGTCGGGATTGAGGTCCCAACCACACCATAAGATGGTTGGGATGACTCTCCTGGTCGCTAACATAGGTGATGTTCATTGCAGGCCAACCAACTGTGATGACATCAAATATAGAGGTCCCCCCCATGCCTCCCCAAAATAAATCACATGTCCTCCCCGCTTCAAAGAACTGTGTGGTGGTCCTCCCCATGCTACTATTAGTCTGAGAGAAGTTCTTGCCTACCGCACAGACACCTAGTACAATAGCCTCTTCCACTCCTGTGACCTCAGGTGGGGAGTTGTTCCTCCTGTAACAGGTCACCAAAGTAAATAAGCTCTGCGTCTGGTAAACTGTCATCATGGGGGGTCTTTCCCATGTTCTTGTAGTAGTGGATGAAGGTCCTCCTCATCTTAGAAATCATATAAGCATTGTTCCTTCCTACTCCAACACTTCCCAGTGATTTTCTCTCTGCATTCCAGACAGCGGACATAGAGGTCCTCCCTGTGTTCCCTTTAACATTTTTTCAGGAGTACCTCGCACCCTATCTCACCCTAGAAGAATTCTTCTCCACCCCATCTCCACTTTAGCTGAAGTCCCTCCTTATGCCAAAAACCTACACTATCAAAAATATCCATCCCGAGGTAAGAGAACTAGTTGTCGCCACTATAATAAGAAAACCAAGATGTTTTAGACAACGATTAAACCCATAAGCTTATCATATTCCAAAGCTGGATGCGATTTAATAATAGAACCCTCGCCTCGATCCTCTGTGTCAGGTTCCAGAGTAGGAACATGTTGCATAAGCCTCATTCTTCTAGAATGTGAGTTCCAATGGATCCCCACCTCCCTCTGAAGATTCATCGAGGAAGTGGAAGATTTGGAATCTCTCTAGGGCTTCACCATGAAATCCTAACTATCATCAACAGGGACATTCTCTACCTCAACCACATATCATGGAGAGTTATTCTAGGGACCAATGAAGGATGAGAAAGAGCATGGATAATCAACAGGGATATTCTCTCCCTCAACCACATGTCATGGAGAGTTATTCTAGGGACCAATGAAGGATGAGAAACATCATGGATCATCCCCTACAGGATTTTCATCATTACGGATGTTTGGGAAATCATGAAATGTATTGTAGGATGTGTCGCCTAAAAGAGAAGTTTCTATTGAAAGATGTTGGGTTTTAGCTACAAGGATGTAGATGATTCAACCATCAGGGCCCAAACCCTAGCCATGGATTGAATCTGGTGAAAATAAAGTATAATCCTAGGGTGTGTGGGGATCCATGGTCTAGAATTTTCTTTCTTGATGGTGTGGAAACATATGATGTTTCCATGTGTTATTTTTCTCTGTTGTAGTATGTTTATCATATCATTGTAAAAGTTTGATGGAATTTTTATTATCGTAATCCATGTAATTTTGTGTATGTTATGAATGTGATTAATTGAATCATTTGTTATTATTTTAGTGTCCATATCCCTTGTGATGGTTGGTCTCGGTTTTAGCTATGTTCATTTAGATATAATTGATTTTTTTTGAATTGATGGAATGAGGTTCTGGTTTACTATTTGGATTAATCCCTTTTTGGGATGCCATTAGTGTTTGGGTTCAGTTTTGGCCAAAAGTTTCATTCAATTATGTGGTAGGAATGATTCTCACATGGGAGAGAGGAATTCTTGTTTGTTCTCTTTTAATTCCTAGTGGTGTTGGTAGTTTAAATATTTCTTCTCTAGTAGAGATTCAAGGGTGAGGAGAACCCTCTTTTTCTCACAACATTCAATTGTTGTAATTTTTTCCAGATCGGTCTGGTGTGACTTGTGGAGTGAGAGGTCACCCCAAAGTTGGAGGTTCCTTTCATATTTGATTGTCCATTGAATTCAGTTATGGTTATCGCTTTTATTGGGTGAATTTTTAGGGGAAAAAGTGTTTTTGGTGAGGTGAATTGTCACGCCCCAAACATGGAAATTATTATTTTTATTCTTTTCATGATCTCGGATCCTTTTTTCAAGGTTCAAGTGCTTCCCTGATTTAAAATTCATAGTTTTTTGATGTCTTGGGAGAGTTGTTATCCTGTGCACGATTAGTGCATAGTTTCTGTAGACCATGTGACATGGACTAGTTAATTGTTCATCATGTTTTTTGTTCTAGGTGTTGTGAAAATGTGTTTTACTGGGTTTGGGAAACCATTTGGAAACTACTCATGAGGATATTTTCATTTGGAATGTGGTGACCATAGAGTTTGTGAATGGTTTGAAAAACTGTGCTGACTAACCGTACGAGCTACAGAAATTCCTAAAATTTTGAAATTCAGTGTTTTCCCCTCTATGATTTAACCCTAAATTGGGATTCATTTCCCCTGTTTGACCTAGGTTCACTAGTGGGTCCTTCATGACCTCCATTGTTCCCATTTTTATTTTGAATCCCTTGAAGGATCCAAGAGTGAGTTCTCATGGTTTTGGTTGATTTCCTCATAATTTTTCCTTTATCTCTTTATTTCTTGGTCCTTCCTTGTCTGTGTTTCATTTTAGCTGAACCTTATAGGATGGGGATGATTTTGGATTCAATATATAGGATGTTAGTGTATGTGGATCATCTCTTGAGCTTATTATTCATTCTCCCATTTTTTGGTTGTGATTTTACATTGTTGAGGCAGGTATTACCATTTTTTTCATTCTGATCTGTTATATTGATTCTTGGGTGTTTTAAAATAAATTATAATCAATTTATTCATGAGTTTTATTGACTTGGTTATTTTATAATGGAGCATTAATTATCGTTAAAATTATAAAAAATACTTATCAAAGTGATCCATTAAATATGAATATGTGAATATATCATCAACATGTTATATAAAATAACTAGTAGACTATTTATAAGATATTGTGTATTTTTATCATTTTATTAACTTGGTTATGTTTTAATGTAATGGGATGATTTTTATATGAGCAATGTCTGTATATGTCAGTGGTTTTTATTATTTTCTACTTGTTTATGGATTTTGAGTTGTTGGTATGGAATGTTTTCATTATTTAATAATGGTTTTGGATAAATTAATTTATTATTTTGGGGTACCATTGGAAGTGAAAACAAACATTTGTGATTTGGTTATACACATGGATGGGAACACAAATGATAATAGTCTTGAATAAATTTTCTCAACATAAAAAAAAGGATTTAAAACACATCATGCCTCGTCAATCCATATTCAGAAACATGATGATATACTAATGGTTTCATGGTTATAAAATGATATTGAAATGATTTCAATTTTTATTTTATGTAATGGAAAATTTGATTCCTTGATAATATAATAATGTGTTAAATGTAAACAAATACATTTTGGAATCATTGGTTATTTTTTGGGTTTTCTTCGTTGTCTGTAAATGGTGTTAGATGTAGAATATTGATTTGGATATTAAAGGGTCATTTCTATATTTAATGTAATGGATGTTTTAATGTTCATTTAGAAATTTTTCAAATAATAATGTTTATATATTGGATTTAAATAGTTTAAGGACCTATTGGCACATTATGATGCTTGAAAATTGATTTTTTCATTGAAAGTACAAATGCCCAGTTGGCACCATTATGCATTTTAAAAAATGATTTGAAGGATTGTGAGGTATGACAGCCTAGATAGAACTTTTGTATCTCTTATTCTAAGATAGGTACCCCAATGGAGGATATCCAAATATGTGTGTTGATGCATAATTCTGGATAGGGCCATAAGGGGAACCTTTAATGAAACCATAGGCATCATGAGAATCGACAGATAATTATGTGATACCAGAGGGTGTTGCACACAAGAATTAAGGGGTGCGTGTAAGATTCCCCTTTGCATGAAAACCCTTGTGCACCCAACATGATATCAATTTAAGGTTTATGTGGTGATCATCCGAAAACCTACCAAGGCACTGGCATGAAGGGAGAACGGTGGGCGCGCAAGATTCCTTGTGATGCGCAAACCGTTGCACTCCCAATGCAACGTTAATAGGTATTTTTCACACCTCTCCTCTAGCACACAACTACTGAGGTGTAACCCCCCTACTTCAAGGATGGATACAGAAGATGAACTGATGATCTTCTGTGTGAAAGACACCTCTTCCACGGCCGCGCAAACAACCCCATGGAATCAAGGTATTGGATATAGCATGATAGGACTCCCATGGGTCCTCCTTAATGTGGTCTCACATGGGAATTATCCAAGCCCATTTCCTTATACCCTATGGCATTTGGGGGAAAAATATCACTCTTGCATGCATGTTTCTCCTTACATAGGAAAAGTTTTGTGCACATCTATTCATTTTGTGCGCAACATTCCCATATTGCGCTCAACCTCTCATCTTGTGCACTCACCTTCCTCATGGGTTCCATAAGTCTTCCTCACCCTATGAAACCATTTTTGGTCCCATCTTATATGAAAAAACCCTTTCATGCACTTACTTCTCCCGTACGAACCTCTTAGTTTGTATGAAGTGATTTCATGGTCCCTTGGGTGGTGATAAATGTTGCATTGCTTAGCCTCTTGCATCTTTGCATTGGAATGATAACAACTATTTCCTTTTTAATACCCATGCTAATGTGAGCCCCTCAAAAGATCATTCCATAACACCACCTCAGCCTAGAATTTCTAATTCCTTTATTTCCCCCATGGAGGGTGGGAATCCATTAAGTATGACATGGGGGTGGGGGGGTGGAGTGAACCCTCCTCATCTGAGCTACATGGCGTTAAACTCCCAATCATCATCGTCCTCAATACATGATGTTAAAATGTATCCTTTCCCTGTACAATATACACAGGTTTCCCCATCTTGAACATTCTCTATGCCCATTGGTCTGTATGAGAGTATGATCATTACTCACATGGAATGAGTTCCTCTTCATTGGAACGACACCTGTCCACGGGGAAGGGAAACCATCCTTGTGTAAGCCCCAAGCCTACCTTGAAGGAGGCAACATCCTTACTCCTCTTTTCATTTGTGCCAATGACTAGAGGATAGAGGCATATGGACCTTCATCACCCCATCCATCTCCCTCTTTGAATTTTCTATATAGGCCCTCCATCTTAGAGTAAGTCCCAATCTCCATCTCCCTGGGCAGCTAACCATGTGAAAGCCCCCATTTCTTCTTGGGATGCTAATAACACATAATCACTGTCTTTGTTCCTCACAGATGCACCTTTTTGCGACGTGGTCATCAGGTCTTTGTTGTCACTTTTTTCGCACATCTAGCTTGACTCACGTGGGCATAGAATAAGCATCGATCATGAATCACTCCATGAGACTCTTTAGAGTGTAATCCACACACCCTTCCAAAACTATATTAACATTGATCCTTATCTCTTATATGGGTTATATAGGAATCCTCCCTAATGATCAAGCCCATTACCCATGCATTAAGTCCATCTTCATGCCAGTTCATCCTCGTCCTTTATGACGTTAAATTGTACACCCCCATTTCTATCCTTCACAACATTAAATTGTACCCATTCAAACTATGCAGGTTTTGATCCTAATCTCCTAAACATGGTACATAGGAATCCTCCATGAGGTTGAACCCCAAACAATGGTAAGACATTGTAGTCTCAATCCAATGGTAATTCGTTATAAACCCAAATAAATGGTAAGCTATTGTAGTCCCCTTTGTAGGGACATCCATCTCTAGTCCTCCCTCAGGGCATCAGACCAACTCAGGGTGCTAACCCAACATAAGCCCCAACATGCATTTGAGTCATTGTTCTCTATGCACACCCCGATTCCATTCTCCCTAAAAAACTGGGTAGTCTTTAATTCTCTACTACAGGGATACATAGGAAACTCCCCTAAGGTTCAATCCCATTAATCTTGTCTCTTCATAGTTTCTCCCTCGATTCTCTATTTTTTGGGAAGATAATTCCCCAACTAGGATGTTTTACCTCCTCTAGGTCCGATCCATCTATTCATTCTCACTATTCTTCGCCTCAGGTGTCCCATTAATCTAACCAAACAATGAGGGATTTGAGTCCCTACCATGGGGATACATTGGAAGTATCTTCATTGCTCAAGACCAACATCACCATCATCTTCACGTCAGTTCTGTCTCATTCTCCTTTCACTTCATGCAACCATACATCATCCATCCTAGTTTTACCTGAGCCGCCACATCCTTGTGAGATCATGTCATCCAAATACTCACAACTCATAGAAGTACCCAGGTTTCTAACCATGAATACCCCAGGAAAGTCTTCGAGTCACTACCCTTTGTGTATACCCTAGTTCCATGATTCTCCCTTCAAACTATGTGGGTTTTTATCCCTGTCTCCTAGACGGGGTACATAGGAAATCACCCTAAGGATCAATCGAAGCCAATAATAAATCATGGCATTCCCTTTATAGGGACCCAATAATCCTCGGATCCATCTTTATTGGATGTTTTGATCTACCCATCAAGTAGTACTCTCATGTTCTCCCTTCAGGGGGTACACCCATCTGATCAACTACTATGAGTGTTCTAATCAGCCTTATCCATCAATGCTAGATGTTAAACTCATAGCATACCATGTTTTAATAATGGGAAGCGGATGAAATCCTTAGAGACATGACTATGGAATATAATTCCACTCGCTCGACGTGGGATGCCTCAGGCTTCTGTTCCCTTAAGAAGCCCTATCATAAGAGATAAAAACCCAAAAACAATATTATTTCAGATTCTAGACTCGCCGGCGATGTCCAACGTGACTACTCCCCCGATCGAAGGTTACTACCTAAACATGACCCCATGGAATGTTCTGAAAGAAGTTTTGTAACTAAATGGAATCCATGAAGATATGGCACTAGGAAGAGTTTCATGAAAAATGTCGTTATAATTAAGGGAGACTTGGATTAGACAACAAGTTCCATAGAGGAATCCATAGAAGGAGAGACCTACATCCCAATATCATTTTTTGTTGGAGGAGAAAACATCCCTGAATAAGTGATAGATGTATCACACCATTGGAAATCATAACTGTAGGGAATCAATTAGTGTGCCCTCCAAATACGGATACAGACCCCCCATGAAAGAATTCTAATTGGAAATGGTGAACCCGACATTAATGAATTCTCCTCAATGTGGAGATTAGTTGACATTGAGACATGAGTGGATTAGGGTGTCATTGGATAAATGCATATGGAACCTGTTCCCACTATGAAAATAGTGTGCTTTATGTGAAACACACCAGAAATTGGGGCAGTTGAACGCTGGACATCCCATTCTACGATGTTGTCAGCATGGAACTTTCTTACAAACATTAGGATACCAAACAACACTAGTCCCCTAGTTGATACTTTATTTCATATAGCAGTAATAGTTTAATCTCCCTACTTTAAAGGAACCATGCTATGATAGGAAACCAATCACCACCCACCCACTAATGCAGGGTCTGGGAGAACATCAATTTAGAAATCCCAAGTAGCCTCATATCTTCCATAGTGGCCTCCATATCCATGTCAGTTGGGCACCCACGACCTATCTCCCCATCTGAAAGCTTTTAGGGAAGTGTGATTAACGGCCGCGTTCGATGATACAAAGAAGAGAGGACTATACCTACTTAGGATATGGCCCAAAGGTACCTAGAGGCCAATGAACCAAGTGGTTTCCACTACCCCCATGGGCTGTGTTGGGAGCCACTGATCCCCACTTCGACCAAAAATCAATTCGGGAGGCTCTCCACGAAGCCCTTTGACACCTCCATCCACTGCTCCAATGAGGTGTGGGATGTATGGGCATGCAAAATTGTGATCCTTCATGGAGACCACTGTGGAGGGTTACACTAGGCCGTGTCAGTACTTCCACCTATCCCCACAGGCAATGGATCGACTGAGTGTTACACCTGTTCCACCCGCCCCAATTTGGTTAACCCAATGCCAACATCAGCTGCAAGAAAAGGAGGATGCCCTCCAAGGTGCGTCATCATCAATGGCTACCATGGCATGTTCCACATCCAATGTATTTTATTTTTTCCCCATTTATACCCAATAGGGATACAATTACACCCCGTCTGGATCAAGGTCCCATCCACACCATAAGATGGTTGGGATGACTCTCCTGGTCGCTAACATAGGTGACATTCATTGAAGGCCAACCACCTGTGATGAAATCAAATATGGAGGTCCTCCTCGTGCCACCACAAAAGAAATAACATGTCCTCCCCACTTCAAAGAACAGTGTGGTGGTCCTCCCCATGCCACTATTAGTCCGAGAGAAGTTCTTGCCTACCGCACAGACACACAGTACAAAAGCATCTTCCACTCCTGTGACCTCAGGTGTCGAGTTGTTCCTCCTGTAACAGGTCACCAAAGTAAAGAAGCTCTGTGTATGGTAGACTGTCATCATGGGGGGTCTTTCCCATGTTTTTATAGTAGTCGATGAAGGTCCTCCTCATCTCAGAAATCATAGAAGCATTGGTCCTGCCTACTCCAACACTTCCCAGATATTTTCTCTCTGCATGCCAGACAGTGGACATAGAGGTCCTCCCCATGTTCCCTTTAACATTTTTCTGGGAGTGCCTCACACCCCGTCTCACCCTGGAAGAAGTCTTCTCCATCCCATCTCCACTTTAGCTGAAGTTCCTCTTTGTGCCAAAAACCTACCCTATCCAAAATATCCATTCCCAGGTAGGAGAACTAGTTGTCGCCGCTATAATAAGAAAACCAAGATGTTTTTGACAACGATTAAACCCATCAGCTTCTCAGATTCCAAAGCTGGATGCGATTAAATAATAGAACCCTCACCTCGATCCTCTGTGTCAGGTTCCAGAGTAGGAACATGTTGCATAAGACTCATCCTTCTATAATGTGAGTTCCACTGGATCCCCACCTCCCTCACAAGATTCATCGAGGAAGTGGAAGATTTGGAATCTCTTTAGGGCTTGGCCATGAAATCCTCACTATCATCAACAGGGAAATTCTCTACCTCAACAACATATCATGGAGAGTTATTCTAGGGACCAATGAAGGATGATATACAACATGACCGTGTTGCGTACTTTTTCAAATAGTGGAATGGCCTCACGTACTCCCTATATATTCCACTGACATAGGAATAACAACTGACAATGAGTGTGGGGAATATCAAAACCGAACTTGTCCCCTCTCTCATCACCCATATATATCATCATGGATTTATATATTTCTCTATTAATGGCTATCACCTAAAGGAAGCCTTCTATAATTCCAAGATGGCATGTCGGTTTCCTCCTGTGGTTCCCTCTAGAATATCCTCTATAGTTGAGCCCACCACAGTTGCACAGATAGAGGCCCCCAGGTTGCAATATTTATTACCAGTAGAACCACCTTCATAGTCTTGTCGAGGCCTGCCGCCTCATGTGTAGCCTCTGGACCAGCAGTGACCCCCTCAGAATCGGTAGGCGCCCCCAAGTAATATGCCCCCACTATATAGTCAGATAACCAGGATCGACCTCCTCATAAGGCTCCTCCAACCCCCCGTTAGGGACATGCTCCCAGATCCCCCTTCCTGGATAAAAGAATCTAGGCATACTCATTCAATGAATCTCAAGTTCCCAGTTATTTTCCATGTGCCTTACAATAGGGGATTATATGGTTTCCAGAATAAAGGAGGACCAATGAGGAAGACCTCACTGATATCTCTAATTAATTCCCCTATCATCAGATCATGGGGAACACCCTCAAAATGTTCTGTGTTAAAAGACTATCTAGAAGACCAGTTTGACAACAACATAGTCATGTTAGGAACAATATAAACCTCGGCGGTTTGTGTATTAATATATCCATACATCGATAGTGACATCGAAGATGAGTGGAAGCAGGTTCCCAACCACGGGTCTCAAAAATGTGACGATTGTATTGCTCTTAAGGTAGTCTCCCATTCCTATGGTGTTATCCGTGAGGGTTTGAATCGACCCTAGAATTTATAAGTCAACGCATCTCCCACAACCACTACTTCTGTGTCGACCTCCCAGCCTTCCTCTTCCCAGAAGGGAAAGCATCGGTGGTGCAAGGGAAATCAAATCCCCCACTAATTCCATCGTCATCCCAAACTCTAGGTGACTTAATGCCCCTATAGATAGTGATTACCCCCAGGATCCATCCAATGGTCGAGGATTCTTCTTATGAGGACCTAGGGTAAGCATATGTTAACACTATGGATCTGGTAAACGCCTACATGATTCCTAACGACAAGGAGCTACAGATGAATCCTTCAAACATCCCCAGTCATTGCAAGAATCAATAAAGCCCTGGTTAGGTGATTTTTCAGAATTCCTTGATCAATAATTCTAGCCAGGATTTGCATGACATTGAGAACAGAAAAAATTTCCAATTTAGAGCACAACACAGACAGCCAACTCATCAGGTTTTACAATGTCTACCTTCATCGATGTTTGTGTTACCTAATTAGGTGAGGCCGCCACAACCGCATCACGATTATCCACGTTCTATTACAGATTATCCTCAATAATTTATCCCTCAACTGGTAGACTCTCCACACATATTGTCTTGTGATCAATTAAAAATTCCCAACACTCAATGGCTGTCAATTCATCCATAAGGGCTCGACATACCTCCTACCCCAGAATGACAGCTATAAGCATAATTTCATGCATAACCCGAAAGAATGATATCATTAAACATCTTCCTATAATTACTTTGAGGCACTCTCTAATAAAATCCCATTTCCTGTTGGTGGATATGTGTGAATCCCTAGTTGAGGCTTCAAGAGTCACCCTTTTGTCTAAGATGGAGGTAGCTACTACAGAATCCTTCCATAGTGTGGCAGCCAGACATGCAGAATATCAATACATTATCTCTTTATCTAGTGAATATGATGTTTCCCCCATACAGGGGTACATCTGCTCACTTTATATCACTATATACATAAATGGGGTGGAGGTTTGTTGTTGTCTTGACAAAACAAGCTCTGGGATCGTCCTTTTCTAGCCCCAGATGCGCTAAAAAATGGGGATGTACGAGTATGATCTAAGTCCCTTTGACATAAAAATTCAAAGTTATGATTGTAAAAAATAAAAACCATTTGAAAAGATATACCTGAAGACCTTGTTTTTTGGCCTTCTATCCAGCACTGAGATCATGGTTGTCTCACATGATACCACATACAATGCGTTGAAGGGTAGGCCATGGCTCCACCTACACACGACGATCCCTTCATCGTAACACAAATTACTTAAGTACTCCCTTAATGGTTTATTAAGAATACTCCAACATGAAATATCTCTCTTTGAATCTTGTGACATTGGATACCTAGATGATGAAAATTTCCAGAGCGTGGAAAAGAAGATCCAGGCTCGTGAGGACGAACATGTTATAGCTGCGACCAACCTGTTGAAATGCCTAGATAATGACTGCATCTTCCCAGTCTGCCAATTGGAAGCCATAACTCCATATATAGGGTAATGATTTGTAGTTTCTATAATGATTTGGAAAAATCACAAAGTCTAATGGGACACTATAAGATCACATCATATTCCTACATGAATCAATCTCGGGTGATCCCATAGCCCCTACACCCATAAGGTATCTATATGTTCTCCCTATCGAAATGACAATTCTTTATAGTTTAATTTTCCTCTAGGATGTGGTAAAAATACCCAATAAAACATGCCTTCATTTCATTGATATTATTAATCATAGTCCCTTGGGTCGAAGGCCAGATGGGATTGGGTCGACGGCTTTCATCACCATGGTTTTTGCAGTACATGGGTTCCCCGATGCTGTGTCCCCCACCGCTCTGCCTGGAACCATTGTCCTGCTAGGGGTCAGTTGACTCGAAAAAGTCACCCCTCTCAAAGAAACCATCCTCCATTATTGAAGAAGAGGATATAGAGGATGATCCTCGCACTTTCAAATAAGGTTTCTCGACCATGGTCGATGAATTAGTAAAGGTGAAACTCAATAATGAAATAGATCCAAACACCACATTTATCTATGTTTTTATGCCTATTGAAGAGAATTAGTGATACATGAAAATCCTGAAGTAGCATCGTGATGTGTTTTCTTAGAGTTATTAAGAGATTCTATGACTAGATCCTCATGTCATCATCCATTGCCTCAGCCTTCTGGAAAATCATCCTGGGTTCAAACAGCCTCCAAGAAAGATACCAATTTCTCACTATGCCATGGTCGAGGCCATGGTTGGTAATCTCATCAGAGCCAAAATCAACATGGGGTTCAAGTATCCAAGATATTTATCCAACATCGTAACCATAAGGAGGACGAATGGGCATATTGTAGTTTGCTTCTGCTTCCAGGCTCTCAACCGCCATTGTATGAATGAAGATTTTCCCCATCCTATGACGGAACTGTTGATTGACACCACCACTAAGATCCAGGATATCTCTTTTATGGATGGGTATTCTAGGTATAAACAAATTTTAATTGACCATACGTATGAATAATAGGTAGCCTTTAGGTAACCACATGGTACTTTTTTCTACCATGTAATTCTCTTGGGAATAAAGAATGTCAGATCCACCTATCTTGATGCCATTCATCGCATATTTAATCCAATTCAAGGGAAATAGGTGAAATGATATATAGATGATCCAGTGGTCAAATCTTGTTAGAACCTAGACAAACTCAAAGGCCTCGAGAAAGATTTCAACTTCCTCTAGTCCCACCATCAGAAGATGAACCCATTGAAGTGAACCCCCGGGGGAAGCTTCCGAAATTTTCTCAACATTTCTTTTAGGTACAGAGGCATAGAGATCGATCCGAAGAATATTATGGCCTTTAGTCAGATGTCTCCACTGAGAAAAATTCAGGTTCTTCATGGTTTTAAGGACAACTAGAAAATATATGTCGAATCATCATGAATCTGGTTGGAAATTATAATTATTTTTTCCAACTCATGAAGAAAGGTTTCGATTATCATTGGGATGAGGAGTGTTATAATGCATTCAAGGAAATCAAGAAATACATATTACATCCTTTGATCCTGATGTCACCCCTTTCTATAAAACCCATGGTCCTTTATATGTTCACCCTGGAAAGATCTCTCGGCACCCACCTTTCCAATAATAATAACAAATTAATAGAGAAATTTTTATACTATCTCAACTGCATGATTCATGATATAAAGACTAGATATTCCTCTATCAAGGAAACCTGCCTTCTTTTGGTATTTGTAGTTTAGAAATTGCGACACTACTTGTAGCCTCATGAGATATATCTAGTTTCATGAGTGGATCCATTGAATTACATTCTGAACCTCCCAATGTTTAGAGGTATTTTAGATCGATTGTCAAAGACCCTCTAGAAAATCGACATCAATTTGTTTCCGAATAGGCTATTAAGGGACATGTATTAGAAGAATTCCTTATTGTACAACCTACGGTTATGGACCATGTTCTGGATCTTGATTTTCCAGATGATACGATCCTCTCAGTAGATCAATACATTCCGTGTGGGCAGATTCATTTTGATTGTGCTTCACGAAGCCCTACTGACATAAGACTCAATGATCCAAGACTGAACAGAGTGGGCCTATATATCTTCTTCATCATGCCAAAAGAATCTATTATGACATATTCATTCCTGTTGTCATAATGATGTAACAATAATGAGGCAGAGTATTAGTCTATATTTACTAGTCAAGAGATGGCCCTTGAGATTGATGATCCCCGTTTACATGTAAATGTGGACTCTGAACTAGTCATCAAACGGATTAATAGTGACTATGTCATTAGGAAGCCAGATCTCATACCATTGTTGAAACATACCCTCCAGTTGATTCCCCTATTCCCAACTCATCCAGAAGATACTCATGTCCCTAATTTGCAGAATGGTCAAGCTGATGCCTTGGCCAACATTTCAGCATCTTTAATAGAACCTGACAAGGATGATTTGATTATTCATATGGTTCCCCAGAGAGTGATCGCTTGGGTCACTCTGGACTATGATTATATCCCACAGGTACGCCACCTTACTCTTAAAGCCTCCATGACATTACCCCCAGGCCCCCAGTCGTAGTGCTGGAGGTGACTCCCAACAAAATGACCCAATTTATCATGTATCTCAATCATGGTAATCTCTTAGAAGAGTATTATGATCTGGAGTGAATCTGATGGCGCAAATTGAATCTCACCCTCCAGAGCGGTCCCAGTATTGTGAAGATCCACTATAAACTTGGGTTTGATGGTATTCTCCGCCATTGCATTTAGGGAGGTGATATTCCTCAATTTATGTAAGAAGTTCATGCTAGTTTATAAGAGGCTCATCAGATTGGGCCGTAACTGTCTCACCAGATCCAAATATTGGGATATTTTTAGTCTTCCATGATCTGTGACTTCATCATGTTCGCTAAGAGGTGTCATGAATGCCAAATCCATGCTAATTTTTTTTCATCAGCTACCATATCCTCTCTACAATACCAAGTAATCTTTTTCCAATGTGGTCTAGGAACTCGATGTAGTGGGATCATATCCATCAGAAATAAGGCACTAGTACAGGTTCATCCTGAATTCTATATATTTAATTTCATAGTGGGAAAAGATAGTTTTGTTCAATGAGTTCCTAGACCATTCTATCATTTAACTTGTGAGATCCAATATCATCTACTGATTTGGTGTCCCTCATGCAGTCCTCACTGATGATGGAACCGACATTCAGGAATCTGAACTGAAGAAGTTGTATGGTATGTACATCATCTGTTCCAACCATGCCTCCCTCTAGAATTCATAAGAAAATGGGTAGATCTAGGAATTCAATAAAATTATCTCTAACATTTTGTAGAATATGGTGGGTCAAAACAGGAATAGTTGGCCAAAAAAACTCCACAATGATCTCTAAGACTATCGGATGGGGACTCTCAATTCCCAACAGGTGACAGCATACTCCCTGGTGTTCGAAAAAGAGGCAGTCCCTCCCATCAAGATCCAGTTTCCATTATTACGCATAGATTTATATGATCAGAAGACACCAAATAAGGTAGATGAAATATATATGGCTGAACTGGAAGCACGTAACAAGAATAGTATTTGTGCGCAGCACAATCTGGAGAGGCATCAGAACAAGATAGCCAGAGTGATTAACAAGAATTTTCTCCTCCAATTTATCTTATAATGTGACATGGTGTTGACACTGAGAACACCAATGACACCATGTAGGAAGCTACCCAAATTTAATCCCAAATGGGAAGGATCTAACATCATTCACAATGATTATCCCAATGGCCCATACTCCCTGGTTACTATGGATGGTGAATGTATAACTTCTCCCACTAATGACAAATTCCTCTATCAATACATTTCCTAAGTAAAATGGTTCGGTATGACCATAAAAAATGACTCCTTTACCTCTTTAAATTATGATTCGTAATCCATTGGAGCCGAAAGATGTAAAACAACTTAGTACTTGTCTCATATGACATTAAACTGCATGTCTTCCCGTATGACATTAAACAATATATGGTCCGTCATGACCTTAATCTATTATGTCCTCACCACACGACATCAAAATATGTTATCTACCCAACTTGAAGGATGTAAAACTACCCAACACTCATACTTTATGATGATAAAATACAAAATGGTCTAAGCTCTACAACCTTAAATTATTATCTCCATACAATCTCGTCATGCATAACGTCAAACTTCATAGCATTTCTAAAACTATGCATGGATTTATTCCCATCTTAATAGGATACATAGGAACGCTCAGATTTTTCATCTAAGAGTCCTTTCCCCAAACTCTTCTATTTGACTACCCATGGGTATTGTTCTCTTGGTGGATCACACATTGTGTAGTGTAGCTTTATTTGGCCCTACTCATATCTGGTTTACGATGATCACACCATGTTCCCCTCCCCGTTCTTCTACCCTCCCATGTCCTCACCACACAATGTTAAAATGCATGGATCTTTTAAAACAATGTGTGTATTGATTTCCATTCTTACGAGATACATAAGAATAACCATAAATTTCATCTGTAGGACCAACCTCTGGATTTTAGATCAATCCATGGATCAGACCCCTTGTCCTGAATACTTCTCAAGAACATATGGTGTGGTGAAAACTTTTCATTCTTCCATTTACATGGGTTTTATCATGATGAAACTATATCCCCCGTCCTTGGGGACTACCATCTCCTTTTCTCATCCTACATGAAAATAAATTGCACAGTCATACTCACACATCATGAATCCCTTTTTTGGGGTCTCCATCATCATTCACATCTTTAACGACCCCCGAATGTTATGAATGCTTGAATATATGGATCCCCAACCAATTCAGGCCAATGTTCTAGAGGATGTTGAATGACAGTTCAGTACAATTTTTTCATTTCAACTATTTTCACTGATCGATTCTCATTTATTGTTCCCATATTAGGTCAGACGATATGGATGTGTGTTTCGAATATGGTAAACAATTATCCTCCATTGTTACACTAACACCCTTTATGCCCTAAATATTGGATGCATGATTCACATACATTTCCACTAAATCATGTACATGTAGAATTTTGACACTATTGGTTCTATCCCTGAGTGCTCATTTGTTCGTTAAGAGGACAAAGCCACAATAATGTGTCATTCAAGAGTCCTCACCATTTGCCCCTTTTCCTATATTTCACAAGTTGTGAATAACTTATCCACCCTTGTTTTCTACATCGAGTGCAGATGATGTGGGCATCAGGATTTCCTTAAGTTTTATGCTCATTTGGAAGAGTGCCGCTTCCCATGGTCCAATCTCGAATAGCTTAAACTAAAATATATCTTCTTCCTTTCCACAAGGCGTTAAACGACAATACATCTTCTAGAACTACATATGACTTGATTTACTTCTTTATGGGATATGTAGGAATGACCAGACATTTCATCTGTGTGTCAAACATCGAATACACTAACTATATCTTTTGTTCAGCCGTTTGGCCCTTACTTTTATAGGATATTTGGTGTGGAATGTGGTCTTATATTCTCATTCACATCTGGTTTTCAATATTTTCACCACATACTCCCCTTCTAGGATCAAGTTTCTCCTACCTCTCATATTTCATGACATTAAACTGCACCCCCATAACTCCATATGTCTTGATTCTAATCTTTATGTGAAATGTAGGGACACCTAAACATCTCGACTTTGGGTCCATCCCCATGTCTTATAATATGTTCCAGCCCTTCAGCCTAAGATTTTTTCTCTGTAGTTTCATGCGGGGTGGTGTGGACCTTGTCCTCATTCACATCGGGTATGCATTATCACACCTTCCACATTCCATTTATAACCATAATATTCTATATGTGTCCATGATAAATGACCATAAACTATGATGCTCGATCCCATAAGAATTTAAACAATTCCACTTTTCTCTGGTCCTATCATATTAACCTGAACTATGACCTTATCGTCCTTGTCGCACGACAAAAAATGGAACTACATTGTAGTATCTTCACTGGAGTGTACATTTTGTTTGGTGTCGGTTCTCCACCATGAAATTTTTCAATGCATGAATTTGGGTTGATTCCTATAGGGACGCATGGATTATACATCATTGGTTATTTGCTTCAGAAAAATACACAAATCCATCCTAAAGAAAAAACAAGATCTATCAAATTCCACTTCATTTAGTGTGTGGGCTAGACCTGCATGAGTGTATTATCCCTAATATTGGTACCCTAACATTCCACATGTATAAATACGAATGTCTTGATCCCTATCCTAATGGGATACATAGGATCGCCCAAGAACTTTACCCTAGGCCCAACACAACTTTCACATTTGGTCACATGACCAAACAACTCCCCAGGGAGGACATAGTGTAATATAGACTCATATTGTCCTTATTCACAAAATGTTTTGAATTAACCACACCATGTGTCTCCCTTGCCTCTTCTCAACCAGGTCCATGTTCTATGACCATAAGATAGGATCTTCCTATATGAACTACACATCTGGTTTGGGCTACTCTGCTACACTACATGCATTCTTTTAAACCAAGGCACCTCTTTAGCCATGATTTTACATACACGGGACCCTTTTCCTTGGAAACAGAATTTAATTCCTCTATTTGACATGCCTCATTGGTGTATTAAAAAGAATCATGGAAAAGACGCCATGGTATAGAGTTTTCACATGGACATTCCCTCAGTTCATGTCAACTCTTCATGAGCCATTTATTTGGATCCCCATAATTTTTCATGTCTGAAGATACCCCCTTTACAAACTAGTCTCATGCCACATTGGCTTACCTACCATCTGAGGCCAATTCCCCTAAAGACCTTTGATACAATTTTACGATAGGTCTTATGTTTCAAACATGATCAGTGGTAGACCCTCATTTGTATATCCTCATGTTGGGTTAACACGAAATGGATTCTGTGTTTTGAAAATGGTCAATAGTTATCTTCTATATCCATGCCACCATAATCACTATCCATGACCTGGGAATCATGAATCACATATTTCCACTCCATTATGTTTACATGGAATTCCAACACACATGGTTCTACCCCCCCCCCCCCTCGTGCATCTATATGTGTTAAGTATGTGGTTCAGTAATAATGGGGTGTCACTCAACTAATGTTCCATTTCTCTTAATGTGTTCCTACCTATACCAGGGAAATCCATCACTACTCCTTATTTCCCATTTAGAGAACGACTCACATGGGTTTAGTAGTTTTTGTGGGATGTGTACAGGCGCAACCATAAGACACATGCCTTTCATCCTCCATGATGTTAAAATGTAATCCTAGAACTATGTATGATTTGATTCCCATACTGATGGGATACATAGGAACTCATGACCACATTGTCTCATGGATAGCCCAACATTCACTTTTTGTCCCTTGACCCAGAAAAACATCCCCCAGGGATACGTGGTTTGGTGCAGACTCCTTATATCCACATTCACATCGGGTTTTCTGCTATCACAAAATTTACTCCCCCTTTTATGATCTCCCAATTCACTCTTCATCCTATCATATGACGTTATACTAAACGTGTCCTTCAGAACTACAATTTTCTTGAATTTCATCCTTGTGGGATACATTGTGACGCTTGAGCATTTCACTTAGGCCCAACCAAAGGTCATTAAACCTTCTAGACCCTCGACCCCAATCACAGTCTAGTCTTGATGACTTTAAATAAGAGCCTATTGTCTACGCAACCTGACTTTAAATTATTAGACTTGGCACATACAATATGACATTAAAACAATGTTTTTTGTCCTCACCGTACGATGTTAAAATAAGTATCCATTATCTTCATTGGTATGAAGTAAAACATGTTGTTACTCTAGTTTCTCAAAAGGGAGGACATTTATAGAGGTAGTTGTGATTCTTTATTACACCTATGCGCTCACCTAAGGTTTTTCCATCACTGTGGCACAATTTCATGAGTATTGCACTCCATTTTAAATATCCATCACTCCACCCTCAACACATCGCATGCCCTTTATTTGGATCCTAATATTATTTTATATTTGATAAAACCTGTAATGGTATGGATTCTAATCCTATGGCTCACCTATTGTCCGGGACTAATGTTCTATAATACTAATGGATTACATCTCGAGTCAGGCATCGTGTTTTGAACATGGTCAGTGGATGGCCCTAATTTGTTATCCCCATTTCATGATAACACAATATGGATACTATGTTTTGAACATGGTAAACAATCATCCTCCATTGTATGTGTACCCCTATAGTGTTCCAGACATTGGGTATCATGATTAACACACCACACTTACATTTTATCGGATTGATTCCAACGCTCTTATTGTCATCCCACACGCGCCTTAGGTCAAACCCAAAAAGAAGGAATTTTGTGGTTATGAGGGCATTATTCCCTAGCCATGGCTCCCATTACCATTTCAAGAACTCTGTGTGGTCATCCAGACCCCAAGTTTTTGAAGCTCAGTTGATTCCCACATACACGATGTAAACTATTACATAGTCTTATCTTGTTTCTCACAACGGGCAAGACCCACATGAGCTTAGGGATGGATTTCTAATTACTTCTCCATTGTTGTAGGAATTCATTGAAATAAAAAAGAATGTAAATATTCATTCCATGAAAATAGTTTATAATAAATGCAATCAAAGAAGGATAATATTATGAGTTTTATAAAAAAAATAAGGACTATATGGATCATCACCTTTGACAGATTTCTCAAGTGTTCCAACCATCTGGATTGTAGCCTCCTGGGCTCCCTCTTTCCCCCTAAGATCCATCTCTTCATCAAAGGCTGTAGATTGTAACTCATCATCCCAAGACTGTGCTCAAACCTACTCATCATTGATCTCAATCATTTTTCGACTGGTTTGCAAAACCTCCTCTTACACATCCTTCAACATGGCCCTCAACTGTTCAATGTGTTCAGAATAGATTGTGATAAATGACACTCTTTCATTTTCTTTCTCTTCAAGGTGTCAGGCTTGTTACATAGAGTTATGAAATTATTGGGTATTATCTGACTCCTTATGGCATAAGGAAATATTGGAAAATTGACTATTCTCCCATGTTTTCTCATCCATATAATCCTGGATCCTTATGTGAAGATGGTGAGAATCCACCCCTCGAGCACAATGAAAGAATATCTAGGTGGAAGTGACCCTATCCATCTTATCCATTATGCATGTGACTGAATGAGAAAGTGTTTGATTCACTTACATGCCTTAAGATGCATCATATGGATCTCCTCATCCGCATTTGGGTTAGAATCGACTATCTCCTCCGGGACTTCAGGCCTGCAATCTAAAAAAACAACCATGATTTTAGTAGCAAGGTCCTCTTATGGAATTCATTATTATTCAGCAACTTCACCCTCACTGGACCAGAGCTCTACCCTGGCATCATTATCAACCATGATTGCAGCCTCCAACACACCATGTCCTAGGGCGAGGCCAGGTCGAAAAGTTGGATCTGCGAGAGATGGTGTAATCACTAGTAGGGCCCATGCAGGTGTTCCAATCTTGACAGTTTGTCAAGCCTCAAACCATTCAATAACTATGGTGGTATTCAATATATTCTTCAGCTGAATATCCCAATAAAATATGATATCCAATGAAATTAAATACATATAAGTTCCAATCATGACAGTATCCAGTGCCTGTGTCATGGTGGAAGTCACCACGATAGGAAATCTCGTGGCAGTTGTTTTCCCGATCACCGACATCAGCTCTCTCTGAATGGTGTGAATGATGGGAAACATGGAGGCCACCATATCTTACCTTACTTCGGGTTCCTCGCTTCCCACTTCAACCACAGTCAATTCCCTACCTTTCCAAGTTCTAAATGTAGAATTCTAGGATGTTATATCACCTCTACGGGTACATAATTATTCCATGAGGGGAAGGTTTTCTAGATACCCATATTATTGTGTTCCTATGTATGGATGAATTAGGTCGACATGTTAAAATTGCGAAAAAAATAATGACTAGTGGCGTAAAGGGATAAAAAACTCCACTCGAGCTGCTCATCACCTTCTGCGCCAGAACATGAAATTTTTCCTCTTTCATGTGGGCTGTGCTGGTGATAAGGCGTTTCAAAAATTCATTCACCACTCAAACCTTCAACCTCTTCTTCTACATCTTCCTCTTTGTTTTCATCTTCTTCTTTTTCATTATCCTCTTCCTCATCATCTTCTTCTTCCTTTACATCTTCATCCTTGGATGGTAGCCTTCTAGGTCATGTTCCTGGAAATAAATCGCTTTCAACAATAGATACAACTCTTCATAACTCGCTCCTGGGCATGCGTACATATCCATGGTTTTCAGGTATGAATGCCAGTGATGAATGTTTACTATATCCTTCAAATAGATGTGCCCTATGTCTGGAATGTAGATCCCAGTACACACTAGTCTCTGTAACAACTCTTTGGTTGACATAGATTGTCGTAGTGTCCTCCAAGAAGACCTAAGAGATGGAAAGATAGTTTCAAAAGTTGTATATATGAGGTGCTTGAGCTGATTCCTAGGAAGTCCCTTAGATTTCCCTTGAGGCAACCTGTGGGACCACCCGTCCTCATAATACAAAGGCATGTTCTCGTCTTGCAAGGAGCCTACTGATGATGTTCCACCTCATTCCATTCTAAACACTTGGCATATTCTTTTTCTCACTTCCCCCATAGCACCATGTATTCCTCCTCTCTCTCCGGGCTCCGCGTGTGCTTCCTTGATATGTTGGATGAGATTCCATAAAATCACCTTGGGGTATGTTTTTGTCCAATGGTCGGTGTACTCTGTTAGCAGGACAACACTGACATCGGTAGGGGGAGAGTGATGAATTCACCTAGTGCTACAGTCATGAACATGAGCCACAATTGGTTGAGGATTCACGGATTCCGCTCATCTCAAACCCCTATGTATACTCTCTTTGTCATCCGATGCATGCACCTGAATTTCATAATAAACTTGGTCGTCACATACAGTTCATAGAAGATTTTTCAATCGATCTAGGCTACCATCACACCACCCCTAATGTTCTTATATGTATTTACTCTTCTACAGAGGTCCCCTTCCATCATCTACCATCTGACCAACTGGGGTCTGGAATTGATTAAATTAGAAATTGGTATGGATACCAATATTGATATTGATCCCTTCTTCTCTAAATGCCAATGGGAAGATTCTAGAAATGTTCAAGTGGGATGGACGCATGACATCACCTAGATGGAGAACAGTATTTGGGAATTCATACCAACCTTAGTGGGCTAAGACCTGGTTGTGAAGGATCTAGAATGGACCATATATCCTTATGGGTATACTTCCCCTGAAGATGTGTACAAGAATATTGTATAGCCTGGACAATATGGGCACCCCCAGAATAACCTTGTTCTTTTCTATCATGATCTTGGACATCAATAGTGTCCCTAGGCGGACCCACATTCTCATGACCCTCACTAGAAAGAGCCACCCACTCAATAAGTCAACATGGAACATGAAATATCATACATTCTGGTCTAGAGATTCATTTATGTTGAATCCCCATGGTCAGTACTCTCCTGTTTCTTGAACCATGAAATCTGATCCCAACATTCCCCTCTGTGATGTGTTCAAGCACTAGTACCCTCGTCCTGGAATTTTTATAGCCTTTTCCTATGTTAGGAACAAACTAAACCATACAGTATAATATAATTCCTTCAGAACATATATTATATTCAACTTCTCTTTAGCTAGCGCCAGTATAAGCCTTGCCAGAATGGGGGTGCATGTTCTTTCCCCCCATAATTTCTATATTTGGAGGAACATGTCATAATGGTATCCCTCCAAGGGGATTCCCCCAACGAAATGGACTTCCAACATACTAATACCTACCTCCGTATGGTGGAGGAGGAAGGTGTTGGTATCAGGTGGCCACCACCTGAATTACTCTGGTACTAGGACCTACTACCTGTAGAAGTGAAATTGTGATGTCCAAACATCATCAGAAATCTTGATAGACTGCTGCTCTTACCCAAAATCCATGCATGGATGGCATAACTAGTATGACCATTACCATTCACTTGTGATGTTTCCCCTGGACTTGAAGTCCAACTCTTTCCAACCCTTTGTATTGTCAGAAATAATTCTTCTGAAAGTGATCGCATAATGAGATAGAGATTCCTTGGGAATCAGATAACTTCATACAACAGTCTTAGACTAATGATTCATGGTATAAATGGTTGTGTTATGTGTTTCTCATGTAGGATGGTCATTTCTCGTGATGTTGAGTTGTGGGAGGCTATCTTCGGGTGTCACCCACAACCACGGTGTATCAGTTTCGAAGCCAAGCATCTACACATCCTCCGAAATGATGAGGTTCCATATCAGCTGACTATCACTCAGGAAAAAATATTTTTGATCATTCATAAGCCTGAAAAATAGAATTTTATTATCAGACACAACCCACCACTCATGAGTAATCCTAGTGTTTATGATCAACTGACTGCCCCTTTCACGTGTGCAGACGTAGTGTGCACGCGCAAATGAAATTTTTGTGCACGCCGACCATATGCATCTCTACTTTTTTGAATGACCCTCAGAATCAGACCTCTGGGTTACCCTTCAGCTCATATTTTAAGTGGGGGGCTTTTGATGATGCCTAATTATAACTAGGGCCCTTAGGGGGAAACATTAATGAAACCAAAAGCATGTATAGAATCAATAGATATATTTGGGATGGTAAAGGGAGTTGTATGAAAGAATTAATGGGTGCACACAGTATTCCTGGAGGTGCGTAAACCCTTGCACACCCAATGCGACGTAAATTAATAATTCATCAAAAATAATCTGAAAAGTAGAATAAGAACTAATGTGAAAGGAGAATGGTGGTTCACAAGATTCATTTCAGCACACAATCCCTTGCGCCAGCTGTGTGATGTCAAGAATTTTTTATGCACCACAACTCTTGCATGCCACCCCCAATTTTTTCTACTTTAAATATAAGTGTAACCCCTACACATCAAGGATGGTTATGGAAGATGAATTGATGCTCTTCCATTCAAAATTCACACCTTTTCCAAATGTGTGGAAAACACCATGGAATCAAGGAATTGGATCTTTCGTGATATGTCTCCCATGTGTCCTCCTTTAGGTGGGCCACATGGTCTTGATCCCCACCTATTTCCATTTATCCTATGGAATTTTCATGAAAAATATATCTCTTTCATGCATGTTTATCCTTTCATAGGAACTGTTTTTTGTGAATCCATTCATTTTGTGCACAACTGTCACATCTTGGACGTAGCATCTCAACTTGCGAGCTCCCATCATCATGGGTTGCATGTGTCTACCTCACCCAAATGCACCATTTTTGATCCCCTCTTCTACAAAACACCCATATCGTGCACATTAATATCACATTCGGCCATCCAAGTTCGTACGAAGTTATTTCTATGTCCCTGAGGATGTGTTTCATGTTTCATTTCTTAGCCTTATGCTTCTTGACATAGGCATGCTAACAACTATTATTTCTTATTATATCCACACTAAGGTGATCCCATCAATGGATTACTCCATAACACCTCCTCACCATGGAATTGTTAATGCATTCCATTCCCCAAAGGTAGGTGCGTATTAATTAAAAAACTATAAGGGGTACAGAGTGAAACCTCCTCATCTGAGATCTTGGACATTAAACTACCTTGTCTCATCGTCCTCAGTACATGAAATTAAATTGTAACCTCACCCCACACAATATACTCGGGGTTCCCCATCTCAGAAATTCTCCATGCCCAGTGGTCTCCATGAGAGTGAGATCATTCTTCACATGGAATGAGATCCTCTTAACCGGAATGACATCTATCCATAGGGAAGGGAAACCATCTTGGTGTAATCCCCTAGCCTTTCTTGCAAAAGACAACATTCCTTCTCCTCCTATCTTCTTATGTTAGAAGGACTTGATAAGAGGGGAACATAGAACTTCATCACCTCGTCCCTCCCCCTCTAGGATTTATCTCCATCGGGCCTCCATCCTAGAGTAAGGCCGAATCACCATATCCCTAAGAGGTTAACAAAGTGTAACCCCTATTTCTTCCTTGGGTTGTTAATCATGCACAACCCTCATCTCAATTCCACATGGACACACCATTTCTGACATGATTTCCATGACTTTGATTACTCTTGTTTCTCACATTGATCATGAATCACATGGGCTTAGAGTAAGAATCTATCATGATTCCCTACATGGGATGGCTTTGATTATAAGACCCACACCCTTCCTGAACAATTTGGAATTTGATCCTAATTTCCAAGACAGGCTATATAGGAAGACTCCCTGACGGTCAATCCCATTACCCACCCATACCGACCATCTTCACGTCTGTTCATCCTTGTCCTACATGGTTTTAAAATGTAAACCCTCTTTTCCCTCTTGCATGACTTTAGATTGTTCCCATTCGAACAATCTATGTTTTGATCTCTCTCTCTTAAATAGGGAATGTAGGAAGCCTCCCTAAGGATCAACCCCAACCAATAGTAATCCATTATAGTCCCCATCCAATAATAAGAAATTATAAATATAAACCAATGATATGCTGTTGTAATCCCCTTTGTAGGTTCCACATCTCTAGTATTCCCAACGAGCATAAGAGAAACCTGGGCTGCTAACCGTACATAATCCCCAACATGCCTTCAGATCACTTTCCTCTGGGCATACCCTGATTCAATGCCCCATACCAGACTATGTGGACTATGATTCCCTACAAATTGGAAATGTAGAAGCCTCCATAAGTTTTAATCCCATTATTCATTTCTCATATGAGTTTCCACCATGAGCCTCTATGTTCCGTGTATATCATGCCCCTACCTAGAGGTTCTACCTCCTCTGGGTCCCATCCGTGCGTCTATTCTGACAAGCATTCTCCTTAGGTGTCCAATCACTTGAAAATAACTACGTGAACTTTTATTCCCAACCTGGAGGATATATAGTAATTCTATTCGAGGATCAAGACCAACATCATTATCGTTTTCACATTGGTTTTGTCTCATTATCCATCGTTTCACTCAACAATACAACATCCATCCTAGTTTTACCTAGGCAACCACATCCCAGTTAGATATTTTTATCCACATCCACACTGCTCCTAAAAGTACCCAAGTCACTAACCATGCATAACCCACAACAAATATTTGTGTCGATGTCCTTTGTGTGAACCTAGATTCCATTATTCTTCCTTCGTACTATGTGGTTTTTTATCCCTATCTCCTAGATGTGGTACGTAGAAAGCCACCCTGATGTAGAATCCCATCCAAAGATAAATCATGGAATTCCATTTATAGGGACCCAATCATCCTCAGATCCCTATTCATGGGATTTTCTTAACCTCCCATCTTTTAGGACTCTCAGGTGATCTCTCCCGGGGCTGCACCAATCCTATCCACACCTATTAGTGTTCTAATCACCCTGATCCATCTCCTCTAGACATTAAACTCGTGACATACCAACGGTTAATCATATAAGTGTGAGAAAACCATAGATACATGACTATGGAATAGTATAATCCCCACACTTTGCATGGGATGAATCGAGCTTCCATGCCCTCAAGGATCCCTATCATAAGGGAAAGAAATCAAGACATATTAATATTTCATTATCTAGACATTCCAGTGTTGTCCAACGTGATTAATATAATAATTTAAGGGTGATGCTCTGATTGGAACCCTTGTAATATCCAAACATAAGTAATAATTATCCTATATCCATGATGATATGGAACAAGGGATTGTTTTATAAACAACAAATTAATCTTTAAGGGAGACCCAGACTAGGTATCAAGATCCTGTGAGGAATCCATGGATGGAGAGACTAACATCCCATCATCTCATTTCGATAATGGATCAAACATCCCAGAATAAGCGATAGATGCCGCCCACCTTTTGAAAGTTGGAATGCTGGGAAATAATAAGGGTATCATATACAGATAGTTGTTTTCCCTGGCGAAATCTTAAAAAACAATGGGTTATGGGGTGGGTGGTGTTAGTGTTTGGGTTATTCAAGTGCGGTGGAGGAAGGTAAGGTGAGTCATGTGTATGAGGGAATCCTACAAACATGGTGTATTATTACCATGGGTTTCTTTGGAATCTTTTATTAGGTCAAGTGATATTTTCTTGTCAATCATGATTATATTGGTTGAAAAACCATTGAATTGATAGGGCTTGTTGTTATGTGCCACTGGATTGGTCATTTTAGGGTGGCCAATTTGTTATATATGATTGTGTAGCATAATATACCGACATGTGGGCCTAAATAAAGTATCTCTAGGTTTCACTCTAGTGATATATATGTAATGGAGATGGTAAGTATCTATATTTCCATGTTTATATTTGTATGCACTTTGTTTTCTATTTATATGGATTGTTTATTTTCAGAATATTTTTGTATTTACCTGGTTTTTTTAATTTAAAATGGTAAATTAGCTTACAAAAATAGTGATTTGGGTGTAGTGTATAAAAAATAATGAAATTTGTTTAATAATTTAAATGTAAAAAATATTTCATATATATATATATCATACTTTTATTAGGACTGTGTTTAGCAAGGAAATGCATGGATTCTATGGGTATTTCCTACTATGTTGTTAGAGTCACACCCTACATAAATTATTTTTTGTCGGTTGACCTAATATATTTATTGAGTTCTTGTTTCTTATACAGTTTCTCAAGGATAAGGTTAGGATTGCTCATGGAGATGACTGTAAGGTTACATGAAAACTGGGTAATCCTTGGTTTGGTTTCTATTATTATCTATGCTAATAATATTGTCCACTCTCTAGTTGTTATGTTGGAATTTTTATCATGATCCATTTATAGTTTATTTAGATTATGATATTGTTGGTTCTTCATATACTTAATTATATTTAATTTTATCTTAGATTATTGGTAAAAAAATACTTCCCATGATGATTACTTTGATGCCCAACACTAGCTGCAAGCCCATTAGGATTGTGGTCATCCTTCAAGCCATGCCTCCAATGGGTCAGATGTGGGGATGGATTGAATCTTGGCATGGTTTGTGACAATTCAATTACTAGGTATGATTGAATTGATCATGGGTAAATGAATAATGATATGGAAGTATTGTTGTTATAGAGAGACTGTTCAACATGCCATTATGTAAACACTGAATATTAGAATGGGGTATGATCATATGATAAGCGGTTCTTTTGAAAAAAAACATGATTTATTATTCAGATGTCATGTCGGTGGATGTGGGATTATTCCCATTTGGGTCATGGAATTATTAGTGTGATTTGAAGGTAATTCTTGAGGTAGATCATGGTTTATAGTGTAAAACCATGGGTGATATGTTGCTCTGTCATAAAATATTTTGGGTGAACATTCATCATCACATGATTACATGGGTGAACCTATTTCATTTTATGATTTTGTGGGTGAACATTTTTTATGTGATTTAGGGTTGAAAATATTTTATCACATGATTATGTGGATAAATCTTTTAAAAAACATTTTCACAGTTCCAAATGATTCCAATATTATATGATACCATGGAAAAAATATATCTATTTTGGTACAATATATTGGGATACAAACAAGAATCTAGGTGTGGTTCTTATTCATGAAAATACATTATTTTAGTAATGTATTCTTTTGGGGTTGTGTTGGTGGTCATATAAACGATTTAATTGAAAATTCATCCAGATGAGTATTGAAAAAACATTACATGAATTTGGTTGTGATGGGATCAGAACCACATCAGGAGTGTTGACCGAGGTGTGGTTGTTGGTATTTATAAATCTAGCGGTGTGTATTCTATAGGTGACTCCTATATTAGGGAGATTTTTTTTAAATTTTTTAATGTGAGTGGTACATTATGGTGGGGAGATCCATAAGAAATATACTGAATTATATGACGACACTAACATGTTGTAGGTGTGATAGGTGTAATGAACATTTTATTAATATTTTTCTTCACAGTGAGTGAGTGGATTAGTATCTATGAAATATAATTTTTAGTGTTTTGAGCTACATAGTGGGTGAAGGGCTGATCATTTCAGATTATAATCCAGTGAATTCATTGTGAAACAAAAATTGGGGCTATATGGGAGACATGGATTAAATACACCATGGATTCTCAAGGATGATAATTGATATGGGGGGCTATTTATTATGACTCATGTCATTATGGATAAAAAAATTATATTAAATTTTGAAATTCCAATTTTTTTGGTAGTTTGTTTTTATAACTGAGCCTTGTAATGGTGTTACGAGGTTTTGAACATTCATAAAATGGTTTTATTGGAGAGGTCTCAACACTAAGTATATTCCTTAAGGGGTTGGGAGAACATCAGAGTAGGAACAAGTTTTTCGAGATGTTGAAAATAGCATCAGTAGATCATTCGAGGCACTAACATATAGTTAAAACCATTAAAATTAGGGATAGAGGTAGGGGAACCCTACCTAAAATTTTTAATGAAAGGCTGTGATTTTGGATTTTTTGTTAAAATAAATGAAGGGTTTTGGACCCCCACATCATATTCAGATATATGCATACATGGGGGGATCACAACTATCCCCTTCATTCTTTTCAAAATAATCTAATTTTGATATAATTTTTAATCTGTGTAATTTTTAAACTATTATCCTTTTATTATTATTTACTATTTATTTTCACTATTTTCCTAGTTTTCGTATAGGGGTTCAGTTTTCATTATACTATGGAATTGTGGAATCAATATAATTTTTTGGAGATTTTTTCTGAATCTCCTAGAGGAAAATAAATGATTCTATCAACACACATGTTATTTTGGTTTCGGTTGATGTATGATACTACATTTATTTATTTATTTTTTAAATTAAATTATTTGGTGACTAACGTAGAATTTGACATTAGGGGCTTGTCGAAGGCTAGTGTCATAGGTGTGTCTTGGACCCTCTGAATGTAGTTGGTTAATGTTTTGGTGATCTGATGGTGATCAATGAGATGTTTGGGGACTATTTAATAATAGTTTTACTGAAATTATTTATAATATTTTTTTATAATTAATTATTTATTTCAAGTATGATGTGGTAGGAACTTATGATTTAATGCATCCTTACTCGAGGCATGTAAAGGTATGTCTGAGGCATTGTCATGTCCCAAGAGGATAGAGAATTCATGATGGATGTATGAAGCCTCTTAAATAGAAAGACATATGTGTGTTTATAATTAAATACACCTCTCTCTATACATTTTATCAAATTTAGTATATGAAATTTGATAGGGAGTGGATAAATGTTATAAAGATAATAATGTTGGGCCTCCAATGCTTGGGGAATGTTCACTCTAAAATATTAATAATTCAAAATCACCAAAAATTTTTCCAAGGTGTGAATGAAAATTATTGGTAGATTAGAGGCCTTTTGTAAGTCACAATATATGATCAATGAGGTGAGAAGCCAAAGTTTTCCTCTATATGGATTATCACAAAGGTACGAGGGTTATTTTCCTAGTGGTGATCAGTCAGATGATCATATTTCTCTTTCCTGATGAGTGAAACGCTATTGAGGGTGGACTATTCCATGGTGAGGGTTTTGAATATTAAGAGTCCCTAGGTACATGATTTAGTTCTTTTGAGTGGTTTCCTCTAGGTGGAAAAGTCCCTCATGTGACAATTCAGAATGAACCTAAGTGTATGTCTTGGGGATTGATTGGGACATGGCATCAATATAACATAAGGTCTTCAAGAGAATAAACCTAGGATAGTACCAAGGTAGTGGGACCAAGAGTGCCATGATTTTTATGAAGTTTTACTAGACCATTAATCTAAGACCATGAAAAATCTACGAGTTGTTCCATCACTATAATGTGATTTTTTCAATATGGTATAAATGATGAGAGGGAGTGTCATGTCTAGATGGCCAATTTTAAATCATGAGGGACGAGGTGAGACACATTCTGATGAGGAGGTATATCTCAGTAAACTAGCATTATTGGTTTAATTTGAGGTCTCCTTATTTATATGTGACCATGTATGTTTGTGATCTCCCATGAAACTATTGGGATATGTTGGCATGATTTGACCTCCCTAGAGCTTGTAGAGATTATTTGGTGTGATGTGACCTCCCAATATTCTACGAGGAGGAATCAAGGAACCCGAAGGACCGTTTTGTGAGTAGCTTGGGTCCAGGACCACCATTATTATGACTGTGATTTTTTTCTTGATAGAACTATTTATATGATGCATGGGTTGAGGACCACATGCAAGAGGGTTGTGCATTGTGATAGACTTTTCTATTAAAAAATATTATAATGAGTAATTTCATAGGGACTGAGTTGTGGTATGCTAAAAAACGACACTTATGGGACCTACCTTAAGATATAAGGAAGTGGGGAGGAATCTAGACTTGTTAACATATACAATTAATTAAGGTAACCAAACATGGATTAAAAATACCTATTAGGCTAGGGTTATTAATCCATATAATGATATAATGAACCAAAATGATGTCGAGTTATATCATGGTTATGGAGAATCTATTATCAGGCATCATGTTGGCCTAGTTGTCACAAATTGAATTGATGCATCTGGATTTGTGGTATTCTAGTTAGTACCCAATTTCATGGGACTTGTGTAAACTAATTATATTACATGATGCATACACGAATATGGTTGTTTATTATAAGGGAAGTTGGTGATTTGTTATTGAGAAGTATTTCTCACACACATTATAGGAACCTTGGTGCATGTACATAATTTATATATGTTATTTGGATCAAAATAAGATGATTGTGTGATTGATATGGTGCAGCAAGAACCATTCTGGTGATAGGGTGTGTGATTTTTGGGGATTTTAGTATTGAAATTTTGTTAGATTTATATTTTTTTGGTTTATTATTTACATTGTTTAGTCAGTGGGAGATAAATTGTATGTTTATTTGAAAAATTTATTTATTATAAAATTATGTTTATTTATTTATGTGTACATTGATGTTATCTTTGAGTGTGATGCTTGGTTATTCTACATTTTTATTTTCTTTACACTGATCCAAGAGAATAATTTCTCCACTCTAAGTGTTAAGACATTTCAATTAGTCCACATCCTTCATAATATTACGATGCATGCTTGAGGTAATTCGGTGAGCTCATTCTATGAACTGTCTACTTACCAAGGGTTGGGGTGCTACACCAACATTATTTTTATTCCTTTTTTATACCTTAGGTACAATATTTTACTATATATATTAGAAATTATTAATTCCAATATATCATTTCCTTCTATAGTTGATTTTTTTTTCTTAAATAATTTTTAGGCTTAGCACAGGGGAAATGGTTTTTCATATTTTCCATGGGATTAATAACTGTAATTCTTTGGAGAAGTAAGAGGTTGTCTCATTCAGGTGTGGGAAAAATTCTATTCAATTCTCTCATATTAATGGATACAACATCTCTATATATGTATATAATGTATATGAAAACATGAATATATATATAAAAGTGCAACAAATAATAAAATATAGAAAGATAAATTTTTATTATTGGAATATTTGTTTATCATTAGAATAAGAAATCAATTTATCATGGATGAAACATTTGAAGGTTTATGAAATTTTCATTAATTTCTAATGACTATCAGGCATTATGCCTAAGATGAGACTCCTCATTATGTTATTATTTTATATATTCACCTACAAAGCCTGATACTCAATGAGTACCTTTTAAAATTCCTCATGATAATAAAAATATTATTTTCCTCATTTGTGAGGAATTTAAAAAAGTCATTACTATGACATAAGATTCATTTAAAAATAATTTGTAATGTTTTAAGAACAATATCATGTTTGAGGTTATTTGACAAAGTAATTTCACTAGAGTGTAGTATATATGATATAGATTATTCGTAAATTAAAGGATTTAATGATTAAAATTAGAAGGAAATTGGGTCAAGGATGTTTATTTCAAATGTAAAATTTGATAAAATAATTCTCAAAAAAATATAAAATTTTCTCAACATAGGCTTCATGATTCATTATGGTTATAATATAAATTTTTTATCATGTGTGATGAAATCTATTTTGTAGTGAAATTATATATATAAATATATATATATATATATCATCACATATTTAATATTATTATTTCAATGTTTATAATTTCTAAAATATGATAATAAATTGATACGTATCAAATTATCAATATATTATTAATTTTTGTATATTAATTAAATATTTGGTTAAAATAGTGATTTCAGTGTATTAAAATATTAATCTAAATTATAACCTATAAAAATAATATGATTTATATTTTTGGTTGACATTTATAGATAAAGGAGTCCTTTACGTTATAAGGAACTATTATCTAGTTTTGGGATATTGATTTTATTACGTATTTTATTTAGTGAAACAGGTTTAGTAAAACTTAAAAAAACCATAATGAAATGTGATATATTAAAGTGTGGATACGAAAATAGTATTCCAATATTCATAAATCATATTTTGGTATAAATAAATCATTATTTCTTATTTTGATGCATTTTAACTTGTAAATTTATACATAATAGATGTTCTGTAAGGTGAGTTCCAAATGAGATGCAATATCTCTCCCTAATATATTAAGGAGAAGAAAATTTATTTAAAAAGACCATTATATATTTTGATATCAATAAAATACCATTGGAGATAAATTTTGGAGGGGCTTTATTATAGGTTTTTTGTAAGACAATTTAATTTAAGCAATGGTCATATCAATATAAATAATCAGTGAAACACGGAATAATAATGGTTATGATATCCTATATATATAATGAAATGATTTTTTTAGTATAGTAACAATATGGAAAACACTTATTAGACCCAATGATATTAATATATAGACAAAATGGTCAAAAATAATTTTGGATAGAAGAATATGTTGGGGCCTAATGATTAACTACGATCAGTTGGTTAAAATGAAATACACCATGTTACTAAACATGATAACCCATAACCTCAAATAGAGAATGTTTTTTTTGTAAAATAATATACCATTGACCATTATTATGAAAATGAGGATATATATGACAAAATTTGGATATTTATTATTACTGTTTCTAAAAAATGAATGAACTAGAAAATTAATGAATCCATTATTGAAAATTTAATGAATTATCTACATGGAGGGAATTCATTATCTATAAGGGAAAAATTTCATTTTATATGGTTCCTAACAAACTTAAGAATGATTTAACAAAAAACCATGTAAAGGTTACTTATTAAAAGAGATGAATGATGGATATCTATCGAACGAAATACGATGTGTGAGTGAAGATCAGTAGAAAAGAGATATTTCTTTGAAGCTATTTTACCAATGTAAAATGATCTTTGGAACCAACTATTACCACATTTATTGATAAAAAAACATAAAATATATATTTATTATACTAACAATATAAATAAAAAGACTAAATAATATGGATCACAAATATTTGTTAGATGGGTTCTAAAATTTAATTATATTGGTTCCCCCATTTTAGTTAGATGAATTCCTAATATATTTCATTCTTGGGAATATTTATTAGATTATAAACCCTAAATCATAAAGTATAAATGTTTTTCTTTCAAATGTATGTCTTATTTCTGGAATTCATGTAATTGTTGAATTATTGTAGTGAACATTCATTTCCTATTATGTGAGTATTTATTATTATATAATTTTATCATTTATACTTATCTCAAATGTAAATTATTACATGATAAAAATATTTTATATTTTGAGTGAGTTGAACCTCAATCACAATATGTGAGAATCTTAAATGACACACTACATATTTTCAATACACGATTAAGGGATGAATAATTATCGTTATGTTTTCTATGGAATTGAAAAAAAAAATTGATCATTAGTGGATCAATCTCATCATATTTGAATAAAAATATACTTCATGATCTTGTTGTTATTATGTTTATACATTAAAAAAACTCAAGGTGATTAATTTTTTATTCCATGGATATTTTCCCGGATTTTATGACTTTGAAGGATAATTTATTTTTAGATAATGACATATGAATAAATTGTAATGTAACAATACAATTAATAAAAAGTAATTATTTATTATATATCATTGATATACATCATTAATTTATAAAAAATTCCCCTTTTCCAAATTTTTTCATGTTAATACATTATTTTAAAAAAGAAATAATATGAAAAAGAAACAATCATAGGTGATTACATTGATACAATGTAAAATCATTTATGGAGAAAAATTATTGTCAAATCAATAGATTAATCTATATGATTTTTTATATTTAATATTATAAGTAACTCTTAATAAAGTATTTATTCATGGTATAGAAATAGGTATTTTTTAATTAATGTCATCAAAATAACCACAATTACCCATTTTTAGTGTTGGGTTATAATAATCCATAAAAATCATAGTAACACTCACCATAATTTTGGGGAAACCACTAGTGTCATTGTGGTAGGAAAATTTTATTTTTTAACAATTCTAAGCCATCTAGAACAATTATGAGGAACCACTAGGGTTATGGGGAACAATGTTATAACCCTATTCAAAATTATAATTTACACCAAATAAAAAATTAACAATTTATTTTATTCTAACAAAATTTCAACCATGAAAAATATTTTAAAAATCAAAAAAAAATATACCCCCCTTCAATAAATATATTCCATAATAATTTTAATAAATAGAATACTCATCAAAAAATTCCCCAAAGCTCTTTACATCCTCCAAAACATATTTATGACTATAAGGGATTTAATTTGGTCATTATAAGTATTAATTTGTTTAAAAATAGTATAAAATTTATTTAGTAATTTTAGTGAATTTTGGTTGAATTATTTTCTTACAGAATATTTTTTGTCGAGTTTTTTTGATAATTTTCACAGAATATGAATGTTATTTTTTATTTAGTTGAAGAGATTCCTATAATACTCCATTTGAAATAATAAGATGTAATTAATTAAAAGTAATTAATGAATGAATTTTTTAGATATTTATGAGACATGTAATGCTGATTGATTTCATTAGACTATAAATTCATGAAATAATGAAATGGATATAGTAATACAAATATTCCGATGATTTTACAAAAACCTCTATATCAATTTCATGTAACTATTGTTATGAATTTTATTTACATTTTTTTCGACATTGGTTGCGAATATTTTTTATTATGATTATGTTTCATTGTTAATATTATATGATTCATATTATAAATAATATTTTTCATCTAAACATATTTATGATGACAAGAAGGATTAAATACAAATTTGAATATGAGAATCTAGTTTTCATTTTATTTATAGTATTTTTGGAAATTTGCGGTGATATTTTACATAGTTTTTTAACTAGTGAAATTTTGATGAAATATTATTTTTTGTAAAATTTATAGAAAATTATTTTTAGGAAGGTATTTTATTAATGAAAATGAATTAGGAATTTAGATGTAATCATTCATAAAATTTATAAATGATTATTTCCAAGAAATTGGTTTCCCTTTAGTAGTAAAACTAATATTTTTAAAATGGCATGATTAATGATGTGAGAAATTATTGATATCATTTAGTTTTCTTAAAGAATACAATGTAATATTTCTATTCAAAATAGATATTAATACAACACTTAAATATGAAGAGTTTATGAGATTCATATTTCAGAAGAAAAGAGTTGATATGATTCATTTATATTATAACTATCCATTAATACATTCAATAAATATCAATTTAGGATTGTCAGTGGGGGATTATTTAGTCAGTTAAAATAATAAGTGATGACTTTTCAGGTTTCTAAAACCTTAAGTGCAATATATTATTTTTCTCTCCCATGATATTCATTTTCATGCTCTAAATTTTAGAGTTTTTTTTTAAAAATATTAATATTTTTCCTATTGATTTTTGTCATATATATTATTCACTAATTCTATTATATTTATGTTTTAGTTAGCCGCGAGTCATATATTGGTTCTATTGTGGTAATTGGGAAATTATAGTATAAAATGATTGAGATATTATTTTTTACCAAATGTGTTATTTATTTTTGAATTTGAATATTTCAAATTTTATTTAAATCCTTATATACTTTTGTTGAATTCTTTTAGATCCTCTATAAGTGGGTTTTCATGAAGCTTGTATTCATACTCATGTTGATTTGATAGATTGGTTTCCACTATAGAAAAATATTAAATGTTGGGAAAATAAAAAGATTCAAATTATCTTAGATCATTATTCCCCAAGCATTTGATTTTGGTAAATATTTAAGAGGATACAATTTTTTATGTCTTGGTACATTCTAAATACCTAAAACAATTAATTTATTCATTTATATATTGAAAAATTTGGAAATTTTCATTCATGGATTAATCCAATGGGTTTTATCAAAATTATTTTTAAACAATTCATTATTAGTAAATATATTAATTAGTTTAATGATTTTTATGTAAAAAATCATGTACTTTTAGAATAAAATATTTATGGTAAAACAATAATGTTAATTCTTTTTTAAGGTCCAAACAGATATATAAATAAAGTGTGTATTAATATGATATTTATGGTTTTGATAACATTATGAAGATTTTAATTGAATTAATGTCTTTCTATAGTAAATAATAGTATTATAAATTATGTCCTTTTTATATATAATTGTTTTTTAATTAATGATGGTAAAATGAAAATAATTTTTCCAATATATTATTATTGTTCGGTTGTAATAAAATAAATTCAGGAAAAATGTGAATGTTTTCAAATCCATTGATATGTTTTCATGTATGATTAATTATAATTTTATAATATATAATATATATACATATTCCATGAAATATTATAAAAAAATATTTTTTTAAATATGTTATATGATATGGATAATATCTAATGATTGGAGAAGAAATATCAATGTCCGGATAATTTAACGATTATTAAAAAATAAAAAACTAATATAATAAATAACATGTTGATTATATATATAGTTATATTTTTTAGATATATGTGTGGAATAAATATATCATTTTTTTATTTATTTTCGTAGAGTAAAATGTAAACATTTATATTAATACGTAATTAATAAGTGACTTTTTCATTAACTACTCTTATTAAGGACAGTTTCGATTGGGGGATTTAGTTATGAATTATTTTTTACTTATTATTCAATTAGAAATGTAATAAATTATATTTATATGGATTTTTATTTATATATAATGTAGATTTGTTTCTCATACATATCATAATTTAAAAAGTAATTTTTCATTTTGCATTGGGAGTTCAATATTATTCTGTATTGGTTGTAACGCCCCGACCCCAGTTACCCAGAGTCAGTGCATTATTACATAACATTGTCATGATCACAAGAAATATCAAGTCTCGAAAGACCGATTAGTTTAGTAGCCATGGAAACACTATATTCTATAATAAAGTTTTACATTACATCATAAAAAACATCTTGTCTTCATATCCCCTAATACTATCCCTGCAGGTCATTCATAAATTACTTCTTCATAATCCAAGAAAAAATAAAACATTTAAAGGGGTGAGCTCAGATGCTCAGTAAGGATAACATTATAGCAGAAGATTTCATAGATAAGCATAAACACTTAAGGAAGTTTATAACTAAAACCAAAGTCTTTTAAACTTGAACTTCAGCATAAAATGGAAAAGATAAAATTAAATAATGCCATTTACTTACTCACATAGATATTCTACTAGTCGAATGATCACATTCAATTTCAATAACAAATTTCATAATGATGGAATGCATAATTCTATACTATCATAACCACATAGCCAAGGCCTCGTGCCAAGACCAGAAATAAGATTTTTCCAAGGCCTTGTGCCAAGACACTAGTTTGTCTCATGAGACCTACCGATGCATCGAGGAGCTATAAAGGGCTCCACCCGTCACTTACTAAGTCCAATGCATTCCTCATATGAACATGTTTAAACATAACATAAACATTAGTATTAAAACTAACATATGAAATTTCAATACATTAACCTCAAACCATGAATGTTATAAAAATAGCGCATCCACAGTCAAATATAACTCATTCGATACAATATGGAAGATTGTATTGTATCATATTAACATAAATCGAGAATAATTAAGGATATTGACATAGATGAAAATAATAATCAAAACTATTTGAGAGAAATACCCCCCCCCCCCCCCCCCGTTTTCTTGAAATCATTTAAAAGTCACACTATTTGTCAAGAAGCCATTTAAAAATAGATTTTTGAATCAATGTGTCCCATACCACATTGAAACTTTTAAAATGATTTTTAATTTTAAAACTTTAATGTCCATATAAATAAATCCTTAAAACCATTTTTAAAACATGGACATTAATGAGCATGATTTTGAAGAATAAGTCTTTAAAACATTTAAAAATGATATTTTAGTTAGAGTTTCTAACCAAAATAGAGACACTTGAATACAAATAATTGAGGTAATCAAATCTTTGTAATATCATGAGAATAAAGGGATTCATGATATACTATGTCAAAGTACATTATATACACCACATAAAAGTGATTTGGTGTATAACAACAAAGAAGACCCAATGGAATGTAAATTGAGATGAAATGTGTCATAAAGGCCGTATCCTTAGATTAAGGATAAATCAATGACATAATTATGTGTGAAAAATATAAATACACTAATTATGATTGGATATTTAGTGTAAAACAATCAAAGGACATTCACACATATTCTTGTAAAAACAACACCAACGAATTGGATGTTTATCTCAACAAATCGAGATTGAGTAAAAATTACTCTTATCATGTTCATACCGATGACTTGAGAATTTATCAATGGAGTGATTATGTGTGTAAAAAGTATATCCATAGAAAGGGGAGTGGAAATTATGAAATATTCAAATGAATAGTGATTCCATATATAATCTTGGAGTAAAATAATCAGTGAAGTATGCGTCAAGCCGAATGAGCGGAAATTGAAATTTCAAATTCCCTTATCAATTTGGTAACTTACGAAACATACACCCATGAAAGTTGGATCATAAAATGATTATGTAAACATCCATAAATTAAAGTATATTATACAATGAATACAATCATGGGCAGTACACACACCACATGCAATAAATAAGTGGTGAACAATGGAAATCTCACAAAATTAAAAGTGAGATAGGAAACCCCTTACATTGTACTTTTTCCTTGCTCGACGGCAGGTTAACCTCTTGTATAATGGTGAAATAATTGTTATTAAATTATTCAATAATCATATACATTAATATGATATCATATAAGATCTTTTAACATTTCATTGTTAATAATATCTTAGAATTATCGTCGTATCGGGTGTTAACTTACTCGTTTTCTTTTATATGATTTGTTACGTATGTCGTGGTTGTCCTGGATAGGTTGTATATTATTCATATCCAGAATGATATCATGTCCTTAAAAATTATTTTTTAATCATCAAATGATAATTATACTTGAATGGATATGATAGAGAATGAATCTCATCACGTTCGTGGAGATGGTAGTCCGTACGTACGCACGAGTGACAATATCATTCTTTTGATATTAAAATAATATATAATTGGATGTTATATCATATATACATAATAATTATCATGTTATATTTATTATTTACATGAATTACACATCATTATTATACCCACCCAAATAATAATTTATTGAATAACAATTACACCACGACGTGGAGACGGTAAGTCGTACGTACACACGTATGGTGACATGTTATTAAAAGGGTGGATAGAATAATGAATATGGTTGTACCATATATATAATTATATTATAGTATATATGAGATAATGTATTCATTATTTAATAATAGAAATAATAAATAAAGAAGAAGTGGAAGAAGAAAGGAACTTGAAAAAGGGTGGTGAAATCATTACCTCTTCTTCAGGTTCTTCCTTTTTATTTGATCAAAAGGGATCCATAGGTTGGATTTTTGAACAAAAGAAGGCCTCTAGGTTGTAGTTAGGGAATTTGAGAGAGTATTTGGTCAGGGTTTTGCCGAACCAAAAGGCTTTGAAGGTGTGAAGTAATGAGAAGGGGGAGTGCCCTTTTATAAGAGGGGTGATGAGCACCTTTGGAAACCCTAGAAATATTATTTTATAATAAATTCATATACGGTTTCTAATGGTTCAAAAGTGGATTATTTAAAGGTTAAGGTGGGTATGGGTCTAACAAAACTCATCCAATATAATTTAGACATGTTTGGGTCATTATATTATCCTTATCATTAAGTACTAACTCTTAGTTAATTAGTTTCACTTTTACAATGTCTCTTTGTATTATTATATTATATGGTTAATAAACATACTATATACATACAAGAGACCCCCAAGTGGTCCATTAATGATACACCAATCATGATATAATTCACTTGGAAAAAACTTAGGTTTTTATGAATTTAATATCAATTAATAATATAATATTTGTTTTAAAAAATCTTTTATGTCAATTTTGACACAATTCCATAATTGATTTTTTTTAAAACTCATAAAAGAATTATTACTTAGAAAACAGTTAATTAAATAAATACTAACATGCCATATTAACCTATAAAATTAGTTTAACTCATAAAAAGTCTCAAATTATATTTAATTGGGTATTTATAATATCAATTATTCTAATTTTTCACTATTATGGTAATTACTGCATCACTATTGTGTCATTAATAAATTAAATTATTTAATGTCTAAAAATTATAAATAAAATATCATTATGTAGGAAATCCTTTTAGCTTTATAATTAATATTTATTGTCTAAAATCCAACATATATAACCCTATGTAACTATTGTTTTTCTAAAATATATATGTTTGTGTCATTTTTGTATTAATTTTAACTTAATTAAAATAAAGTGTCCCTACCACTTAAAAGTGGATCCATGGGGTCCCAAAATCGACCCAAAGAGGCCAATGGTCGGCCATGTATCAACCAATAGTGTTAAGACACGTTTTAGGGTAATTTAGTATTATTATAATATTATTTTGTTACCCATTATTTACCGGATTTACCCTTTAACCATGGTAAATAAAATATTTACCAAAGTAATTATTCAAAATGTCTAAAAATAAAAGTTATCTACTTACACAATTTATACATCCTGATTCCAAATATGGAATCCATTTTTCCAAATTCAAAACACAGAAGTGGCAGAAATTAATTTAAAATTAATTCCCGTTGTTAAAACAAAAAGCGTGTTTTTAAGAGATAATAACTATCAAAAGATTGGCACTTGTTTATGTATGGTTTAATTGTGAAATTATGTCCAATGAAAAAAATTGAATTAAATGGTAAGAATATATTCTAAATATAATTTAAAACCACTTAAATTCTTAATTTATCAATATTAATTATTTTGATTAAAAAAGTAGTTTTTAATTAAAATTTAGTAATTTTCACTAATCATTAAAATATGAAAGTTATCCGAAAAGTACCAAAATTTCACCCCAGGATAATTTCGATATAATGAATCCAAAAATGAAGTCCATTTGGAGAGATATAATTTATAAAATTTCAAAAATTAGCTATTGCTATTCATAACGGCTAGTTTGATTGGTTGTGGTGTGTTAGAATCATGAAGTTGCGTACAATGCACGCCATTGCATTATTCTAAGGGATACGTACCGGGGAAGCTTGGGGTGTTACAATCTCTCCTCCTTAAATAAATTGCGTCCTCACAATTTTTTTTTAAAATTGGGCTTGAGAATATAATGGAATGTCCCACATCGAAAAAAGAGTCAATAAAACAATTACTTTAAATGAAAGGAAGAGAGGTATAAAGGTCACCCAAGATAACACATAATAGGATTCCATGTAGGAAAACATGGATAAGGACGATAAATTAAGTGTTCAGTTCTGATGGAGAGGTATATAAAACATGATCAGGAGAAATTTAACAATAAGAAAATCACAAACTTGTGTTGGGACAAACGGTCATTAGTCTCCCAGTAGGAAAAGTAAACGGACAACATTTTTTCTGTTTTAAGTTACATTACATAAGGATGAGGAATTAATTTATGATATTTAATAAGAAAATAAAGATATATACTTACTTTTTAAGTAGAGTTTCATCCTTTAATAAATTTCTACCACTAACTCATTTTTTTAACAATGAGTATTCAAGAAGACTTGGTCACACTAGAAGAGCTAGAATAAACTTCTATAGAATAACATGATCCACGTAGGATAAACTATATATTTACCTTGTCTTTAGAGATTAATCTATCCAAAATGGTTAGTATAAGATCTGATGATCCCCCAAATGAATATTCCATTAGAGAGAAAAAAAATACTAATCTTAATTTCTAAAATTAAACCAATAATACCCCAAAGTTAAATAAATACCATTCAATAATAAAATTTCCTAAAAATCATTCAATATAATCCAAACTAATATTAAAACCCAAAACATATAAGAATGTGGTATTCCACATTAAATTTTATCTCCAAATGACATATATTACTCTTAAAGTCACATACTTAAAAGTAATTAACCTAATCATTTCCGTAAATAACCCAAATCACTATAAATCCACAATAAAAACATAGATAAAAATCCACCATTACTCCTCAAAATAAATCCCATACTATTTTATTTTCCATACAACTAAGTGAACAACTTCCAAAATAACATTTATCACTTAATTACCAAATCATTTTTCATATACTAAGGGTATTCATTTGATAAGACATAAGATCCCAAATCAAATTATTAATGATCAATAAAATCATTTAACTAAAAATAATAGTCACACGAACCAGGGACTTCACGTAGTCCAGTGGTTGGTGAAAAATCCCAATCTCACTTTGGTTGTGGGTTCGATTCCCACAGCTTTGTCCGATGCGACGGGTTTTCACACGGTCTGCGTGTTGCCCTTTTTCAAAATCTATATTTTATAATATTACCAAAATGAGATAAATTCCTCTAAATACCATAACATAATTTGACCACAAATTTTATATCATAACTTGCATTTTCATCCCAAATTATAATAACTTTTAATTCTCTCAAACCCCAATGATCATATAAAACCAAATGGTTATTTATACCTATATCCACAAGAGAAGAGAAAATTATTCCTCAAATATCATTCCCACATGGCAAACTGCGGGGTTACAAATACAAGAGAAAATTGTAAACCCATCAACAAGGAGCACAAATAAATTTTAAACATTTCTCCAACCATTTATTTCCACATAACTTCTTCTTTGACCATGAAAATATCCTATAGAATATTTCATTCACTCAGGTAATGGTCAGGTCCCCTACATTTACGTCAAATGACTGTAAATGGTCTATTGGGACCATTTTTATCTTCTTCCATAGTACTCTTCATTCTTCTTCGTAAATTCTTCACTTTATGTCCTTCCTTCCCGCATGTAAATCATTTCTTTGTCCCATTGAGACACTTTTCTGGGTGTCTCCTTCCACATTTCCTGAGTGATGGAAATTGAGGATTCCATTCTCCATGATCTTCTCTGCTGGAGCTCTTATCATTCATCACCTTTCTCTTCTTTTTTGAGTCCAGGAATTGGTTAATATCTATATTGTTGATCATATTTTTGGAAAATTGATTTGGAATAAAGATGATATCTTTTATGCCTATCAACATTCCATTTTGTTGCTCATTTCCACCACCGTTCCCACCTTGTACATCATTCTCAAAGTCACGATGACTTCCTTGGAATCTATTCATTGACTAAAACCAGAAAGCAATGTGTGGGTAACAGTAGTCATAAAATCATTTAGAGATTAACATGTCACCATATTCTCAATTTGAAACACATTAGGATTAACCAAGGTCATTTCCTCTCATATTATATATTTAATACTTCAAATTGGTTAGTAAAGAAAATGTAAATTATCCTAAGCATATCCCCCGGGAGTGTCGTAACCAAGAGTGCAGAAAGCCCTGTTGTTGTGCACCAGTTCCCGTTCGAGTCTGGCTCAAAGCGGTGTTTTCGGGTTTTACCCCTAGGTACATCTGTCCCAGAGCCGCATCTACCTGCTTGTATCCAGACATGGATGTATTTCTTGTAAAACTCACAAAATCTCTACAATTCCAAAATTCAAGGAAGTTATTCTATACTAATCCTTAAATTTCATCTTAGGTATACGTGCTATAATCAGATTTTATCTAAATCTAGCCCCCAAGGTTTGTACTAAACTTCCTTTGATACCAACTGTAATGCCCCGACCCCAGTTACCCAGAGTCAGTTCATTATTATATAACATTGGCATGATCACAAGAATGATCAAGTCTCGAAAGGCCGATTAGTTTATTAGCCTTGGAAACACTAGATACAATCATAAAGTTTTACATTACATGATAAAAAAACATCTTGTATTTATATCCCCTCATACTATCCCTACAGGTCATTCATAAATTACTTCTTCATAATCCTGGGAAAAATAAAACATTGAAATGGGTGAGCTTAGATGATCAGTAAGGATAACATTATAGCAGAAGCTTTCATAGATAATCATAAACACTTAAGGTGGTTTATAACTAAAACAAAAGCCTTTTAAACTTGAACTTCAGCATAAAATGGCAAAGATAAAATAAAATAATGCCATTTACTTACTCACATGGATATTCTACTAGTCGAATGATCACATGCAATATTAATAACCACTTTCATAATGATGGAATGCATAATGCAAGACTATCATAACCACATAGCCAAGGACTCATGCCAAGACTACAAATAAGATATTGCCAAGGCCTTGTGCCAAGACACTAGTTTGTCTCATGAGACCTACTGATTCATCGAGGAGCTATAACGGTCTCCACCCGTCACTTACTAAGTCCAATGCATTCCTCATATGAACATGTTTAAACATAACATAAGCATTCTTATTAAAACTAACATACGAAATATCAATACATTAACCTCAAACAATGAATGGTATAAAAATAGCTCATCCACAGTCAAACATAACTCATTCGATACAATATGGAAGATTGTATTGTATCATATTAACCTAAATCCAGAATAATTAAGGATATTGACATAGATGAAAATAATAATCAAAACTATTTGAGAGAAATATCCCCCTTTTTTCTTGAAATCGTTTAAAAGTCACACTATTTTCCAAGAAGCCATTGAAAAATAGATTTTTGAATCAAAGTGTCCCATAACAAATTGAAACATTTAAAAGGATTTTTAATTTTAACACATTAATGTCCATATAAATAAATCCTTAAAACCATTTTTAAAAAACGGACATTAATGATCACGATTTAGAAGAATAAGTCATTAAAACATTTAAAAATGGTATTTTTGTTAGAGTTTCTAACCAAAAGAGAGAAACTTGAATACAAATAATTTAGGTAATCAAATCATTGTAATATCATGACAATAAATGGATTCATGATATACTCTGTCAAAGTACATTATATACACCACCTAAAAGTGATTTGGTGTATAACAACAAAGAAGTCCCAATGGAATGTAAATTGAGATGAAATGTGTCATAAAGGCAGTATCCTTAGATTAAGGATAAATAAATGACATAATTATGCATGAGAAATAAAAATACACTAAATATGATTAGCTATTCAGTGAAAAACAATCAAAGGACATTCACACATATTCTTGTAAAAACAACACCAATGAATTGGATGTTTATCTCAACAAATCGAGATTGAGTAAAAATTACTCTTATCAAGATCATACCGATGACATGAGAATTTATCCATGGAGTGATTATGTGTATAAAAAGTATATCCATTGAAAGGGGAGTGGAAATTATGACATATTCAAATAAATATTGATTCCACACATAATCATGGAGTAAAATAATCAATGAAGTATGCGTAAAGCCGAATGAGTGGAAATTGAAATTTCAAATTCCCTTATCAATTTGGTAACTTACGAAACATACAACAATGAAAGATGGATCACAAAATGATGATGTAAACATCCATAAATTAAAGAATATTATACAATGAATACAATCATGGGCAGTAAACACACCATATGCAATAAATAAGTGGTTAATAATGGAAATCTCATGAAATTAAAAGTGAGATAAGAAACCCCTTACTTTGTAATTTTTACTTGGTAGACGGTAGGTTAAACTCCTGTATCACGGTGAAATAATTTTTATTGAATTATTCAATAATCATATACATTAATATGATATCATATATGATCTTTTAACATTTAATTGTTAATAATATCTTAGAATTATCGTCGTTTCGGGTGTTAACTTACTCGTTTTCATTTATATGTTTTGTTACGTAAGCCGTGGTTTTCATGGATAGGTTGTATCTTATTAATATCTATAATGATATCAAGTAGTTAAAAAATATTTTTTAATCATCAAATGATAATTATAGTTGAATGGATACGATAGAGAATGAATCTCATCGCGTTCGTGGAGACGGTAGTCCGTATGCACGCATGAGCGACAATATCATTATTTTGATATAAAAATAATATATAATTGGATGGTATATCATATATACAGAATAATTATCATGTTATATTTATTATTTACAGGAATTAAACATCATTATTATACCCATCCAAATAATAATTTATTGAATAACAATTACACCACGATGTGGAGACGGTAAGCCGTACGTACGCATGTATGGTGACATGTTATTCAAAGGACGGATAGAATACTGAATATGGTTGTACCATATTTATAACAATATTATAGTATATTGGAGATACTGGATTCATTATTTTAGAATATAAATAAAAAAGAATGAAGAAGTGGAAGAAGAAAGGAACTTGAAAAAGGGTGGTGAAATCATTACCCTTTCTTCGGGTTCTTTCTTTTGATTTGATCAAAAGGGCTCCTTAGGTTGGATTTCTGACCAAACTAAGGCCTCTAGGTTGTAGTGAGGGAAGTTTAGAGAGTATTTGGGCAGGTTTTGTTTATCCAAAAGTCTTTGAAGGTGTGAAGTAATGAGAAGGGGGAGTGCCCTTTTATAAGAGGGGTGAGGGGCACCTTTGGAAAACCTAGAAATATTATTTTATAATAAATTCATATTTGGTTTATAATGGCTCCAAAGTGGATTATTTAAAGTTTAATGTGGGGATGGGTATAAAACCACTCATCTAATATAATATATACAGGTTTGGGTCATTATATTAACCTTATCTTTAAGTATTAACTCTTAGTTAATTAGTTTCAGTTTTACAATGTCTCTTTGTACTATTATATTATATGATTAATAAACATACTATATACATCCAATCGACCACAAGTGGTACATTAATGATGCACCTATCATGATATAAGTCTCTTGGACAATCCTTATATTTTTAAGAATTTAATATCAATTAATAATATAATATTTTTTTTAAAAACACTTTTATGTCAATTTTGGAACAATTCCATAATTGATTTTTGTAAAAATAATAACATAATTATTACTTCGAAAAAAGTTAATTAAATCAATACTAACATGTCATATTAACCTATAAAATTATTATAATTCATAAAAAGTCTCAAATTATATTTATTTTGGTATTTATAATATCAATTATTCTAATTTTTCAATATTATGGTAATTTCTACATCACCATTGTGTCATAAATAAATTAAATTATATAATGTCTAAAAATTATAAATAAAATATCATTATGTAGTAAATAGTTTTATATTTTTATAATGATAATTTATAGTCTAAAAACCAACATATATAACCCTATGTAACAATTGTTGTTCTAAAAGATATATGTTTGTGTCATTTTTGTATTCATTTTAACTTAATTAAAATAATGTGTCCCTATCACTTACAAGTGGATCCATGGGGTCCCAAAATTAACCCAAAGATGCCAATGGTCGTACATGTATTAAAAAATAGGGTTAAGACACGTTTTAGGTTAATTTAGTATTATTATAATATTATTTTGTTACCCCTTATTTACCGGATTTACCTTTTAACCATGGGTAATAAAATATTTACCGAAGTAATTATTCAAAATGTATAAAAATAAAATTTATCTATTTACACAATTTATACATCCTGATTCCAAATATGGAATCCATTTTTCCAAATTCAAAACACAGTAGTGGCAGAAATTAATTTAAAATTAATTCCCTTTGTTAAAACAAAAAGCGTCTTTTTAAGAGATAATAACTATCAAAAGATTGGCACTTGTTTATGTCTGGTTTAATTGTGAAATTATGTCCAATGACAAACATTGAATTAAATGGTAAAAATATATTCTAAATATAATTTAAAACCACTTAAATTCATAATTTATCAATATTAATTATTTTGATTAAAATGTTTTTTTTAATTAAAATTTAGTAATTTTCACTATTCATCAAAATATGAATGTTATTCGAAAAGTACCAAAATTTAACCCTAGGCTAATTTCGATATTCTGAATCCAAAAATGAAGTCCATTTTGAGAGATAGAATTTATAAAATTTCAAAAATTAAGTATTACTATTCATAACGGCTAGTTTTATTGGTTGTGGTGTGTTAGAATCTCGAAGTTGCGTACAATGCACGCCACTGAATTATTCAAAGGGAAACGTACCGTGGAAGCTTGGGGTGTTACATTGGCGGTAAAGTAATTTTTAATGAATCTAATAATGAGGTTCACTAGTTATGGATTTAGGTCCTTGGTGAAGATATAATATTTTTTTTATAATTAACTGATCTAGAGAGGCACTCTATGACGAGAACTGGAACATAGATTATATATACATGAACTTCCCAATAGTTAGAGTCTATAAACTGCTCCTAGGTGACATATAAAACATTTAGGAAGTTATCTTTCTGTAAAAATAACCAAAAATAATATTTATGTTAAAATTATAAAATTATATAATACCATGCTTTTGATGAATATATAGTTGCTATTAAAATTGGAGATGAAACCAAAAACAATTCTAGATGTAAAACAACCACTTTAATTGAAATCATATTAAATAAATCAATTAAGGATATTCAAAGTTCTATATTATTATCTCACTAAGAACTCACTTGTTCTTCCAAGAATAAATGTTCATGGATCTACTATTAGTGAATAACGAGTACCTATGAATTAAAATATCAAATAAATGACTCATATATATGATCTCACATGTGTTAAGTCTGGTTAGGTAAGAAAATTAATTATATGATTTCACTGAATTTCCCCCATGAATTCCAAAGTAATACTTATCCTAGTGAAGATAAAAAAACTCCATTTAAATTAACCATACACCTTCAGGAAAATAATGTTCATAACCAATTATATAAAATACGTGTTTCTATGTCTATGAAAACAATAAAAAACTTCTTCAAAAAATTAGATATCCCTTCCCATTTTGTTAATATAAACATGTTTAATTAGTAAAATCATTTTATGGAATGATGAGAAATGTATATCAAAATTAAAATTTACTATATTAGATTAAAAAATTCATCATCTATAGATCATGATCATTCCATGTGTCTCATAATTGACCACCATATGAAATACATATACTATATGATAGAACAACCTATCAATTGAAATACCTGATACTATAAATCATCACCTGATACTTCCATACCTTTCCAAAATACATCTTTTTCATTACTGATTGTTGACACCAAAAAACCTTGTATCGTGCACATTAGAAAGAAATATAATATATTTTCTTATGTAGATGATATAAGGAATGTTTACCTAAAAATTTTATCCAAATATATAAAAATATGCATGGGATGAGTTATTGAATTTTATGATTTTTCATCCACAATATTGTACAATCCTTACAAAATGATTCCGAATGTGAGGAAGCAGATCACTAAATCTCTTACTTTATGTATTTCAAGATCATATTGGTGACAAGAGGGAGTGTGTGGTTATCATTGAGGGTACGAGTGTGTTATGGTAACTTATAGGGTCAACATTCTAGGGTGGTGGGAATGTAACCTTATTTTTAAGACCCTTTAAGGATTATTGAGCATAGTGAATTCCATTTTGTCTATTGTAGAAAGTGCTTCACCATGGATCTATCTGTTTGGTACTAGTATGAACCATAGTTTTCCAAATAGAATTGATGGATTTTTTACTAGGTGTAGTTCATAGTTGATTTCACTATAAGACATGATCAACATAAAGGTCATCACACAATGGTTCTATGAAAGGTTAGGAGAAAAAATATTATTATTTATGTTACTATATAGTTGGTAGTTTTTCAAGGCATCCCATTTCAAAAATTCCTCACACCTCAAAATGTATTGGGTTATAGTTATGGTGAAAAAAATTTCTTTAATAAAATTTGAATCATGAGATTCAACATTTATGCCTTGATATAGGCACTGTCTTTACTCACTCTCGATGTTCTCAAGACCCACACACCATTTTCATTTATTAAATACCACTAATATAAAAAGGGGAATTAAAAAATACTAGGTTTATTTTTTTCTACTTCTCTAATGTTCTAGATGACCCCTTTAACTCTCACCATATATCATTGGCACATAATCGATGATTGAATGCCTTGGATCTTCCACATCTAGGACTCAAAGGTCGAGGTATTGTTTTTTCCTAGTTTTATGTTTTATTATTTCGCATACTCCTCTTATGAGATTGTTTTAATGGATATTCTCTAATTTTTTTTTGAAATAAAACAATGTTTTATGGCATCATTCATTGATTTGGTTCATGTGGTGATTCCTATTATGTTAGAAAATTCATTTACATAAGATATTTTATAGAAAAGTTTGGTCTTCTATTTGAGGTACGTGGAACTCATTCTAAAACTATATTTTATGTATATATGAATATTTGATGTTTTTTTCTTCATATGTTTCAAAATTTAGGATTTAAAAAAATCATTAAAATATTTATATTAATATAAAATTGATGGGTATGGGAGATAGTACATGCTTCACAAAATTTTATGATATTTATTATGTGTTTTCCATGTTAATTACACTTTCAAAAAATAACAACCATTGGAGGCCTTATATGTGATTCGAATGAATTTATTTTTGAATTTTTTCTATGATTATTGATTAATCCCCTCTTTCGTAAAAGGCTAATGAAAATATATATTAGTAATGAAATCATATTCTATGAAATATTGTAATTGTGATATAATATCAATGAATGTAAGGAATTAATATAATGCAATACATTTATATTAATCTGAAATTTTAATTCATACATAGGTTGTATTGTATGCTATGGGTATGTGTTCTTGCAGCTTTTCATTGTGTGGTGTGTGAAGATCCTATAAGAAATGGTCTAGTAATAGGGATGGTCAGTAATTAATGCAGAACGTGTACGATATAAAATCAATGGATTGATGTCTTAGGATGTGATGTTGGAAAATATGCGGTCATTGTGATGTGTCGATTTTGGTGTTGGGTGGATGGGATGTTTTATGGTTTGTTGATATAGTTTCCTCGTTAAATATGAAACAATGTTTAAATCATTAATTTGAATGTTTTGGGTCAGAAATTATATGATTGGGATGAAAATAAGTAGGGATTATTCTTAATGAACAAAATGAATAATGAAATTATATAATTGAATTCATGTTATGGTTAAAGTGGTTTCCCAATATATGTAATGAAATTTCATAATGAATTGATGTTATCTAGAAAAAAATAATTTTTTAAATGGATGCACATGTTATTAAGTATGTATTTTTTATTTTAATGGGTAGTATTCATGATGTGTGTTAACATAGTCATGAATGTAGATGATGTTTGAGGTCATGAGTTATTGAGGTGGTGTTGTGGGATCCACTATTGAAGTTGGATGTTATAAATAATTTTCTATTTCTTACATAACTATTACATCATTTTAAAGATAAAAAATATATAAGCTTTATGATCCAAGATCCTAATAGTTTAGTGTCTTTCATGAATTTAGGCCCATAAATTTACTATAAATAATATAATATAATCATTATTTAATTCCTTTTTATCTATATTAATAGTTTCCTTCACATTATCTTTAATAAAAGTAATAACCTAAGGATATACATCAATGGAAGGGGTAAGCTCAAATCATAGTAAGAGGAAAGATATGGACATGAATCAGTATAAAAAGGATTATACTTATCATCATCGTGATAATATAATAATAGGATCATCATAATAATCAATATAGAAAACTTTAGATAAATTCTTGGAATGTGGAAATGCGTAAATATGAAACATCATGTCGTAGTGATAAAATACCAAACATACTTTTGAAAAATGATTATATCATGTCCATGCATAGAATATGTGAATAATCCAAACATAATCATTTTAAAAAATACAGACTCATGTTCATGCATAATAAAAATAAACTCCTTATATTCATCACAATACCCAATGCATTGTATCCCTATATAATATATGGCACACTGGTCACATCCTTACATTTACATAATCATGCATTGAACATAGAACCAATATCTACAACTATAATGTAGTAACCGATATAAATAAATGAGTTCCATAAGGATTTCATAAATAATGAAAAAACATGGGGTTCTATAATGAAAAGTGAAAACATATTTGGTATAAGATTCATCATTATTGAGAGAAGAAGAAACAACTAAAGAGAAATTAAATTGTTTTTGTGAAAGAATAGTTATTTAGGAAAGTCATTGTATATTTCATTAAATTACAATTGAAATATGGGTATCCCAGAAAATAAATTTGATGGAGAAAGAAATTATATTTGAGGAATATTAAAAGAATACCATAGTGAAATTTGGTATGAAAGTGTAATTACCCAAGGAAAAGGATCTTGGTTCAATAATCCCCTTACCTTATGTTAGAATGATTCATTCACATTCATGTCCTAGATAATGAAATTATATTAATTGTATCTTAAATCCAGATCCTATTATACATGTATTTGAGTTATTATAATTTTATTACATTCTCTTAACGACATATTAATGAGTTATGTAATTCAATTTCATTGTTCAAATATTGTTTGTTTCCTTGGTTTTAATGATTTTCTCATTTGTAAACATGCATGGAAGATAATGTAAAATGATAATAAATACTTATAATCAAAATTCTATTTTTTAATGAAAATTCATAATTTTATATGGTCATATATTTTTTTAAGGTTAGGATGATTAATTAGATAAAACATAAATGATAAATCATTAGTTTCTTTTGGAGGGGTTTCCATATATCACAAAAGAATTTGATTTTATTAAATAGTTTGTTTATAAAATAGTTCCAAAACATTTTAAAAGTTATAATCTTAATATTAAAATCTGTATTAACTATTATCATGGTTTTATGACCATCCTTTATAGTGGTAATGGACGATGGAAACTCATCGTTCATGAAGGTGATAAATCAACACATCATGTGGGTTGATTTAAATTTTATAATAAAAGGATATGAGAAGAGGTTTTAAGATGGAAAATATATTAACTAAATTAAATTAAATTAAATTCATGATATAGGAGTTATCATTCCCCTTTGTATTGAAAATTTGAGGAGATAAAAATAGAATAAAATAAATTAAAAAATTATCAAATAAGATTTTACCACTTGAATTTCATTTCATTCAGATCCTCTTTAAGGAACATTATTTTGGTCTTCTATAAATAAAATTAGTTCTTATAAACTCGAAGGGGCCTTGTGATTTTAATTGGGAAGAATTCAATCAAGATATTTTTTTTGGAGTTATTATGATTAGTGGTGGTGAGGGGTAGTATTTATAGGGGAGGAGAGGGGGACTTTATTGATTATTGTATTCATTGTTTTATTATTTTTTCTCAATAATATAAATATTGTTGATTCTAATTACTAAATAAATTAATTGAGATAGGATAATTGAAGATAATGGTTTTTTACATTAACTTAAATAATGAAATGACTCGAAAATTCACGTATTTATCTTATATCGTAAATTTATGTATTTCACTATTCTCCTAAAATTTTTCTATTTTAGAAAAAATACCAAAAGCTAAACCTGACATTTTTTCTGAAATTATTATTATAAAATGGACTCTATTTTATTAAAATAATTTTCTAAATATTAGAAATAATGTCCTCATTTAATCAGAAAAACCAATATTTTTTTATAACCGATATTATGACACTAAAAAATTAATTAATGTATCATTAAAGTATCTAATAATTATAATATTACAAAATTTTAATTTTTAAATCTATTTAATTAAACTATTTTTAATTATAAATCACTATATTATGTATAAATATGTATATAACGTTTTTTTCATAAAAATACAAAAACATAATTTATCATTTTTAAAGACTTGTATACTTATTCCATCATATAAATATATCATATTTTAATTTATAAGAAGCCAGATTTTTGTATACCTTAATAAGATCGGTTACTATTATATTGGATGGAATACTATTCCAAATTTTCATGCTAATATTACAACAATCATATTACAATTCCATCGGTATAGTTTCTTTAGATTTTGTAAATACAACTTATTTAATTCTTCATTCCCAAGAATAATGATTTTATTTGGTTATATATTTTATATATTTGTTTTATTATTTATAACATAACTATTAGAAAGAAAAATTCCATTAAATAATATTAGGGTTGTTAAATTATTCCCCATTTTTAAATTTCACCCATGAAATATCATTAGACTTAAAAATGAGAAAATTGGCGAGGGACCATCTACTCCATTGCTTCCACCAGTCCCCATGTCACTTCCTAATACATATTCTTCCCCCACAAAAAAATGTGAAGATGATCCCTCTTATTTCTTATGATATTATCAATATTGTCCAAGATCACCACTGACATGTCACTACTACAAAACTTGCTTTAAAAACACACCAAATGGCCTTTATTATTGCTAGAAAATCATGGACTACATCCCTAATGCTAAAATCCTAAGAGTTTTTCAGTAATGAAAAAAAACTGATAAATGGGGCGTCTATCAACCCTAACAAAAGAGAAGATAAATAGGAACTTTATTAGGGTTGTTTAAAATGATGATGAATGTCCCATTTATCAGTGCATTTATTCCGTGTCGCTAACTGAATCCTTTATCAGTGATTCTGAAAGGACTGATAAATCATGCATTAATTTGAACTAATAAAGGGATATACGATAGTGTTCCGTTACACCGCACCATAGCACCAGATGCACCCGAAACAATCATGAAAGACCCCAAAAACACACTAGAAGTGCACCAGATATCAAGAAAAAAATTCCCAATACAGAATATAAATGAAATGTAATTTACCACACATATACTAGAGAAAAACACTATATTATATACATTTCATACATTGGATTATACAATTGCATAAATAAAAATTATTACATATATTCAAAAATAGTCCTAAATTTCAATTTTAACACATTTTCCGTTGACTATATTTATTTAACTACCAACACATTATGAGTAGCGTCATACAAACCACATTAACATGCAAAAAGAATCCACCTGTATATGAAAACAATTATTATGAGTTATAATAAAAAGAAATAAATTAAACAAAAATATTAAATAATACATTAATTCTATGGGAAATGATTTTACTGTGCTGTTATCAAGATTACCTTTCTAATTTAATAAAGGTATAACATTTCTCTTCTATTAAATTCAGTTTATAGAACATGAAAAAAGTGATAAATGAAACACTTTAGGGGTGAAATGTATTTCAGGGAGAAGAACCATGAATGTTGTATAAGGAAACCCAAATCAAAAAAAATAAACTACATTAATAAAAAAACAATAATTACTTGATTAATAATAAAAATAAATAAATTGAACATAAATATGAGACAACGCATTAATTAAATGGAAAATTATTTCACTCTGGAAACATCAAGATTACCTCCATGATTGGGCAGAGAGAGTTTTATTGATCTTCTTGTAATGGCATGACACATAGAAATAAATCTTCTAAAATAAATAAACTCAAAAAGGAATAATGAAAATTAGATCAATGTTTCATTATATAATTTTTTGGTAAAATAGATACAGTATATCGTAACATTACCTTTACATCATTCCTAAGGGGATTATTTGTTTAGATTTAAGATAATAACAAAATTTAGGATTCTCTGTACACTTCATAACAATTGGTTAACTTTATCTTAGCATAGCATCTAACCTAAACATTTAGCCCTGAATCCCTACAATTGTATCATCCCACACATTATCACTACTATATCTATCATATCACCATTTTGAATTCACTTCTCTTTCACTTCTTACAACCATTTACTACTTATAGAGATTCATGATGCATGAACCTTCATAAATATAGTAAATGGGTGTAGTAAGGTAAGTAATAGTTTCATTCTGAATGGTGATATAATAGAGATGGTTGTGAGAATGTGTGAGATAATGGCATCATGGGGATTTCATGTAGGAAGTTCATATCAAATGATATGATAAGCATTAGTTAACCAAATGTAGTGAAGTTCATAGAGAATCCTTACTTTTTTTTACATTTTGAGTGATGGAAACCCAATACTTGTTTTGGATTAATTTATCAATGGATCCAAATAGACAGAAACATCCTTCCGACACACTACATTGATAGAAACATCTATTTAAACGACCACAATACATAATTTATATTAACTCGTATACAAGTTACAAAGAGCAATTTCTACCAAAATAGACATCTCCAAAAAAAGAATGATAGAAAGAGGGGAACTAACTCATGAACGGTTAATCATTTAAATTTGCACATAAAAAACCAAAACTATTTGATCTACAAAAGGGGCACAAAACAAAATTGACGAAAATCTAAATTTCATCACCCAAATACATGAGACAACAACTGAGCCAATATGTATAAGGTTCATTAAAAAACTCATCTAAAAATGCTTCCTCCACAAAAAAACTCAAAATTGAAATCCTTGAAGAAGAGGAAACACTTTGTGACCTCTCAATAAAGACCCACAATGAAATGAGAATCATTCAATAGATCATGCGATACCACATCCTAACAATAGGAAATCATCTCTTTGATGTTTTTAACATAATACTTCACTGTCCACTTACTTTACTAGAAATTAACGATCTCTTTCATTTTCTTCAACTTCACCTCCTTAGATATAAACCATTGGAAAAATATGTACATAAAATCATCCCAGGTCATTCCAAATTTCATCAATGGTGGGGAAAACAACTCCCATTCTTCATAATTTGGACCTCCCAAGCTGAACCAGAACAACATGAACCCTATCAACATTGGGAGTTCCAAACACTTTAACACAAGGTCAACATCCTCAAGGAAATTTATTACCTATAACAAACACAAATTTTCACATAATATGGGGAACAACTAAGGAGAAATAGAAAAATATTTTAGACCCACTAGAAAGGTATGGGACCTTTCTGGGCAGTATATTCTGAATAACAAAAAATTATAACATCAAGTTCAAAATCAATTTGAAACACAATCGAAAGGAATATCTCTGAAAATAACAACGTGATCATAAGAACAATTACATAACAATACTAGAATTATCCCTCCAAAATCCAATATTTCATTTTTAATTTCAATCCACATTTTTGTAAGGAAATTTTTTTACAACATAATAAATCAATTTTGATAATAGTTAGCATGTGGACCTATTCTATAAATATGGTTGGACTATAGGAACATACTACATTCCCATCTCAACCTCTCGAGCCCTCAGTTCTCTTTATCCACATGTTCCGTGTCAGAAAAATTTAAATCAGTATAACACAAGAGGATTCCCCATAAATTTTTAGTTATGTACCTCATGAATGGAGTGGGTACTATGATTTTATATATGAAGAAAAATCAATAAAACGAGTTGGACAGGACCAATATAATAGTGTATTTGAAATAATTCGAGCATACATAGAGTAATGGGAACATGATTTATATAACATGAAAAATAGAGGCTCAAGAGATTCATGTACAAAACGATAGTTCACTAATTCTACATTTTACAATCCCAACGTTGACATTATGCTACTTCATTATCAGACTCATTAATTTCTATGAACATCCTAAGAATCTGTTTTTGAACTCATGCTTTATGGTTTTATTTCATTATATCTACTACCTTGTTCTTAGTTCTGATTTTTCATGGTTTCTATAAAAAACAAGACCCCAATATTCAAGTTATATTAACACTACAAGATGTATGTATGTATTGTGCCAAAACAGATAAAAGTAAATGGAATTTATTTGTGTGTCAGTCTAGATAAACGATAGGATGATTATTTGTGTACATCAAAAGGAATGTAATTTGTTTGGTTCTCTAGAGGAGTCACACTGGATGTAGTGAGGATATGATATATAAGGTTCATGAAGGTTTAGTATATCATAAAAATGAACAATGTGGAACCCTAAATATCAAACAATTATATAGGAAAAGTAGAAAATAACTTACATTGGATTCAGCCCTATATTTTTCCGATGTATCGTAATGGAGTCACACCAGTATTAAAGGAGTTATGTGAGTGCATCATAATTGTGATGAATGGGTATTGGTTTGATGTTTTTTAATAAATTATGAACATATTTAATAGGTATTTAGAAAAAGTGCCGATAAATATCCATTCTATCAGAGTTAAATGGATATGAGAAGATAAAAAAGATATTAATCAGCCCAAAAAAATCACTAATAAATATTGAGATTTTTTATATCTCATAAAATGCCGATAAAAACATCCTTACTAGCACTACTATTTTTTCACTGATAAAAATTCCTTTTAACAATACATTTTTAGCATAGATAAATATTGATCATTATTAGTGGTAAATTTTCTACAGTGATAATGAATTTATTTAAATAAATTTATTTTAATTATTTATTTATAGTTTTATAAATACTTATTTAAATATTAATATTTTTTATTTATAATAATTATATATATATATCAATGTATAAATATAGTAAATATAAATTTAATAATATATATATATATATATATATATTTAAAATTAATAGTTGATATAAAATTTTAAATACAATCATTTTAAAATTGAGTGAAATTGAATAATTCAAAATGTGTACACTTTTAAAATATTGAAGAAATGGAAAAGTTTTATTAATTAATGATAAATTGTTAAAAAAATTTGGATATCTATACGTGGAAGTAAATTTTAAATCATATTGTATGAAAAAGACGTTAAAAGAAGGGAAAAATCATTACCCCATATTATAAATACTAAAACATAATAATTCAATATATATTAATAAATAATAAAAATTGATCAAATTTAAAAATAAAATAAAAAATATTAAAAATATTAAAATTAAAAGTTCTAACTATAATAGTAATAAATATAAATAATTTAAATTGTCTTATTAAGAACATAATATATTAAATTAATCATGTAAATAGATAAATTCAAAAATATATTGAAATTTGAATAAATTAATTAATTATTAGGTGCATATATTTCAATAGATTGCATAAATATATTTTTCTCTCTCTTTTATATAAATTGAATTGATTATATATATATATATATTATAGTATGTGAAATCAATGTCATGCATGATGTTTGAAATATATTAAATTGAAAAACAAATCACCCTTAAAAATGACTATGACATTAATATGATTTTATATAACATTTTATTTATAACAATAATATATATCTATTTAATATATTTTACTTATTACTCTTTCTAATTAATATATATATATATATATATTATAATTATTAATTTTTATCAAAGATTTATTCATTAATAAAATTATAAATAATTTCCTAATTTATTCATTTTTTATTTTTTTATTTTTATTTTTATTTATATATCTGCATTTAATATATATTGGTTATAAATATTTAATATATATATATATACTATTTTTATTATTTTTTTATAAATATTTTTTTAATTAATAATATTCTTAATATTATACTTAATGTACTCTTTTGATATTTTTATTTTTTATATTATTTCATTTTATTTGTTTTAGATGACTATATATTTAATATATACTATTTATTAATTTTTTAAATATATATATGTTTTTAATCTTTTTAAACAATAATTATTTAATTAATGAAATTCTTAATTTTTTATTTTATTTTCTTTACTAAACCTTTATCAGCAATAATAATGTGATGATAATGTTTTACATTTCTGAGTGTTTTTTATCGCTCATATAGGGTCACTTTTATCAGTGTTAAAAGCAAAGATCATAAAAGGGGTACTTTTATCAGCACTAAAATAAATCACTAACTAAGGTGTTCAATTATTATCACCAAAAAATGCATGGATAAAATGTACTCTTTATCAGTGATTTTATTTAGCATTGATAACTATGGATGTTCCCAGTGTATTTTTTAGTACTTATAAATTCTAATGGTGTGAAAGGCCAGTTCTGTAGTAGTGTATTTTTATACAAAAGGTCATTTTCTAGTTGTACTATATCCATATTCCATATATGTGAGGGGTTAGGTATGTTACACTTTAAGAGATTTACATGGATTATATCATGAACATGATAAGTATTTAGGGGATTTGCAAACCGATAGGCCAATGCTCTTATGAAATCTAGGTTCTCAAAGGGACCAATGTACATTGGTCTATGATTCCATTTTATTGTATACCACAATAATATTTTCCATGGTGATATTTGATGGAAGACTAGGTCTAATAAATCGATCTCCAAGTCCCTTCTATGGTAACCAACATAGAATTTTTAAAAAATTAGAGAGGCATTAATATATTTTTGGATGTCTTGAACATTCTTGGTCACATAATTCAAATGATAAATTCCAAGTAGCCTTAATTACTTAACAACATTAAAAATGGTTGGAGTTCTATATCACTTCCGATAAAGAGATTCATATGGAGCCATCAAAATACGCGAGTGTAAGATTTTGTTATATAATAACTCAACCAATAAGATATTTTGTTCCCCTCAACCACTGAATTAAAGATAATGGGCTCTGAGAATTTACTTAAGAATCTAAATAGTACATTTAGATTGTCCATTAGTTTGGGGGTGGTATTCCTTATTGAAATTAAATTCTGTAATCATAACATGTTGAAGGCTACTCCAGAATTTAGATGGTAACTATGGATCATGATCAGATATGATCGAAATTTGACCCCTATGAAAGAAAAGAACTTCCTTAACAAAATATATTTTAATAATGTTCCCTCGATGAATCTCCCTAAATATAAATTATATGGAATATCTAGGAAAGTCGATCCACAACAACTACCACGAACCAGCCCGAGTCGGTTATGAATCTATCACCCAGGCCAACCCATGACAAGTCCCGAGAGGAGTTCCCGATCCTCAAGAGATTGTGAAAAGCACCAAGGGAATCAAAAAAATACCCAAGGGAATTATTTCTCCCAAATATAAACAAATAAATCAACAGAAGAAATAAACAGATAGGCCAAAATAAATTTACATAAAAATTGAACCAGACCTTATTTGTACAAGAAACTGAAAGTACAACTAAACCAACAACTCAACTGAGAAAACCTGACAACCAACTAACTCCATGTGACCTTAGTTGTCACTGTCCAAAACAATGATCACACATCACCCAAGGTGATCGATCTCATGATTAAACCTATACAAGGGAAAAAAGAAGAAGAAGACTATAAGCGTGACTAATAAAACTCGGTAGGTTAGCATGATATTCTATTCCAAATTAACATCCGTTAAAATAAAAGTTACATCAATTTCACTTTTAAAATACAAGATATAAATATATATTTTTTCAAATTGGGTTTTATACTAAAATAATTCTTAGTCTAAAACATGCTTGTTTTATAAACAAAAATTCTAGTTGCAATTTTTCAAAGAAGTAAATCATAAAAATGAAAATAATTTTAAAGTGGGTGGCTTTAATGAATGTAAACATTTAAATAAAACACACAAGATACTAAATTTAGAAAACAAACACACTATATGCGGATAGTGAGTTAAAATATCAAATGAGAACAAGTCACTAGAACACCCATAGGCACTAGTTGTGAGCCCCAGGTACCTTGTATCTCGGTTAAGGTAACCGTAATAAATATATGTTCTCATACACACATGACACTAGTAGGGAGAATAAACATAACCTAGTTGTCTTACAACAACATCTGCATAATAGTTTAGTTATTTTTTTAGTCATCAAATTTTCTAGGTGAAGCCGGGGCCAAACCCCTAAGGATCACAACAAAACTAGTACAAGTTTGCCCACCTCGATACGCGGGATTCCCATTAGTGCTCAATCATGTTTCACATATTATCAAATACACTATCTACATGAAAATTCAATTCCCAAAACATAAACACACTAATATCCCATAAACATGCTTCACATTTCTTTCACGAATCATGAACCACTTAAATATTTCATAATACAATTTCAATGATTGTAATGAGGATTTGCATATAAAACACATTAAAAAAACAAACTTTTAAGGATAAATGCACAACAAAACCATACCAAAAAATATTTTTCATCTCAAACACCATTTAATATAATCATTTCATGGACCACAAAACAATCTCAATTGACGGAACATGGTTTATATTGGTAGAACACTCATTCTTCATTTTTAAGAAAGGATAAGTAGGATTTTAAATATTATTACAATACTAAAATTCAACAAATTTAAAAATTCCACATTTAATTAGGTTGTGATAACCCATAATTTTAATATTAGAAAAATTGGTATCAACCATAAAAATATTTAGATTACTTATACATTACAAAACCCTTTTTATGAAAGTCCTAAACGGGCCTTCCATTAGTAACACATGTACAAATACCTTTCTAACCAATAACAATTCATTCTAAAAACCAAAAATAGATAGGAATCAACATAAGGAAACCAAGTAAATTTAATTTCCCTCTTTCAATATGATTATAAATCCAAACCAATCATTTTAAACAACAATAAATTCATAAAATCTAATTGGGAAAATTACCAAACACATGGAATTAATTTATTAACAAAAAAATTAATTTTTTGATCTTGAAAATGAATAAAACATAAATGGAATGACATAAATTTATTCAAGCTAATAAAACATGTTCATAATACCTCAAACTTGTGCAGAATCTATGAAATTATTTGAACAAACCCTCAGTGTGAACCATTTTAACAAAACTACACCACATTACCAAAAAAGGGTTTTACCCGCTACTTGGCACACCATAAAAATGATCCAAATTATAAATTACAATTTTCATAGTATGATGCATTTGAAAAAAATCATTAAAATGATGTATCTTCAGAAGAAGCTTATGTTCAATGGAAAAAATACCTAAAATACCAAAATCACCCGTTGCGGGATTAAAAACCCGACAACTATGAAGAACGTACCTAAATGAATATAACTATAATAAAATTTATTCCAAAACATAATCATATGAAGTAAATTAATATAGGATAAGAAATAACCATGAAATATTGGATGGAGGAGGAATAGGGAGGAGAAAGAGAAGAAATCGCACCCTGGAAACTAAAAAACTCTTCGTATTACATGAGATCAACACCCATTTAAGAGAGGGAATAACTTGAAACTCCGTGGATGGACTCCTTATATCTTGAAGAACTAGTGGAAATAATTTGGATGGGGGGGGGGAATGAGTATGAAATGAATGATTTATGGATTAAACAACTTACCATTTCAAATATAGATGATTGGAGGAACCATTAGAGAATTTACCCTAATATGCATTGAAAATTAGCTCCAAAGAGGAAACATAAATAATGGGGGAAGGGATAGAGACTTTGGACTCTAGGGGGAGGTAGAATCTCTGAATAATATTAAAAAATGAAAATGATATGGAAGAAACAAATTATTATTTTTTAAACGCTAAATGGACCCATGGGCTGGCCCTATACCTAAATAAGTAACCCAAAATCACCATGATTAGTAATTCTTAAGTGGTACAAAATGATATGGTGGTTTGAATATTTATTTGGAGGAAATTAGAAAGTTGAATGGGTGAAAATGTTTAAAAAAATTATTTAAAAATGAAACTGACTTGGTTTTTAAATCTGGAAATGGGATCACAGTTGGACAAAATCAAAAAGTAACCACACTTTCTCCGGAAACTCCCAAACAAGAAATGAAGAACCCAAAGTAGGAAGATTAGAAAAATATGGATTTTAAAAACTATAAATTAATCTCACCCAACACCCAAGAAAAGGATCTTGATTTTCAATGAACAGGATCGATACCACGACATGAACACAAAAGTGGGTGTGAAACCCCCCCCCCCATTAATGATTTGTACGCCTAGAAAGCCATAACACTTTACAACTGATAGAACAACACTGAAGGATTATTTATAAACATAATCCAGCCTCAAAAGCTATAGAAATATCAATCCCAATAAAAAAAACTTATTCCAATTTCCCACACAAAACACCAACTCCCTACAACTTCTAGAGAATCAACAAAAAGATCAAGCCACCACCTCCACAACCATGCCCTGAAATAGATTGTTGGGCCTTCTACCAATGAACCTAATGATCACCCAATCCATAGTTCACTCATGATATAAAATTACATGGGGGGAGTATAGAATGTCCACCCCACCATTAAATCACAACTACCATCAGAAAAATCCTTAAAGGAAAGCTCTTCGAGACCCACAGTGTGTCTCCCCACCTTAGAGATCAACTAGAAATGAACAAAAATGAATTCAACATGAACTAGAGTTGGGCCTCACCCACATGTGACCACCAAGACACTTCCAACAAAACCTACAAACCCATTTTAATAGAGTTAAAAAATTAACATCTCAACCACCCACTCATGAATGGAGGGAATGAGAACTGGGAAAACACTTTTAGCATAGATCCGGACTCGCATCACTCGGGGAGGTGAGGGAAGGGGACCCAATAATTAGTCCACTCAAACCAAAAAAGAAAAAAACTAACTACCCAAACTCACCACCTAAAAATAGTTAACACCAGGACCACACCAGATTTACAGAGGTGGTCCACAAAGGGACATTGATCGATAACCCACATCCATGATGGCATAGCCATATACACTGTCTGAGGGGTAAGTTCACTATGCACATTGTGAAAAAGGTAAATTCACAGTGATAAGGAACGACAATAGAGTCATAGAAACTAACATAACACTATGGTGGTGGAAGAATCCTAGTCATGATCCCCACACCTCAAATGATTTCCTGAATGCGTAAAGAGATTCACTCTGAGGCCTATGGTTGGATCCCTAATATTGGAATAATCAATTGCACCATAGTTAGAAGCTAAGAACAACATTACCTCATGAAACACTCTAGATCAAACAAAACACTAATACCTAATATCGAAAATGGGGTACACACCACCATTATAACATACATAGAATAAGGAGTGAAATTAACAAGGTACAGAGTGATATACACCAGGAATCACCAAACAAAACCGCTAAAACCGAGAGAATCATCATAATAGGAAGGCACCAAAAATCAATCCCAAACAAGTCTTTATTCCAAAAATTGGGAAAATGAATCCTCTGAAGCGGTGGAATAATCATTTGAAATGAATCCGTAGGTTGATAAAAATAAATTATTTCCAACGAAGAACAATCCATGTCCACATCACAAAATAAATAATTTATTTAGAAACCCAGTAAACGTTACTCCAAAACTGACACCAATAGGTTCTTATCTCAAGAAACAATAAGAGTGTGACTTCCAGATCACAAGGAAGCATACTGAATAAATAATATTATAAGACATATAAAAATTCAAGCCACATAATCTCCAGATTATAAACAAATGCCATAATTTTTCATCTCAAAACACATTAGAAAACAAACTAACTAGGTATATTTCCACATTCACCTATGGTGTTTAATCATGTATCACTCACATGAACATCTCCAGGCCAACCTAGGCACCCAACTAGCATGCCATATAGGACATTCTTCCATATATAAATAAAAACATGCATATTAGCACCCATTAAAACAAAAAGGCTAAAACAACATCATTCCAAAAATAATGTACCTTCCAAAGGAACACTAACCACCAAGTCATAACACTTTTTTAGATTTCATAAAACAAACATCAATTCATCCAGAACCATTTTCATAAAAACTTACCCCTTTTCATTTTTAACATCTTTTAATGCAACCAATATACTCCAAAATATCCCTACCCATTTTTTAAAATTCATTATGGTATCTTTTCATAATCTGATGGCCATTGATACCAATACCCTTTATAGGAAAACCCCAACTTGTCAAAACCAATATCCAAAAACCAATTCATCATAATAAAACACATTTGACCACCCCAAAATACAACATTTAAAAAAAATTAAAAAACATCATAAAATGATTCACAATTTCAAAACATTTTTTTTCAACATACAACATGTTCAGATTAGAGAAAATCCAATCCTGTTAAATCATTTCCACTTTCTCACAAAAATTTGTTTCACAAAAGCACAACCATCCAAAAGCATTCCTATATTATGTTTTCCAAAACCAATTTTCCACTTTTAAAAAACCAACAACACATTTAAAACACATTTTTTTCAAATATCATTCAAGGATTTTCATAACAAAATTCCAAATTCATGAAAATTCAAAGAGTCCCACAAAAGGGAACTATTGTCGGTGGGTAATTTGACCATATGGTTTGCTTCATTATGTCAAAAACACCACCAATATAGAGAGTATTTTTTGGACCATGCCTATGGAACCACATGTATTTCTAGGCCCTGCAAGCTCTCATATACCATTCACCCAACTCCCCTTGTCATATCCCAACTCCAAACAATCAACAGAACCAAAGACGCTAATAAAACCATACTTCCCGTGGACACCAAAGGATCAAAACGAGAAAGAGTTCACGAAGATCATCCAAAAACTACACCTCAAGACTGAAAAATCCTAATCCATCTAATTTGAGATCCCCCAAATAACATCTTCACTCTAAAAACAAAGGTCTACTAAGTGCCTAACTCATTTGATACCATTTGTTTCATGAAGCAACTCGAGTTGACCCTGATCCTGTCACCCATGCCAGCCCATGACAAGGACCGATTGGCATTCCCGATCCTCCCAGGATGGAAAAGAGAACTAAAGGAATCAATATAGTACAAAACATAATGATTTAGCTGAAATATAAACAATAAAACATAAAACGGAATGAAACAGACATTCGTAAATACAATTACATAAAAATTGAACCGAACATTATTTGTACAAGAAATTAAATGTACTAGTAAACCAAAAAATCTAGTGACCAATCCTAAAAACCCACTAAATCCATGTGACACCACTGGTCACTCTCAATCCCAATAATCACACATCGCCCAAGGCGATCAAACTCAAGCTGATACCTACACATGGGCTAAAAAAAATAAGATTATATGAGTGAGTATTAAAACTCAGTAGGTTATCCTGATATTCTATTATCAATTAGCATACTTTAAAATTAATGAAACTTCAATTTCTTGTTTGAAATACAAGATATAAAAGTTTGTATTCCAAACGAGGTTCTATACTATAATAATTATCAGACCTAAACTTGCATGTTTTATAAAAAAATGCAAGTAACAATTTTTTCAAAGAAGTAAAACTTTACAATGAATATAGTTTTCAAGAGTTCTACTTTAAATAATGTATAGTTTCAAATAAAACAATTATACTTAATTTACTAAATAAAAACATTTTATTCTAATTGTGGGTAAAAAATGTCCAATGACCACATGTCACGGGAACACCCCTAGGCACTAATTTTGAGCCCTAAGTACCTCTTCTCACGGTGAAGGTAACCATAATAAATATCCATTATCGTACAAAAGATCCACTACTAAGAATAATACCCTTAACCTAGTGGTACTCCAACAACATAATCATTATTGTTTAGTTATCCTTTTCATCATCAAACTTACTATGTGAAATAGGGGCCAAACACCCCTGGATCAAAAGCGTACTTGGACACGTCAGTGAACCTAGATACCCAGGATTCAATTAAGTGTTAAATCAAGTTACACATATTATCAAATAAACATTCCACATGAAAATTTAATTCCCAAAATATAACATACAAACATCCCACAAACATGCTTCACATTTTTTCCATAGATCAATAATCCACTTAAAATTTTCATAAAACAATTAAAAGAAGTGTAATGAAGCTTTTCAAAAAAACTCACTCAAATAAATCTTTTAAGGATAAACACATTACAAAACCATAACCAACCATATTTGGAATCCCTAGAAACATTTAATAAAATCATTACATGGACTATAAAACAATTCAAATTGACTCAAGTTGGTATATAAATGTAAAACACTTATTCTTCATTTTTAGGAAAGGCCAAGAGGGCCTTTAAAAATATTTACCAAACTAACAATTTAAAATATAGAAGTACCACATTTAATATTAATGTGAGAACCCTATATTTTAAGATTAATAAAATTGGTAACCACCTTGAAAATATTCATATTTCTTATCCATTGCACAACAATTTTTATAAAAGTGACAAATGGACCTTCCATTAGTAACACATTTCAAAATACCTTCCATGAAATAAACCTTATTTTTAAAAACTTAATCCTTGTTGGAATCCAAATAAATAACCCAAAATCATTTCTTTATCCACTTTCAATATGATTATATATCAAAACTAGTCATTTTACACCACAGTCAACACATAAAATGTAATTGGGAAACTTATCAAACACATGGCATGCATTTGATTAAAAAAAAAATTATGCACTCAAAATGGAATAAAACCTAAATGGAATGCCATAAATTTATTTGATTTACTGGACCATGTTACAAAATAACACAAACCATGTATAGAATCTATGAAATCATTTTAACACACACTCGGTGTGCACCATTTAACAAAACTACACCACTTTATCAAAAAAGAAGGTTTTAACCACTACTTGGCACACCCAAAAAATTATCCATTTCATAAATTATAATTTTATGATTTTAAGGAAGATAAAAATAGAAATAAATAGATGTATATTAACTAAAAAGGAACATGTTCAATGGGAAACCTACCTCAAATCATTTGTGGAATGGAAAGGCACAACCGAAATCACCCTCCACGAGTTTGTAAACACTAAAACTATGATGAACATCCCTAAATGAATATAAACCCAAAAAAATCATGAAAAAACATAAAACAAGTTATTTCATGACAATAAGTGAAGAATTAACTATGAAATAATGGGAGGAGGAGATAGAGGGAGGAGAAAGGAGAAGAAATATCAAATTAGAATGTAGAAAACTATTCGTATTCCCTTATATCTACACCCATTAATGAGTGAAAATGTCTTGAAACATAGTGGAGGGTCTCATTAGGTATCGAAGAACACATGGAACCATATTTGTGAGAAAAGAGTTAGAAATTACTGATTTATGAATGAACCAATTTACCTTCTCAAAACTAGTCTATTTGAGGAACCTCGAGAACGTTTACCATAATATGTGATGCAAATGAGCTCTAACAAGAAACAATTGATAATGGTGGTGAGGATAGAGATTTTGGCTCTCCTTGGGAGGTGTAATCATGGAAAAATAACAAATAATGAAAAATATATAAAAGAATAAAATTATTTTTTTAAAGAAGGAAATGGGCCCATGGGCTGGTCCAATACCTAAATAAGTAACCCCGATTTTCCATGATTATGAACATTTAAGGGGTTAACAAGGATATGGTGGTTTGAATATTTCATAGGAGGAAACATAGGATGTATAATGGGTGAAAAATGTCGAAAAAATGAAGGTGTTATAAAATAAACAAATTTGGTTTTTCAATATGGAAATGGGCTTACAGTTGGACCAAAACATTAAGTAACCCCCCCCCCCCCACCTTACTCCAAAAACTCCCCAAAAAGAAATGGAGCACCCAAAGATGGATGATTAGACATATGTGGTAGGTAACAACTAAAAATTAATTTCACATGACACCCATGAAAAGGATCATGATTTTCAATGAACTGAATCAAAAAAAATACATAAAAAGAAAAAAACAGGGTATGACAATTTTCCCCAACATTAAAGCTTTCCACCCCTAGAATGACATAACAATTTACAACTGATAGAAAAATACCTATGAATTACTTATCAACATAATAAAGACTTTAATGGTATGGAAATATCATTCACCATCAATGGAACATAATCCACTTTCCCAAACAAAACACCAATTCACATCCCCTTCTGGAGAATCAAAGGAAAGATCAAGCCACCACCTCCAAAACCCGCTAGGAACAAAATCATTGGGCCTTCTCCAAATGAACCCATTGATCACCCAAACCATAATTCACTCACGAAATACAATGACTTGGGTGGAGGCCTAAATGGGTTCCCCACCATTAAATCACAACTACCATAAAAATCCTTAAATGAATGATATTCATGACCCACAGTGGGTCTCCCCACATTTAAGGACCAACTAGAAATGAACAAAAATGAATTTAACTGGACCTATAATTGGGCCTCACCTACACAGGACCACCAAACCTCTCCCAAAACAACCTATAAACAAATTTTATGACAGTTAAAACGAGAACATCTAAACCAACCAATCTCGAATGGTGGGGAAAAGAAATGGGCCAACACATTTGGCACAGATCTGGACCCCCACCACTCAGGGAGCGGAGGGAAGTGGATTTAATAATTAGACAACTAAAAACATAATGGAAACAAAGGAACTACAAAACACTCTCCACCTATGAACAGGTAACATAAATACCACATCCAATTTACACAAGCTGTCTACATAGGGACATTGGTTGAAAACCCACATCCATGATGTCATAATCATAGATAATGTGTGAGGGGTAAGTCCACCATTCTCTTTACCAAAAATGGAAATTCACGGTTATGATGAACGATAATAGATATATAATAACTAACACACCACAATAGTGGAGGAATGATCCTTTTCAAGATCCGCACACCTCTGTAGATTTCATGACTTCATAAAAAGATTCACTATGAGGCCTCTGGCTGGAGCCCGGATGTTTGTAGCATCTGGTGTTCCGTAGTCAGGAGCTACGAATCAACTTACATCGTAAAATACACTATCTCAAAAAAACACCAATACCCAATAGAGACTATTAGGTACACATCCCCATTCTAACATACAAATAATGAGAAGTGAATTGACCAAGGAACATTATGATACATAGCAGGAATCACCAAACACATCCACTATAACCGAGAGAATCATCATAATAGAAAGGCACTGAAAATCGAACCCAAACGGCTCTCTATTCCAAAAAATAGGCCGAGGCATCATCCAATGAGGTGGATTTAACATTTGAAATGAATTATTAGGTTGATAAACATGAATTACATACAATAATGAACTATCCATGGCCACTTCACAACATCTAACACATATTTATAAACCCAATAAACATTACTCCAAAACCGAGGGACCAAAAAAACCCTTCTCAAGACACAACAACAGTATGTATACCAGATCAAAAGGGACACAACAACAATATGACTTCCAGATCACAAGGAATCATACAAAATAAAGAAATATTCCAAGACATAGAAATAATCTGGCCACATAACCATCGGTTTATAATCAAATTCCATAAATTTTATGCTCAAAACACTTTTGAAAAACAAAAAATCTTTGTGGATTTCCACATTAAGAAATGGTGATTAATCAAGTCTCACTAACATGAAAATTTCCCTGGCACCCTAAACACACGACCCCTATTCCGGATAGGCCATCCGTCCAGATATCAATAAAACCATGCATGTGGGAACCCATGAAAACACAAAATGTTAAAACAAAAAAACATCAATCCAAAAATTATATATCTTTTAAAGGAACTCTAACCACCAAGTCAACACCCTTTTCTGAATTCAAAAAATAATCCACAATCCATCAAGAACCATTTTCTTTAAAACCTAAACCATTTCATTTTTAACAACTTTTAAGAATGCCAAGGAACTCCAAACAACCCCTTCCCATTTTTTAAAATTCAGAAAGGTTTCTTCTCATAATATGATGGCTATTGAGACCAATACCTTTTCTAGGAAAACAAAAACATCTCAAAACCAATTTCCAAAACCAATCCATAATATTCAAACACGTATTAACTTGTCAAAACACCCTATTCAAAACAAATATTCATAATCACCTTAAAATGAATCAAACATTAAAAAACATATTTCAACCAACAACAAGTTCAGATTAGGGAAAATCCAATCCTATTAAATCATTTCCACTTTCTCCCCAAAATATGTTTCGCAAACACACAACCCTCCAAAAACATTAATTTATTTAATTTTTGAGAACCCCTTTTTCCACATTTCAGAAACCAAACACTCCTTTAAAACTAATTTTTTAAAAATATCATTCAATGATTTTTAAAACAAAATTCCAATTTCATGAATATTTCAAGAGTCCAACCAAAGGGAACTCGTGTTGGTTGGTGATTGACCAAATGATATGGGGCCATATGTCAAACCAACCTCCAATACAGAGAGTCTTCATAGGATAGTGCCTTGGGCTCTATATGGCATGCCCAAACTTGCGAGCTCCCGGATACCATTAGTCCAACTACCCTTGTCATATCCCAACACAAAACAATCAACAGAACTAAAGGCAATAAAATAACCGGACATCCCATGGAGTCTCGATGATTAAAAGGAGAAAGAGTTTATAACCCTTTACCTAAAACTAACCCTCAAGTACAAAAAAAATCTTACTCCATCTAACATGACTTCCCTAAAATAACAAGGGCGCTCTAAAAATAACGGTACGTGAACTTCCGACCACTTTTGATAAAATTATGTCACGAACCATCCCGAGCTGACCCTTAACTGGTCACCCAGGACAACCCCCGAAATGTCACGAGAGGAGTTCTAGATCCTCCTGGGATGGCTACTTGCACTGATGACATCAATAGAGTACACAAGGAAACTATTTATCCCAAATATAAACAATAATACAAAAACCATAATGAAATAGACATCCCAAAATACATTTACATAAAAATTGAATTGATCATTATTTGTAAAATAAATTGAAAGTACAACTAGACCAACAACTCATCCAACCAAACCTGACATTCAAAGAACTCCATGTGACCCGGCTGATAACTATCTAGCATAATGATCACATTTCATCCAAGGTGATCAAACTCAAGATGAATCCTGCACAAGTGCTAAAAACATAATAATATTATAGGCTTGCATATTGAAACACAGTAGGTTAGACAGATATTCTATTCAAAATGAACTTATTTTAAAATAAAAGAATCATTAATTTATAGTTTTAAATACAAGATATTAAATTATTTTTTCCAAATGAGGTTCTATAGTATAATATTTTTCAGACAAAAACTTACTTGTTTTAAGAACAAAAAAGCCAGTGAAAATTTTATCAAAGAAGTTAAACTACAAAATGAAAACAATTTTCCTGATGGATGCTTAAAAGAATGTATACTTTCAAATAAAACACACACACAATGGATTTTACCATCCAAACACACTGTATGGCGATGGTGAATACAATATATCCAATGAGAACAAGTCACGGGGATCCCCCTTGGTAATAATTGTGAGCCCCAGGTACCTCGTATCTCGGTGAAGGTAACCATAACAAATATTCGTTATCAAGCACAAGAGCCACTAGTAGCGAGAATAACCATAACCTATTGGTCCTCCAACAACAACATCATCATAGTTTAGTTATTTTTTTCATCCTCAAACATTCTATGTGAAATAAGAGACAACCCCCACGAGATCACTAGCATACTAGTACATGTTCGCCCACCTAGATACCCAGGATTCCCTTTAGTGCTCAATCAAGTTACACATATTATCAAATACACTTTCAACATGATATTTAAATTCCCAAACAATAAAAACACAAAAACCCCCCACAAACATGCTTCACATTTCTTTTATGAATCAATAAACCACATTAAAGTTTTACAATCCAATTTAAAAGAGTGTAATGAGGCTTTCCACATTAAACACATTCAGAAAAAGTCTTTTAAGGATAAGCGCACAAAAAACTATTCACACCCATATTTTATGTCCCTAAATAAATTAATAAAATCATTTCATAGACCCTGAATGAAGCCCAATTTATGAAACATGGTATATACATGTAAAATTCCCATTATTCATTTTTATGAAAGCCCAAGCGGGCCTTTAAACACTTTTTCAAAACCAAAATTTTTCAAAGCCACAAATACCACATTTAATAATGATGTGAGAACCCACAATTTTACGATTGAAAACATTGGTAACCACCTTGAAAATGTATATATTGCTTATCCATTACAAAACCCTTTTTGTAAAAGTTCCAAATGGGCCTTCCATTAGTAACACATGTCAAAATACCTTAAAACCAACACACCGTCTTTCTAAAAACCAAAACATTCATGGAATCCACATAAGGAACCTGAAAAAAATTCTTTCCTTGTATCCAATATGATTATAAATCCAAACCAATCATTTTAAACCACACTCAACAGAAAAAAGAAAATTTGGATACTTACCGAACACATGTCATGCATTTTTTTATCCAAAAATTTAATTTTATGCGCTAGAAAATGAATAAAACATCAATGAAATGACATAAATTTATTAAAGATACTAAACTATGTTAAGAATACCACAAAACAATTACATAAGCTATGAAATCATTTGAATAAACACTCAGTGTGCACTATTTTAACAAAACTACCCCACTTTACCAAGAAGAATGTTTTAACCGATACTTTGCACACCAAAAAAATATCCAAATCATACATTAAAATTTTCAGAGTATGAGGTAGATAAAAACATCATGAATGATATGTATTTTAAATAAAATGGACATGTACAATGGGTAACCTACATCAAATCTTTGTCGGAATGGAAACACACAACCAAAATCACCCACTGTGGGTTTATAAACCCTAAAACTATGAATAAAATCTCTAAATGAATATAAACCCCATAAAAATCATTCCAAAACATATATATATGTATTTAATAGCTATGAGACAATAAATAACCTTAAAATAGTGGAAGGAGGAGGATGAGGGAGGATAAAGGAGAAGAAATATCACCTTGGAAACAAGAAAACTCTTCATATTCCCTTATGTCTACATCCATAAAGGATAGGGGATGGCTTGAAACACAGTGTAGGGTCTCCATAGGAATGGGGGAACTAGGAAAAACAAATTTGGGGGTAAAAGAGTAAAAAATTAATTATTTATGAATGAAATAAATTACCTTCTCAAATCTAGATGATTGGAGGAACCCTGAAAACCTTTATACTAATATGTGGTGAAAATTAGATATAAAGAGGAAAATCGATACCGGGGGTGAGGATAGAGATTATGGCTTTGAGAGGACGGTGGAATCACAAAAAAATATTAAAAAAATATTAAAAATATAAAATAAAGGATTTTTTTTAAACTGGTAATGTGCCCATGGGCTGCACCAATACCTAAATAAGTAACCCAAATTCACCAGAATTATGAATTATTAATGGGTAAAAAATGATATTGAGGACTGAATATTTTAGGGGAGGAAATGTAAGATGTGTAATGAATGAAATATGTTTAAAAAGGAGTTATAGATGAAAAATATTGGTTTTTATATATAGAGATGGGCTCACAGTTTTCCCAATTCCTGAAGTAACCCCCATATCTCCAAAAATTCCCAAAAAAGAAATGGATCACCCAAAAAATATGATTAGATATATATGGAAGTTAAAAACAAAAAATTAATATCACACAAAACCTATGAAAAGAATCATTATTTTCAGTGAACCAGATCAAAACCAAGAGAGGAAAAGAAAAAAACCAAGTGTGACAACAACCCATATCACATTATTTGTTTTGGATGTCTTCGGGAAATGATCAACAATGACCATAGTGACATTCTCCCATTTTCATATGGGTATAGTTAATTTTTTCATCATCCATTCATATTTATTCAACTATTCTGTAACATTATAATATTCCATGCACCTTGAGATATACTTCATAGTCTCATTTTTCATATTTTTCCACCGTAAGTGCACTCGAAGATCATAGTATATCATGGTATATCAATTATTTATAGTTAAATATGTTCTATGAAAATCATATAATAGATAATTATTTATCCCAAGAAACTAGGACACACACATCCTCATTTTGAACTGAATCACATCATCAACATTGATGTCAAACTCATATAGAATTTTTATATTTACTCCTTCCACCTTCTTTTGTAACTACTGATCATCCCATAGTGGCTCCTAAATCTCCTCTAGGATAGATGGTTTGGATTAATTTTGTCTATATTGGATGTATTCCCTAACATTATGATTTTCAAATCCATCCTTTCTAAATCCGTGATGTTGGGGTCTTTCTCAATAGGCATCCAAGATAGAGTATAAGGGCTTCTTTGTAATAACATATGCTAACTTGTTCTCCATTCCCTAATAGAAATGAATAGAGAAATCATATTTTAAGATAAGATATGAATATATCCTTTGGTTATATTTTATCTCTTTCTATGTGGTTATATACATTATACTACTATTATTAGTATATATGTCACACTTCTAACCAAAGAGGTAGTTCCACCAAATATTTATGGTAAAAATCATATCTTTTAGCTCCAGATCCCTTGTTGGGTAGTTATTCTCACCTCTATTCAAATACCAAGAAGCATAGAATATAACTATATAATTCATAATGAGTACACAATCCAATAATTTATTTAAAGCATCAGTATATCCCAACCCTTCTCCATTTGTTGGTAGTCTGAGTACATGTGCAGTGATCACCCTCTCCTTTATCTCCTTGATGATTTCCTCACATTATTCCATATATACCTAATTTACCCACTTTCCATGTTAACATAGTCAGTATGAAAGATAATAGTGATAAATTTCTAATAAAATATAGGTCATTCCTATCTAAGACTAGAAAACTACAAATTTCTGTTACACTAGTGTTTCTGGGACTTTCTTCAATTTCAATTGTTTTTAAAAGTTTTACTGAAATCACCTCACATGTGATCATATTCCCCATGAATGGGACTTGATAAATCCAAAAGTCATACTTTATAAAATTGAAATACAATTTATCCCTATTTTATTTCACCAACAATATCTTAATATGATCTTCATATTCCTACATTCTCCTAGAGTATATGATAATATCTTTGATAAACACAACCAAAATATTTTCAAGCTGGTGTCTAAAGACTCTATTCATAAAATCCATAAATATTATAGGGACATTATTCAATCTGAAGGGAATCCCTAGCATATTTTAATTCTCAAACCATTCATGGAATTCAGTCTTATTAATATCTTATTTCTTCACATTTTGTTAATCATATTAAAGTTGAATATCCACCTCTCAATAGTATTTATCTACTCATAGATGACTGAAAAATTTATAAATCCTTTAAATAGGATACTTTTTAATTATAGTGATATTTTTAAGGTCCCAATAATTGGTACACATCCTCATTAGTCCATCCTTAAACTTGAAAAGGTGCACTAGAACACCCCATGGTGATCTTATAGGGAATATAAACCCTTTTTCCATGTTCTCGTACAGATGCTTCTTTAAGTACTCCAATTAGATAGGGGCTATGTTATAGGGATGTATTGAGAAAAGAGCGGATCTGGTTATAAACTGTAATGATAAATATACTTTACTATATGGGTGAGGTATTGGTATCTCTTTGTGAAATACATTAGGGTATTCTCTAACAATGTGAATTTTCTCTAGGTTGATACCTTACATTGACTCAATGATTTGAGCAAGGGATGACTCTATATAGGGAATCAACACCCACCCCACTTGTGGATTTACCAAATAAGGTCTATGGTCTTCCCTTAATTTATATAAGATCATGTTATAGTTAGGAATATAAAAATATTTTACCTTTTACCGATTTTTGATGTGTAATTTCCATAATAAGATCCAATCCATGCATATTATATAATAAAATTCCATAAAGGGTGGTGCTATGACATTCACTGGAATAATATTCCCTTATACTCTAATAAAAGAATATTCTAACACCTGGTTTGAAATGATCATACCACTAGGTGTTTGATGGATATATCTACTTAAAAGTTATTATGGTTTCAATTAAATTGTTATAGAAAACGTCATGGATATGAAGGAATGTGTTGAAGTAGAATCAAATAATAATTTTCATATTCTTGAGTGAATAAGAATTATACCATGTATAGATTCATTTTCATAAACTTCATTAGAAGTAGTGATGTATTAGTCTTTCCATTTCCAATTTTAATTTTATAGCCATTGAAACTGATTTACCTCAAGGAGTCAAGGATTAGTGCATTGGATTTTATAATGTCCTTGATCCCTATAATTGAAGATTTAAAACACAAGAGGCTATCTCTGTTCGGCCATAATATTGGTATTATTCTTCATGACTCTCCTTCATTCATGTTCTTGGTGGAATTATCTTCCACACATTAATCATTTTCTTATCTCTTTAATGGAATTAAAATTATGCTTTTTTGAATATTTTTTATATTTCGGTCATTGAGCATTAATTAAACCATTGTGATTAGTTCATATAGCATGAAAATCCATCATTTATTTATTATCTCCACAACCATGTAAACATTTTCCAATCTCCATCTACACCCTGAGATAACATTTAAAACATTATCTATAATTTTATTGTCTCAAATAGATATAACCTTTTGAAGGTGTGTTTTTAAATAACTAAATAATCAATCTAATTTTGTATCATTATTGATAAAAAAAAACCATAACTTGCAATATTTATAAAATTTTATTCATAACGAATGATAGATTCACATTCCTTCCGCTTATTCTCTATGAATTCTCTCTAAATATATGTATGAAGAGTTGGAGGGAAATACTGGTTAATAAATATTTGCTTAATGTCTTCCTAGTCTATCTCTTTTTCTTCATCCTTATGCATTGTGTTTTTTACCAATTCCAACCATTGATCGGCCTCGCCATCTAAAAAATAATTTCCATGAGTCAGCTTATCCTTTTCATAACATTTAAGAATAGAAAATAGCCTCTCCAATGGGTTGAAACACTTTTCCATTATTAGAGGATAATATGACCAACTAATTGTGGGGGGTTATTTATATATAAAATATAAAATACCTTGTTTCTCCATATTTGGTTAAGGAAGATGTTCAAAATTATTCATGTTACTATTCATAACCTAAGATAAATAGGAAATCATCACTGTAAATTGTGAACTCCACCTCCCAATGAATTGGGGATGTCAGTTGGTTAATGATTTTAGTGTCCCTCACACAGGTTGTTGGCATGGTTTCTCTTCATTCCCACCACAGTATAAAATAATAAAGGTTTGTACAAAATTTATGTCAACAAGTCATCAATAAATAATGTACTCAATTTTTTCATTAATTATAATGGAATATCTTGTTGGAATGTTATGTTTAGAAAATAATCTTGGATGATAACATATACCCAGGAAAGCGTAGCCAGAGGTGGGACCCCTAACCATTTATTAAAATAAAAGAAAATGACAGGAGAGAAAACATTACATAACCAGAAAAGTCACTGCAAATCCTCAAAATCATACCCCTCTCCACCTCCATGATAAACAGACTCTTCCTCAGTCGCTGTTTCCCACACCGAACATTCGTAGTGCTTCAAAAACATGGATGATAACATATACATGGTCTCATAGTAAGGGTTTTCTCTAACGTTGTCTAATCCTAATTCCCAAAGTAACTAAATTGTTATCTAATACCAACTATGGATACCCTGCTTTTTCATACATAGCTATTACATCATTTTTATGATTAACAACAAAAACATTACAATACAAGATCCTAAGGTTTAGTGTATAGGAAAAATTAGTCTCAATAATTATGTTTACATACTAAAACATAAACATTATTTAATTAATTATTCTCTATAATCTTTTTGGAATTCAAATTTTCCATAGAATATGTAGTCACCTGAGGATATAAAATAATAGATGGGGTGAAATAAGATCTTGAAACAACTCAACAGAAGTAAAAGTGTGTTTTGAAAGGAAGAGTTATTTTGGAATGTCATTTTAAATGTCATAAGATCATATTAAAAACATGTATATAACAGAAAATACAATTAAAGTAAACTTATATTATAATTGAGGAATATTGAATGAATAAAAACATTGAATTTTTTTTATGAAAAAGGAATAATCCAAAGATAAATAGTTGGGTACAAGATTCCACATACCTTATGTACAAATTCTTTTTCACTTTAATATAATGGATAATAAAATTAAATTCATTAATTAAAAAATACATATCCTATTAAACATGTATTTTATTTATTATAATTTTATTTAGTTCGTTTAGGAAAATTTTAATAAGTTATAGAGTTCAATTTCATTGTTCTTTGGTTGTTTGTTTTCATGGATTTCATTATCGGTTCATTTGTATAAAAGTAAGGAAGTTCATGTAAAATATAAATATTACAACATAATTGTAATTATATATTATTAATGAAAATAAATAAGTTTAAATGGTGTTATATATCATTATATTTTTTATATAAGGATGATTCATATGATAAAATGGTAATGGTAAATCTTTAGTTTATTTTGTTGCATTTTACATCAATGAAATAATAATTTTATTTTATTAAAAATTATATTTATCATTTAAATCCAAAACATTAAATAATATTTTATATAAATACTAAAATTTTATTTAACAAAAATAACTTTTTTAGGACCATCCTTGTATGTGGTAATGGAAAAAGGGTATTTGTCATCTATAAAGGTGATAAATCAAAACATCATAGAATATGTTTTTATTTTTAGAATAAAACCATAGGATAAGAGGTTTGAAAATGGATATTAAATTAACAAAATTATATTATATTATATAAATTATAATTGAGTTATCATGCATCTTAGGATGGGGGAGATGATGAGAGAATAAAAAATGAATATAAATTAAATGAGAATGAAATTAGATTTCTCCTCTTCAATTATATCACATTGATATCCTTCAAACGGAACATTAGTTTGGTATATTGTAGATACAAGAATCTATATGAAATTATGTGGATTTATGGAAATGTAATTGGGTATAATTTAGAAAATGATAAAGGATTTTTTTGTTTGAGGAGAAGAGGTGGTGATGAGGGGTATTTATAGGGTAAGAGAGGGTTGTTTTTTACTATATTATTTATTAGTTTATTATTTTATCTCAAGAATATCAATATTTTCCAATCTTGGGAAACAATAATGTAAATAAAGAAGGATATATATAAAATGGTGCTTAAATTATCCATTCATCACTTATGGATCAAATATTCATATATTGAGCTAATATTGTCAATCTTTTTATTTCACTATTCAATGTAAATTCAAATATATTAGAAACATCCAAATAATCCCCCAAAAATTTATTATTGTGTATAATTTAAAAATGGGTTCCATTTGTTGAAAATAATTTTCTAAATAAGAGAAGTTTCATTTTTAATTAAAATCATAAATTAATCAAAAAATACCACTTTTTATTTGATAACAAATTTTGTGGTACTAGGAAAAATTTACCAATATATCAAAATGTTATATTATAATTATAATAAACAAAAAATTTAAATAATGAATCCATTTAGTAATGATATATTTTCTCTTAAATCATTTTATTAATTAAAAAATTGTTAATAAACTTTTATGATTCTAAAAAAACCAATAGTTAATTTATAATTTTTAAAACATTTATTCACAAATATAATGATATTAATATCTTTTACTTTCATTAATAAGACAAATAAAATTAATTTTTGCTTTTAAAGTTGGGGTTTTTATTCTATTGGTCATATTACAATTCAATGAGAAAATTATTATTCTATCGGTATTGGTTCCTTGAATTCAATAAATATAACTTATTTCATTCTAAATTCATGAGAATAATGATTTTATTGGTTTATCTATGTTATATATTTGTTTTATGGTATAAAAACATTTATGGTGAAAAAAAATCAAATAGAAATTTTTCTGGAAATTACATATATGAACCTCTAGTTTGAAACACCAAGACTCTAGTAAATCATGGTAGGTTTTTATAATACTATATTATAATAAGATGTCAGTGATAATATCCTGAAGGATCTCATAGTATTTTATTCTTTAGATAATAAATACATATATGATTCTTACATTAAATATCAAAACATGATTAAAAATTTAAAATTATAGGGATAACATTACTATTTCCTCTTGTAAAAACCCTAAACTCATACATAGATCCATTAATTGTCTTCTAGGGAATGGTAACCCTAGTAAAGTGTGTGAAAATATGGTTATTATGGGAAATAATAAAATTGAAACAACCATATTATAAATAATCCAAAATTATATGGTATAGAAAAACAATAATAAAATATGTCCTATATCTAACATCATAAAATGGTATTACATTCATTAATGACATAAAAATATGAATAACCACATGGATAGAAATATCTTGATTAATAATGATTTAATAGATCATTTCAGATATGATAATCGAAACTCAAATGCCTTGTACCATGGAATAATACATTAACTGGATAAGTGTATACAAAATACCCTTAATCATTTGTCTCAGAAGACCAACCGATTCATATATGGAATACATTTTTTCCAAACCATCTCATATTAAGTCTAATTAATTATTTATATGAATGAAATAAAACACAATGCAATATATATTAAATAAAAACCTTCATATTGAAAAACTAACATATAAAATTCTATGATTTCCCCATTCAATTAACAGAGGGACATGAGAAAAAAGAAATATATAATAATTTTGTTGATGGTGTCGCTATATTATATCCTGAATAATTCGAAATATTAATTAAATTATTTTATCATAGATGAAAATAATTTTAATTGATTAGTGGAACATTTATTAAGGAAATCATACATTTCATTTTGAAATTAATTATTTATAATCTAAAAAATTAATGAATATTTTTTATTTTTTTAATTAATCCATGGAAACATAAAATGTATTTTATTATAACAATAATTGTGTTGATGGCATGAAAATGGGTTTTTTTCCAAATCACGAAAATAAAAATTATCTTCACACCTTTTTATAATAGTATGTAGTCCAGAAAATGAAAAGAAGATACATTTTATATATTTTTATAGAAATTAAATCATAGTTTAGAATTTGAAAAATAGTCCTTTGTAAAATATTTAATAAAATTAAGAATTTATTTTAATAAAAATAAGATTATGGAAGAACAAAACCCCCAATTCAATAGAAAAACATAATCTGATTTCTTTAAAAATATTATTTTATCCTTTAAAACATATAAGGAGAGAAAAATTAAATAAAAACATTAAATTAAAAAAAATATTTTATAGAATAAAATTTATTTATTTTAAGATAAATATATCATATAAATCCACTTAATTAAACATATACATAGAAAATCACAAATAAGGATGGGATTTTGTAATAAACCCCTACCAAAATTAAAAAAAAATCTATATGTTCTATGAATACCATGTATAATAAATTTATAATTTTTAGAATTATATATTATAAAAATAAAAATATTTATATTATTATATATAATCCACTTAAAACCTTTAAAACATATTTATTAATATTTATTTATTATAATTTTCATTTCAGAGTGTTACAAGTTTAATTTTTTCTGTATCATCTAGTTTTTATGTTATGGTCTTTGGATCTTGATCATGGTTTTGTCATCTAAATAATTTAATCATTATATAAATATTTTATATAAATATTCATTATGGAAATATTTTTAGTAATCTATGAAGGGAGACATGAATAATAAATTGCAACACTTCTTATGGGCGATAATCCACATATAAAAACAAAATACATTATAATTTTTTACAGGTGGAAGTGTAAGAAAGATACAGATGATTTATATATAAATAATCCTAATAATATTTTAAAAATAATATATATTAATTATTTACCTATTTATAAAAATCATTGTAATGTGTTGAGGAACAAAATTTCACCACTATGTAGAGGCAATAAGTCAAATGTATGGACAAGTGATTTTTTCAATTTACTGGGGATAAAAGAGAGTTGGAAATGGTTATATGATATTAATAAGAAAATAATAATATATTAAAAACACAGAAGTAATTATTTTTTATCGGTATAATATATTTAGAGGTCTTATAAGAAGAAATTAACTTTAAAAGAGTCATTAAAGACATTTACAAATTCTTTGAGGGAACACTATCATATCAAAACATAAGCCTTATGAGGATGATATTAACAGAATACCTGAAGAACCAAAATGAAGGGATGGAATCTAATATAGTTCATGGTCAGGTATTGACTATATTCTATGGTCAGTGTATCTATATAATACAGGAGAATATGTTCCATTTATAAGTGATAAGGGGACACAAATTAATAAAAAAATAATAAATTATATAAAATTGTTTTCTTATGAATGTGAGAAAATTTTCTTGAATAAAATTTTATAATAAGATAATTTTGAAATATCTCCATCTAATAATTTTTATACAATTTCATGTCTCATTATCACCCTTACTAGTTAGTTTAATCCCCCAAGGTAAACAAATTTTAACTCTAACCATGGAAACAGAATGTTACTAATTATGAAATACATTATGAACAAAAATAATATTATACTTATTAAATAATATTAATTATGAATATTAAAATTCGAAAAAATAGTTTCCAATATAATTTCTGAAAAATTTGTAGAAAATATATTTCATATAAGCTCAAAAATATCAATGAAAACTAGTTTAAGAAAAAAAAATTTATATACAGTATAAAATTTATTTTTTAGAGAAATAATGTTTAATTTTTATTCCAATGGAATTAATTTGATTATATTAAATAAAAGAAATATTATTTTCCTTTCTAAAAAAACAAAAATATTAAGAAATAATGTGTGTAATAGATTAATATAGAATAACTAAATTAGTTTTTTATTTGAAAACAAATATTCTGTAGAATTCCAAAATAAAAAGTGTACATATATAAATTTGAAATTATATTTTTATATGAATTATATTACTTATATCACTTATTTTTTTATATAGAATATGTTTCTTAGTCATTCATGTTATTCATATATAATTATAATTTAATTAAATTGACATTTTTTGGTAGAATTTCAATTTTCACTATTCAAACAAAAACCAATTATTCTTTAAAAAACTAAAATACTCATCATAACCTAATTTTGGAATCCTAATTTTAATGATGAAATAAATTTCAGAAAATTAAATTTATTATGTTCATGAATTTAGGTTTAAATTACATTATCAAATAATGCTATGTGAAATTTTTTTATTTTTTTCTCATAAAATAAATCTTATTCTAATCAAATCATGGGTGTTGAATTCTTTACTACAGAAAACATATCTTCCTTAAAAATAATATAATTTACCCTCGTGGACATATGGGGTTAGTTATTCATTATATCTTATTCATGTTCCCACATCGTGTCTTCTATATTATGACTTCCAAAAGGTACATCTACCTGTCAAGTACTCTGACTCCTTAAAACATGTTCTCTAGTGTAAAGAATCTATAAAATATCATAAAAGAAAGAAAAATAAAGATCTAACTATGTTTCATTAGAATTTAAAATATGGGTTGGGTCTGAAATTTTTATCCCCAATAAATATATGTGGATCACATCATCACCATAATAGAGGCTAGGTGGAATTACCAATTGATAATCCAAATCTACATTTTTCAGATAATCAACATATTTGATCTACCTAGGACTTAGTTTTTATTTATTATTGAACTGTATTTTCCACAACCATAGATATATCTTAAATAATAATTTTCAGACATTTTGAATTCAAAATAATTCATTCGATTATCTGCATAATTTTCATTCTTTTTATATAATACATAATATAATTTTGTACATTCTTTACTTTCTCAATGGTCTCCCCAACATGTTTTAATAATATATGTATCCTTTCACCAACATCATCGCAACAAGTTAGTGTACGACACCTATTCCTTTTTAATGACTCATATGGTGGATTTTTTTGTATTTAGTTGAAGATATTATTATATGAAAATTATATAAAATTTAAATTCATATCCCACATACCATGATAGTATATTGAGAAAAACATCAACATATCATATAATGTTGTTATATACCTTTATGTCATCTCATTAGTTTGAGGATGATAGGATGTCCTTAGTCACAGGTCGATTTCAAGATCCTTCAGAATACTTATTTGGAATACTAATTAAAACAAAAAATCAATATAAAAAAAATTCAATTGAAACAATTTTGTGTTTCATAACATCATTAATATATATGTGTGTTTTTTGATGAAGCAATAGATCTTCCCTTATTAAAAGGAAATGTGTTTACTTGGTGGGGAGATTGAAAATAACCAATATGGAATAATTTTTTCTTTGATAGTTTTGAAATCTAGTGTCAAAGACCATATTGATATCATCTTATTTTCAAAAAAGGAATAGGTAGAGTTCACATGACTCCATTAAAATTTTGACTCTTATCCTTTTTTAATTGAAAACCATGTATCATAATACAAGGTGTGTAATTTTCCTTAATATATTTTATCCTATATTTTCCATCAAATCATGACACATTTTAGTGAAAAAATGTATTACTGATAAATTTTATCATTGAACATCATATAAAAATAATATATTTTTCATAGGCATAGATTAAACACATAGATTCATCCTAAATTTCAAGATATTATCATCATATATGAAGTCTTGTATCTAATCATCATTGAAAATTGTTATTTAATTTTTAATATTATTATCAAGGGATAGGGAAATTTTTTTCTCTAATATTGATGGTGTTTCAGTAATCATCAGTACTTTGGATATTTCTATATACTTATTGATTAAAATATCCAAATTTACTAAATCCATCAATAGTGTATCCAAATAAACAAACATTTTAGTCAACACTCTATGATCCTTCCTACCAAGTGCATCACCCAGCTTACTCTCTATCCCAGTGTGGTAGTGTATTGATAAATAATAATCATTGATTAGTTCAAACAATCATTATTTCCCCACAATGATCCCATTTTGTGGGAATATTTGTAACATACATTTTTGATTGATATATATTTATAATCATTCACTTTAAAGGTAATGACTATATATATTCAAGGAATAGATTCTGGATGTAATCTAAGGATCATGTATTGAATAATTCTATAAAATAATCTTTAACTACCTTGATTCATAGGAAAAAACTGTATCATTATACATAAGGTCACTTATAAATAATTCATTTTGATGACTCACTGTATATATAACAAAATAATTGTAACATCCCAGTTAAATAAAGAATAATACATTTTTATATTTATTAATATTTACTAATTTAATATTAATTTTACTTTAAAGGGTTTTCTATGTTCGATAGCATACCCGATACACAACAAAGAGTTTCTTTGAAATCTTACATTGCACACTAGTAATAAAATAATATTATTTTAAATGGTAGTTAACACATAGTTGTTGTATTGGCGGGAATGAATAGAAATAACTAAAATATTACAATATAGGTATTTTAAATGTTTTTATATTTATCCAATAAAGGATAAATTCTTAAAATACGAAAAGAATTCAATTTTAGGCATATATACTCTAATTTTCACTAAAGGTCCACTTATCAACTTTTGATGGAGAAATGTCATTAAATATATTTTTGGTCACTCTTATTCTTTATATTGGACCAAATAAAACTCTTCATTAGAATCGGGACATCAAAATTTACTCTTTGTAGATTTTTGGTATTTTTCCGATAAAGTTCATTTTTTTAATGAACAGTGAAAAATGTTGTATTTGAATTCAAAACCTTTTTTAATCTAATTTATTTATATGATTAGATTATCATTTGAATTGGTTTTAAAGTGAAATTAGAATATATTTTTACCATTAAATCCAATAGTGGTTGTTGAAATTAATTTCACTTTGAAATCGGAATTAAACTAGTGTCAATATTCTGATACTTATTGTTTCATGAAAACACGCTAATTGCTCTGACAGCGAGAATTAATTATTAAATTAATTAATGAAACTTATATGTTTTGAATTTTGTAAAATATACTTCATTTTTTAATTCATAATATGAAATATATCTTAGGGTGATTTTTTGGTATTTTTCTGAAAAACATCAATTTTTGATGAATAGTAAAACCACTAGGTGGCACTTATAAAAACTGATTTTTCGTTTAAATGAAATTTTACCACTTCTGTGTTTTGAATTTCAAAAATCTGACATACATGGATTTCATTAATAAGTAAAATGCGATTCAATGGGATTAAAATAATTTTTTGGTGAATAGTAACTTTTAAGTTTTTAATCGCGATTAGAGGTAATTAGTGTAGTTTAAGGTTAAAATAATGTTTTAATAATATGAAATGAAAATGACACATGTCCTACCCTTATTGGATGTGTCATGGACAACCAAGAAAATCAATGGGTCAACTTGGGGACCCTATGGAGCCACTTTAGTTGGAAAATGACATTAATATCTTTTTATTTAATGTTAAAATAAAAATGTCACAAACAAGAGTTGTTTTACTAAAAAAATATTTATAAGGGGTTATACATATCAGAATTTTGACTATAAATATTAATTGGAAATATAAAAAGATTTCCTACATCAGGATAGTTTTTTAATAATTTTTAGACATTAAATAAATTAAATGATTTATGACACCATGATGATGTAGTGATTATCTCATTATTTAACGATTTAAATAAAATGGAATGATAATGTAAAATCTAAGACCTACACATGTCCAAAACCTATTGGATGGGTGGATTTAGAACCCTTATCACCTTATCCTAGAAACGCATCAATGTGGGACCATTAATATCCAAAACGCATTCTATAATAAAGTAGCATTTCCTTACTTTCCAAGAGTGCCCCTCCTCTCCTCTTATAAAAAGCCCCCACCTCTACCACCTTAACCACACTTCCAAAGCCTCTGGCTCGGCCAACCCCTGCTCATTTTGTCTCTAAACATACCTATCTTACTCCTTGAAGCCTCAATTTGGGCAGAAGTCTTCCCAAGGAATCCTTTGAGCTCAAATCTAAGAGAGTTACCCGATTTTTAGGTAATTGCTTCACTTGTGTTCTTTTGTTTTATTTTGCTTCTCCAACCTCTTAAACACTTTTTATTAATTTCTTTTGTAACAAATCCATTATCTTCAATATTTAGGATGTTTTTATAAGTATAATTCGAGCTACACTTACACACATATAAATCTAATGGTTAAATAATATACTGTTTTTGTGGTTGGCGAATTTCTGCCTCACCAAACAATGATTGTTCAATCTTCTTTTAAACACATCTAATGGTGGCCAATAAGATATCAATATATTTATATATGTTATATATATTGTTTATGTTTTCCTTATCCCTCTGTATTTTTTATTTGTGGTATACCTTTATGGTTTCCATTATGGGTAAACATGATAATTTCATTTTAGGAAGTGCGGACTACCGCCCCCTCAAAGTGATTTGATTCGTTAATGCCATATGTGGGATGTATAAAAGATGGATTTAAACTTATTATATATTATGTTATACTGAAATTATAATATACCTCTATATCATTATTATTTCTTTCCATTAAATTATGAGATAGAAATGAAAGTGGCGTTCATGCGTACGTACGGCTTACCGTCTCCATGAACGGTGCATTTCATATCTTATCCCCAAATGTAATTACTATTATAATTACATATATAAAATGGATATATATGATGTATGTTACATCTAAATGATTAATATAATTCTGGAATTAAAATATACATACCTCTCATTTAGTTTTAACTCCATTAATATGACATAGAAATGAAAGTAGCGTTCATGCGTACGTACGGCTTGCCGTCTCCATGAACAGTGCATTCCATTTCATACCTCTAAATGATTATTTGATATTATAAATACATGTATATTCTAGATATATATGATATATATTATATCCAAATCATGAATGTCATTCTGGATATAAAGAAACTTTGACCACACGAACAACATGTAATTGTAAGAAGTCCACTTTCGACTTAAGAACCAAATATCGACAAAACAAACATTATTAACTTAAACGATTAAATAATGTTTATAACATGTCAATAAGTGATATAAAAGGATTAATGAACTTGAAAAAGGTTCTTAAGAAAGTATACCTTAACTCAAGTTTATTATTCAGGACGTTAAAGAACGATCGAGTCAAGTCGGACCCGAGGTAGGGGAACTTCTTAACCCAATTTCTGTTCTTTGGGTTAATATTCTACTTTCAAATTATGTCATGATATAATTATGTCCTATCTTGTATTTGTACTTTATTAATGTTTAATTATAGTGAATACACATAATAGATCTATTTTATTTAAAAAATTATCTTGGCAAGGGACTTCGTCTCAATCTCCTTTCATTGAGGCATATTTTGTTTTATACACAACTATCTTTTATACGGTGTATAAACCAATTTGACTTTTACTTTTATACAAAAGGAATATTTTTCTACAAAGAATTGTACTAAACGACAAAAATGAATGTTTCTTTTAACGTACACGGTGACAAAGACCTTTTCTGCCACCGTGAGTATTATTTGGTCTTTTGCTTCCTCAACAAGCTGTGATGTTTTTAAAATGAAATAAATACCATATAATATTTTATGTATTTTTGTATTGAAAATGGTTTTTATAATGGATTAGTTATGTCAATATATTTATGTGATATATTGTGATCAAAGTGTGGAAATGTTTTCTTTCCATTATATTTGTTTTATGTCTTATGATTTTATAATGGTACTTGGACATTTGACGGGTGGTTACGTGATAAACCATATAACGGGTGGTGCCACGAATACCAGGATGGATGGTTACGTTATAACCTCCAATGCATTGGGTATGGAAGTCGGCCATATGGCTATTCTATTAATTATGTATGGAAGTTGGCCGAATGGCTATTCCATTAAGTGATATCTGTGGAAGTCGACCGTATGGTTATTCCACTTAAGTATGTTTATGTCCCAAGTTACCTTTATATGTCATGTGTTCTTTATATGGGTTTTATGGTAGTATTTTGGTTAAAAAAGGGTACGTAATGATATTTTATTCAGTGAAGAGTTTTTACTACTTCATAAAGGTGAAGGTATTACTTTGATAATGTATACATGGTTTACTTGTTGTTTTAAAAAATAAAAGTTTTCATTCTTTGTGTATCCCTTACTGTGCTTTTTATGCTCACCCCATGTTTTTCTGAAATGTTTTTCACAGGAATTAATGTGGAATTGGGTCAAGGATGGGATCAAGGTAAAGACATGCTATCTAAAACATGGAACTAGACATGTTTCTTTTTAAGAGTTATATTTTATGGAAACTTAGTCTACCTTGTAATCTTTTGAGATGTAACAGTTATGTCCTAATTCTCTAAAACTCTAAACCTGAAAAGATCCTCAATGTGAATTATTCATTTAATTCAATATTATGTAAGGTTTAAGGCTGGGGAATTATAGTTGGTATCAGAGGATGGTTTATATAACTTTAGGAGTTAGAAAAGTGTTAAATTATAAATTAATTTATGGTATGATTGAAATGATATAACATTTACGGATTACCATGTTTCTTCATCTAAGACATGTTTATTTAGAATGGTTTTTCAAAGAGGATATATCGAATTTGTGCTAGGAAGGTATACATATTGAAATGAACTTCTAAAACGGCATTCTGAGATGGTCAGAATCAGAACTAAATAGTTTGTTGCAGTGATGGCTCAGTTGACTCAGGTGAAAATGTTGGTTGTTTTTATTGATGATATTTTGGTGCTTTCTAAAAGTAAAGAGGAGAATGAAGGTCATTTAAGTGTTATCTTTCAAACATTAAAAGAAAAGAAATTTTATGGGAAATTTAACAAGTGTGAGTTTTGGTTGCAACAAATTTCTTTCCTTGGTCACATTTTTTCAAAAGATGGAATAACTGTTGATCCTGCTAAAACAAAAATTGTTGAAGAATGTCCAAGACCCAAAAATGTAACCGAGATCCGTAGTTTTCATGGTTTGGCAGGTTACTACTGAATATTTTTTGAAAAAATTTCACGGTTATCTAGTCCAATGACTAAGCTAACTCGGAATGGGGTTAAGTTTATCTAGACAAAAGAATGTGATGATTGTTTTCAGGAGTTGAAAAGAAGATTGGTTAATGCTCCAGTTTTGGCACTTTCTTCTAGAAATGGTGACATTGTTATATACAGTGATGCTTCGTTGAAGGGACTTGGCTGTGTCCTTATGCCGAATGATCAGGTAATTGCTTATGCTTCACGTCAGTTGAAAACTCATGAGGTAAATTACCCTACACATGATTTGGAATTAGCTGCTATTGTTTTTGCTTTAAAAATTTGGAGGCACCATTTGTATGGAGTAATGTGTGAAATATATACTGATCACAAAAGTTTAAAGTTTATATTCACTCAGAAATAATTGAACATGAGACAGATGAGATGCCTGGAATTAATCAAGGATTATGATTGTACAATTCATTACCATCCGGGAAAAGCAAATAAAGTGGCTGATGCTTTGAGTTGAAAAAGTAATGCTTCATTAAAAATGTTGTGTTTGGAACATGATCCTTTGGTTAAGGATTTGATGAGCTTTGGCATGGAAGTTGTTGGTGCAGGAAGTTCTTCTATTTTGTTTCAGGTATCAGTGAGATCATCCCTATCAGACATAATTAAGCAAGCCCAGAGGGAAGACAGTGAGTCGCAAAAAAAGGTAGAGCTGGTTTAGAAGGGTAAGTTTCTTGAATTCAACATTGATAATCATTGTGTATTAAGGTTTAGGAAGATATTATGTGTACCTTGTGATTCACAGTTTAATAGAGAGTTGTTATGTGATACTTATAGTTCCCCGTTTTCAGTTCATCCAGGATGTACTAAGATGTATAGAGATCTTCGGGAGTATTACTGGTAGGATGGAATGAAAAGGATATTGCTGATTTTACTATGAAGTGTTTGACTTGTCAGTAGGTTAAGGCAGAACGGCAGTTACCGAAATGGATGTTTCAGCCTTTACCAGTGCCAGAGTGGAAATAGGAAAACATATCCATGGACTTTTTTGTGGGATTACCGAGAACATCTCGAGGTAATAATGCAATCTGGGTTGTTGTTGATCACTTGACTAAATCTGCTCATTTCCTTGCTATACGAGATAGTCCCTAGATCAAATTTCCTGTTTGTATCTTAAAGAGATAGTCAGGTTACATTGAGTTCCTCTCTCCGTTGTGTCCGATCGTGATCCCATGTTTACTTCTAACTTTTGGAAAGACCTTCAGAAGTCGTTGGGTGCTGAATTAAATTTTACTATAGATTTTCATCCGCAATCCGATGGGTAGTCAGAATGAACAATTCAGAACTTGGAGGATATGCTACAAGCATGTTCGATGGATTATCATGGATGTTGGGACCAACATATTTCTTTGGTTGAGTTTTCTTATAATAACAGTTTTCATTCCAGTATATAGATGGCACCATTTGAGGCATTATCTGGGAAGCGGTGTCAAACTCCAGCTTTTTGGGATGAAGTGGGTGAAAGGAAGTTGATGGGACCAGAATTGATAGAAGAGTTGGCAGAAAAAGTTCAGTTGATTCAAAAACACATGAAAACAGCTCAGAGCAGGCAGATGAGTTATGCGGATAACCGGAGGAAAGATCTATCTTTTGAGGTAGGTGATCATGTTTTTCTCAAGGTTTCTCCATGGAAAAGTGTGATACGATTTGGTAAGAAAGGAAATCTGATACCAAGGTTCATTGGACCATATGAAATTCTGGATAAAGTTGGATCAGTTGCATACCAAGTGGCTTTACCTCCGATTTTCTCTCAGGTACACAATGTTTTTCATGTTTCGATGTTGAGGAAGTATATGCCAGATCCATATCATGTTTTGAGCCCAGAGGTAGTTCAGTTGGAAGAGAATCTCTCTTATGAAGAACAACCTATCCAGATTCTTGACCAAAGAGAGCAAGTGTTTCAAAATAAGGTAATCCACCAGGTAAAGGTTTTGTGGAAAAACCATATGGTTGAAGAGGCAACGTGGGAATCTGAAAATGCTATGAGGGATAAATACCCCCACTTATTTTGATAAGTGAATAAAATTGCAAAGACACAATTCCCAAAAGGGGGAAGGATGTAAAATCCCAGGTAAATAATGAATAATACATTTTCATATTTTTTAACATTTACGAATTTAATATTAATATTACATTAAATGGGTTTCTTTGTTTGATAGCGTACCTGATACACAACAAAGAGTTTCTTTGAAATATTACATTGCACACCAGTAATAAAATAATATTATTTTAAATGGTAGTTAACACAGAGCCGTTGTATTGGCAGGAATGAAAAGAAATAACTAAAATATGACAATATATGTTTTTTAAATGTATTTATATTTATCCAATAAAGGATAAAATCTTAAAATACGAAAAGAATTCAATTTTAGGCATATATACTCTAATTTTCACTAAAGGTCCACTTATCAACTTTTGATGGAGAAATGTCATTAAATATAATTTTGGTCACTCTTATACTTTATATTGGACCAAATAAAACTCGTCTTTAGAATCGGGACATCAAAATTTACTCTGTGTAGATTTTTGGTATTTTTCCAATAAAGTTCAATTTTTTAATGAATAGTGAAAAATGTTGTATTTTAAATTCAAAACCTCTTTTTTATATAATATATTTATATGATTAGATTATCATTTGAATTGGTTTTAAAGTGAAATTAGAATATATTTTTACCATTAAATCCAATATTGGTCGTTGGAATTAATTTAACTTTGAAATCGGAATTAAACTAGTGTCAATCTTTTGATACTTATTGTTTCATGAAAACACCCTAATTGCTCTAACAGCGGGAATTAATTATTAAATTAATTAATGAAACTTATATGTTTTTAATTTTTTAAAATAGACATAATTTTTTAATTCAGAATATCAAATATAGCTTACAGTGAATTTTTGATATTTTTCTGAAAAACTTCAATTTTTGATGAATAGTGAAACCACTAAGTGGTACTTATAAAAACTGATTTTTCATTTAAATGAAATTTTACCGCTTCTGTGTTTTGAATTTCAAAAATCCGACATACATGGTTTTCATTAAAAAGTAAAATTCAGTTCAATGGGATTAAAATATTTTTTTGGTAAATAGTAACTTTTATGTTTTTAATCGCGATTAGAGGTAATTAGTGTAGTTTAAGGTAAAAATAATGTTTTAATAATATTAAATGAACTTGAAACATGTCCTACCCTTATTTTATGTGTCATGGCCGACCACGACAATCAATGGGTCAACTTGGGGACCCCATGGAGCCACTTTAGTTGGAAAATGACATTAATATCTTTTTATTTAATGTTAAATTAAAAATGTCACAAACATGAGTTGTTTTACTAAAATAATTTTTACATGGGGTTATACAAGTCATAATTTTGACTATAAATATTCATTTGAAATCTAAAGATATTTCCTAAATCATGATAGTTTTTTTTATAAAGTTTAGTCATTAAATAAATTAAATTATTTATGACACCATGATGATGCAGTGATTACCTCATTATTTAACGATTTAAATAAAATGGAATGATAATGTAAAATCTAAGACCTAAAAATGTCCAAAACCTATTGGATGGGTGGAGTTAGAACCTTTATCACCTTATCCTTGAGGCACATCAATGTGGGACCATTAATATCTGAAACTCATTCTATAAAAAAGTAACTTTTCCTTACTTTCCAAGAGTGCCCCTCCTCTCCTCTTATAAAAGGCCCCCACCTCAACCACCATACCCACCCTTCCAAAGCCTTTTCCTCGGCCAAAACCAGACCATTGTGTCTCTCCACATCCCTCTCTTACTCCTTGAAGCCTCACTTTGGGATGAAGTCTTCCAAAGGAAGCCTTTGAGCTCAAATCTAAGAGAGTTACCCGATTTTAAGGTAATTGCTTCACTTGTGTTCTTTTGTTTTATTTTGCTTCTCCAACCCCCTAAACTATTTTTATTAATTTATTTTGTAACAACTCCAGTATATTCAATATTCTAGGATGTTTTTATAAGAATCATTAGAGCTACACTTACACACATCTACATCTAATGGTTAAAGAACATAATGTTTCTGTGGTTGGCGAATTTCTGCCTCACGAAACGATGATTGTTCAATATTCTTTTAAACACATTTAATGGTTGCCATTAATATGTCACTCTATTTATATATGATATATATTATGTTTATGTTTTCCTTATGCTTCTGTATTTTTTATTTGTGGTATACCTTTGTGTTTTCCATTGTGGGTAAACACGATAATTTAATTTTAGGAAGTGCGGACTACCGCCCCCTCAAAGTTATTTGATTCTTTAATGCCATACGTGGGATATATAAAGGATGGATTTAAAGTTATTATATATGATGTTATACTGGAACTATAATATACCTCCATATCATTATTATTTCTTTCCATTAAATTATGAGATAGAAATGAAAGTAGCGTTCATGCGTACGTACGGCTTACCGTCTCTATGAACGGTGCATTTCATTTCTTATCCCCAAATGTAATGTACTATTATAAGTACATATATATAATGGATATATATGATGTATGTTACATCTAAGTGATTAATATAATTCAGGAATTTAAATATACATACCTCTCATTTAGTTTTAATTCTATTAATATGACATAGAAATGAAAGTAGCGTTCATGCGTATGTACGGCTTACCCTCTCCATGAACGGTGCATTTCATTTCTTACCTCTAAATGATTATTTGATATTATAAATACATGTATATGCTAGATATATATGATATATATGATATCCAAATCCGGAATGTCATTCGGGATATAAAGAACCGTTGACCACACAAACAACATGTAATTGTAAGAAGTCCACTTTCGACTTAAGAACTAAATATCGATAAAACAAACATTATTAACATAAATGATTAAATAATGTTTATAACATGGAAATAAGTGATATAAAAGGAATAATTAACTTGAATAAGGTTCTTAAGAAAGTATAAATTAACTCAAGTTTATTATTCAGGACATTAAAGAATGATCGAGTCAAGTCGGACCCGAGGTAAGGGAACTTCTTAACCCAATTTCTGTTCTTTGGGTTAATCTTCTACTTTAAAATTATGTCATGATATAATTATGTCCTATATTTTATTTTTACTTTAATTATATTTAATTATAGTTAATACACATAATAGATCTATTTTTTTAAATAAATGATCTTGGTAAGAGACTTCGTCTCAATCTCCTTTCATTGAGGCATATTACGTTTTATACACAACTATCTTTTATACGGTGTATAAACCCCTTTGACTTTTACTTTTATACAAAAGGAATATTTTTCTACGAAGCTTTTTACTAAACGACAAAAAGGAATGTTTCTTTTAACATACGCGGTGACAATGACCTTCTCTGCCACCGCGAGTATTATTTGTTCTTTGGCTTCCTCAACAGGACGTGATGTTTTTAAAATGAAATAAATACCATATACTCTTTTATGTATTTTGGTATTGAAAATGGTTTTTATAATGGATTTGTTATGTCTATATATTTATGTGATATATTGTGATCAATGTGTGGAAATGTTTTCTTTCCATTATATTTGTTTTATGTCTTACGATTTTATAATGGTACTTAGACATTTGACAGGTGGTTACGTGATAAACCATATGACGGGTGGTGCCTTGAATACCAGGATGGGTGGTTACGTTATAACCACCAATGCATTGGGTATGGAAGTCGTCCGTATGGCTATTCCATTCAGTATGTATGGAAGTTGGCGGAATGGCTATTCCATTAAGTGATATGTGTGGAATTCGACTGTATGGTTATTCCACTTAAGTATGTTTATGTCCCAAGTTACCTTTATATGTTATGTGTTCTTTATATGGGTTTTTGGTAATCATTTGGTTACAAAAGGGTAAGTAATGATATTTTATTCAGTGAAGAGTTTTTACTAATTCATAAAGGCGAATGTATTACTTTGATAAAGTATACATGGTTTAATTGTTGTTTTAAAAACTAATAGTTTTCATTCTTTGTGTATCCCTTACTGAGCTTTTTATGCTCACCCCATGTTTTTTTGAAACGTTTTTCACAGTAATTAATGTGGAATTGGGTCAAGTATGGGATCAAGGGAACGTCATGCTATCTAAAACATGGAACTAGACATGTTTCTTTTTATGAGTTTTTATTTTATGGAAACTTAGTCTACCTGGTAATCGTTTGAGATGTAACAGTTATGTCTTAATTCTCTGAAACTCTTAACCTGAAAAGATCCTCAATGTGAATTATTCATTTAATTCAATATTAAGTAAGGTTTAAGGCTGGGTCCTTATACTAATCCCTTAACAATAGAAGATTTAATATCAGTACAATTACCAATTTACTATTTATTTCATTAAAATGGTTCATATATTATTCTAAAAAAATGATCATAACCCATTTATGTGTAAACTTGGTAAACATGTTTGCTAGTCAATTTTGTTTAGAAAATCTTCAATAATAATATGCTAATCTGAGGGTACTATCTAGATCATCTATATTTGTTGTCATTGTACATTCTATCACATAATTCTCCTTAAAATGTCCACAAATATTATATCCTTATATAAAATATGTTATGGAAAATAATATATCTCATACTACAATTAAAATTTGTAAAATTTTTCATATAACACATTTTGTCTATATGTTTTAATAATGATTTCAAAATAACTATTATTCTGATATACGGTATCATTATGTCATCAATAAATATATTTAAGAAAATATAAATAAAATAATTTAATGATCTGTCCATCAGACCCCTAAAAACATATTGTCAATTAGTCAATCCAACATGATATAATTCCCATTTGTAATATACATACATCATATGAAATGCAACCTATTGAATATAAAAATTCATTAATTGAATGTAATGATACCCAAAAACAATATATATCATTGAAATTTTTTAACTTGTAGAATCTAATCAAAATATGTAATAAATGTGAAAAATTTGTTACTTGTTCATTATGGTAATTGAATTGATTTCCCTATAATCAGTGCCAACCATATTGAATCAAAATTCATCTCAAATAAAACAACAAGGGATCCCATTGGTTGTACACTATGGAATATAAAATCATTATTAGACCACTTATGTATATGTTTCCATTGTTCCACTAATTTTTCTAGGGATATTCTTTAGGCAGTCTTATATATAGGGTTTTCATCATGAATGAGATGAATGGAAAACTCAACATCATGCTCATGTTTCTTTTATGGTAGTTCATCAAGAATCATATAAATATATTCTAAAATACTAGTACATCATCTATAATAAGGATACCATTCCCATTCATATATTTTTCTACACTTATTCACTAATAATTTCATTTTGGATAGCTACTGATGGTGGATTTAGACATGATTTAGATGGCGTTGTATTCCCTTTAATGGAAATATATTCCATATATCTATCACATATCACAATATCATCCTATTTATAATAATGTTTTTTAATTATAATATTAAATCTATTCAATATTAAAAATTATAGGATTTTTTACTATAGGAATAATAATTAAGTTTTTAAATAGGGTAAGTCAATGTTTCTTAATTGGGATTGACTGATATAACCTTATATGAGTATAATTTTCAAAATATATATTGATGTAATTATTCCTTATTATGGTGGTAGAGAAATATATAACTTCGAGGTAAATTGAAGATATAAAAGTATATAAAGATCCATTATCAAAGGAATTATTTACAAAATTTTAGGAAAAAATTGATATACCTAACACTAAATATTTATGAACTTTAACTGGAGATGCAGTTATCACAATAGGGTAGCATTTATCCTTTTTTATTTTATATGTAAAATTTCATTAACACTTTGTTCCTTAATTTTAATAGTTCCCTATATTATAGAGTTGAGTCCTTGGCTATTAGTGAATGCTTTCCAAATTTATATTTGTGAGATTGATGGTATTTACATCCACACATAAAGAAAATTATGAAACCTATAAAGTGTGTACATAGGTGTTTCGTTGTAAAATTATTCCATGTTAGAAATTATACCATTCAATTCATCATTTTATTTTTGTATTTTCTTTTCCAGAGAACTCAAAAGACTATTTATTGTCATTTTTCGAAAAATATTAGACATGGATAATTCTTTCTCAATATTGACGTTAATTAAATCTATATCAGCATGTAATTAAAGAAGTTGCAATTAACTTCAAAGGATTGAATTTATCCATAAAATTAAATTATCTTAATTACTCAATAGATTATGAAAAAAATTTGGACAATGAGTTTCTATCCTTATTTATTTAGTTTCATATTAAGCAAAAATTTCCCTTCTAAATTATTTATATTGCGGAATTAACTCTTCATATCAGATTCTTCCTCGTGAAGAAATTATTTTCCATTGAATTCTAAATTTAATGTCTTTCACAATACAATTTTTATTTCATTTGACCCATTAGGGTTGTTAATAAATGACCACCATTGATTTGTATTTCCTTGATAAAGATAAATTACCATGAATGTTTGTTCTATTACACTTCTTACCAATTCGTGAAATATCATCTCTAGTGACATGATACATTACCCATCTTATAATGTATTTTTAGTGAAACTAAATGATAGAGGTCTCTGACACATGAAGTGGACCGGTATTGTTTCACCATGCTGGAGATCAAAAGGCTTCTCTACACGGGTAGGGTTTCTGGTCAAAATCAATGTGAGTAACCCCAACATAGTTATAATTCATTCTTTGATAACTCTAGTTTTATTATCTATTCCAATAGGGTAATCCATTCATAGATCGTGTATTCTTATGCAGAATTTATTAAATATTCTAGGAATCTTTATAAACAATGAAATATAATGACCAAGATTATGACATTATGAATTTTAAATAGTTTTATATAATTCAAAATTGGTTTAAAAAAATAAATTTAGTTGAATTTTTATGAATTTTTAAACTCATAATAATAAAAATGAAATATTGGGGGATATCCTAAAATCATAAAAATGTTTTCAAAATATTCCTAATGGATCATAAAGGGAATGTGTTTTATATTATGTTTATCCCAAGGGATATTTAGCCACATGTGATATCTTAGGACCACACATTGGAAACAAGTGATGATCGTGTTAATACCCAATCTACAGCTTTTATAGTTTTTAACCCTTAGTGAATCAATTTCAAAACCACTTCCACATTCTATTAGAAATACAGGGATGGATTTTTCATTAAAAAACTAAATATCTAGTTTAAAATGACAACAATATATTTTCATAAACATATAATGATCCTCGAATCATTTATTAGCATTAAGTCCTGTAATATGTTTTTTTCCAAACTCTATCACCAAATGTTTATACTAAAATTCCATTGAGACCAATAATGAATCCCAAAAAAAATAACTCGGAATTGATGGTTGTTTTATTTATTTTCCCCAAGATACACTGGGGACATCCCAAAATATGAAATATTTTAATTGTATTGGGAGATAGATACATACACGATTTTCATTTTACACTGGAAAACAAGAAATACAACTTAGAATTATTGTTATAGATTTTTTATTTCTTGTAGTAAGTCCATAATGTCATTAATAAACCCACTATTATTGTCCTAGGTAAATGAAAACATAAATAAGGGTGAGATCACCTTCTCACTAAAGGTACCAGTATAATAAAATGTATCATATTTTCAATAAATCATGAATAGTTAGGCTGTGAAAAATAATAATAAAATATACCATATAAAATATTTTATAAAAGTGAAATATATACATGGATGAAATAACAACATTAATATTCACTTGGATAAAAATAACTAGTTTCCTAATGATAGAATGTGTAATTTCAAATAATATAATTTTACTTCCAAAAACACATTCAAAAACACCTTACATAAACACAAAATGTGTGTGATAAATACCCAAATTTGGTTTTCTCATGATACATAATATTTCATTGAGAATCTAAAATAATCCCCACTCATAACTTAATAAATAAATTTCATTCATCATATGACATAAATTAATTACAATTCAATACAGAGTCAAAATGAATATTGGTATTTAAAAACTGAAAAAAGAAATATCAATATTTTCATTATTCAATATCAACAGAAAGATGTCCATAACACATATAGAGTAATATGATTGATGATATTATTGGTGTATATCCACAGTGAATTTTAAGATTCATTAATGAAATTGAAATATATTAAATACTTTATAATTTTTATAGGATCATTTCCTGAGTAACATTTCCTTTTCATTTGGAAATAATTAAATTATAATAAAAATTTTCAAAATATCAGGGAATTATTTTCTCTAAAATAAACCATTGAAACTATTTAATTAATATTTAATTAAAATAATATTCAGGAAATTATTAAATTGGAAATGTAAGGTATCCATTATAATAATGTTTCGATTAACACCTCTGTTAAAATTATATTTTCTGAAGAAATACATCATTTTACAATTTCTAATAAAAAATAAAACAATGATAAAAAATTATTTAATAAATAATTGGATTCAATGAATAACTATCCAGAAAATATTTTGATGAAAATATTGACAAGGAATAAAAACATTTCAGTGTGAATCAAGAATGATATTTTTTTCCTAAAAACAATCATTTTGACTATTCAATACATAGAGAGAGAAAAATGAATGTAAAATATATGAGTTACAAAAATAAATTTAGAGAATATAATATATAGGTTTTATAAAAAATCACATAATTACTCCTTCACAAACACATACAAAACCAATCCTGAATAAGATGATATTTTTAAATAAACTCTTACCTCAAGTTTGACTTTACTTGTAAGTCCTTTGAACCAAATAAATACTTCTCTAGATTTATTGTACTTCTATAAATATGAAATATATAATTTAAATATCATATATTACCCACTTATATAATTTCAACTCCCATATATTAATAATTATGTATTAAAATTATCATTATTGAGTATAATCTAATTCAATTTTTAGATAAGTTTTGGCTCAGCAATTATGGTCCTTGTGTATTGAAAATGGTTTATACATCATAAATGTTTTCACCATGATATAAATATCGGATATATTCCTTATAAAAATATTTTTAATCATATATCAAATTTATACCTGAGAAATAAATAACATCACATCATAGAGGTGGAAGTCCATTTTTACTCATGAGTGACATAAAATTTTTCAATGGGAGGAAGAGAAAAAATGTAAATGATATCTTATAATTATATAATCATAATTATGTCATCAGTATAATATATATTCATTAGTTCTATATTCAATATTGTTCATGTGGGGTGATGATGAAAAACAAATTACACAACTATGTGGAGACTGAATGTCATGTGCACACACAAGTGATGTTTACATTTTCTATTTTATGGAAAGGAAGTGGAAAATTGTTGTCCCATATTAATAATAAAATATTAGAAAATTTACTATATTAGATTAATTCTTATAGGAAGGTTCCAAAATATTTAGATGAATTAGATGTATAAAAATTATTTTAAATAGTCAGAAAATATGACTCCCTCTTCATTGGGAGACCTCCATTGGATTACACAATAAGAAATTATAGGATAGTATTATAGAAGATTTGATGATAAATATCCAAAATAAAGAATCTATTAATGTAAATATATAAGTATTAGAAGAGCTATATTACTCAATGTCTATGAATAATGGTGGTGAATATGATCTCTTATATATGTGAGTGGAGGCAAACACATGGATTTAAAAAAATATTTAAATAATATTGTGTAATTTTTTATGAAATGAGAATAAATGTATAGGTAATTCAAATATAAGATAATATATTTTCAAAATATCTTCCAAAAATTATATTTTGTCAAGTTGATACATCATTTATTACTTTATTAGTGAGTTTAATCCCACCACCTAGTTAACATAATTTATCCATAAACTTGTTTAGAAATTTTAACAATATTCACTACTCATCATGACCAAAAAATTATTTTAAAATATTACATTATTATAATAATAATAACTAATAATAGAGAATAATTGTTTTATTATTTAATTTTAATTAGTGGAAAAATAATTTTTATGATAATTATGCAAAACGTAAAAAAACATTCATAGAAAAAAAAATTAAGAAAAAAATGATATTATATCAAATAAAAAATAAAAATTGATTCTTTGAAATTGATATGAATTATATAAATTTTTTGAGACTTATTTTTCATTCAATCTAAAAAAAAAATTACCTTGAATATGTTGATTAATAGAGAAGAAATAAATAAATAGTGTTATTTGGAAAAATCATACCAAGATATCCCTAATGTAAAGAATATATTTATAAGAACATTATTATATGTTTATATGAATTTTATAATATATTGAATAATTTCTTCATCTATAAAAATGTATCTTAATATATTTTTGTTTGTACATCCTTATAATTTCATAAAGGTGATCGTTTTAATAAAATCAGTATTTTTCACTATACACTAAAAAATCAAATATTTTTGAAAAATATTCAATTTTACCCCTAATATAATTTCCTCATTTAGATTTAAGAAATGGAAATAATTCCTTAAAATTCAATTTATAAAATTTGTGACTTTTTTTAATCACATTCTTGTATAATTTTATGTATACTTTTTTATAGTTTCACCATAATGAATTGTTTACAATAATTGAGGATACACCGTTACATAGTATGGGTATTTCGTTATATATATGTATAATTAATTTAAGTGTTTTTTAATTCATGAATCCAACATGAGTTGGATAACCTTATTAATGGAAAAAAAATTTAGATTCTTGGTGTTTTATCCACTTTTCTGATTTTTGGTGAAATGGAGGCCTCTCTACACCCTATTCACCACTCTTCCATTAGAAGTTATAATGATGAAAATAATTTTTTATATTATATTTTATAATGAAGGTTAGTGTGGGAGATTCAATTTTATGATGATGAATATTGTAGGATATTTCCTGTGATAATGAAAGCTGGTGTTGGAGACTCTTAAGGATGACGAAGGCCAGTGTTGGAGAATCCTTAGGACGATAAAGATGCAATATGTGGTGGGGGTATGAATGGTAGGTGGAAGGAATGAGGTTAATTTTATCCATTTTTATGATATCATATATTCATGATTATTTAATTATGTGTTGACACATGGATATTGACACCCGACTATAGCGGGGCAAGGAAACATAAAATTTCAAAATATATTCCCAACTTCAACATAAGGGCTGACTAGGGTCATATAACTTGAGGAGATTCTTATTATGTTTACTCACTTAATCTAAATAACCAATGAATGCTTAATTTTTTCTTTATTTTCTTTTCAAAAAAAAAATAATTTTAGTTATGATCAATTTTGAAGTCATTGAAATGAAATTCAATTTTAAATAACCATGCAATGATAAATGAAATTATAAATAATGAAATTGGACTTAGGTTCATTTTTTATTCTATCATTATTCCATATTTTTAATAAATATTGTGTTATAATATATTCAAGAAATATCATCATGAATTTCTATGATTTTATTTAGTTCCGTTAAATCATGAATTATTTAAGAAATCTAAATTTCACCTCCATTTTTTATCTATGTTGTTAGAGAACCTCTTCTGATAGTGTTAAATCATCCAAGACCCAACATCATCATATATCGTTTAATCCATTTATTCGTTCAACATAATTTTTTAAAAAGAACATAAATAAAAGAGATGTGAATGAAAAATAAAATTAAATAGATTTGAGTAACTTGTCATAAGGGACAATCACCAGACCCATGCCTACAACTCACATTTATCATTAGAAAATATAAATTAATAGATATTTCATGAACAAATTGACCTCCACCTTTCAAGGCATCAAGTTATCCCCTCATTATAGAGGGTAAGAGATCCCTTAGTTGAAAGAAAAAAGTGAGAAATAATAGAAAATAAAAGACAAATAATAATTTTAATAACAAGGGAATAATAATATTTAAAAAAATGAAATAGTAAAATTAAAAATTAAAAAAGTGGGATAATAATACCAGAAAAGAAGATTGTAGATAATTTTAAATTAAAGATAAACTGAATTAAATAACAATGGTAATAAAAAAACAATATTAACAAGATGATTATTATGATGATGACGACGATGATGAACTCGGGTTGAAATAAATTAGAGTAAAAAAATTACATGAATTAGTTTATAAAGGAAAAGAACCTAATTAAATATGAATGAAATAAAACTAATAAAAAATTAATTATTAAACAGAAAAAATAAGAGCTTCCAGATATCCTTGAAAAATAACTTCTGATCCCTTAAATGGAATCCCCTTTATGGGTGTCTAACTCCCCCTCAGTAGTGGTTGAGGGATTTTTTATAGACTAAGGTATTCCATCCTTAGTATTATCTTTATATTAATTTAAATAAATAGCAATCATGGCCTTCCCCCATCATGTCATATGTGTGTATCAATGATTATATTTATATTATCTAACATTAATAACAACAAATTTCTCTTGATTTCACTATTTGGGGTGTGAACCAGTGGATGTGGGTGAGCTTTCTCACATATAATGCATGTGTTTCATAGATATATGGGATTTTCATGGGCTCGGAAATAGAGTTTCTATATGTTTGTACATAGAATATGGAATATGTGGGTTTAATTAAACCTGATTCAACCTGTATAATGGTTGCATGAGTTGATATCTCCATCATAGTGGTTAGAACATGACTTTGTGGTTATTCCATATTGATCAGAGGTCCATTTGAGTAGGTTGAGTCGATCATGATTTTTATGTTTTGTAAGAAATTGAGTATCTTCATGTTATATTAGTGAGAGGCAAGGATGAAAGCTACAACATTGGTGTAGGTTATGGTATAGTAGTGTCCATGAATATTGTGTAATGAAAATGTTGAGTGGCTTAAAATTGTTTTTAAAAAATGAAAACTAAATAAGTATTAAAGAATACCACCTAAAAATGACTCATGGAGGTATTTTAGATTATCCCAAAACACCTCCTATGATAGGATGAGAGTCATGTTCTGGTGATTGGCTCTCTATTTCACTGTCACACTCATGGGCCGGTATGACCCATGCAAGATCCAGATGATCCCTTTCTCCTATGGGAATTGGCCAAAATTCATAAACCAACACACACTTGCTACCACCCCATTATCATATGTTATCCCACCTTTATACTATGATAGAAAACCAGTCCTAGATAGGCATTGATATGTGGCTACTATTAATAACTAAAGGCTATCTATCCTTGGAATACTTTTATGTTACCTAAAAATTACTAGTGGTACATAATAAAAATACAAATAGATATACAAAAAATTCATCATAATTTATTAAAAAACATCATGATTCCATTTTTTGATCTAATGTAATGAATTTTAATTTCAATGATATAATTTACAAAAAATTAAAAATATAATGAATTAAATTTTTATTCTAATTAAAAGACATACAAAATCAATAAAAAATTAGAAATTATGCATCATATTTTTAGTGAATCAAATACCTCACACATAAAAAATTGTTTTACTAATGCACAAAATCTCATAATTTCATTTAAAAGGTCACCAATACTAACAATATTAAAATTCCAATGTATTGAAATAAAATAATTTTCAATTTTAAATAAAATTTTAATAAAATCATATAAAATATCTCTTCAATTAATCTTTTTTCAATGAAATAATAAATTCACGACTTTTACTTTATCCCTTATGAAAATTATATTAATTTATATTCCTTCCATTAAATAAATTAAATTCATTATTATTGAAAATTATAAATCAGTATCTACCTCACATTAGAATATTTTCTCTCATTAATCATGATTGATTTAATTTATAGTTATGCTCATTTCATTAGAACATAATTTTTTTCCATAAACATATAAATGAATAGTGTTATCCACTTTGTAAATAAAAACAGCACACAAAAACATAAGGGGTTACAATTATGGTTCTAATTACTCTAGTGGTTATGGTTGGTTAGAATTGATGTTTTAAAAATTAAGTCTCAAGGAGTAGAATAATCTCTTAAATTTCAGTTCATTATATCAAAAGAAAAACTCTAATGTTATTATCCTCTAAAAAGTATAAAAACCCTCTTTCCCAAAGCTAAATTATATTCATGATTAGGATAAATCATAGTGAATGATGATTATCCTCTTGAGTTTTTCTCTACATTAAGATTTTCTTCCTTTTTTAGAGTAATATGTTCCCATTTTTTTACTTTTATGAAAATCATTCTTGGATTAAACATGACATCCTTCACCAATCCATATATGAAAACAAATATTGTTCTAGATATGGTGATTTTTATAATTATAATCCATAAATAGTTATTCTTTCATTTTTATTTTCATTATGAATGGGAAAAGGGAATTTGTAATGTAAAAAAATATTTCTTAATAACCACATTATCACCCCACACATTTTACAAGGAATATATATCATCACATCCACCATTAATTCCTCACCTTCAAACTTCATCATTAAAATATCATGAAATTTATAAGTGGAGGGAAGGAATTGATGAAAATGGATTGAAATGTGGTTTATTCCTAAAAAGGACACTCATTATCTTCCTTGGATAAAAGAGTATTGATGTTAAGGTGGAATCAAGAATAAGTGATTTCTAAAAGATGCATCAATCATTTTTAATGTGTTTTTTCATAGTCATTAGAATATATAAGTTTCAGGGCTTGTTCTAGTAGGTGGTATCTCACAATATCACTAATAAAATATGATCAATAATGAATAGAATGTACTTGGAATTGAAATACTCTTGGGAATGGTAAATTTTTAATGTGAAAATAAATATTTGAATTGCTAATGATAAAAAATAAATTCACAAGATATTCTAAAATTCAAATCATGTACAATATTTTGGAATTTTAATTAACATGAATTAACTAATTTTATCTAATCACATGTATTTGTTTTAATATACATGCTTCATGTTAATAAATAAATTCTACATTTTACCCATTAAATCTTATTATATATGAAATATAAATCAAGAAATCATTAGAATTATAAGTATTAATGTAAATTATGTAATTTAAGTAATGTAATGCCCCGATCGCAGAAGCCCATAGATGGTTCATTATTACAAATCACTGACATGATCACAAAAGATCATGTCTCTAAAGACCGATTAGTTTAGTATACTTAGAAGCAATAGAAACATTCATAAGGTTTACATTAACTCATGAAATGAAAAAACTAAAACAATAGTGTTTCCATAGACCACACTCATATCCCCTCATACTATCCCTGTAGGTCCATCATAAAATAATTCTTCACATCTAGGGAAAAACAAAACATAGAAAGGGGTGAGCTCTGGTGCTTAGAAAGGATAACAATATAGCAGAAACGTTCATAAATAATAATTAACATTTATGGAAATGTATAAGACTAAAACAAAATCATTTTAAACTTGAACATCAGCATAATATGGGAAAGATAAAATCAAATAATGCCAATTACAATCTTACATGGATATTCTACTAGTCGAATAATCACATGAAATATCAATAGCCATGTTCATAATAAAGGGGTGCATAATGCAGACATTCATAACCACATAGTCAAGGCCTTATGCCAAGACTACAAATAAGATTTTTTTCAAGGCCTTGTTCCAAGACACTAGTTTGTCTCATTAGATCTACTGATGTATTGTGGAGCTGTAGCGGGCTCCTCCCATCACTTACTAAGTCCAATGCATTCCTCATATGAAAAGGATTAAACATAACATAAACATTCATAATAAAAATAGCATATGAAATGTCAATAATTTATCCATAAACCATGAATGTTGTAAATATAACACATCCATAGTCATACAAATCACAAAAACATAAATAAAATATGGAATTTTTTTATCATAATAAATCAAAATAAAATAACCATAAAATCCATCAAACGATGTTGACATAGATGAAATCAAAAACTTTTTTTAAGAAATATCTCATTCTATTTTGAAATAATTTAAGAGTCAAATAATTTATAAAGAACACATTTATTATAAAACATATTCTTATAAGCTTGTAAGGGAAGTTTCTACAATGTTATAATGGTCGAAAATAGCCGCACCCACCGTTTTAGTTATAAAAAATACATTCTTACCTTAATTTTGTCGAAAAGGTTATAAAGCACCTTGTTTTGAAAATGATGAAAAAATTCCTTTATAAACATATTATAAAATTAAAACATGGGTATAGATGACTTTAACCCAAATTATAGTAAATAGTAACATTTTTTTGCAGTACTTTTTTAAGAAACATGGATGTGGATGATAAAGAATTCCTAGTAGATAATTACATATAAACAACCTCGGATAATGAAGAGATTGTAGAATTAACCCTTAGCATAAAATTTCACTTGGTCAAGGGTAGGTTAATCTCTTGTATAATTTTGAAATAATTGTTATTAAATTATACAAGAATCTTATACATTAATATGATATCATATATGATCTTTAAATATTTCTTTCTTAATAATATCTTGATTTTATCATTGTTTCGAGTGTTAATGGATTCGTTTTCCTTTATAATCATTGTTATGTGAGTCATATTATATATTTATGGGATGTATCTTATTCATATATAGAATGATATTAAGTCATTAAAAATTATTTTTAATTGTCTAATGAAAATTAGTCTTGAATGGATATGATGGGGACTATATCTCATCTCGTTCGTGGAGACGGTAATCCGTACGTACGCACGAGAGAAAATATCATTCTTTGGATATTAACATAATATATAATTGGATGTTATATCATATATAAATAATAATTATCATGTTATATTTATTATTTATATCAATTAAAAATCATTATTATACCCATCCAAATAAATATGTATTGAATAACAATTACATCATGATGTGGAGATGGAAAGTCATACATACGCACATATGGTGACATGTCATTCAAAGGATGGATAAAAAAATGAATTTGGTAGTTCCATATTTATAATAGAATCATAGTATATAGAATATACTAGATTTATAATTTTATAAAGGGAAAAACAAATAAAAAGGATGTGGAAGAAGAAAGGAACTTGAAAGAGGTGATGGAATATTTACCTCTTCTTCGGGTTATTCCTTCTGATTTTATCAAAAGGGCTCCATAAGTGGGAATTATGACTAAAGGAAGGCCTCTAAAATTAAGGGAGGATGGTTTAGAGGATATTTTGTCAGGTTTTGGCTGAGCCAAATTCCTTTGAATGTGTGAATTAGAGAGAAGGGGGAGTTCCCTTTTATATGTGGGGTGACGGGAACCTTAGGAAAAGTTAGAAATATTATTTTATAATAAAATAAATTTTGGTATATAATGGCTCAAAAATATATTATTTAAAGGATAATATTGGGATAGGTCTAACACCACTAAACCAATAGGTTTTAGACAGGTTTGGGTCACTATATTAACTTTATCTTTTACATTTAACTCTTAGTTAAATAGTTTGACATTTACCATGTCTCTTTGTATTTTTATATTATATGGTTAATAAACATACTATATACTTCCAAGATGACCCAAAGTAGTTCATTAATAATACAAATATAATTATATAAGTCCTTCGGCTAAGCCTTATATTTGTTGGAATGTAATATCAATTAATAATATAATATATTTTTTTAAACTCTTTTATGTGAATTTTGACACTATTTGGTATTTTGTTATTTCTAAATTCATAAATGCATTATTACTTAGAATAAGATTCATGTGACTAACCCTAATATGTCATATTAACCTAGAAAATTATTTAAATTCATTAAATGTATCAAATTGCATTTATTTGGATATTTATAATGTTAATTATTTTAATATTTCATTAATTCGGTAATTACTGCATAATAATTATGTCATTAATAAATTAAATTATTAAATATATAAAAACTATAATTAAAACACAATTATTTCCTAAATAGTATTAACTTTATAATGAATATTTATGGTCTAATTTATCTTATTTATATCCCTATATTAAATTTTTTTTAATAATTAAATTTTGATTCTAAAGCTTTTAACTCTTCTTTAAATAAAATAATATTAACTGTCCAGATCTAATCCAAGTGGACCAAAGAGGTACATATTTTATTCCTAAGGTTTTTTTTGGCCTAATTATACTTTTACAATAGAATTAGTACATGTGATAGGGTAACAATAAAATCATTTTTACCCTTAATTACCCTATTTACTTTTAACTGTGGTAAATAAAAGTAAAAAGTTACTATTCACAAAAAATTATTTTCATCTTATTGAACCAAATTTTTCTTGGTGATATCAATCATGTCACTCAGATTTTTTAAATTAGACTTAGATAAATGGTAAAATTATTTTTTATGTGAATTTGCAAATTCTCCTTGGAGGTGGGTAAAATACGGTGAAAAGTTCAATAAAATATTTATATATCTAAAATTATTTAAAACTGAATCCAGTGAATTAAAATGAACATATAAAGGTATTATGTATCAATTTTGACCTAAAATAAATATAAATAAAATAAATAATTATTTAAAAAAAATTTGGATTTAAACAACTACTCAGTGTTTTTCACTATTCATCCAAAATTGCATGTTTTGAGAAAAATACAAAAAATTCACCCGAAGCTAATTTTGATTTTCCGAATCAAAAAATGAAGTCCATTTTGAAATATAAAATTTAAAAAAATTAAAAAAGTGGGTATTACTATTCATAACGGCTAGTTTGATTTGTTGTGGTGTGTTAGAACTCGAATTTGCGTACAACACACGCTACTGTATTATTCAAAGGGAAGTGTACTGTGGAAGCATGGGGTGTTAAATTCTACCCTAATTAAAATAATATTTCCTCGAAATTTCTATAATATTACTACATAAAAACGCTAGGGTGGTTCTTCATTATAAGTTCCTCTGGTTTCCACATTGCCTCTTCCATCTTATGGTTTCTCCGTAGAACTTTTACCAAACTAGTTGTCCGGTTTCTCAGCACATGATTTCTTGTATCAAAAATCTTGATAGGATCTTCACAATAAGACAGATTGGGTTATAGTTATAATTTCCCATAGTTGAGTACATGTGTTGGTCCAGGCATGTATTTTCTCAACAGTGATACATGGAATACATCGTGAACTTTGGAGAGAGTTGGCGGCATTGAAAAATGGTAAGCTACAACCCCGATTTGTTCTTGTATTTCGAAAGGTCTGATGTACCTAGAACATAATTTTTCCTTTTTACCGAAATATACAAGACCCCCATAAAGATACCTTCAAGAAAACATGCTCTCCTACTTGAAATTCCAAATCATCCCTTCGGTTATCGACATAGCTCTTCTACGTACTTTGAGATGATTTGATGTAGGTTTCGACTACCTTCACATTTTTTATCTATTCCTCCACAAGTTCTAGGCTTATGTGTTTTCCTTCACCAACAGCATCCCAACAGGTTGGTGTGTGACATCTCTTTCTGTATAACTCTTCATATGGTGTAATTTGAATACTTTAATGGAATCTATTGTTATAGGAAAATTCTACCAAAGGTAGATATTGATCCCACGTACCTTGAAAGTCAAGTGATCATGATCTCAATATGTCTTCTAAGGTATGAATAGTCTATTCTAATTATCCATCAGTATGGGGGTGGTAGGCAGTGCTCAAACAAAGTTCAGTATCCATAGTGTTCTGAAGACATTTCCAAAATCTTGATATAAAATGGGGATCACAATAAAAAACAATCGATAGTGGAACTCCATGAAGTCTTACAACATAATTAATATATATTCTTGCCAATCATTTAAGTGGTAAATCTTTTCTTATAGGAAGAAAATGTGCTGACTTGGTATGATGATCAACAATAACCCATACTACATCGTTATTTCTAGGAGTATTTGGTAGTCCCATGACAAAGCCAGTCATATAATTATCCCATTTCCACTCTGGTATGGGAAGAGGTTACATGACTCCTCCAGGATGGTTCCTTCCAACTTTCACTTGATGAAAAACCATGCATCTTGACAAAAAATCGGCTATCACCCTCTTCATGTTGTCCCACCAAAAATTTTCCTTCAAATCTCTATCCACTTTGGTTCTCCCAGGGTGTAAAGAGAAATTGGAACTATGAGCAACATTCAACAATTCAATTTTTAGATCAAGTATATCAGGAACACAAATTCCTTCCCCAATTTTAAAATTTTATCATCATACACAAAGTCACCAAATCTCCCATCATTCAAAACTTTAATCTTCTTTTGAAACTCTTCATCATCGGTCTAAGAACTCTTTATCCTTTCTATTCAAGATGGTTTGAAAACCATTTGAATTTTTTTTGATGTTTCACCTTCCATGGTTATCCCCATATCCATCATTACTAGATCCATGTATATAGGATCCTTTTCAACTCTTATCTTTTTCAAAACTCCGGGATCCTTCCTACTCAAAGCATCTACCACCATTTTTTCCTTCCCTAGGTGGTAGTGTATAGTGCAACCATAATCCTTGAGTAGTTTAAGCCATCGCCTTTGCCTCATGTTGAGTTATTTTTGTGAGAAAATATATATCAAACTCTTATGATCTGTATATATCTCAAATTTATCACCATAGAGATAGTGTCTCTAAATCATCAAAGAAAATATTACAGTTTCTAACTCATGATCATGAGTAGTATAGGTTTTCCCATGAATTTTTAACTGTCATGATGCATAGGAAATAACCCTATAATTCTGTATATGGACACAACCATGTCCTTTATTTGAAGCATCACTATAAATAACAAACCCATCATTCCCCGATGGTAGAGTCAATAAAGAATCATTGACTAATATTCTCTTCGATTATTAAAAACATTCTTCACACTATTTTTTCCAAAAAAATATACCCCCTATACATGTGAGATTTTTTAATGGGTTTGCCAACCAAGAGAAATTCTGGACGAAATACTGATAATAACCTGCTAAACAAATAAGACTGCATACCTCAGTTATACTCTTCAATGTTATCCCTTCTTGGATTTCCTTGGTTATAGAATTATCAACAAAGATTACCTCCATAGAGGAAATATAGCCAAGAAAAGAAATCTATTAAAGCCAAAATTCGCACTTGCTAAACTTCAAATATAATATGTGTCTTCTAAGAGTCTTCAGGATAATGCGCAAGTGATTTTCATGATCTTCCTAGATTTTAGAGTATACTGAGATATCATCGATAAATACCACTACAAAGTCATCAAGATATTCCTAAAAAACTCTATTCATTAGATCCATGAAGACAGAGGGTTCATTATTCAACACAAAAGGCATTACTGTAAACTCATAATGCTCGTAGCTAGTTTGAAATGATGTCTTCATAATGTATTCTTTCTTCACGCACATCTGATGGTATCCATATCTAATGTCAATCTTCGAAAAGTATTGAGCTCCATGAAATTTGTCAAATAAATCATCAATGTGAGGTACGGATACTTGTTATTTATTGTTATAGCATTGATCTCCCTATAGTAAATGCACATCCTTATAGATTCATCTTTCTTCTTAACAAAAATGGCAGGGGCTCCCCAGGGAAAACACTAGGGAAAATAAATGCCTTATTACTCAATTCCTATAGTTGTTTCTTTGTTTCCACTAATTCCACAGTGTCCATTCTATAAGGGTACTTTGATATGGGCCTTGAACTAGGAATTAAATCAATAAAAAACAAAATTTATCATTCTAGAGGATGTCCAGGTAAATCTTCTTGAAACACAACAACATATTCTTTCACAATAGGTACATCCTCTATTTGAACATTCCTTTCAATACCAACAGTTATTTCATTCTCTTCCTCCCCAATAATTGAATTTAGTTGAGCTACTGGTAGTGGATCTAGAAAATAATTAGGTGGTGACGATTCTGCTTTAAAGATAAGGTGTTCTCTATCTTCGTCATCAAAAATAGTAACCACCTTCTTCTTACAATAAATTTTTTCATCATGATCCAAAATAAAATCCATAGTGAGGATTATGTTAGATTAAATAATGGGTATGACATTGAGATTAGCAGATAAAGAAAATTTATATTCTCTAATGGGGACTGACTCAAAAAACATTGTAACGATGATACTTCCCTCTATAGTTTTGACTGAAAAATACCTTGTTAAATCAAATTGAATATATCTAATTTTCTTATTAAACTGGGAAGATATGAAACAATGTGATGATCCAGAATCAAATAAATAATTATCTAAACTTGAGGAAACCATTATATTACCTGCCACCATGTCTTTCAGATCTTCAACCTTAGCAGTAGTGAGAGAATAAGCTTGGCCTTGATCCCTTGGCCATTTCTGAGGTATTTTCCCCTAACGCTTTGGAGACTGATTTTCATAATGACCCCTTTCTCTACAATTGTATCATTCAACATCGACAACCTATTTCTTCACCTTGCAATCAAGAACTTTGTGGCCTTTTTCACCACACTTGTAATAGACTCCCATTCCCTTCAGAAAAGTACTGGGATGTTTCTTTCCAGCATTTACTCTAGTATTGATATTCAAATTTTACCTTGTTTCCTTTATTTCCATTTCCAGAGTGTTCAACAGATATCTTCTTCTCTTACATTGCTTTAATGTCAAAAGACATACTGAATTCATTTTCTATCTTGATAGCATGTGAGACAATATCTTCGTACGACAAGAAGGATTGTGAGACTAATGCTCGATAGAGAAATTATTTTAAACCATCAATGAAATGATCAATCTTACTTCTTGGGTTATGTATATAATCTGTATTATGCCTCACAAACCTTGTAATGTTAGCCTCATATGTTGCGAGATATTTATCCTCCTTTTTCCTCAAACACAGAAATGGCCTTTCCATATCCGCTTGATGGTCATGAGGAATGTATTTTTATAAAAAAAAACTATTTAAACTCCCCCCATTCTATATTTGATACTTCATCATCTTCCTCTGTGTTTTGAATCAATGACTACCATTGGTCAACATCTCCAGTGAGGCGGTAAACTTCCATGAAAACATTTTCCCTTTCACTACATCCCATGGAATGGAATATTTTCTCTAAGGAATGTATCCATTTCTCAGCTACTAAGGTATTTTTACACCTATTGAATTTCGGTGGTTGTTTCCTCGTGAATCGATCTAACACCGATCCTCCACTCAGTGGATCAGGGTGCTCTATACGGGTAAGGTTATTATTAATAAAATGAGTGAGTTGTCCTAGTATGGTTATTAGCTTATCAACACCAGTTTCATTACAATCTCCCCTGTAATTATATTGAGTAGGAGGGAAATCCTTACATGGAGTTCATGCACCGATACAGTTTTCATTCCATCCACTAGGTTCCATTTTAAATATTGGAATAAACTAGATTTCTTAATGAATCAAAATACATAATTCGAAACTTGTAAAACACTTAACATAAATTGAAAAGTTGATGTATATAATCCATTATCATAAAAAAAATTTCTTTGAGGTATTATATACTCATAAAACCTTCATAATGATTTGTAATGAAACTGAGAATTATCCTATGCATATCCCCCTGAAGTGTCGTAACCAAGAGTGCAACAAGGCCCGTTGTCATGCACCTGTTCCCATTCGGGTCTATATCAATGCGGTGTTTTGGGGTTTTACCCCTAAGTAAATCTGTGCCTGAGCCACCACTACCTGATCGTATCTAGATATGGATGTATTTCTTGGAAAACTCAGAAAATATCTACAATACCAAAATTATCAGAAGTTCTTCTATACTAATCCTCAAAGTCTATCTTAGGGTAATGTGATCTAATCTGAGTTTTTCTAAATTGAGTTTCTAAGGTTTGTAATAAACTTTCTCTGATACAAACTGTAATTCCCTGACCCCAGAAGCCCAAAGTCAGTTCATTATTATATATCATTGGCATGATCACAAAAGATCATTTCTCAAAAGACTGATTAGTTTAGTAGCCTTGGAAGTACTATATAGATTCATAAGGATTACATTACATCATAAAATGAAAAACTACAACAACAATGTTTATATAGACCACACTCATATCCCCTCAGACTATCCCTACTGGTCAGTCATAAAATACTTCTTCGCGTCCTGGGAAAAATAAAACATAGAAAGGGGTGAGCTCAGATTCTCAGTAAGGATAACAATATAGCGGAAACTGTCATTAATAAGCATAAACATTTAAGGCAATGTATAAGACTAAAACAGAAGCCTTTTAAACTTGAACTTCAACATAATATGGAAAAGATAAAATCAAATAATTCCATTTACTTACTATCATGGATATTCTACAAGTCAAATAATCACATGCAATATCAATAGCCACTTTCATAATGATAGAATGCATAATACCAGATTTTCATAACCACATAGTCAAGGCCTTGTGATAAGACTACAAATAAGATTTTGTAAAGGCCATGTTCTAAGACACTAGTTTGTCTCATGAGACCTATCGATGCATCGAGAAGCTATAGTGGGATCCACCCGTCACTTACAATGTTCAAATCATTCCTCATATGATAAAGTTTAAACATAACATAAACATTCGTTATTAACACTAGCATACGAAATGTAAAAACATTATCCATAAACCATGAATGGTATAAAAATAACACATCCACAGTCAAACATTTCACAAAACCTTCAATAGAATATGGATGTTTTTTATGATAATAAATTGACTTCAAATAATCTTAAAATCCATAAAAGGATATTGACATAAATGAAATAAAAACCATTTTTAGAGAAATATCTCTTTCTAATTTGAAATCATTTAAGCATTGAATTATTTATAATGAAAACATTTATTTTAAAAATATTCTTATAATCTTGTAAAGAATGCTTCGACGATGTTATAATGGCAGAAAATAGTCATACTCTCTGTATTTGTTAAAAAAAGACAATCTTACCTTCAATTTTTTTGAAAAGGTTATAAAGGACATTGTTGGGAAAATGATGGAATGATTCCATTATAAACATTTTATAAAAGTAAAACAAGGGTATAAATGACATTAACCCATAGTCTAGTAAATTGTAAAAAATGTTTTTGAAATACATTTTTATGAAATATGGATGTGGATGATTAAGAGGTCCCAATAGATAATTACATATAAACAACCTCGGATAATGAAGAGATTGTAGAATTAACCCATACCTTGTAATTTTCCTTGGATGAGGGTAGTTTAACCTTCTGTATAATGCTGAAATAATTGTTACTAAATTATTCAAGAATCATATATATTAATATGATGTCATATATGATCTTTTATCATAGGATTGTTAATAATATCTTAATATTATCATTGTTTAGGTTGTTAACAGATTCATTTTACGTTATATTATTTTCTATGTGAGTAATATTTGTTATTGAAGGGATGTATCTTATTCATATCCAGAATTATATCAAGTCTCTAATCATTATTTTTATTCATCTATTGAAAATTAGTTTGGAAAGGATACGATGGGGAATGAATCTCATCGCATTCATGTAGATGGAAATCCGTACGTACGTACGAGCGACAATATAATTTTTTTTATTTTAAAATAATATATAATTGGATGGTATATCAAATATGAATAATAATTATATTGTTATATTTATTATTTACATAAATTACACTTCATTATTATACACATCCAAATAATAATGTATTGATTAACAATTACACCATGACGTGGAGACTGTAAGCCGTACGTACGCACGTATGGTGACATGTCATTCAAAATATGGATAGAAAAATGAATTTGGTTGTACACTATTTATAATAACATCATAGTGTATATAATATACTATAGTTATTTTTTTATAATGGAAAGAACAATGAAAAAGGAATTGGATGAAGAAAGGAACTTGAAAGAGGTGATGAAATATTTACAACTTCTTCGGGTTTTTCATTTTTATTTGATCAAAAGGGCTTCTTAGGTTGGATTTATGACTAAAGGAATTCCTCTATGATAAAGGGAGGAGAGTTTAGAGGGTATTTGGGCAGGTTTTGGGAGATCCAAATGGATTTGAAGGTGTGAATTAGAGAGAAGGGGGACTTCCCTTTTATAAGAGGGGTGAGGGGCACCTTAGGAAAACTAGAAATATTACTTTATAATAAACTAATTTTTGGTTTCTAATGGATCCAAAATAGATTATTTAAAGGATAAGAAGAGGATGGGTCGATAACAAATCAACCAATAGGTTTTAGATAGGTTGTGGTTACTATATTAACTTTACCATGTACATTTAACTCTTAGTTAAATAGTTTGAAATTTACCATGTCTTTTTGTATTTTTATATTATACTGCTTATAAACATACTATATACTTCCAAGAGAACCCCAAGTGGTTCATTAATGATAAAAATATCATTATATAAGTTTTTTGGATGAACCTTTTATTTTTAGGAATATAATATCAATTAATAATATAATATTTGTCTTAAAAACACTTTTGTGTCAATTTTGACACTATTTGGTATTTTGTTTTTTATAAATTAATTATAGCATCATAACTTCAAATAAAATTCATCTAAAAAAATCTAATATGTAATATTATACATGAAAATTATTTTAATTCATAAAGAGTCTCAAATTACATTTATTTGGATATTTATAATGTCAATTATTTGAATATTTCATTAATTAGGTAATTACTCCATCATCATTGCGTCATAAATAAATTAAATTATTTAATATCTAAAAAATATAAATAAAATACCATTATGTAGGAAATATTTTTATATTTATAATTAATATTCATTTTCAAATTTATACTATTTATCACCCTATATTAAAAATTCTATAGTTTTTAAACATTGATTTTAACTCTTTTAACTCTTCTTTATGTAAAATAATAATAAGTGTGATAATCTAATCCAAGTGGACCAAAGAGGTTCATATTTTATTCCTAATGTTTTTTTGGTCGAATTATACTTATAAAATAGTATTAGGACAGCAGTTAAGGTAATAATAATATCATTTTTACCCTTAATTACCCTATTTACATTTAACAATGTTAAATGAAAGTAAAAATTACTCTGCACAAAAAATTATTTTCATCTTATTGAACCAAATTATTCTTACTAATATCAATCGTTCCTCTTTGATATTTGAAATTTCACTCACATAAGTAGTAAAATTATGTTTTATGTGAATTTGCAAATTCTCCTAGGAGGAGGGTAAAAGACGTTGAAAAGTTCAATAAAATTTTTATATATCAAAAATTATTATAAACTGAATCCAATGAATTAAATTGAAATTATAAATGTATTATGTATCTATTTTGACCTAAAATAAATTAAAATAAAATTAATAATTATTTAAAAAAATTCGGTTTTAAACAATAACTCAGTGTTCTTCACTATTCATCAAAAAATGAATGTTTTCAGAAAAGTTCCAAAAATTCACCCTAAGCTAATTTCGATATTCCAAATCCAAAAATGAAGTCCATTATGGAAGATAAAATTTATAAAATTTCAAAAGGTGGGTATTACTATTCATAATATCTAGTTTTATTGGTTTTTGTGCGTTAGAACTTGAAGTTGTGTACAACACATGCTACTGTATTATTCAAAGAGAAGCGTACCGTGGAAGCATGGGGTTTCACATTCTCCCCTCCTTCAAATTATTTTTCCCTCGACATTTCTAGAATATTACTGCCTAAAATGTCTCAAGTGGTTCTTTATCATATGATCCTCAGGTTCCCACATTGCCTCTTCCATCTTATGTTTTCTCCATAGAACATTTACCAGACGAGTCGTATGATTTCTCAGCAATTGTTCTCTTATTTCAAAAATCATGATAGGTTATTTACAATAAGACAGATCAGGTTCCAGTTCTAATTTCTCATATATGATTACATGTGTTGGGTTCGTCATGTATTTTCTCAATAGTGAAATGTGGAATCCATCATGATCTTTGGAGAGACTTGGCGGCATTTCTAAACGGTAAGCTACAACCCCAATTCGTTCTAGAATTTACAAAGGTCTGATGTACCTGGGACATAATTTTTCCATTTTACCAAAAGTTACAACACCCATCCCTAGAGATACCTTTAAGAAAACATGGTTTCCTACCTAAAATTCCAAATCTTTCATTCAGTTATTGGCATAGAGCTTCTACATACATTGAGCTTCATCGATGTGGGTTTTGATTACCTTCACCTTATCCATCATTTCCTCCACATGTTAGGGGACTATGAGTTTTCTTTCACCAAAATCATCCTAATAGATTGGTGTGTGACATATCTTTCCCTATAACGCTTCACGTGGTGCCATCTGAATAATTGATGGAAAGCTATTGTTGTAGGAAAATTCTATCAAAGGTAAATATTAATCCCATATACATTGAGAGTCGAGTGAGCATGATCTCAACATTTCCTCTATGGTTTGAATAGTCTTTTCTGATTTTCCATCAGCTTGGGGGTGGTAGGCAGTGCTCAAACGAAGTTCACTCTCCAGAGCATTCTAAAGAATTTTCTAGAATCTAGATGTAAATCGGGGATCACGATCAGAATCAATCGATAGTGGCACTCCATGAAGTATTACTACTTAATTAATATATCGCCTTTCCAATCGTTCAAGTGGTAAATCTTCTCCTATATCAAGAAAATGTGCTGATTGGGTAAGAAAATCATCAATAACCCATACTGCATCGTTCTTTCTAGGATTCATTTCTAGTCCTATTATAAAGTCAATCGTAATATTATCCCATTTCCACTCCGGTATGGGAAGAGGTTTCATGACTCCTCAAGGCTGTTTCCTTCCAACATTCATTTTTTGGAAAACCATGCATCATTACACAAAATCAGCAATCTCCCTCTTCATGTTGTCCCACAAAAAATATTCCTTCAAATCTCTATACGTTTGGTTCTCCGTGGGTGTATAGAGAAATTGGAACTATAAGCATCATCCAACAATTCCCTTTTTAGATCATGTATATCAGGAACACAAATACTCTTCCCAAATTTCAAAATTCAATCTTCATAAAAAAAGACACTCAAACTCCCATCATTCACAGCTTTAATCATCTTTTGAAACTCTTCATCATCGGTCTCAGAACTCTTTATCCTTTCTAGTAAAGATGGTTTGGCAACCATTTGAAAAAGATTTGATGTTTCACCTTCGATGGTTATCCCCATATCCATCGTTTCTAGATCCATGTATATATGATCCTTTTCAACTCTCATCTTGTTCAATAATCCATGATCATTTCTACTCAAAGCATCTCCCAACTTATTTACCATTCCCAGGGGGTAGTGTATAGTGCAATCATAATCCTTGAGTATTTCAAGCCATCTCCTTTGCCTCATGTTGAGTACTTTTTGTGAAAAATATACTTCAAACTCTTATGATCATTATATATCTCACATTTTCACAATAGATATAGTGTCTTTAATTCTTCAAAGAAAATATTACAACTTCTAACTCAATATCATGAGTAGGATAGTTTTACTCATGAATTTTTATCTATCGTGTTGCATAAGCAATAACCCTATTATTCTGCATAAGGACACAACCAAGTCCTTTCTTTGAAGCATCACTGTAAATAACAGACCCATCATTCCCCGATGGTAGAGTCAATATAAGAGAATTGACTAATAATCTCTTCAATTCTTCATAACATTCTCCACACTCTTTTTTCCAAACAAATTAAACCCCTTTACGTTTGAGCTTTGTTAATGGGTTAGCCAACCGGGAAAATTTCTAGAATAAATGCCGATAATAACCTACTAATCCCATAAAACAGCGTACCTCAGTTATACTCGTTGGTGCTGTCCATTCTTGGATTGCCTTGGTCATAGAAGGATCAATAGGTATTCCATCTTTAGAGAAAATATTTCCAAGAAAAAAATCACCTGAAGCCAGAATTCACACTTGCTAAACTTGCCATATAATTCCTGTCTTCTAAGAGTCTTCAGGATAATGCGCAAGTGATTTTCATGATCTTCGTAGATTTTTTAGTATACCAAGATATCATTGATAAATACCAATAAAATTTCATCAAGATATTCCTTAAAAAATCTATTAATTAGATCCTTGAAGACAGAGGGTGCATTTGTCAACCCAAAAGGCATTACTCTATACTCGTAATTCCCATACCTGGCTCAAAATGCTGTCTTCTAAATGTCTTCCTTCTTCACACAAAACTGATGGTATCCAGATCAAAGGACAATATTTAAAAATTATTGAGCTCTACACAGATGGTCATGTAAATAAACAATGCGAGGTAGGGAATACTTGTTCATTATTTTTATAGCATTGATCTCCCTGTAGTCAATGCACAACCTCATAGATCCATCGTTCTTCTTAAAAAAAGGACATGGGATCCCCATGGAGAAACACTAGGGTGAATAAATCCCTTATTAGTAAAAACCTCTAGTTGATGCTTTTGTTGATCTAATTATATTGGGGCCATTCTATAAGGGGTATTTGATATGGGACTTGAGCCAGGAATTAAATCAATGGAAAACTCAATTTCTCATTCTGAAGGATGTCCATGTAAATATTCTGGAAAAACATAAACATATTGTTTCACAATAGGTAAATCCTCTATTTAAACACTCCTTCCCTCACACAAAGTTATTTCATTATCTTTCCACCCAACAATTGAATTTAGTTGAGCTACGTGTGGTAGATCATGATAATAATTAGGTGGTGACGATTCTGCTCTAAAGATAAGGTGTTCTCTATCTCCGTCATCAAAAATAGTAACCTCCTTCTTATTACAATAAATTTTTGCATCATGGTCTGAAAGCCAATGTATATTGAGGATTATATCAGATTAAATCATGGGTACGATGATGCAATAAGAAGATAAAAAACATTTATATGCTCTAATGGGGACTGATTCACAAAAATTTGTTGCAATGATACTTCCCTTAGGAGTTTTGACTGACAACTCCCTTGTTAAATAGAATTGGAAATATATAATTTTCATATCAAACTTGGATTATATGAATCAATGCGATGATAAAAAATCAAATAAAGCATTTTCTAAACTTGAGGAAACCATTAAATTACCTGCAACCACATAATTCGGAGCTTCGACCTCAACAGTAGTGATAGCATAAGTTTGGCCTTGATCCCTTTTCCTTTTCTGAGTTAAGTTCCCCAGATTCCTAGATCATTCATTCACTTAATTCCCCCTTTCTCTGCAATTGTAGAATTCAACATTGACATCCTCTTTCTTTCCCTTGCAATCATTAGCTTAGTGGCCTTTTTCATCACACTTGTAACAGAGTCCCTTTCTATTCATGCATGTACCAGGATGTTTCTTCCCACATTTACTACAGAATGGATATTCATCTTTTCCCCTTTTCACCTATTTCCATTTCCAGAGTGTTCAACAAATATCTTTTTCCCTTTCTTTGCATTACAGTCATAAGACTTAGAGAATACTTTTTCTGTCTTAATAGCACAAGAGACAATGTATTCGAAGGACGAGAAGGATTGTAAGATTAATGCAAGATGGAGAAATGGTTTTAACCCAAAAAAATAATGATCAATCATACATTGTGGGTTACGTATACAATCTGCAGCATGCCTCGCTAACCTTGTAATGTTAGCCTCATACTTTGCGACATTCGCATCCTCGTTTTGCCTCAAACACAGAAATTGCCTTTCCATATCTGCTCGATGGTCACGAGGAAAGTATTTTTCTAAGAAAATCTCTTTAAACTCCCTCCAATCCATATTTTATAATTCATCATCTTCCTTATAGTTTTTAATCAATGAAAACCATTGATCAACATCTCCAGTGAGGTAATAAACTGCCATGACAACATTTTCCCTTTCACTACTTCCCAAGGCATGGAATAATTTCTCTAAGGAATTTATCCACTTATTAGGAACTATTATATTTTTACCCCCATTGAATTTTGATGGTTGTTTCCTCATGAAGCGATATAACATTGATCCTACACACTATGGATCAGGGTTCTCCATACGTGTAAAGTTATTATTGATAACCTGAGTGAGTTGTTGCAGTATGGTGATTAGCATATCCTCACTAGTTGTATCACCAGCTCCAATATAATTATCTTGTGCAAGATAGAAATCCCTACGTGGAGTGTGTGCATTGATACAGTTTCCATTCCTTCCACTAGGTACCGTTTCTAAACAATGGCATAAACTAGAATATTTTATGAATCGAAATAAATAATTCCAAACTTGTAAAACACTTAACATAAATTGAACATTTTATAGATATAATCCATAATCATAAAAGTGTTTTCATTGAGAATGTATATAGTCATAAACCCATCATAATGGTTTGTAAATAAAATTAGAATTATCCTAAGCATACCCCAGGGAGAGTGCTAACCAAAAGTGCAGTAAGGCCCATTGTTGTGCACCAGTTCCTGTTCAAGTCTAGCTCAAAGCAGTGTTTTCAGGTTTTACCCCTAGATACATTTGTTCAAGAGCCACCACTACCTGATCATATTCAAATAGGGACTTATATCTTAGAAAACACAAAAAATCTCTATAATACCGAAATTCTGGGAAGTTCTTCTATACTAATACTCAAACTCTATCTTATAGTAATGTGCTCTAATCAGAGATTATCTAAATCTAGTTTCCAAGGATTGTACTAAACTTCTCTGATACCATCTATAACCCCCGGTCCCAAGAAGCCCAGAGTCGGTTCATTATTACGTATCATTTTTATGATCACAAATGATCAAGTCTCTAAAGGCCGATTAGTTTTGTAGCCTTGGAAGTACTAGATACACTCATATAGTTTACATTATATCATAAAATAAAAAACTACAACAAAAATATTTCAATAAACCACACTCATATCCCCTCATACTGTCCCTGCATGTCATTTATAAAATACTTATATTTATACTGGAAAAAATAAAACATAGAAAGGGGTGAACTCAAATGCTTAGTAAGGATAAAAATATAGCTGAAACTTTCATAAATAAGCATAATAATTTAAGGAAATGTGTAAGAATAAAACAAAATCCTTTTAAACATGACCTTCAGCATAATATCGAAATGATAAAATCAAATAATTCCATTTACTTACTGACATAGATATTCTACTAGTCGAATAATCACATGCAATATCAGTAGAAACTCTCATAATGATGGAATGGATAATGCCAGACTTTCATACCCACATATTAAAGGACTTGTGCAAAGAATACAAATAAGATTATGTTAATTCCTTGTGCCAAGACACAAAATTGTCCCATGAGACCTACCGATGCATTGAGGAACTACAACGGCCTCCATCCATCACTTACAATGTCCAATGCATTCCTCATATGAAAAGGTTTAAACATACCATAAAAATTCATATTAAAACTAGCATACAAAATTTAAATAATTTATCCATAAACCATTAATGGTATAAAAATAAAACATCCACAGTCAAAAATATCACAAAACCATCAATGCGATATGGAATTTTTGTATCATAATAAATCAACTTCAAATAAGTTAATATCAATCAAAGGATGTTGACATAGATGAAATCAAAACCTCTTTTTTTATGGAAATATATATTTCTATTTTATAATATATTAAGAGTCACATAATTTATAAAGAAAACATTTATTTTGATAATATTATTATATTATTGTAAGGGATTCTTAGATGATGTTATAATGGTGGAAAATTACCGCACCCACCGTATTAGTTAAAAAAATTCATTCTTACCTTAATTTTGTCGAAAAGGTTATAAAAGAACTTATGTCGAAAATTAAGGATATATTAATTTATAAACATCTTCTAAACTTCAAACATGGGTATAAATTACTTTGAACCATAGTCTAGTAAATATTAAGAATGTTTTGAAATACATTTTTATGAAACATGGATGTGGATGATAAAGAGGTCCCAGTAGATAATTATGTATAAACAACCTCAGATAATGAAGAGATTGTAGAATTAATGCTTACCTTGTAATTTTCATTGGTCGATGCTAGGTTAACTTCATGTATAATGGAGAAATAATTTTTATTAAATTATACATGAATCCTATAAATTAGTTTGATATCAGATATGATCTTTTAACATTATTTTTTAATAATATCTTAATATTATCGTTGTTTCGGGTGTTAACAAATTCATTTTCTATTATATTATTTGTTATGGGTCATATTTTTTTGTATGAGATTTATTTTATTCACATCCAAAATGATATCAAGTATTTAAAAATTATTTTTAATCATATAATAAAAATTATTCTTGAATGGATACAATGGGGAATGATTCTCATCGCGTTCGTGGAGACGGTAATCCGTACGTACGCACGAGTGACAATATCATTCTTCTGATATTAAAATAATATATAATTAGATGGTATATCATATATACAGAATATTTTTCATGTTATATTATTTATTTACATCAATTACACATCATTATTATATCCATACAAATAATAATGTATTGATTAACAATTACACTTTGACGTGGAGATGGTAAGCCGTACGTACACACGTATGGTGACATGTCATTAAAAAGATGGATAAAAAATGAATTTGGTTGTACCATATTTATAATAACATCACAGTATATATAAGATACTGGGGTTATTATTTTATAATGGAAACAACAAAGAAAAAGGATGTGGAAGAATAATGGAACTTGAAAGAGGTGATGAAATATTTACCTATTCTTCGGGTTCTTTCTTTTGATTTGATCAAAAGGCCTCTGTAGGTTTGATTTATGACTAAAGTACGGCCTATGGGATTAAGTTAGGATTTTTGAGAGGTTATTTGGTAGGGGTTGTAAGATCCAAATGGCTTTGAAGGTGTGAATTATAAGGAATATGTATTTCCCTTTTATAAGAGAGGTGAGAGGCATCTTAGGAAAAGCTAGAAATATTATTTTATAAAAAAATAATTTTCAGGTTCAATAGCTCCAAAATATATTATTTAAAGGATAAGATGGGTATGGGTCTAAAAACACTCACCAATTGGTTTTATCAGGTTTTGGGTCACTATATTAACTATATCATTTAGATATAACTCTTAGTTAATTAGGTTCACATTTACCATGTCTCTTTGTATTTTTAGATTATATGGTTAATAAACATACTATATACTTCCAAGAGAACCCCTAGTGGTTAAATAATGATACACCTATCAATTTATAAGTACTTTGGCCATTCCTTATATTTTTATGAATAGAATGTCAATTAATAATATAATATTTGTTTTTAAAACTCTTTTATGTCAGTTTTGAAAATATTTGGTATTTTGTTTTTTCTAAATTCATAACAGCATTATTTCATCGAATAAAATTCATATAACCAACCCTAATATGTAATATTAACATAGAAAATTATTTTAATTCATAAAAAACCTCAAATTACATTTATTTGGATATTTATAATGTCAATTATTTTAATATATCATTAATAATTTAATTACTGCATCATCATTGTCTCATAAGTCAATTAATTAATTCAATGTCTAAAATATATAAATAAAATACCATTCTGTAGGAAATAATGTTTTATCTCTAATGAGTATTTATAGTTGAATTTATTGTATGTATAATCCTATATTAAAAATATTTTAGTTATTATACATTGATTTTAACTCTTTTAACACTTCTTTAAATAAAATAATAATATGTGTCCTAATCTAATCCAAGTGGACCAAAGAGGTTCATGTTTTATTTCTAATGTTTTTTTGGTCGAATTATAATTATTTAATAGAATTAGTACATGTGTTAGGGTAATAATAATATCATTTTTACCCTAAATTACCATATTTACTTTTAACTGTGGAAAATAAAAGTACAAAATTACTATTCGCAAAAAAATTATTTTCATCTTATTGAACCAAATTTTTTCTACTGATATCAACCATGTCTCTTGTATTTAGGAAATTTCACTCATTTAAGTGGTAAAACTATGTTTGATGGGAATTTATAAATTCTCTTAGGAGGTGGGTAATAGAGGATGAAAAGTTCAATAAAATATTTATATATCTAAAATTATTATAAACATACTCCAATGAATTACATTAAACGTATATAGGTATTATATTTCTATTTTGACCGAAACTAAATTTTAATAAAATAAATAATTATTTAAATAAAAATTCAGTTTTAATCAATAAATTAGTGTTTTTCACTATTCAACAAAAATTGAAAGTTTTGAGAAATTTACCAAAAATTCTCCCTAAGCTAATTTCGATATTCTGAATCAAAAAATGAAGACCATTTTGAATGTTAAAATTTATAAAATTTTAAAAAAGTTGGTATTACTATTTATAATGGATATTTGATTGGTTGTGGTGTGTTAGAACTTGAAGTTTTGTACAACACATGATACTGTATTATTCACAGAGAAGTGTACCGTGGAAGCTTAGGGTGTTACAAGTAAAGTACAAATTTAATGAATGTTCATAAAATATCCAATTAAATGTTCTAAATAGGTTTCCATAAAATATATTTTTTTATTTTAAAAGATAAAAATTAAAATTAAAATCCCTTTTTAAATGAATATTTTGATCATCCTCTGTCACTTTTTTGGACGAATTGCATCATCGTAGTCTTAAAAAGAAAATAAAACTATCAATCCAAATGATTATTACTTTTATTCTTAGTATTAATAGAGTGATTTAGGTCTCCATGATAAATTACACATAAGAATGATATTAAAATAATAATTCATTAAATGAAAATGAAAACTAAATTATGGTATGATCCCCCATATAGGGCATAGATTTTTAATTTTTAAAAAGGGTGGATCAATCATTTACCTTTAGTCAGTTGGTAGATGTTTCTTCTTTTTTCTAAATCTCTACATGTTTCTTTTCATTACTTGGGCCTCTTTATTCTTTGTGATGAATGATGTGTTGATAGAGTACATGAGATCCATACACATCACAATTATGTATTGATTGAATGGAGGGTGTAAGATGAAGATAATATCATCCACATTCTTGTTTCTACATGAGAATCGTTCTCTATGTATTCTATTTCTGGGTTAAATTGGACTACGAGGAAGTAAAAAAGTCATTATTTTAACAATAGTTAAACAAATATCAAAATACTCACTTCTAATGTGAGTATCCTTTGTCTTGTTTTCTTCGGGATTAGTTTCATTGAAATATTTCTGGTTATCATCAAATGTATGTTTATCAAAATTAGGGATTTACATGTCTTACTCAATAGATGGAGGTCTAATATCTATATCTTCTTCTATAGAATAACAAGGATTGACCAAAAATTTAAATTCCAAACATTAAGGATTGATAGTGAGATAATATTTATTAAAATTAAAAAATAATGATTATAAAATAATAACATCTCCATGAGTGTTTATGCTTCAATCACTTTCTTAGGGGGGAGTTCATCATAGATATGGATATTAAGTGATGGAGGAATGTAGTTTGGATGCTCAATCCTTTTTTAAAATTCCATCACATGAGTGGTTTCATCCATAATATATAGAAAAATATAAAAAGGTGTTGAATTTTCTACATTGTTGGGAATGGTAAGATCATGTTGTACATCAATGTTGTTTTATAAATCATCAAGACATTTTTTATCTCCCACATATAGATCAGCTGGAAAGTCTTCCTCATCCTAAATATACCATAGACAATCCTGATCATCCTCAATTTATCAATTTAAATTTTTAGGCCATAGATACTCTTTATGAATGGCCATAACTTCATGGATGTCCCCAAAACAATTGTGAAATACTAGTGGCTCATCTTCTTGTTTTCATTTATGTTGCTCAAGGGATGTGTTATATTAAACATTTATCTAATGAATTTTTCCTTTTAGATATTGTACCTTCTCTTCCAGATATTGAATCTCATTTATGAGATTATTGTGGGAAAATATTTCTTGAAATTGAACATGGTACAACTATATAGAATAGTTGGGAGAATTAAAGGAATACTCTACTTGTTTCTATATCCAATCATTCAACAAAATTATTCCTAAGGGTCTCTTTGTGTTCCTATATGAGGTCATTGAATGTATACTCTATGATGATTTGACATATAGTTACCCAATGCTATCTAGAAGCAATGAACAACAATATATAATTTATATCAAGATGATTAATTAACTAATTCTTACACCTATGAGTTATAGTTTCATACAAAATAATAATCATTTGAAAAAATAAATGAGAAACAATTATGGTATTTTTTATAAAGTAATGAAATATATCTACAATGAGAAAAATAAAATTGAAAATAAACTATTAATTATCTACCCAACAATGGTGCCAGTTTTGATGCACACATATCAAGTTGCTTGGAAAATAAAAATCTACCAAAAAATTCTCTAGTACAGCGTAGTGGATAAAAATGGACATATAATGTGAGGAGATTCTTAGTTAATTTGATATCTTAATCTAATTTACCAAAGACAACTGATTTTATTATTTCTAATATTAAGGAAAAAATGGAACTTGTGTTATGAATTACATTAAAAATAATGAAATGACATGAAATTAAACATTATGATGAAATTATAAATGAAATTTGTAATAAAGAACAATGTATTAGGTTCAGTTTTTAATTATATCATTATCCTCTATTATTTGTTGAAATTTATGTTTATAATCCAAACATGAAATCTCTTAATGAATTATAATCATTTAATTTGGTGTTGTGAAATCTTAAATGATTTAATTAATCTAAATCCCATATCCTAGTGTAATAATAGTTGATTGAACACTTTAGTCAATATTGGGACATATTTTAGGAACCGTCTCCATCATATGTTGTATAATTCATTAATTATAAAAAATCTGCCATCTGAATATTTAATAAATTTAAATGGGGGAAAATAAATTAAATTAGAGAATAAATTTAGATCTAAATTTTATGTCTAAGGGGATCCAGTGTATTCCATAAAAATAAATCACAAACACAAAATATATTTTACTAAATAATCTGAGATAACCTTAAACTCACCAAGGATTCACCTCTGGTCATCCACTCACTGTAGAGTATAACATATCATTCAGGTTAAAGATGGAAGGGAATAAGATGATAAAATAAAATAAAAATAAAAAACAATTTAAATTGAATTAGAAAAGATAAACGCATGAAAAAATTATATAAAAAAAGAAAAAGAAGAAGAATAGTAAATAAATAAAATAATATTGATAGAAATTATATATAAAATTAATATAAGTGAACATAATAATGGTAAGATTAATACGATCATGATTATGATGATGACGATAATGATTATGATGGTGATGATGAAGAACATGTCATGAAGAAAAATAAATTAATATAATTTCATCAATAAAACTATAAATTAAGATATATTAATTACAGAAGCATGAAATGAAACATAGAAAAATAAAATTTTAATCTTTAAAAATAAAAATATTTTTCCTTAGTACCTCAAAAATCAGTCACACCTCTATTCAGTAGATTCCCTCTATGGCTGTCAAAATCTAACATACTACTGGATGGTGGGTTTAATTATAGGAAAAGTGAATTGATTATCATTTTTATCTTCAAAAATATTAAATCCTTGGTGTTTTAGAAAATCAATCACAAAATTTGGAAATTATTTTGAATGAGGGTATTTGGAGTATCTCGCATTTAAACATGATAATATCTAGATCGTTCCCAATTTATGGTTTGGGATAGATGATTCGGTGGAGGTCCCCTATATGGATTTTATGGGATTCACAATGGTGTGGAATTTAAAAGGGAATATACATGGTGGTTCTTATGGGTTTGGGATTTAGTTTCAGTAGTGGAGGGTTTTATTGAGCCTCATCAGGCATTCAAAGTGGTGGAATGAATCGAGATCACCATTTTGATGATTAAAATTGGCCTCCAAAGAGATTTTTTGGTGACTAGGGGTTTGGAAGAGGGGGATGAGTTGAGTTCAGGCATCTCATAGTGGAGGAAATGGAGTTATAGTGTGTTGTAGTTGTGGTAAGTGATGGAAAAAGTCATGGTAGTAGTGCAGGAGACCATGCAGTGATGTACGAGAAGGGTGAATAAAAAAAATGATGGGTTCCATCAATTATTTATAAATTTAATAATAACATGATTTGAAGAGTCCCACTTAGAAATTTTGTTTGGGTGGTGATCAAGATTATAATGAAATTCCTCTCATTATTGGATCAAAAATTCTACATTGGTGTAGGCACATTGTTTTACTAACACACCCATGGGTCATTATGGATCTTTCATGATATGGACCTACACGTGCTCTTTTATGATTTAGCTACCCGACTGATTCATACCGCACTTCACAATGTCTAGTGGGGTTGTGATAACCCTTCCAAGAACAATGACTTGTCGGTTAGACCTGCTCAGGCCTATCTAAGTTGCTGATGTCCACAAATGATGGATATCTATCCACAAATTTGTTTTACATAAGATTTTAAAAAAATAATAATAAAAATTTATAAATAAATTCAACAAAAATAACATAATTGACAAAAAAAACTTATGATTCCATATTTTGATGTAATATAATGTAATTTAATTATATAATGTAAATTTTAAAAAATTATAAAATGAGGAATTAAATAGTTATGATGATGAAAAAAATATACAATCAGCAAAAAAATGTATCAAATTATGCCTTCTATTTAGAGTGTATCTAATAAACCTACATATAAACAATGCTTATGACCAAACATTAAATTTCAACATATAATTTAAAAGTAATCCAATCACAACAATATTTAAATCTCAACGAAATGGCATAATGTAACTATCTATGTGAAATAAAATTTACCAAAATTAAAATAAAAAAAATCACATTTATCATTTTTCAAAGAAACAATAAATTTATGATTTTTTACATTATCCATTTTCACCAATTCGTGACCCTTAATTAATAATCATTAAAAATTACAAACCATTCTCTACTTGTCTTTATTATCCTTTCTCTCATTACATTGGATACAAAATATCTTAGATTCAGTATCATGTCATGAAAACATACTATGTATCCATAAACATTAAATGGAAATTCTTTATCAAATTTTTATTGAAATAAGGCACATAAAATAATAAGATATTTAAATTATTGTTATAATTAATTTAATGATTATGGTTGTTGGAATTTCATGTTTTAAAAATCCTGGAAGAGGTTTATATATTAAATTATAGTGCATGATATCAAAATTAAATGTGTGATGATACTATCCGCATCAAAGAAGAAACTCCCACATTCTCAAAGATTAAATTTAGTCATGATAAAAATAAATCACAATCAATGATATTCAATTTCATTAATTTTTCATTACAATTATATATATTTTTCTTTATAAATATAATTTTTTTATTTAATATTAAAAAAATATTGGAATAATCCATACATCCATCACCTTACCACGTATGATAAAAATCATTCGTCTATTTATGGTCATTTCAAATTATCTAAGTCGCCAGAAATTATTTTTTCTAATATATAAGGGAACATTATGAATGTATAATATATAAATCAAAAAAACGATTCATCATACCAATATTATAACTCTCACACTTGTCCCATATAATTTAAATTATCCCCTCCACCTTGATTTCCTCAACTCCATACCCTATATTAAAAATATCATGAAAATATGTAAGAGGAGGGTTGGAAAGGATAAAAAAGGCATAAAAGATAGTTGATTCCTAACAAGGTAATCATTTTCTTCCAAAGATTAAAAATTATTGATTTTAAGGAGGTCTCAAGGATAATATATTTTCAAAAGAAACCTTAATCATATTAAAAGTGTTTTTGGATTCATTATATGCAACAAGATTCAGTTCATATTATATCAAGTATAAAGTCCCAAGATCAATCATGAAATATTTTCTTCAGTAAATATGAACTACATGGTCTATAAATAATTTAGAGAATGGGAAATATGATTTGGGGCTATCACTTATGGCATGAACAATAATAAAAAATCAATTCCATTGAATTACATAAATTAAAATCATGAAAAATTTTTCAAAAATTTTATTTATATGAATGACGTTATTCAATCAAATCATGAGTATTTATTTTAATATCAATGATTAACTTAAATAATTTAATTTTTTATTTTACACACTAAATATTTTTAGTATTTAAATCTAAATCATTTCCCCACATGATTCCTAAAAAACTAATTTGTCATATATAGTTCAAGAAAAACATAATTTTTAATCAGGGGAATGCAATTTCTAGATAAAATTTCTAAAATGGATTCCATAAGAAAATATTGGCAATTTCAAAGACACAAATTAGAAGTGAAATTCATATTCATATGAAGCTTTTGGTCCACCTTCTTCACTGATTCAAGGCTCTTTTTTTCTATCATGGCCTTAAAAATGAAAAATAATTAATAAATAAGCATGATTAAGTAATTCAATATCAAAAGGAATAGAGAGAGTCATGTATTCTTACTAATATTATCCAATTAAATTCAAATTCAAATTACAAGAATGAATATAAACACAAAACATATTATGATCCCCATGTGAGCCTTTGATTTTTGCTTCCTCTAAAGGGAAGTACCCATTTGCATCCATTGTAAATTGGTGGATTAATATTTATTCTTGTTAACCACCACATGTCGATTTGTAAAACATACATTTATTCGTTCCAAGTTTTGAATGATCCATTGACAAAGTACAAAATATTAACTCACTTCATAATTAATAATATCTCTAGGACAATTTTAAACACCCTAAGTTATTATAACACCTTTTTCTCGAATAAATTAAATTATCATTGATATATTTAATTTCACTAAGTCAAATATCTCTTTCACATGGAACTAACATGGAATAAGTTACACATAACACAAAATTTTCATACATAACAAGCAACACCAACTTGGCATACATTAAACTTAACTCTGAGTTTCTACAAAATATATTTCTTTATCATAATTGTTTAAATGATATATTTATAACCTAGTCATTAAATATAGTAATATGAATAGTAATAAATAATTATAAAATATTTTTATAATGGTTTTATGTAAATAAATCTTACGTATAATGAATGATAGAATTTTTCGTAATGTCCTTACATGATTAAAGATAATATTTTCTCAAATGAACCGCTCTTCATGTCCTTCTATGAAAAATAATTTAATTAATTTTGAACAAATTTATAAATTTAATTTTATATATTAAAATTTTTATTTATTCATTTATTATGTCTAAATTATTTTAGGTATAATTGTTTTAATCTATTTGACAAACTCTATTTTTAGATAGATAGTGAAAAATGATGAATTTCAAATCAAAACATACATTCTGTATAATTTATTAATATGGTTAAATTAATTTATAAATTGGTGTAAAAGATTAAATATATCATATTTTTTAATAATTAATCCATGTTAGTTCATTATAAACAATTTCACTTTGTAATTTTGTATAAAAACCTAGATAATGTTTTGATGTGTTTACACTGAAAACATGCATAATTGTCACGTTTGTGGCATTAAATGTAAATTGTTTTATTCCACTTATGTGATAGTTATATGAATAAATATTTTCAATATTTTGAATCAGATAAATTTATAATTTTTAATAATTCTGAAATAGTTTTTGAGAAAAAAATATTATAGATGGTAATTAAAATTAATTACTACTATTTACAGGAGAATTAGGATAACAATGTACTAAACCTTAAATTTAAGATAAAAAAATGATAAACATGTCCAAGATCCATTAGATTGACATATTTGGACCCTATCCTCCTCTAAGTGTTATTTTATTCATTATTATATTCACATTACTTGGAAACAACTTGGGTGAAATTCATATTCCCAAAATTAATAGGAGGGCCACTCCTCCAAAATAAAAGACATTCTCTACTCCCACTTCTTCACAACATTTGTTCCAATTTTTCTCATCCTAGATCATCCAAAACAGATCATAAAAATTCCTTCTCACACCTTATAATTCTATCCTTTATCATAATTTAATTCATGGTATCCCTTTGGTGAAACCACAAAGGAGTTATCCAAATAAGTGTTAACATCCTTCCACATGCTCATTTATTTAATTATCAGTCACTACCCCCCCCCCCCCAAATCACTTTGTTCCATGAATAAATAAATTTACCAGTATCCTAAATATGATAACATGTTATTATAGTAATTTTTCAACCTACAATAATACACACCTTCTTCTAATGGGTAATGAACATACCATTTACGTGTACGACAAACTCTATCCACATGATATGATGATTGTTCATTTCACTATTACACCCATTCATGGTAGGGAATTATGATAAACACACCATTCATATGTGATATATATATTATATTTATTGTATATTTATTTTTAATTATTTATATTATATCACATGTCCATATAATTTATATTTATTTTTAAATACGTAAATTTTGTTTGTGGAAGTGTGAACTACCATCCCCTCGAAGAGATTTGAATCTTTCACAAACTACATGAAATTTATTAAGGATTATTTTTAAAAAATTAGTTGATATATATGAAACAGTAATTAAAATACAATTTTATTTTTTTCATATATAAATGCAGGGTCCTGAAAATCTAGCAAAGGGAAAGAAAAATACTATTCCATTTTCGGAAAAGAAAATAATTAAAAATTGGATTTAAAATCTGAGAAAAAATGAGAAGAAATTAAAAATTTCAATGGAATATAGAAGTGTCTTGTACCATCACTGAGAAAGGTTAGTATAGGGCATAAATCGAGACCCATCAGAAAGAAGATGTCCTACGGTGCACTGTCCTACAAAGTGTTAGCCATCGAACAAAACAATTTGGGGAATTTCCACCAGTGAAATGAAGCTGCCAAGAACTGTTTTTGCTGGAGAAAATATGATGAATGTACACCTTGCATTCCATCCCCACGAACATATTTTTCTTAGATGAGGAGTAGTTGGCAGTGCGCTGCTAAAAGTAGATCCCAAAAATATGGTTGACTAAGTCATCCTCATGCCAAATTTCCAATATGGGATTCTGGAGATGGTGTTGAGCGTACCACAGACACAGGTTCCACAAAATTCTATTAAAGTACCACCAGGGGAATCAAAACGTGGTGAAGATGATGATGAGAGAGCTCTGGAATAGGCGAAATGGTGGGGAACAACATAGTGGGTGCTGAGGAATATTTCTCCTACACCCGAGGTGGTTCGCGGATTCCATCATGCAAACAATGTGCTATTCTTGGAATCCATACCATGAACCATATGCAGAAATTAGTTTTCAAATGTCCTCTCCATGAATTTTGTTTTCAAAACCCTCCCCATCCAACCAGTAAAACCAATAAGAAAATATAATTAAAATGGTTTCCAGATTCCCATATGGGGGTGACTGTACTCAGATTCCCAAATGGGGAAGACAGTATGCAGATGACAAAATACAGAAGATAGTACGTGGTCACCCACATGTGGAAGACAGTTCGCGGCAATCCCCAATGTGTACCATCATACGTGACCAACTCCTCCATGTACCATTCTAAGCAGCCAAATCCTATGCGGCTAGCTCTTACGCGGACACCCTGTGAAGAAAAATGATCACTCCCATTGGTCCATACTATGCGGGGATTCCCCCCCCCCCCCCCCGCTCGAACATAGTACTTGGCTATAGTCCCAACCCTCCGTGTCGGTCCCTTCACTACCGTCACTGACCCCCATGAAAAATTGAGAGGTGCACTGTTCACTTTTAGGGCCGGGTTGAAGGCATTTTTTATTGCGTCCTTATGCCGCCCCGACATCCATCCCTCAAATACCATGAGAAGTGATATTCCACATGCTCCTCCAAAACATCCCTATCACCTACTTCCCATTCTAGGTGGAACAAGAAATCGAAGGACAATTTCAGTCTTAATGTTTCTTACATGCCTGGACACATTCTTCCCATATATCAAAAACTTTGTCTCGGTTTTCGCAGAACCTCATAAACATCTGTGGCCATCAGAATAAGAATTCCAATATCCAGTACACACCGTTGTTTAATTATACACATCATGCTTTAGTGGCTCTGCATATGTTGCCCAAAAAAAATTGTTGCCAATCGATGGAAAATTCAACCTCAAGAGAGTCCTTTATTACCTATGTATGCCTGAATGGATTCTATGGCTCATAACATTCCTCCTAATCAGAGAATATCTAAATTAACCAATTTCAAATTCCTTCCCTCTCATGTTCAAGGAATTTCATAAAATCCCATCCCAATTATCTGAAAACTAATCATGGACTCGATAACAAATTTTCTAAACTCTATAACCTTAAACTATGAGTTATCATCCTAACCACATGACATTATACTGTATGGTACTAGTCCAGGAAACACTAAATTAAACATTTATTCCTCTTTCCAAGACATATGAATTTAAAATGTATTATAATGGGTGATTTTGTATCTTCATAAGCATCCCTAGCCATTAGAAATGAAAGGTAATTTTCCTGAGGACACCACTTCTTGACTATGTGCATCATTCCCTGGTGGCTATGAATATGTTTCCCACAAAAATGACATGTCAACAATAGAAAAATTAGTCCTCAGGATAGTCCATTCCTACCTCTATATTCCATAATGTATTCCATGAATCATACCTTTTCTCCTGATATGATATCCTCCAGAATCATGGTTTTCGCGTTCCTTTCCTCACATGTTCCCGGTATGCCAAAACATCCCAACAGGATTATACCCCAGTTAATTATTTTCCATGCTATATGAAATTACATAGTATAAGACGTCACATGACATTATGGGGCCCTCCCACTGAGTTAAGTCCCAAATCTTCTGAGTCTGGGTAGCATGACCTTTAATGCCATTTCCCATTAAAAGGTTCATCACTTTGTGCCCTCACCCATGGTCGCCCAGACCTATTCTACCGTAGGCTCTCCCTCTCCCACCAACATGATATAAATCATGTTCTATGTTTAATATCTTATGTCCTCTTATTTCTCAAACTATGAATGGCTCACATGGGCATATAGGTTCTTGATGATTACGACATCAAATCATAATTAGAACTATGAGAACCCTAATTTTGGATCAAATCGGTATACGTAGGACGCCTACCAGAAGGCCTGAGCTCAAAAGGGTTCCAATCCATGGGGTTCCACCAAATCATATTTCCCTCAAATGGATGGATCCCACACGTAATCCCCATACTATCTAAACTACGAGAACTCTGCTTCCTGGTCAAACTAGGATACGTTGGATGCCTTCTAAAAGGCTTTATCTCAAAAGGGTTCCCATCCAAAAGGGTCCACCAAATCATTACAAAGAAATGTGCATCTCCCATGTGTAATCCCCACACAATACTAACTATGTGGGTTCGGATTCCTCTCCTGAGGATAAGTAGAAAGACCTTACTATGAACCTGATCCCAACATCAAGTCACCTTCTATCCCCCCTAAATAAAAATAAACTCCAAAGTGCCTTATTATACATATTAAGTTAGAATCACCTCCGAAACATGAAATATATGAATTCCTATGATGATTCTACAAACCATGGTTAGCCCATGGACTCACTATTCAAGAATGAACAATGGATTCATGAACATATGAAATTGGCTTAAATATATAAGGGAGTCCCAGAAAAAGAATCAATCCTCCCTCGAAAGGGTGTAGTGAGACTGACCTCCCATCCTCTCAACTAGTGTAGTCCTTAAGAGTTTTTTTCTGAATCATCAATAAACGAGCGCCTGCCTTTGGAAAGAAGAACCATGAATCATGGTTACTATGACCGTTGGGCATTGTTGTATCCATGAATAAACCCATTGGATACCATCCGAGAAAGTTATATCCGAGAAGGATATATTTCACAGGTGCTTTTCCCCCATGGTGTCGCCCATTGGGACCAACAGTTCACGTAGGGCTAATCCAACCTTCATTAAAGGATAATGACGTTGAGCGGGTCGAAAAAAATGGAATGTTGAATTTGATGATAACTTTTCTCTATTGAACATGGGATGAGTTATGATCCTCTTTTTTCCATTTCTACACCACCCCAAAATGCGGCACATTGGAGGCGGAATAAAAATTCTAAACCCGATGTGAATCCTTAACAAAGGTGGGGATCTTACCCCACTTAAACCCCTTTGCCCCGTAGAAAAAGAAAAAAGGAAATGGGCTAAGATGAATCAACTCAATGAAGAGAAAGACCCCCTCACCTACCCCGTGAATTCAACGATGGGTATCCAACATGATGATCAAAGAATACCACTAAAACGGTAATCTCCCTATAATGAAGGCCACATGACAAGCCCTCCATTATGAAAAATTCCACCAGCCACCTCTTCACCTACTTCCGGCACCCCAAAACAAGGCGGCCCTGGTGGTCATCTCAAACCATTTTAGGAGCCTAACCCTGAAATGTGACAATGAATAACTCCCTTATATTTGGGAGGAAAATGAATTTCATGCGAATAGGTTCATCCCAACTAAACAAGGTTCCAACTCACATGCTCCCACCAGAGAGCATCACTGCTGACACCGGTCGATCAAGACTCCTCCCGCTAAGTTGGACCTTATGCCATGGAAACTTACTAATGTCTAGGAGACATGGTCCCCTTGGTTTTCCCACCAAGGGAGGAAAATATATAATCATAAACATGCCATCACATTGGTTCCTGAGGAGAAACTCTATTGTACAAAAGCGGTAGAATTCAACGGGAAGACCTATGATTCCGCCCCTTACGCTCAAGCCCACCACAGAAATATGGTGGAAAAATATGAGCACATGTACGTTCCTACTAGTGCTCACTGGTCCCGTCAAGTAGAATGAGCAGAAAACTATAGGCATATGTAGATATCTGCCGATATGCAACAAGCCCACCAACCAAATATGGTGGCACTCAGCTACCCACAGGAACTAATACCTATAGACACATTTCGAGATTTCCATATAAATTGAGTAGAAATAGCCTATATATAGGCATAATTACCTACTGACACAATTCAATCCCGCCATCCAAACAGGGCAACAACCACATATGAGCATAGTAAAATTTCTATAAATTCATACAGAGCATGTGAGAAAAATAAAGCAGCAATAGAGCAGATGAATATCCCCTTACAGGAATATGAAGGACACCAGTAAAATATGGTGGAAAACGGAGAAGAAAAACAGAAATAGACTCATTCCTCTGTCTTGGTACAGGAGAATTTTCAATTTCTACTGGCAACTCATAGAGGACCAGAGCAGGCACAAAATCCTACTCTGATATCAGAATGGGCCTTCATTCCCTTTCTATCTGAAGATGTATCTCTACATATTCTTGAAATTAAGGAATAAAATATGTCAAATTTTGACCATATCCTCCAAACGTGCCAATATAACATTGCTTCGGTGGAAAATGTGAGAAATTGGGTCCACATCCCGATTTCCTTGAACGAAATGACTCACTCAAAAAATGAGTTAGTCACTCCGGAGTTGTTATGAATCCTCTCTTCAGCATAGGAGTGTCAATGAAAATATCCCACAATACACAAACAACTGAATCAAGAATAAATACATGTTTCAACTGGGTAATGTCGTACCAACATGGTGGCTACTTTAGGGCAGACATATATCCCTTCCAAAACATAAGATGTTCATCGGTGTATCCTGACGATATCACGAGACCCAACGAGACATAGAATCATAATATAAGTCCATTACAAATAGAATAAGGCCCCGGTTACCCTCAAGAGAGTTTCAAAAAACAAAAATCCCCAAAATAAATAGGAAAATGAAGAGGTCATACAAGATCGTGCTCTGCTGGAAGCTGAGGTTATTGATCCCCTCAAGTATATATCAACAATGGATCAAGACCCTGTCACACAATTAAAAAATTAAGGAAGTGGTAGTTCCAATTTTGATGGTCCTCCTCGCACTTTAGTTACCTGCAGCACTGAAGGTCCTCCACAAAGAACCCACGAGGGATCACTCAGTTGGCCTGAAATGATCGATCATGAGAGCCAATCTCTTGATGCATATCGGGGTAGCCCTCCCATAAACTAGATAATCATAAAGAAATAATTTTCTCCCCTTGTTGTCATCCAACCTGATGATACATCCTAGGGTATAATCTTCAGATTTTCTTCTCCCTATAGTCAGACAAGAAGTCATGATAATAGCCCTATCTATGATGATAGTCACTGTAGAGGCCCTCCACGCAATGGAAATTGTAGTGAAGTTCCTTCCCATAGTAACATTATGCAATGAGAATTTCCTCAGTAAATTTATGTACATCCTGAAGGCCCTTCCAAATATGTACGCTGTAGAAATTCTCCCTGCAACCAGGTATCAAGTCATGATGGTAGCCCTTTCCATGATGACAGTCATTGAAATGGCCCTCTCCGCAAATACAGTTTCTATTATATCCCTCCCCACAGTGACATCAAGCATTAAGAAGGTTCTACCCTCATTGTAGCCCTCCCTAAAGGTGCTCCCCATGGTACATTTCATAAGGACATTTCCGGAGGTCGGACAACATTTTTAAATAGTATCCCCCACCATTGCAACACCAACTATGAAGGTCCTCCCCACAATCAAAATCCATTCTAGCTAGAAGGTCCTCCTATTGTCTGAACAAATGTGAGAAATCCATCCTATTATAAGGGGATAAAAAATGATTCAGACCCGTCAAGCACTCCATCTATAATTAGTGTTATTCTTTCTCAATCAGTGGATGGCATGGGGCCAAGCTCGTGTTCAAAGCCACCCCCGCAGCATCCTCAAATCAATAATGCTCCCACCAACATGGTTTTAGAGAATGAAAATATTAAGAAGTAGCATATTTTTCATATCAATTAGAGGAGACTTCGGACGAACAACAACATGATATATTGTCTGTTAGAAGAAAACTATATAAGGATAATATACGAGTGATGTATTGGAATAAACCCTCTTCTGACTTTTACATTGTAGGAGAGTTTTCTGGGGAATTCATGTATGACATTCACATTAATATATGGATGAATTTTCACCATTTGGAAGAAAAATTCCTACCCTAAGAATGGTATGTAGGCCAAGTCAGCATGATAGGTGATCCACATTGTCTTATCAAATAGGAATTCCTCTCGTCTGTCAGGCATCTAAAATCACAAAAATAGGAAGAAAACCCATGAATTGGACTTCCTTCATGGAATTTATAAGTTTCGTCACCTCATTTTATACACCCAGGCTATAGTTCACATATGGGGGTGGGAAGAACATGAAGCTCTACAATTCACCCAATGTCTTGTCCAGTAGGCCCCATGGAAATGATATCCTGCAATGTCATCACCCAGATGAAGCAGTCAAGTGATACCCCTTCTCAGGAATGATTGGAACCTCCATAAAAACTGGCACTGATTAAGTACAAAAAGTGTTATGGAAGATGGGATCAAGCCATCCAAAAGCATATGATTTCGGCAACAAGGAACTCCTAGTTGGATTAACGAATACGATAAGAAAACTAGAAACCAGTACTCATGTCTTCAAAAGACCATAGACTCTATGAAAGAAATATACCATACTCAACTCACACCTTCTTAGGAGTACGTGTAGCTGAAAAGGTGGATACCGCAGCGGTTCCCGCATCAATACAGGAACAACCCCAGAAGACAGGGCTGGGGGAATTTTAAAATCAAAACGGTCCAATAAGACCACAAAATATAGGTCTTAGCACATAAATATGATAACTGGAACAACCTCAACCCATAGGTATTGGGGAATTTTTTCCTCATGTTCCCACACATCTGACGTCTAGCTTCTCCCAGTTTAGAAGAACGATGGATAGAGGAATTACCTGTTCCACCCATTCTCGTGGATCATTCCCTCTGAGATAAAGGCTTGTTATGAAGTCAGCCTAGGGCTTCCTTCGGGCCAATAATTTCCAAGAAACATGAAAATTATTTTAGGATGGAAGGACAAAATCCAAAAAATGGAACATGATGCCTTCCTACTAATTGGTATCGAGTACACCACCCCAAATGTGGTATGCCTCAGTGAACATGGTAAACGTCAACTGCATGGATCTTATAATAAATGGTGTAGAGGGATAGGTCAGGAAGGAATATGGTTCCCTCTCAGAGGCATCCCACACCAAGCTTGATGGTATGCATACCCAGAACCTGAGAGAGGTCCTAAAATTGGGTGCCCCATCAATTAATTCATCGCTACCTATCCTGAGTAACCAACATAAGAAGATGAATAAATCCATGGTCTTATATGACCCTCCTCCTCCTGCCCCTGAGAATGTATCCCTTACCCTCAAGGAAAGGGTCACCAAATAGGAGGATTAAATAAATCAGCTCAGGATAATTAATTCGAAGCTATGCCGAGGGAGCTATCTTGCAAGATGTGTTCCCCACGAGGAACATCCGTAAGTGCTCCTAGAAGAGGTACCCATAATATAGGAACTCATTCCGAAAAATGAATCCAATCCTAGAGGTCTGTTCAAGCTAGCCTCATATGGAAATTAGGACTTCCCCCACTGGGATGGTGGCCAGAATATATTCAGGTTAACCCACAACTAATCACCCTGGGTGGGTATCCACCCCCAATTCCAGCAGCACCGACACACCCAATCTTGGCCACTTCTGCCCATCTCAAGATCAAGCCCAATAGGATATGCATCAAAGGATCATAAACACTGTCGAGAAACTAACATCTCAACTAGAAGCCATAAAGGGGTGGCACGCTCTGATTCAACTAGAGCACAAACCCTACCCTCACTGGGTGAGGAATGTTTTACCGCTACCAAACTTCAATAACCTCATATTCAAAGTATTCAAAATATCAGGGGACCTGAAATAGAATTTAATATAATATTCCTTTTATTATGACCCCATGATGTTCACTCAAGATTTGAAATAAGAAATAAAACTCTTGTGCTTCATAGGAACCCTGTAGAGTTTGGCCTTCCCGTGGTAATCTAGCTTACCAGACAATTCAATCAGAGTGTGGGAGGATATCCGGTGGTAGTTTCTCTTCCATTTCAGTTCAACTCATCCTAAGATAATGGAAAATTTCCTAATGAACTACATACAGTGAGAGAACGAAATACACTCCGACTTCATTTACTCATAGAAAGGCTTATCTTATTCCCAGAACTAGCCGTTCCCCTAGGATGAGATGATCTCTATAGGAATCGATGACCATTATGATGAATTAAAAACACCGCTCATCCCAGTGAAATACACAATTGGATTCTGACGCATATCTTCCGTTTCCAAAATAATAGTGGACTCCTTGAAATGGACCAATCTCAAGTCCCGAGTGGCCCCATCAGCCCCTTGAAAAAGAACTGGATAAGTTGAACCGGCTTATATCACAAATATGCCACCCCCGACCCCAGCACTAGTTGTGATTCCCCACCTTACCGTGCGGAACCCACTGGATGCCAACAACAAACCTAACCATTGAAATATGAGCAATGTCGTTCTAAAAAAAATCAGTTTAAAAAACAATGAAATAAATTTTACTCCAACCAAGACGACCAGATGTGCGGTTCCATCATAGTAAATATGAATTGAAATTTTCTCTTGATACCAAGGCCATTGAGAGATGATGAATTGGGTCTCAATGACCATCCAAATTATTGTCTCTATCACCGAATTCTAGGATAAATCATCCATGAATTTTTCTCTTTCAGGGATCTCCAAATATAGATGGTGGATTTTAGGTAGGTCATGTTAGGCCCGCCTATAACGACCCTAAACCACAACCTGGGTTCAGCACTAAAAAATGTTGTATGGCTTTTTTTATAAAAGAAACATGAATAATTACACAACATTAAATTAAACAGAAGGCCTTTTTCTATTCTAGGTTACAAAATAATATATACCTGACATACATTTCAACAAAAATATACAAATTGAAAATAATGATTCTTTAGAATGTTGCTCCCACATCAGAGTTTCAACAAACCATGTAGGCTAAACCTGAAAAGTGTTTATAATTCATATGGTGAGAATAAAATGCACAATAATTAGTTTCAAGAAAATGGATAAATTTCTTAAAAAATCCCTTTAAATAAATATATATATTTAAAATGAATTTTCAAAAATACATGAATATAATTAGGAAAATGGTATTTCACAAACTTATTATACATGAAATTGTTTGGAATTTTCCTTTGAAATTATTATGTTTCTGTGGGTCTTTAATAATGTGTGGCATAACATTATTAAATTTCATATATACGGCCACTATTCTTTACTATGACAAATGGTTTCACTCCCCAAAATGTCATGATACTCACCATTTCCATTTTTGAAAACATTTTCCCATAGATCTACCTTTATTATTTATTATCCAAAACCCATTCCAAAATACATAAATAATATTATTTTCATCGAAGGAAAACAATCTTCCTCATGTCATCACCATTTCCTCAAATGTTTTTAAGATCACTTTTGGTAGAATCGCATACATGGATTAAACAGACATTTACTTGAAAACTGTAATTTCTTGAAACGTGGGTTTTTGTGCGTGCAAGATTGCATAATTCATGGAATGCTTCACATGAGCCAGATGATGGACATACCTATTCGTTCATGAAATTCTATGATATTCAGATGTGATTTCACACATGAAATAATAACTTGACCCCAAACTACACATAAAATATTAACAATTATCACATGTAATTATTTAATCTAGGTGAATATAAAAAATTATTCATAAATAAATCTTCAAACACTAGTTTGGTAGTTGATAAATACCATTTATATCTTCTATGAAAATGATAAAGAACAACTACACTTAATGTGTTCATATTATTTTTCATGTATATGTATACATATATATGTATATATATATACATATACATACACAGATGTATGTATGTAGTTTGAAAACATAAAACTATTGCAACTATAAGATTTGAGGGGGAAAGATCATTTAAAACAAGAAGACATATCATATATATATATATATATATTAGATTAAAAATATGTGGTTTTACACACACACACACACTTATATATATATATATGAATATATATATGTGTGTGTCTGTGTGTAAACCAGATCTTTTTAATCCAATTTATATATACGATAATTCTTCTTGTTTTAAATGATCTTTCCTCTTCAAATCATATAGTCGCAAGGGTATCAATTTTTTAAACTATATACAATCATGTGTGTATGTATATATATATATATACATATATGTGTACACATATACATGCATAAGAATATGAACACATTAAGTGGAGTTTTTCTTTATCACTCACAAAAAATATATAAATGGTATTTATCCAATACCAAACTAGTTTTTAAAGATTTATGTATGAGTAATTTCCAATATTCACCTTGTTTACATAATTTCATGTGATAATTGTTTTTATTTTATGATTCGTTATGGGTCAAGTTATTATTTAATGTGTGAACATGCAACTACATCTCATAGCATGTCATATCTGAATAATTATTATGATCATCTAGTTCGTGTGATGAATTTAATGCATTATGAAATCTTTCAGACATATAACCTATGTTTCATAAAATTACGTTTTTCAAATAAAAGTGTTTTTTATTCAATGAATGGGACTCTACCTAAAATTATATTAAAACCATTTGAGGAAATTGGAATGACATGAGCAAGATTGTTTTCATAAAATGAAAATAATATTATCTAAGTATTTTGAAAATGATTTTGGGTATGAAATAAGAAAGTCACGTCTGTTGGAAAATGTTTTCAAAATTGGTACAGGTGAGTTTTGTGACGTTCTAGGGAGTGAACCCATACGTCTTAGTGACGACTAGTAGTCATATGAATGGATTTTAATAATGGTATGCCATATATTATTAATGACCCATAGAAACATAATAATTTACATGGAAAAATACCAACAAATATCAAACCTTATTATTTTGTGAAATACCTTTTTCCTATATATATTCTATTAATTTTGAAAATATTTTTAAAATATTTATATTTATTTCAATGGATGATTTAGGAAATATATTGGTTGTTTTAAAAAACATTACTGGGAGGTTTATGCTCACACAACGAAGTATAAAATTTTTTCATGTTTAACATACTTGTTGCATTGAAGCTCTGTTGAGGGAGCAACACGCTAAAGAATAATTATTTTCAATTAGTATATTTTTGTTGAAATGTAAGAACGGTATCTAATTTTCCAGAACCATGACTGGAAAAAGGTCATCTGTTGAATTTAATGTTGTGTATTTATTCAAGTTTCATGTCTAAAAAATATACACTGTATTTTTTAGGGCTAAACTCGGGTTTTGGGTTCGGGTCGTTATAATTGGTATTAGAGGAATGATCTAGATAATTTTAGAAGATTTTGAAAAATTAAAAAAATTACATCTCTTGTGTAGAATTCCTTTCCTTATTCGTACACATAATATATGGGGACACAATTCAGTTAAGGCGGGAATAATGTAACATCCCAAAGAAATTAAATAAAATAGAAATTTATTTTATGTGACGATTTGTTTAATTTTTATAATTATTTTTTCTATTATCTAAAAAAAATAAAAAATGAAAATTACATTATCTTTTAAAAAAAATCTAATAATTAAGGTTAAAAAAATTTATATGAAAACATTTATTATTGTTAAAACAATATATTTTATGAATTATATATTTTTATATATAATTATTAAATTACGAAAAAATTCCCATTATATTTATATTTTAAATAATAATTTGATTTTATTAATTTATTAAAAAACTAATTATATATATGAGTATATGTCTATAAATACATGTAATTATCTTATATATATATATATATTAATTTCCCAAATATGAATTTTTTTTTATTATATATATGGGTTATTTTGTTATAAAAAGTGCACACTTCATATATTTGACTAGAGAAAAATGTTTACATAAATGTGTTTCTAATAATAACAATGATTAAGGGAAAAATTATTCTTATTTTAAAAGTTAATATGTTCTATAATTATATGAATTTATATTATGTTTATTTTTTTACATTTTTTATATAAATTTTATGTAATTTAAAGTATATAAATACATATAATTATCATTATATATATATGTATATATATTTGGTTCTATATACAAATTATTAATTTATTTTATATATTTTGTTTATTTTTATTAAATTGAAAACGTTTTATTAACGTGTTTCATAAAAATGACACATTTATTTTAAAATATTTTAATGTGTTAGAAAAAAATTGAAAAGATTGAATCATATAATAAGTGATATATTATTCAAATAAAATATTCACTCAAATTATATGATAGTGGTGTCACTAACATTGGAGCAAAAAAAAGTCAAAAGTGGAAAAATTTTGAGGGACAAAACAACCCATGGGTGATTATAAATTTATATAATTAAATTAATACAAGACAAATAAATTAATATATGCCTAAAAATGTCCCATGATTAAAAAATAAAATAAAAAATGTTTCATTTAAAAAAACGACTAACTATTGATCTATCTAAAAGAAAATTTCTTATCAAATTTATATATATTCAATTAAATAAAAAATGTGAGGGTGATAATATAAAATAATGATAGTTAATATGAATTTTTAGAGAGAGAGGGTTGAGATATAAAATGGAAAAAATGTGATATAGGAGACCAAATAAAAAAACACACTAATAATGAATAAATAATCCAAATATAATAATATAGAAATAATAATTAGTGGAAAAAAGTGAAACAATACACAAATGAATACCATGTTGACTAAGAATAATATGAAATTTTTTTATTTTGAGGGAAAAAAGGAATATCGTTGAATGAAAATGAATACATGGCATGATACTATTAATTATTAGCAATTGTATCATGATAATAGACAACCCAGCCTCCGTAGGAAGATTTAAAACATATAGATAAATATTTATAAACCTCCTTGAGCCCCAATAACATCCTAACATCACTACGCATGTTCCCCAAAATGTTTTTCTCAATTTTGAGGAACCTCAAATCCCTCTTTTGATCTAAAATGAGGTAAGGGTTTATTGTATATTTCAAATCATCCATGTGTTTCTAAGGGTTACATATATACACACATATATGTATATATATATATATATATGACCACACACATGTATATATATAACTATATTTTTGTTGTATTTATGAAATGGGTTCTTGTTTCAGATTTTCTAAATCCCAAGGCATGTAAGGGAATTTTATTTTAATTCATGAGTATATACATATATACATAGTCATATATGTATATATATATATATAAGTAGAACCATATATTCCTAATCCCTATTACATATATAAAAAATCATCTTGTTTTAAATGATCTTTACATTAAAATATTATATATTCAAAGGTCTGATTTCGAAGATAAAGTATAAATTTTATTAAAACAAGAGTTATATGAGTTTATATACATTCATATATATACACATTTATTGTAAAATATTTTCTGTATTTATATATATAAACATGATATGGAATCTTAACATATATTTTTAAGAACCTATAATTGTTTGAAACCATTATGGTTTTCCGTGTTGGTAATATATACATATATATAAGGGTGTATACATATAGTTATATATATATATGCACTTAGGTATAAATAACCTTGGTTTGGTTAATTCATCTCATTTTTCTAAAAACTATTGCGTTTTACAATCCCTAAACCAATGATTACTATTTTTTAATTCCTAAGGATACCTTGGTTTCTTAAATTACATGGTACAAAACTAATCATTTTATGTGAATTTACTGAACGAGGTATAATTTCATGTGCATACCTATATCCGCATCATTTCCAATGTAATGTATGTATAGGAATAGTCACCAACTACTCATACATTGAATTATCAGTAGTTTGTATCATGAACATATTTAATTCTTGTGACATGAATTTATAGTTCTTAAAAGGTTTCCAATCATGGGATTCTCTTTAAATTGTTTAAAAAAATATGTGAAAATTTTAGTGACACTCATTTGAGGTAATTAATACTGTGTGAGTATTTTGAAAATGTTTTGGGACAAAGATGAGAATGGCATGTCTATGAGAAACTATTTTAAAAAATATGGCAATGGTGAATTAAGAGATGTTACGGGGAGTGAACCAATATGTCTAAGAGAATTCTTCTGGCCTTATGGATTTTAGTCATGGAAAAAACAGTATAGTTAACGTCTTACAACAAAATTAGTATTTTTAAAGTAGAATCCCCAATGGATTTTATGTATTATTATTTGGTAAAATACTATATATATATACAAGTTTTTGTGAAATTATATTTTTCTGTAAGATTATAAAATTTATTGGAATTACTAAAAGGGTTTTTTTCATATTTTATGAAAACTCTTTACTAGGAATAATAAATGCTCAACATACTTATTTTAATCATTTTTTAGGTTTACCATTACTTGATGCGTTGAAACTATTTTATGGAAGCAATCACGCTAAAGAATCATTTTTTTGTATATTTTTATTGAAATGTAAGTGATATATCTAATTTTCCATAACCTAGACCGGTAAAAGGTCGTCTGTTTTATTTAATGATGTGTATTTATTCACATTTCTATAATTTAAAAAATTAGACATCATTTGTAAAGGCTGAAACCAACGTGTCAGGCTTGGGTCTTTATACCACCACCTGCACAAGTGGCGTAAGTTTCCACCTCTGACATAAGAGAAGATGAGGAGTGGAAGTCATCACCAGGAACAAGGAGAAAAAGTTCAGCAACTAGATTACCTAGAAGACTGTTAACTGAGTCTATGGGATCCTCTATGTATAATTTAAACAACCAACTATTCCCCTAAAAGCTCCCAATACAGCACAACCGTCCTCCTCAGCTCTGTCATCCACTAATGGTCAGAAGGGCAGAATGCAAGAGGAATAAGATGAGCTGAAACCAATGTCAATGTCAGTGTTGAAACATTCATACATCATTCTAAGATACATGATACAATGGGAAATTCCCCACTAAACGTTTCAGTGAACAACGCCCCACCAAAATGCACCATTAGATAGAGACAGTCATAGAAAAATTGTATCAGATGAAGAACTAATCTTTTTCTTCATTAATTCAATTCAGTTGATGGACCCCTTCTCTGATTAATACTATGGCCACAAACCTGAATTCCTTATTCCCAATATGGGAGCCATAGGAAGAGCTCATAGAGGCCGGATGTTTCCTGGTAGTGTTGATCCTGACTGGAGCCAAATTCTCAGCCATGCCGCATGTTAAACCTTTAACCTTGCGGAAACTAGAGGAAGGACTCTCCAACTTACACAAAAACAAAAAAAGGATACTCCTCATCCCCAATTGTAATAAATATAAGCCCATTTATCATGGAATATCCATCAAAAGAAGAACAAATACCAAATATCCCGCTGCATACTGGTGGAACAGTTCGGCCAAAAGTTGAAGGGACCGTAGCACCACCAGTCCCTATTACAAAGGCCGAACCGTCTATGTCCATAGATAAAACCCATAATTTGTCTAGGAAAGAGAATCCCCGATCTGAGAAGCGCCAACCTTTAAATCACAATATGATGTTTTTAAGTATATAACTTTCGTACTAGAAATGATTTCAATCTTGGATGTGTTGAGCCTATCCAGAGATCTTAGGGAGGCAGTCATTGAATCCTAACTAATTTCCTAGGAGTTCAAGGCTAAAGTAGTAGTAGTCGAAGCCAATCGGAAAGAGAGTAGTGCTGAATAATTTCATGCCTTTATCTCCATCATAGATAGGGATGAAGACACCATCATGTAAGGGCACATTAAAACATTATAAGTGTCCGACAAGATTAATGGAATTGACGTCTAGTGGATCTTCATCAACTACAGATTTGGAGATATCCTCCTCCTAATGTGAATGCTTCATCGACTAGGATGTGATGAATATAGCATGACACCCTGAATAACTTCTCTGTTGGGATACGACAAGAGCAAGTAGAAAATATTGGGATTGTTCAAGAATAAAACATTTAGAGGAGATCTCATGTCGTATTCAGAGTTCCTAGTAGTACAGAAAAGTATGAGTATCAATGTACTGTTAGGGAGGCATTAGCTGCATCAACATGCTCCAATCCAATACTCATATAATCAGTGTATCAAATATTGCACTAAAGGGAAAAACTAGCTGTTTCATGCCACTAAATTACCATTTGAGTACAATTAGTCACATTATAATGATGTAGGGTTCTATGAATCTGATGAAAAACATAATTCGGCTGAAATTTTTTATTGGTTAAATGCCTCGAATGAATTCGATGTGGTTCCCACCTACCCCCACCAACAACCCGGGGAAGAGTTTGTACTACCCATCAACCAGGTGAAATGAATAAGTGCATGTCTAGATGTAGACACAATCATCTGCATTATCTCTATTGTGGCCACCGAGTCCAAGGACTCGAAAGAGTGGGATAACTCCAAAAATGACATGAAAATCCCTATTAAATATGATCTGTACCCATCCACGGGACATCAAACTGATATTTCCTCACACACTAAGGAAATAGAAAATTTCTCTCCCAACATTGGAGAGTTTGTTACAAAAATATTTTCTCTATCTAATGAGGAAGCGGATGAAGACAATGGAGAAGAAGAAGAGGAGGAATAAGACCTCAGTGATGCCCCTCCATCATTTGAAGAAGGATTCTACACCACAATATATGATATTAGGGAGTTAAATCTGGGAACCAAAGATGACCTGCGACCTACTCGAATCAGTGTGGCTATGCCTTTTAGGAACATGATGAATATACCACCTTCTTGAAGTAGAATAGAGAAGTGATTTCCTATAATTAAATCAAAATGTCAGACCTCGATTCTGAGGTCTCCACTCGTCATCTGGGATTGTTAAAAGACTACAAGCGCAATAAGCTGGAAGCCAGAAGGACCCACCCGATGCATGCAACCAAAATAGAGGATGTAGTTGAAAAGATTATCAAATACAACATCATACGAGAGGTCCAATATCTAATCTGGATGGAAAACATTGTTCCAATCGATAATAAGACTGACTAGATTATAATTTTCATTAACTTTAGTGTCCTTAGTCAGAATTGCTGAAAATATGACTTCTCAGTCTCGATCACAGAATTATTTATCGATGAAACAACTAGGTAAGAATCCTTCTCATTCATGGATGGTTATTCTGAATAAAATAAAATATGGATGGCCCAAAGATATGTACAACCTACAAATTTTACGGCCACTCAGAGGGTGTTATGTTATAAATTGATACCATTTGGCCTAAAGAATTTCTACTCCACATATCAGTGTGTCATGAACCACATATTCAATCCCTTCTTCGGAGAATTCATCGAGTGTTATGTCAACATTGTGATGGTTAAATCATGATAGTTCTCAAACCACATGGCTGATCTAGAAACTGCCTTTATCAAATTGAGACATTATAGTTTAAGGTTGAATCCCTATAATTTTTCCTTTGGGGTTACCTTGGGAAAATTCCTTCACTTCATCGTGTGCCATTACGACATCAAAGATGACCCTGAGAAGAAAAAATTCATTCTTGGTATGTCCCCACCTCACAACATCACCAAGTTGAGAGGTTTCCAGGGGAACCATGCCAATATTCAGTGCTTCACAGCCAACCATGCAGGTAAATGTTTACCTTTCACTTGGCTCATGAGGAAAAGAGTTACATATGAGGGGGATAATGATTTCTATGATGCATTTGACAATCTCAAAATATACCACCTAATCTCACCATTGTTGATGCCTCCAGTTGAGTGAAGGCCACTTATTTTTTACATAACCACCTGGAAACAGTCATTATGTGCCTTATTCGCACAGAAGAATGATGTCAACAATGAAAAAAACCTCTATTATCTCATCCGAACAATGAATGATGTCAAAACCAGGTATTCAAAAATCAAGAACCCCCTTGCCCGCATCTTTGAAATTTAGAAACTATAACATTACATTCAAAACCATGAGGTCCACCTAGTTTTCTAATACAAAACTCATAAATATATCCACAATCATCCAATGTTAAATGGTCACTTGTCATGATCTACATTTATCCTACGTCTGTTTGAGATATGGTACATCCCTCAAAAGGCCATCAAAGGCAATACATTTGCAGACTTCTTTTTTGAGCACCCCTCAGAAGAGAGAAAACCATTGAATGCTAATTCAAGGTGAAGAATTTTTTTCTGTTTAAGAGGACCCCCAGATATGAGAAATTTAATTTGATGGTGCTTCCTAAATCCCGACAAGGAAAAGAATGGAATATCCCAAGCTCAACAATGTGGTGATGATTTTTATACTCGTATCACCCAAATAGTCCATCTTAACATAATCTTTCCTACATTTGGAGAGGAGTAAAAATAATGAAGGAGAATACTAGACCCTCATTACTGGTTTAAAACTGGCACTACATGTGCAAGACAAACACCTAAAAAATAAAGGGTGATTGAGAGCTGGTCATCAAAGACGTTAATGGTGACTATGCCACCAAGAAAGAGGTAATGGTCCCCTTGATGAATCATGTTCAAGCACTGAGGGAAGGATTCCTATCAAAACCAACATTGAAATATGTTCCTCATTCACAAAATGTTTAAGTCGATGATTTGGAAAATGCATCCACAACCTTGGCCAATCCTAAATGGGATGAAATAGTCATTAGAATTGCTCCCCAATGGGGGTTCATTCCATTCATCCAAAGTAATATGGAGGAAATCGATGAAATTATCCCCGTCTTTGAGCCTTAGGGTCATACAACCGGTTGGATTACGCCCATTAAAAATTACCATCGAAATGGGGAACTCCAAACAATTAGGGATTGAAGGGAGAAGATCCAATGAGGGGAAGTCAATTTTGTCTTGTACAATGGGGTAAACCAGGAAAAGGATTCCTACAAATGAGGCCTTCATGGAGTCCATATCAAGTGAAAATAATGAAGATGAGACTGCTACATTCATGAAATATGAGCACACTAGATCATTTGGAGTAAATCAATTACCAACCAAGCTCTCTCACCAAAGCTAAAGTCATGGGTATCACTGGCCCACTATGATACAACATTGTGAAACACTCATCACGAGGTTCCTTTACATCCATGTTCAGGCTAATTTCGTAAAGTGCCCTTGGATTTACATCATACAGCCAAGTACTCCTGGCTATTCACTGCCTGGGAGATGGATGTTCTGGGACAATATCACCGCGCCATAACAAGAAAATTTAGGTTCATACTAACAGCGATCAAATTATTTTCCAAATGGGAAAAAGCCATGACCCTTAAGGAAGTCGGGGTGAAAAACTTCTCCAGCATTATGAAGGCCAACATCATCACCATATTTTGTGTCCCTCATAAAATACTTACAAACAACGACACCAACACCTGCTCTAGTGAGATGGAATAGTTATACAAGGAGTGTGGAATTAAAGCCTACTTTTCTTCTCGCTACCACACAACGACAAACAGTCAGATAGAGGCTTTTAAAAAGACTATGTCTAATATAAATCAAAAGATGGTTGATAAGGACATGAAAACATGGCGAGAAAATCACTTTCATGCTTTATGGTCTTACCGGACCATGACCCACACCACTACCCAAGCAACCCCGTACTCACTATTATACGGGGCTGAGGCAGTCTTACTTACCGAAATCCACGTGCTATCACTTCATGTGGCCATTTTTGATCATAATTCCAAGGAAAAGTAATCCCATATATGGTTTGATGAATTGGAGAAGCTATATGAGAATTGGTTTCACACTCTATACCATTTTGAAATCCACCGATACTGGATTGCACGAGCCAACAAAAAAATGGTTCACCTACAATATTTCTTCAAAAGAGAAATGGTGTTAGTACTCAGAACCCCAATGATGATTCGGAAGAAGCCCCAAAATATTGTTCCTAATTGGGAAGGAGCATACATCATACACAGGGTCTATTCCAATAGAGCATACACACTTATATCCGTGGACATACAACTCATCACGATAACTATAAATTTAATGTTCCTGAAGACATGAGTCATGTAATGGAAGTGCTAATTCCAATAGTCCAAGATCTATAACCCTAAAATATGAGTTATATTACCCAGAATCAAAAATTCCATGCTCTACAACCCTAAACTATGAGTTTTAGACACCCTTGTGTTTCTGTCTGAACACTAATACCCTGAACATTGAGTCATTGTCCTTACCACATGATGTTAAACTATAAGGAACTCATCCCTGCAACATGAAATTAAACTATAAATCATTTCCTCACCCTGAGACATTAAACTAGCTGACACAAAAATCATAATATCAAGAAAATAATCAACCATATCTCTTACAAAACTATGTGTGGATTGAATCATTCCCTCACAGGATATGTAGTGACGCCCCGATTGATGCTCTTGGACCAACCCCCACCATAAAAAAAGATGCCACCATCATGCCCAATATCTACACATATTCACAAGGGAAACCCCTATCACTCTTTGTTTTTCACATTGGGTACAAACCATGTGATATTAAGATCAGTGGTAGAGATCATCTTATAAAAGAAAAATATGGAGTAACATGGTAGACCTGACAACTGTGATGGATATAACGAAAATGCCACTACCTCTGGACTGAGACATCTCAGTACTGTGCACATTCAGAACAACGTATGACTTGATTCCTACCCACAAAATAAATTTAGTGATGCTTGGATTTGGAAACCTGGCACAAACATCCCAAAAAAATATTTTGTCACATTTCTTTACACATGAACCGAGCCAAATCGGTATAGGGCACATTCTGAACTATGTATGGCTTGATTCCTATCCACGAATGATATGTAGTGACACCTAGATTTGGAAAACTGGCAAAGCCATTACAAAAAAATATTCCCTCAAAAAATTTTACCCCTGGACCGAGCCTAATTGACGTAGGGAACATTCATAACTATGTACAACATGATTTATTCCCTCGTAGGATATGTAGCAACGCCTCAATCCTTGATCATGGCCCAGCACCACCAATAAAGAAAAATAAAATTCCCCCCATAATATCCTATACCTCTCAACACCTATGAGGGGTAATCCCATTTACACTCTATGTTTTACACAATGAGTATGGATCACATGAGCTTAGGATCAGTGGAATGGGTCCTCATTTGAAAATAAGTTAGAGAGAAGTATGGTGGACACAACAACCCCAGAAAATGAAACAAAAATGACCCTACATATTGATCGAGCCAGATCGGTACAGGGAACGTTATGTACTACATGATTCTTGATTTGTACCATTGTGGGATACATAGAGACACTCAGATTTGGCAACATGTCCCAGCCACCATCAAAAATGAAATGCCTCTTTTCCCTATACATTGGTTAGACATGAATGGGATGCCCATGAATGATCCTGATCACAAGGCAATAAACTTCCAAATTCCTCAAGAGTTTTGTGTGGTTTATTCCTTGGTGTTTTGAGATCCCATCCATGCCCACAACTCCATAGAAGTCAAAAGAACATGCTTCCCTCTCTACATATTAGTTAGATCTATGTGGAAGATCCAATAGTTCACAGTTGATCACAATTTTGATATTTCTAACAATCCTAGGCACATCTCTCCTGTTTTTAAAACTCCATACTCTGAGAAAACTTGGATCCCCATAAGCATTAATGTCCATATGAGATAGAAGGCCAGTGTCCTACAAACACCATTGTTTGACTATGAAAAGCTTGCCTTAGTTTCTCTACCTATGTTTCCCAAAAAAATGGTCATGAATAAAAGAAAAACGCATCCCCAGGAGAGCCCTCTCCTATCATAGTACATCCAATGGCTTCCAAGACCCACATCTCCCTCCCTGATTCAAGTTTTCCTCGGGACTATGTTTAAACCTTTTATCATCCCTCATGTATAGGGAGCATCATAAAATACTTATTTTCACTAACTCAAAACTATTAAAGATATTTATGATAGTATAATCATCCTAGTTTCACTACTCTAAACTATATGACATCATATCCTCATCGCACGACATTAAAATGTGAGTTCAAAATCATCATTACAATACAACCATAAATAGTGTAGCATTGGATTAATCCTAAATTGTCCCCTGATGTTATTCATTAAATTTTTATGAAATGAATATGAAACCACATAATCCCTCGTTTCTCACACTGAGCATAGCTCACATGAGCCTACGGATCATAGTGAGAGATATAGTGTGGAAAAATGGAAAAGCAGCCCAGTAATTTTGTCCTTGTAGCACTACTCTAAAAGGCATGTCATGGTTCCCTCCCACCTTGAGGAACCCCATGTCCTATCCATGTGTGATTAAAAGACCTTGTATCCCTTTGATGGAATGAAATCTTCACCCTATGTACGAGTTATATCTTTGTACGGGACACCTGACTCCATGAGTAAATCATAGCCCAAATGTCCCCAATATGTCTGAATACACTCCTTCCATATTTTAAACACTTTGATCTAAGTAATATTTAATCCCCATAATCATTCATGGCCATCTGATAAGGAAAGAAAATGTCTTACAGACCCCTTTTTGACTATGCTCATCATGCCCTGGTGGCTCTGCATACGTTGCCCACAAAAATGACCCTCGATCAAAGGAAAATTCGTCCCTAGGGTAGTCCTCTCCTATCCCAGTATACCTAATGTCTTCCATCATTGTTCCATCCTTCCTGAATCAATGTACCTCAATTTCATGGTTTACACTTTCTTCTTTACACACATCAGGGATATATTGGAATATATGGTCCCGATTCATCTCTAGTTTTATTTGAGGTTTCTAAAGACACCGCATATGTGTCTGAGAAGTTAATCTATATACAAAATAAGTGTTCCCCCACTTATATATGGTTTTCCACCAAATATGTTCAGTTTAAACTCCAATTTTTTTGTTTAGGTTCACCCCTTGTCAATGGTCACGTACCGTATTCAGAGAGTTCCCAATCTCTATAATCCTGTGTGGCCTTCAGAGATAGATGTCTAGTGTCATGTGGAAACCATTATTTGACTATTCCCATCAAGCCCCAGAGGCTTTGAACATTTTTCCCTTAAAAATTTTCATTTATTAAAGGCAAATTCACCTACCTAAGATTCCCTTCCTACTTTTGTACTCTCAAATGACAATCATGTTTTGTCAAACTCCCGGATTTGGAAAACTCCTCGATAATGGATTACATAACATTTTCTTTCCAAATTCCCCTAATAAAGAAAAGACTCCGAACTAAACAGACCATTCACCAGCTCTCCCACATGAATGTACGAACCATGTGGGAATATTTTCTCACTCAATGATGACATTAATGTCCCAAGTGTTTTCAGACACCACTACTCAGGCCAGCCACCCACTATGGGAAATACTTCAAAATAAATTTTATAATGTTACAAATCCCGCTAGGACATCATATATGGAAGGCCAGTGTCCTAAGGACACCTTTTATTGGAAATGAACATCATGACCCAGTGGCTATACATATTTTTCACCCAAAAATTGGTCGTCGATCAAAAGAAAATTCATAATCAGGAGAGTCCTCTCATACAACTATATGACTAAAATTACTCCCCTGTATCATGAATGTTTATGATTCATAAGAACATGGTCATGAAAGATACCTAATATTTTTTTGATTGATATTATAACATTCAAAGATGATGGTATCGAAGTAAGGCCCTTTCCCCATTAAGTTTGGTCAATGTTTTCTGACATAAAACACCAGTAATAAGTTTGATTGGCCAGTCAGTGAACCCACAGAAAAAAACGCCATATTTTCAAGAAGGAAAATTCATAGAAGCTTCCTCTAGGTAAAAGTAAAGTATTGGATCGTTATAAAACACACATTAATCAATAAAAAATGTGTAAATCTTGTTAGGTTTATAACACACAAATGGAAGCATCTTAAAAAGGAAATTTATGACTGCTAATCCCTTTCTGAAAATGCTTAAGAAAAAAATAGTGCAATAATTACAAAGAAATAAAATCTCATGATGTGTTCCATAAAACCTCAGCTATAGTCAAGATATTCTCATTGATTCCCTAGGCTTATGAAAAAATTAGAACATTATCTGATCATTCATGTCAGGACCATTTCTACATTATAATAGCCTCCTCTTCATACCAATCAGTTCCAATTCAAATTGGGGTCATTTGTACGGTCCTGAAAATTCAGAAAAAAGAAGGAAAATACTATTTAATGTTGGTCGAAGAAAAGAAATACAAATTGGATTGAAAATGTGAGAATGAATGTTAAGAAATAAAATTTTGTTAGGGAATATGTCTCAACTGTGTAACATTCTAGATAAAGGTTAACATAAGGCATAAACCACACACCATCGGATCACGGATGGCCTATACCATGCTGGACTGTATGGTGTCAGCTAGTGAATGAATAAAAATGCGGGGAATTTCCACCCCCAATCTAAATCCACTATAAATTGTTTTAATTGGAAAAAATATGACGGAAGTACACCCTGCATAAAATCCCTACGAACCATGTAGTTCTTGGATAAGGAGTATTTGTAAGTGCCCTTCCAATTGAAGATCAGAAAACTAGGGTTGACTGAGTCATCCATGGTTTACATTTCCTCTATGGGCTTCCAGAGAAGGTGTCACGCATACAGTAGATATAAATTCCCCATAACTCTATTAAAGTACCACCATGGTAATCAATAATAAGTAAAAAATACGAAGAGAGATCACTAGGATGGGAAAAAAGGGGGAAAAGGACAAAGAGGGTGTGGAGGGAAATTTCTCTCACACCCAAAGTGGTTTACAGATTCCATCTATCGAATAATATGTAGTTCATGATATCCATCCCACGAACCATATTTAGAAATAATTTCGTGAAGGCCCTTCCCACAAAACTTATTCGGAAGACCATCCCTATCCAACCAGTGAATCAATAAAAATTATAATAAAAACGGTTCCTGGATGCCCATATGGTGAAGACAGTACTCAGATGACCATATGGGGAAGATAGTATGCAGATTCTTGTTTGCAGAAGACGGTATGTGGGATTCCCTATGTGGAATATAGTTCACATCAATATCCTCTATGTACCATCATAAGCTGGTAACTCCTCCATGTAACATACCAAGAGGCCAACTCCTATGAGGCCAGCTCTTACGCGAACACCCTTTGCAGAAAACTATTCATGCCCATTGGTCCATACCAAGGGGGTTTTTACCCCCAGACCCCTACTGAAGATCAGTGTTGGTATATAGTCCTATCCCTTTGGGTCGATCCCTTCACAACCATCACTAACACTCATAAAAAATGGAGATCCGCACTGAAAAAGTTCCAGTTCGGGTCGATCGCTTTTTCCATTGATCCCTTATGCCACCCCGACTTCCATCCCTAAAGTACCATGACAAGATACATTCTTCATCATCCTCTGAAAAAACCCTTCCACCGGCCTTCTATGCCAGGTTGACCCTGAACTACATGGAAAATCACACTATGAATGTTTATTATAATCCCAGACACATCCTTTCCATCCATCAAACTCTATGTCTCTAGTGATTCTGGATCTTCTTAAACCTCCATAGCCATCTGAAGTGGAAGGTCAGTGTCCTGCGGACACCATTGTTTGACTATTAACATCAAGACCTGGTGGCTCTACATATGTTGCCCACAAAAATGGCCATCAACCAAAGGAAAATTCAACATCAGGATATACCTTTCCTACCACTGTATGCCTCAATTGATTTCATGCCCCATATCATTCCTCTAGATCCCAGTATCCCAATAGTCACTATTTACACATTCCTTCCCTCTCAAGTTTAGGGAATGTCAGAACACCCCAACTCGATTATCCTACAACAAATCATGGATTTGATAACAAATGGTCTAAACTCTATGACCATAAACTATGAGTTATTTTCATAACCACAAGATATTAAACTATATGGTAATAGTCCTGGAAACATGACACTAAAATCTAATTCCTTATTCCAAGATATATGACATTAAAATACAATATAATGAGGGATTTCGAATCTCCATAAACACCCCTGACTATCATAATTGGATGGTCAATGTCCTGAGGACACCTCTTCTGGACCATGCACTTCATCCCCGGTGGCTCTACATATGTTTTTGACAGAAATTTCCTACCAACAAGAGAAAAATTTGACCTTATGAGAGTCAATATCTACATATTTATACCTTAATGCCTTCCATGCATCATATCATTTCTCCTGATCATAGGTCCTCCAGAATCATGGTTTTCACATTCTTTCCATCTCATGTTTGAGGTATGTCGGAACATACCAACATGATAATACTCCAGGAAATCATCTTCTAAGCTATATGAATTCAAACTATAGTATACCTCACTTGAAATTCTGAGGCCCTCCCACGGAGGTATGTACCCAATAATTCGAGGCCACACCACATGACCTTTAACTCCATTTCATAAGGAATTGTTCATCACTCTGCACCCTCACCCACAGTCACCTCACCCTCTTCTGCATTAGGCTCTCCCTCTCCCACCAACAGGAGAGTATGCATGTTCCATGTTAAATCTCTCACATCCTCTTATTTCTCACACATAGCATGACTCATGTGGGAATAGAGGATCATTTTGAGTACCACATCAACAATAATCTGAACTAGGAGAACTATGAATCATGATCAAATTAAGATACGTAGGGTGCCTAACAGAAGGCCCGAGCTCCAAAGGGTTCCCATCCAAGAGGGTCCACCCAATCATGTTTCCATGAAATTGGCCGCTCCCATGCATTAGCACCAGACCATTAGAAATACGAGAACTCTGATTCATGGTCAAAACCAGATACTTAGTACACTTTCCTGAAGATTGGAGCTCAAAAGTGTGCACATACAAAAGGATCCAACCAATCATGACCCTAAAATGGGAATCTCCCATGCATAAGACCTACATAATCTAAATTACATGGATTCTAATTCATCCCATGAGGAGATGTAGGAATCACTTTATATAGGCCCAACCCCAACATCAATTCACCCTCTTTCCCCCCTGAATGAAGATAAAATCTAGAGCACCTTATAATGTGGTTCATGTAAGTATCACCTTCATAGCATCAAATATATACATTTCTACGCCAACCATCATACCAAGGGTAGCTCGTGGACACAATCTTTGGGAATGAACTGTGGATACACGAACATATGAACATGAATTAAATCTATAAGAGAGTCACATCTCATGCAATAAACCTTCCCTGGAAGGGTGAGGTGAGCCCAACCTCTCATCTTCTAGACCAATGGAGTCCATAAGTGGTATTGGAAGAATAATCAATAAACGAGTGCCTATAATTTGAATGAAGGTCCATGAATCATAGATACCAGGGTTGTTGGTAATTATTGGCTCTATGAATTTACATTTTAGAGACCAATGAGGAAGTTATATATAAGAAGGACCAATTTCACAAGTTTTTGACCCCCACACAATCACCCATTGGGACCAACAGTTCCCATAGGGTTAATACAACCTTCTTTAAAGGATAATGATGTGGAACGAGTAGATAAAAAAGGAATGGTGAATTTGATGAGAAGTCATCTCTATAGAATAAGGGATGGATGATGATCCTTTTCATGCCATTTTCACTCAACATGGAAATGTGCCACCTTGGAGGGGGAACAAATATAGTGAACCTAACATGAATCCTTAACCAAGGTGGGATTCTTACCCCACTTAATCCCCATCACCCCGCAGCAAAGGAAAAATAGAAAGAGGCAAAGCTAAATCGCCAAATATTAACATTTTTAAAATAATGCTTCCTTGACCAGGTTTTGTGGCATGTATGTCATATATGTATAATGAAGGTTACCACAAAGAAAACATTGTTCCAAATGACATACCAAAAACCATTCTGACATGTACATCCGTGATCCTACAGGTAGCCTGGGCCTCAATGAAGAGCAGGACCCCCCGTCTACCTAACATCTTCAACACTAGGTATCCAACACACTGATCAATGAGTACCATCGAAATGGTACTCTCCCTACAATGGAGGCTTCCTAACCAGCCCTCCATTTGGAAAAAGTCTGTCAGCCGCCTATTCAACCGATACTGACACAACATCACAAGGCGGTCCTGGTTTCATTCTCAAACCATTTTCAGAACCATTCCCTTGAATTTTCCAATGATTACCAACCATATCTTAAGGAGGTAGATTAATTATATGCTAAAAGCTTCATCTCAACTGCACAAGGGTCCTACTCATGAGCCCCCCACCAGAGAGAGTCTCCTCCGACACAGGGTGACCAAGCCTCCTCCCACCTAGAAGGACCTTATGCTGAGGGAATATGTCAATGTCTAGGAGACTTGGGGACCTCGAGCAACCTGCCAATGGTAGAGAATATATAATCAAGAACACTCTATCACAATAATTCCATATCAGAAACCCAGTCATACTAATGAGGTGGGATTCAATGGGTAGACCTACGATTCTATCTAATACACTCAAGTCCCCCAAAGAAATATGGAGGAACAATACAAGCACATGAATGTTCTTACTAGTGTCCAGCGGTCCTGGTGGGTAGACATTGTAGAAAACTATAGGCGGATGTACATATATGTCAATACACAACAAGCTTGTCAACCAAATAAGCTGGAACTTGGCTACACACATGAAAAAACACCTAATGGTGAATTTCAAGACAACAATTTAAATAGGGGAGCAACATGATATACATTGGCACAAATACTTGCTAACGCATTTCAAGCCTTTTATCCAAATAGGGATGCAACCAAATATGAGTAGAGTAAAATTCATTATAATTCATACAAATCCATTTAGAAATATACAGTGGAAAGGGATTAGAAGAAAATCCATGCTCATGAATATGATGACCAGTAGTCAAATACGGTGGCAACCATAGAAGAAAACTAGTGAGAGACACATTCCTCTGTCCTAGAACTGAGAAATTTCTAGTATCTACTAGCAACTTATGGAGGACCTGGGAATGTGCAAAATCCTACTTCGATATCAGAGTGGTCCATCATACTTATTCAATCCAATGATTTATCTCATAATATCATGAAAATTTTGGGAGATTAGTCATTGATTCTAGAACATATCCACCATGCATGCCAAGATATCATTGCATTAGTTGAAAAGGCGAGAAATCTGGCCTATGTCCCAGTTTCCTCAAATGGAATGACTCACTCACAAAATGGGTTAGTCACTCCGGAGTCTTTATTCATCCTTTCTTCATTCCATGATGGTTTATGGAAATATCCCGCAATACAAAAACTTCCAGATAGAGAATAAATACACATTCCAACTGAGGGACGTCGGTCCAATGTGGTGGCCGCTCCAAGGCAAGCATATATCCCTAACTAAACTCAAGATGTCCTTAAACATATCATGAAGAGATCACAAGACCCAAAAAGATAGGGAATCATGTATGAAGGCCATTACTATTATTAGATGGCCCTGTTTCCCCACAAGAGAATTCCAAAAAATGAAAACAGCCAAAGGAAAGAAGAAAATGAAGAGAACAAACATGATCCTACTCTGATAGAACTTGTGGTTCATGACACCATCAAGCATATATTAAAAGAGGATCAAGACGCAATCATTCAATTACCGAATTACAGATGTCACAGTAGCAGTTGAGAAGGCTCTCCCTGCAATGTCACTACCAGCATCTCTGATGGTCCTCCACAGAGCACCCATGGGGTCTCACTCTGCGGGCCATAAACAATCGATCATGAGGGGAAATCTTCTGATGTGCATCGTGGTAGACCTCCCCTTGACCTGAAGATCAGATATCCAGAAGTTCCTACCCTTTTGGTCATCTACCCTGATGGTCCTCCCAATGTGTATACTGTAAAGATATGCTTCTCCATGTAACCATAAATCATGTCATGATGGTATCCCTCTCCATGAAGATTGTCATTGCGAATGCCCTCCCTAGAACGATAGTTGATGTGACAATTCTCCCCATAGTAATGTTATGCAACAATAATTTCCTCCCCTCATTGCAGTACATCCAGAAGGCCTTCCCCAAGATGTGCATTTCAGAAATTCACCCTGCATCTAGGTATCAAGTCAAGATTGCATCCCTCTCCATGATAATGGTTATTGTGAAGGCCCTCCCTTTAATGAAATTTGTTGTAAAGGACATACCCATAGTGACATCAAGCCTCAAGAAGGTCCTCCCCTCACTATATAATTACCTAAATGTCCTCCCTATAGTACACGTAAAAAGGACATTTCCCTCACTTGGGAATCATGTTGCGATAGTATCCCTATCCATTGCAGAACCAACTGTAACGGTCCTCCCTGTAATCAAAATTCATGCTGGAAAGAAGGTCCTCCTCTTGACGAAACATATGTAAGAAATCCCTCCAATGCTCAGGAACTCAGAAAGGATTCATACACGATGGAAACTCCCTCTATAACAAGTTATATACATTCTCATCTAGAGGATGACCTGGTGCTAAACTCATATTCTAAGACACACCCATAGAATCCACAAATCAATATGTCTCCCACTAGCCTGCTAGTTTTAAACGTAATTATTAAGAAGCAACTGAGTTAGTTATATCATGTAGAGGATTATCTAGAATAACAACTACATGATATATTTATTTTAAGAAGACAACTAGATGGGGATAATAAACTAGTGATGTATTAGCCCACATCAACTTCTGACTTCGACATACTTGGAAAGTTGTCTGAGTAATGTATGCATGATATTATCATTAATATATGGATTACTCTTCATTAGATGAATGAAAAATTCCTCACCTATGAAGGGTATGAAAACCACATTTACATGATAAGGGAGATTTTTTCTCTAATAATCTTAGAATCCCTCCCATCCGTAAGGTAGCCACAATAATAAAGGAAAAAAGAAAATTCCTGAACAAGACTACCTCCATGCACTGCATAATTTGCATCGCCTCATTGGAAATTCCCCAGATAGAGTTCACATTTGGGGGTGGGGAGAACATGGATCTCTACACATCACCCCACCTCTAGTCCAGCAGGACCCCTTGGAAATGATATCCTACAATGTCATCACACAAAGGCAACTGTCAAGTGAAACCCCCTGCTCAAAAATTTTGGGATACTCAACAAAAATAGGCCGATTTATGTCTCCAAATGTTGAAGGGAAGAATCCAACAAAAATATTGTAAGTCAGGAAACCAGTAACATCCAACAGGCTTCTTGCATAAGGGATTCTAACCATCAGGTACTGCTCATGTCGTCAAAAGACCATAGACTTCGTGTAGGCCCAATGCAATACTCACCTCACATCCGCGTGGGAGTACATGAAATTGAAAAGGTGGAAATAGTGGCACCTCCTATAGAAATACGAGAACAACCCCATCCCACAGGGATAGGGGAATTATTAAAACCAAATGCCCCTTTAGGTCCAAAAAAATCAACGTTTTAGCGCATCGTCAAGAGAATGTGAACAACCCCAACCCATAGGGATATGGGAATTTTTTCCTAAAATCCTCACACATTGGTCATCCTTCTTCTCCCACCTAGGATGAATGATGGGTAGAGGAGTTACTAGTTCCACCCTTTCTCATCGTTCACACCCACTGAGACAAAGTTGCATTATATGGTCATACAAGGGCTCCCATCAGGTCAATCTTCACCAAGAAACCTTAAGAATACTTCAGACTGGAAGGAGAATGTCTTGCAAAGTGCATAGAAAGACATCCTACCATACGACAGTAGGTACACCACCTAAAAATGATGTATACCTCGGTGAACATTGTAAATGTCAACCCCACAGATCTCATATGAATTGATGTGCAGTAAGAGGATGCGAAGGAAGATGGTTTCCTCTTAGAGTCCTCCCACACCAATCCTGATGGTGTGTAAACCTAGAACTAGAGAGCGGTCCTAAATTTGGTTTCACCCTCAACTAATCTGTCGTTACATCCCCCACGAAACCCCAAAAGAGATAATAATAAATCAATGGTCGACTATGACTCAACTCCTCCTCCCCCTAATAATTCATACCATACACTCTAGAAAAGTTTATCTAAGAAGGAGGAAGAAATCAAATAGCATAGGTGAATTAATGTCGAGCTACGTTAAGGGAGAAATATCTCCAAATGTGACCCCCCCAAAAAATGTCGGCAGGTTCTCCCAGAAAAGGTTCACATGCCACAAGCACTCATTCTGGTGAATGAAGACATGATCCAAGTCCATTCAAGCTGGACCTAAAAAGACATCATGACTTCCCCTGGATGGAAATGAATCCAAAATACATTTAGGTAAACCCACAAATGATTCTCCCAGCTCGGTATCCACCCCATCATACAGCAGCATCGGAATTCCCAATCCAGTCCATTTTCACACCATCTCAAGCTCAATCCCAAAAGGATATACATCAAGGGATATTAAACACCATCAATAATCTAATAGCTCGGCAAGAGGCCATGGAGGGGTGGCGAGTTTTGATACAAATAGAGCACAAACCCTACCCTGAGTGGGTGAGAATGTTTTGACACTACCAATGTTTTGGATCCCCTTATTCCCAGTATTCAAGGGCTTGGTGAACCTGTAGGAGCATTTAATGCACAATGCCTCTTACTGTGAACCCATGATGGGAACTTCGGAGTAACAAGACACCGTAAAACTCTGGTGATGCGTACGAACCCTGCAGTGCTCGACCTTCATGTGGTATACTATCCTACAATCCTATTAAATCATAGACATGGAGGATCTCTGACATAAGTTTCTCTTTTACTTCAGTTCAATGTTGCCTAATACAGCATTCAGGGACCTCATGAACTGCAATAATTGAGAGAAAAAAAGAGTCTTATGCCTCATTTCCAGATGGAAATTCCATAATTATTCCCTGAATTGTCCGCTCCCTAGAATGACATGCTCACCATGTGAATAAATAACCTTTGAGATGAATTGAGAACACATATCATCTCGGTCAAGTACACAAGTGGGTTCAGAGACTTCTATGACATTTCCCAATGAATAGATGACACTTTTTAAATAGAAACTACGGAATTATATGTCGCACCAGTAGATCCACTAGGTTTCCCCCTGCAACCCTCTTAAATACATCCTCAACATTTCCCGGCAAAATGGTTTCCTATCACAATGGGAAGCCATACTACATTAGTTTTCATACCGTACGTACCCCAAAAGGCCATCAATGGATTGGTGTTACCATACTTCATATCTGAGAACCCCTCGGAAGAGACAATACCGTTTGATGCTGATATTCCAGAGGAAGTCATTTTTTCATTTCAGGGGACCCCCATATATGTTAAATGTACTTTGATGGTGATTTATGAAGCTCGATTGGGAAAAGAATCGATGATATAAAGGTCAACAATGTGGTGATGGGATCTATACTCGTATCCCCTAAAAATGAAATCTCGCCTTACTATTTTCTTCAATCAGATGGGTGTACAACAAATGAAGCAGAATATGAGGCCCTCATTATAGGTTTAGAACTAGCACTTCATACAAAAGCCAAACACATAAAAATATAGGGTGCTTTAGAGATGGCCATCAAATAGGTTAATGGTGACTATTCAATCAAGAAAGAGGTATTTCTCTCTTTTATGAACCATATTTGAACCCAAATGGAAAAATTACCATCAGAACCAACATTGACCAATGTTCCATGGTCACAAAATGATCAAACCAATGCTTTAGCAAATGCAACCACAACCAAGGCTGATTAAGACCAGGATGAAACAGTCATTTTCATTTCTCAATGTTGGATGGTCTTGCTAATCATCCAAATAAATATGGAGTAAATAAATAAAATTTGCCTCAGCTCTGATACTTATGGGCATACCACATGTTGGATCACACCCATTTAAAATTACCTTCAAAACGGGGAACTCCCACCATATAGTTCTAGAAGGGAGAACATCTTCAAACAGATAATCAATTTCATCCTATACAATGGAGTAAATGAAGAAAAGATTCTCTATAAATGAGTCCTTCACGAATTTCTTCTCAAGTGCACTAATTTAGAATATACTGCTTCCATCATGAATGAAGTGCACACCATGCATGTGAAGCACATCAATCAAAAACAAGTCTCTCTCACCAAATCTAAAAACATGGGTATTAATGGACCACTATGACAAAGGATTGTGCCATATTCAACAAGAATCTCCATTCCTTCCTTGTTCATGATAATTTCATACACCTCCCCTCAGAGTTTCATCATATAGCCTAGTACTCCATGACATTCACTACCTAGGGGAATGATGTTGTGGGACCATATCCTCCCGCCATGGCTATAAAATTAAATATCATACTCCTAAAAACCGACATATTTTCAAAATGGTTCGAATCCATACCCTTTAAACAAGTCAGGGCGAAAAACATCATCACCTTTGTGAAGGACAACATCATCCCACTATTTTTGAGTCCCTCATACAATACTAATGGACAACAACACCAAAATCCACTCAGCCATGTTGAAAAGTTATACCAATATTCTTGAATTAAATCCAACTGTTTTCCCTGCTATCATGTGGTGGAAACGGTCAGATAGAGCCTTTCAAAAATAATCTGTCCAAAAAACATCAAAATATACTTAATATAGACAAAAAATCATGGCCAAACTAGCTGGTTCATGATTTATAAGATTACTAATCTATGACCTGCACCGCCACCGAAAAAACCCCATACTCACTAGTATACGGGGCAGAGGCGGTGTTACCTATCGAAATTAAAATTTTATCACTTTTTATGGACATTTTTGATCTTGTGTCCATTGATGATAAATTTGATAGAAGGGTTAATGAATTGGAGCAGCTATATGATAAAATACTGCATAATCTACACCATTTTGAAATCTACCAAAAATTATTTGCATGAGCATTCAACAAAAAGGTCTGCCTATGATATTTACTTGAAGGAGAAATGGTGTGAGTCCTATGAACCTCAATGTTACTCTGGAAGAACCCTTGAAGGATTGAACCAAAGTGGGAAGGAAAATACATCATACCTAATGTCTATTCAAATGGAGCATACTCCCTAATATCAATGGAAAAAAACTCATCACAGATCCCACAAATGCAATGTTCCTGATGAATTACTTCATGTAATTGAAATGCTCATGCCAATTTTCCAAACTCTATGACCCAAAAATATGAGTTATAATATCCTCAAGCCAACAATCCAATCTCTACGACCATAAAATATGAATAATAAAACCCCCAGTGCTTCGGTACAAACTCTAATACCCTGAACAAAGAGTCATTTTCCTTTGCAGAAGATGCTAAACTGTATGGAACACATACCTAAAACATGAAATTAAACAGTGACACATTACCTTGTCCTAAGTAGTTAAACTAAATTACACAAAAACTCCCTAACCACATGAAAAAAACTGCTGGATATCTCAAAGAACTACGTGAGGCTTGATTTCTGCCCTTGCTGGAAATGTACCGACGCCTTGGTCCTCGATCGTGGTCCATCCTCCACCATAAAAAAGGTGCCTCCATCAATCCCCATATCTACTCATATTCATAAGGGAAAGCCTCATAACTCCTTGTTTCACACATTGAATATAACTAATGTATTCATAGGATCAGTGGTAGGGATTATCTTACAAAGTAAAACATTGGAGTAACATAGTAGACCTAGACACTGTGATGGATAGAACAAGAATTCCACAACCCCTAGACTGAGCCGAATCAGTACAAGGCACATTATGAACTACGTAAGGATTGATTTCATCATGCATAGGAGACATAGTGTCACTAGGATTTGGAATCATGGCCCTGTAATCATAAAAAAAGTATGCCCTCCCATGTCCTTACACATGAACCAAGTCGAATCATTTTTGGCACATTCAGAAATACGTATGGTTTGATTCCTTTCCTTACAAGATATGTTGTTGAACCTAGATTTGGAAACCGGACACAACCATCATAAAAATAATACGACCTCACTTGTCCTTACCCCTAGAAGGAGTCGAATCGGTATTTCGAACATTCAGAATGATGTAAGACTTGATTCCTTCCCTCACATGATACAAAGCAACGCCTCGATCCTTGATATTTTCCCATTGCAACCAAGAAAGAAATAGAAAATTCCCCGATCATATTCTCTACCTACCAATACCTGTGAAGGGAAACACTATGTCTAGTCCTTGTTTCTCACAATGAGTATGGATCATGTGACCATTTGGTTAGTAGTAAGTATTCTCCAACGAAAATAAGTTACGAAAATTTTTGGGGGACCCGTCACCCCTAACAAATGAAATAGAAATTTCCCTACATATGGACCAAGCCTGATCTGTATAGGTAATGTTAATAACAATGTGTGCCTTGTTTACTTCCCCCATAGGATATAAAGTGACACCTGGATTTGGCATCCTAGCCCATCCACGATCAAAAATGAATTTATTCATTTTTCCCATTCATCGGTCAATGTTGTACGGGGAGCCCATGAAAGGTCATGATTACTAGACAATAAACATTGAAATTCTTCATGATTTAAGTGTGGTTCAGTCCTCGGTGTCACAAGATCCTGAACATGCCCACCCCTCATGAGAAGTCAAAAATCCTACTTCCCTCTCTACACATGATTCAAATCTATTTGGAAGTTCCAATAGTTTGGGGGTAATCACAATCGGGATATTTCTCAAATTCCTAGGCACATCTCACCCATTTGTGAAACTCTAGACTATAGAAAAACATGGATCCCCATAATCATTCAAGGCCATCTGAGATGGGAGGCCAGAGTCCTATGGAAAACTATGTCTGACTATGCACATGATGCCCGGGTGGCTCTGCTTATATTTCCCTCAAAAAACGGCCATCAATCAAAGGAAAAGTCTTCCCAAGGAGAGTCCTCTCTTATCTCAGTACGCCCAATGGATATCAAGCCCCATATCATGCCCAATGATTCAAGTCATCCCGGGATAATTGTATACACCTTCTATCATCCCTCGCGTCTAGGGAGCATCAGAACATCCTGATTGTGACTAACAAAAACAATTTAAGATCATTATTATAGTTTAATCATCCTCACTACATGACTCTAAAAGGCACTATGTCATGTCCTCACAACATGACATTAAAATGCAAGGCAAAAACTGTCCTTGTTAAACAACATTAAACTACATAGCATTGGCTTACGCCTAATGTTCCACCTAATACTGGTTTTCCATTTTTAGGTAATGACCCAGAATCCTTGTAATCCCTTATTTCTCACACTAATCCTATCTCACATGAGCATATCGATATTAGTGAGATATATAGATTGATAATATGGAAAAACAGCCTAGTAATTTGGTCCTACTTGTATGAACCAAAAAGTAATGTCTCGGTTCCCTCCCCAAGAGGAACCTCATGTCTAGCCCATGTGACATTAAAATACCAGGTATCCCAAAGATGGAATGAATGCCTCACCCTGCATACGATTTAGATCTATGTAAGGGAAACCTGGTTCCATGAGTAAATCATAGCCCAAATGTCCCAAATATCTTCATATACAACCCTTCCATATTTCAAACTCTGTGATCTTTATAATCTTGACTCCCCATAGTCATTCATGTATATATGAGATGGATGACCAGTGTCCTGCATAAACCTTTTTCTAGCTATTCACATAATGCCCTGGTGGCTCCACATACGTTTCCCACAACAACAACTATCAATCAAAGGAAAATTATTTCTTAGGAGAGTCCTATACTATCTCAGTATGCCCAATGGATTCCTAGCCTCATTCCATACCTACTACTCCAAGGGCCCTCAATGTCATGGTTTTTACTTTCCTCCATACACATATCCTTCTTATATTGGATGATATGGGCCTGATTCATCTATGGTCTCTTTTGAGTTATCTAGAGATACCCCATATGTATGTGCGATGTTGATCCACAAACAAAATAAAAGTTCCCCACTCATTTCTGTGTTTCCCCCAAATGTTTTAAATTAAAATGCATATTTTCAGGTCCTGCAGTACCACTTGTCAAAGGTCACATAAAATATTTAGAGAGTTCCCAATCTATATTATCCTCAATGGCCCAGGGAGATGGATGGTCGGTGTCATACAAAACCTTTGTTTGACTATGAACATCATGCCCTAGAGGCTCAGCATATGTTACTCAGAAAATGGTCACCAATCAATGAGAAATTACCCTTCAAGAGAGTCCCTTCAAAATAATGTATGCAAAATTGGACATCATGTTTTGTCACACTCCCAAATTTGGAAAACCTCCGGTTAATGGCTTGCATACCCTTTTCTTTCCAAATGACCCTATCATGGAAGGGAATCCTAACTGAACAAACTATTCTCTAGCTCTCCCTCACGGAAGTAAGAATAGTGTGGGAACTGTTGCTTACTCAAAGCCAACATAAATGCCCCTAATGTTTTAATACACCACTACTCAGTCCAATGACACACTATAGATCGAAACATCAAAATAAATTCAAAATGATACAAATCCTACCAAGCCATCAGAAATAGATGGCCAATGTCATGTGGAAACCATTTATTGACTATCAATATCATGCCTTGGTGACTCTGCATATGTTGACCACAAAAATGGTCATTGACCAAAATAAAATTTTTCCTCAAGAGAATCATCTCCAACCACTATATTCCTAAAAACGCTCCAGATCGTCATGCATGTTTATGATCCACAAGTCCAGTATCAAGAAAAATCTCTAATCCATGTCTAAAAGATAATAGTACACTCTTGAACGATGGTACAGAATTAGGGCACTTTCCCCGTTAAGTTTGGTCATAGATGTCCGACCTAATACACCAGTAATATGTTTGATCAGATGGAATGTGAACTTCCAGTGAAAAAGATTCCATTCTGTTTCGATGGAAAATTCACAAAGGGAACCCCAGGGTAAAATTCAAGTATTAATTCATTTAAAAAATCAAAACAATGATCCATAAAAAAGGGGTAATGCTTGTTAGGATGAAAACCCACAAAGGGAGGACTATGGAAAAGCCATGTTATGCCCGATATGCCAAAACGAAGTGGGATTAGAAAAAAAATTAGGGTAATAATGAAAAATACATCATTGTTCATGAGGTTTTCCATAAATCTCATCAATAGTCGAACAATTCTCACTAAAACCTATAACACAAGAGAAAATTAGAGCTTGATTAAATTATTTCAGTTTACTGGTTTCAAATCATGTTTTAAAATTATTACCTGACTGAGTTGATGTTTATAAGATTGATTGATTATTCGACATAACAGGAAAATTAAAACAGGGAGAATTTAGAGGCAAATCAGTTCTAGGATATTTTAAAAATATATATATTGTGGGAATCCACAACCTTAAGCCTCTCTTTTTGAGAAAGACAAGACATTTATAGAAGACATTCGGAATATTTTAAAAGTTTCATCAATGATTAGCGAGACTCCTAAACATCATGGATAAGCTTCAATAAATTCATTATCTCGACTTCTTCACTTTCCTGCACTTCCTCTACTTCCCTCATGGATTAGAATTTCGTTCTATCTCCATATTTTGTTTTCCATCACCCCTCCTCAATGACAGATGTTGTTAGGGCCCACTCTTGTTTGAGCTACTCCATCTTAGGTCTTTGTTTCTCCAGGTACATGTCAATTTTTCCACAAAAGGCTCTTGCTTCATGAGTTTATTTTTCTTCTTTGAAACTTTTCTAGCATGAGTGTGATCTTAATAAGTGAGAATTTTATGTGTAGTAGCTAGATAAGTCGTCGAATCTAACACAAAGAGTTGATATTCAAGTGCACCATTTGGTTCTCTAGCATCTACTACCTATCTTACTATAGTAAAAATTCCACGATAGATGATTTCACTGAATCCTATGACCACAAACTAGTGGTGTAAATTTGGAAACTTCACTAGTATTTCATCCAATGGATTCTTGGATATTAGTGTCCAAATTTTCCACCATGCCTTTTTCTAGGATGGATGTTGATCTACTCGTATTTCACAATCGGTCTCAGAATCACTCCATGCCGATGAAATATAGTCAGGAATGAACATCACTAGAAGTACTTGACTCGGAAGCTAAAGAATGGCTTGACCCTACAACATCCTCTTCTCTATTAATAGTAATATATGACAAGGTAGGGACATCATCTGTCATTCCTAAGGATTGTGGTTGTGATTTTGGGGATTTAGGGGAGGAGAATTCAATACTTCCCACCCCCGCAGTGGTAAAGAAATCTAAAATAGGTGACACTAAATCATCAATCATCAGTTTCACTCCATGGATACAAAGGAACACTAAAGAACCAAGGCCATGCTCGGCCGAAACAGCATCCCTCATGGTGTCCCTCAAAAAGATTTCGATTAATATAAGGCATGTATAGATGGTCAGTCCAGAGAAGGATACAAGTCTTGGAATCTTGGGGAAGATAAAAAAACCCTTCTGAAAACTAGAAAAAAATGGCTTGATAGCCTACTCCAGATTCAGGGGATGAAACATCAGCCTTCATAATTATGACATCACTAGAGCCACCATGTGAAAATGAAATTGTAGTATTTGAATTGACTCCCTCTATAGAGGAAAAAGATGCTTGATCAAGATTGATTGGCTCCCCGATATTCGACGCCCCTCCATGACCCTACATGTCTTGGGGCAATTCACTGGACTTGTCCCCTCGCATCAAGACTACATTTTCTCTCTCATTGAGAGTATGATCAACATGGTAAAGTGAGCCCACAACTTGGGGATGCCTTTCTATTATTGGGGAAGTGATCGGTTGAGCAGGAGCATGCACATCGGACGGATCAGCAGTGCCTCCAGTATCTTCAAATGGCCATGCTTCCCTGATTCGATCAGCCTCGACAAATGGTGACCCATCCTCTAACATTAATGGGACATGAGCTATAGATGCTTGGTAAGTCATTGTCTAGTCACCAATAGTCCCGACATCAATGTACACATATGTACCAGTAAGTTGAACAGATAAAGGTACTTGGTTCAATCACCAGATAAACAGACAATTACCTGTGATCCCCCATCTAATACGCTTATACTTCTTCGAGGCTTGCTTTCATTTCATTGAATACCAAGGGGATGGCTCCAAAATAAGATCACCAAGAGGAGCTGGAGTTGGAACTTCTTGGGAAGGCTCTAAGATAACTGCTTCCATATGTTCTTGGGCTTCGGGGGATCCATCCATAGTACCCCCTACAATTGAGGGGGTGTACTCCCTAGCCGCAGTACCTTCAGGAGAATTAGTTGTGGAAAAAGGCATTTCATGAGATCTAGAAGGTATCTTAAGAAAAAAATGGAAAGGGGGAAACATTCAGTATATATGTAATAAAATAATTTATGGCCAATGGTTTCAGAAAAGACCTCTCCCATAGGTCATGGGAATACCACCATCAACACCATGTGGTCCGACTATTAACCCCTATTTGTAGGAACGTGAAGACACTTATCCATTTCATTCAAGTATGTTTCCACCTCATCATGCTCTTCATCAGTTGAAATATCAGTAGGAGAAATGGATCCCCCAAAACACCGAAGATCAAAGAATCCCCTTTAAAGAATCCTCCATTTATGTTCATATGAGGTTCTCTCCCCTAATTCATCCCATAATCTCTAAGACTCTGTAAATACAGCCAGAATTTTGATAGATAGTACTGGATGGATTGTACAGGGGAGCATAACATGACTCAAAAACCCAAATATTTCCATGTTTTCTCTACAAACTCAGGATCTCGAGAAGAGGAATGTTTTTGCGACGATAAGAGAATATAAGAAACATTCTCCATGGAAACTTTAGTATACAAGCGAACTACGTTGTCATCCTCATCAATTGTTTTTAGTAAACTCCTAGAAATTACCTGATAATATTACTTACAATGACAAATTTGAGTGTGAATGAAGGTCTTCAGGACCGTAAGATAAAAACTCACACTATCTGGATCCTAATATGTTGAAATTCCAACCGGTGATGACACATAGCCAATGCCAGTAAGGTCCAATTCCCCAGTCTGAAAGAGATGCCATAAATTACAGGGGGAACAGTCATGGGTTGATATATGACCTTCCAAAAGGACTGATTACCACTAGGACACTGAAAAAATCAGCCTCAGAAGTAATAGATGATTGACTCTTGGGGGCAGCTCCTACATCTTGTTCAGCCACCAGTGAGGTCCTAAACCCAACATTCACAACCTTCCTAGGGGGAGTGAGCAGACCTTCAGAGAAATTTTTCCAGTCAATAGTGTTCAATAAACCACTTTTTATTCCCTTTTCTATTCACCTTGGATGTCTTGGAAGATTTCATAATAGGAACTAGGTCAGCTAATTGGACATCAGGATATGACGTAACCCAGTTCTCAACATAATTCATGCGAAGGAAGGGAACATAATCACCAGAATCCAGATGTCTAGCTTGGCTCTAGGTGTCCTCCAAGGTGATCATTATCTATAAATAGTGATCTATCATAAGATTATTCTCCTGGAGAGTGATTTTTAGAGGAGTAAGGCACAACTTTTGAATGCAGTTGAATTTTCTACTAAATCTGTATGGTGGATAGCCATCACAAATAAGTTCCCCTCTGATATCAGAAACGAAGACACCTCCTCTAAATGAAAAAAAGTATCCTCAGTTAATGAAGTCTTAAGATGAATTATTTATAATTGTACCAGAAGGAGAATGATAAGGGTTGTAATAGAAACATTTGAAAACATTAAGATAAGCTATTATGTCATGATCGTTCTTTTCAGTTTTCACCTATGGCTTATCCTGTGAAGCACAAGCTGCTGACATGACCACACTAGTGCTCTGATATGACAACCCTGCTTTTATTAAAAACATAAACATGATTTATTAAATAAAATATTCACTTTATAAAACATGGAAGATCGAGAGGTCTACTGTATTTGGGGATTAGGATCATTACCTAACAACTTAAAACATGAAATACAACATCTTTATTGAAAACATCCTTTACATGACCACTACATTCCTTCGTACTTAGCATTGCATTGGATAACCTGGGGACATGCATAAGAAAATGGTGAGATATAAATCCCAGTAAGGGAATAAAAATTGAATACATGAGGAGTAAAATACATGTTAGACAATAGACATATCAATAGAGAACAAGTGAAAAATGAACATAAAGGAAAGATAAAGCGTGATAATCATAACATGGAAATGTGGCAACAACACTTAACATGGAATTAGCATGAGCCAAGGCTCATTGAAATAGATCATGAGTAAATCCTCATTGCACATGAAGCACGAGTAAACCCTCGTTGCACATGAATTAGCATGATTCAACACACACTACACATGATGTATCGTGATACTATAATTTACCCAATGCATTGATGCGCTATAAGGGTGCACCCTTCTTAAATATTTCATTTCATGCATAAGTGAGCCACATGGATTTTAAAAAAATGATTCTTAAAACAAAATAATTTATTCCATGATAAAGGAATGTGGAATTCATACATGAAACTTTATAATCAATAAGTAAAAGTGCAAAAAGTTGAATACCATTGATGGAGAAATGGGCATGGTATTCACCACACAATGGCATTAGCTTGGAAAATTGGTGCGATTTCGGCAGCGTAACGGCATGACATAAGAATCAATAAAAACAGTTGATGAGAGAGAAAGGGGTTCCTAATCATATTTACATGTAATGGACAGTAAGGAGGTCATATAGATACATTCCCCAACAATTTTAATGGAATTTTGATTCATGATCCAAAAGTATTGCTAGAATGTAAATGAGGATAGAGAAGTTCCTTTCAGAATTTTGGCATAGTAACGGGTGTACATGGGAGGAATTTAATGAGAGATAAAGGATATTCCATCATTAAAAAATAAAGAAGACAGTATGAGGGAGGAGAAACACCATACCCCAACATTAATAATTGAAATTAAATGGGCAATACAACTTAATGAATATTGGACAAAAATGAGAATGGAATAAAAAACCCTTACTTGGAAGTGTGCTTCTAAATGCTGGAGAGAGGCTTGAGATAGGCTTCTTGGGAGAATGGGTCACCTTGAGAGGATTCTAGAATGATTAGGGAAGAGGTTGAATGAACTCTGAAGGCTTTGAGTGAGGAGGAAGTGGGTGATTGGGTGGGTTTATATAGGATAGGTGAGGGAATTCATTATTATTTAGGATTCAGAATGCTTATATTAAATTAATCCAAACCACAAACCATCAGATGGTTTTTTTCCCATGTTTTTTGGAAAAGGGGAGAGTAAAAAATTATTTTATAATGCCAATTTCCTAACTTCTTAATATAATAGGGTTTCTTATGTGGAGGTTAGTCACACTCCCATGGAAAACAATTTAAAAAGACGTGGTGTTTAATAGTCTTAAAGGGTCCATTAATGCTTTGAAAAGTAAGTCAAACAAAACTACAATCACATTATTTTAATTTTAAAACATATATTAGCCGAACATAAATCTTATAGTATTTTATTACATCACTGTTGGGTCATTATGATGTCTTAAAACACATTTTATATTTAAACAGTATTTAATATTTTCCAAAAAAAATTGATTGTCTCAAAAAATTATAAAAAATTCACCGTTGGATAATTTCGATGTCCTGATTCCAGAAATAACATTTATTTTATCTAAATAATTTTCTAACTTAGTTAATTTTAACTTTTAAAATAAAAATCGACATTTATCAAAAATTCACGGGTTTTGACAAAAATGGCTTTCAAACCTTAATAAAAAAAATACAATTGCATTCATAAAATTATATGATCATTTATATATAATAAAATTAATTTAATAATTATAATAATATATTATTAAAATATTATTTATTTAAAACATCCCTTAATTTAATAAAATAGAATTCTTAATTAAATAATAACTAAAAACACTATTTGCACATTAAAAACTATTTACAATGTATCAATAATGAGAAGAAACTATATTCATTATTAAATATAAAAATAATGTACATGAACATAGTACTAGTGATTTTTTATATAACCCCATAAAACAACTGCATAAGTCCTAAGGGTATGGTGTGCGATGGTGACAGACTCTTGAGGTGGCTCAGATAACATCGCTCGACTGGTAATTTCTAACAACTTCCACTTTTCCTGTAGACGCTCTCATTCGAGCTTGACAAGGTGAAGCTCAACATGGGCTTGGTCAAGAGTGATGCCTAAAAACGCCACCTATTTTCCATGCTCTGACAAATGGGATTCGTATGGAGCAATTATACTGGATGAGGCCATCGCTTCTTTTGTCTGATTAAATTGGGTTCGTTAAAGCCTTATATTTATACTAATCACGTGTTCACTGTTCAACAGCTATAAAAGCAACAGTCACAATTCTTAACATAAAACAAAATAATATTACGTTTTATATAAACATTTTACATAAAGATACATTTAATTAGATCAAGAGGGATTTACATTAATGAAACTTTGGGTCGTTACAATATTCCCCTCTTATGAAATTTTACCCTCGAATTTTCCTTTTCCCACATTAAAATAGATGTGGGTAGCTCAACTTCATCATTTCCTCCGATTCCCATGTCGCCTCTTCAAACTTGTGGTTTCGCCACAACACCTTGACGTGGGGCATTGACTTATTTTTTAGAAATATTTCTCTATGATCTATGATCTTCACTGGTTTTTCCTCTTAAGAAAGATCATCCACCAACTATATAACCTCAGAAGATAGTACATGTGAAGGGTTAGGTATTTACCTCCTTAAGAGGGATTCATTAAAGAAATCATGTAATTTGGCCATTGTAGGTGGACGTGCTAGTCGATAGGTCACAGCCCCAACACGATCAAGAATCTCGAAGGGGCCGATGTACCTTGGACTTAAATTTCTTTTCTTTCCAAACCTCACGACCTTCTTCCACGGAGATATGCGTAGAAAAACCATATCTCCAACTTTAAACTCAAGGTCTAATCGACGATTATCTACAAAACTCTTCTGTCAACTCCGGGCTGCCTTTATATGCTGCTGAATGGTTTTCACCTTCTCCACCATTTCGTCGACCATTTCTTGTCCAAGACGCTTATGTTCACTGACCTCATCCCAACATGCCGGTGTTCTGCATCTTTTCCCATATAGGGATTCAAATGGTGCCATTTGGATGCTCGAGTGGAAACTGTTATTAAAAGAGAACTCAACCAGAGAAAGATGTTGATCCCATCCTCATTTAAATACCATTGTGCACACTATCAACATATCCTCATGTTTTTGGATAGTCCGGTTGGATTGGACATCAGTTTTAGGATGATAGGCATTACTGAATTTCAGTTCAGTATTCAGAGCTTTTTGAAGACTCTTCCAATACATAGAGGTGAATCTTGGATCTCAGTCAGACATAAAAGATAGTGACACTCCATGTAGCCTTACCAATTCCCTGATATATATCAGTGCTACTTGATCAATTGATAAATCCTCCCGAATAGAAATGAAGTGTGGAGTCTTTGTAAGACGATCCACAACCACCCAGACTGCATTATTGCCATTGGATTTCCTCAAAATCCCAGGGACAAAGACCATGGTGATGTTCTCCCATTTACTTTCTGGTATGGGAAATGGTTGCATCATCCCCTTAGGCTTCTCCCTCTCTGCCTTCACTTTCTAGCACACTAGGTACTTTTATGTATATTCAGTGATCTCCGTTTTTATAGTTTCCCACCAAATGATTTCTCGAAGATCTCGATACATCTTTGTGCTCCCTGGGTGAATAGATAAATTTGAACTATGTGCATCATCCAAAAGTTCCTTCTTCAGCTCCGGACGTGATGGAGCACATAGCCTTTTCCCAAATCGCACAATTACTTCCTCATTAACATTAAACCCCAAGAATTTCCCTTTTGTGATAGCTTCCACTTTTTCCTGAATTCTCACATCATCCTTCTGAGTATCCTTTAACCTTTCCAAAAGTTATGGTTGAGAAATAATTTGTGAAAGGATTGATGATTTTCCCTTCATTATGATTCCCATTTCCATCTTCATCAATTCTAAGAAGATTGGATCCTTCTCAATTCTCATCATTGATAGAATCTATGGGTCCTTTCTACTTAGGGCATCTGCCACCTTGTTTTCTTTCCCATGGTGGTAATGTATTGAATAGTCATAATCCATGATGAGATATATCTATCGTCTCTGGTGCATATTAATCTCTTTCTATGTGAATATATATTTTAGACTCTTTTGGTTAGAATATATCTCACATTTCTCCCCATAGAGATAATACCACCATATTTTCAAGGCAAATATCACCGCCTCAAACTCCAGTTCAGGCGTTGGATAGTTTCGCTAATGGATTTTCAAATTCCTTGAGGAATAGGATATCACTTTATCATTATGAATCAGCACAAAACCTAATCCCTTATTCGAATCATCACTGAAAACTACAAAAAGTTCCCCACTTGTGGGTAAAGTGAGGACATGCGCAGTGATAAGCCTCCTTTTCAACTCCTTGAAGCTTTCTTCGTATTCATCACTTAAATAAAACTTTACTCCCTTTTGAGTTAGCTTGGTAAGAGGTTTGGACAATCGTGAGGAATTTCTCACAAATCGTCAATAATATCCAGCTAACCGTAAGAAGCTACAGATATTTGTTATCGATGTTGGCCTCGACCATCCCCCAATTGCATCTGTTTTGGAGGGATCCACAGATATACCATTTCTTGGGATGATATGGCCCAATAATGAGACTTCCTTCAACCAAAACTAAAACTTTCTGTACTTTTCATAGAGTTTCTCCTTGCACAATGTCTCCATTACAGTTCTTAAATACTCCTCAAGATCCTCCTTGGTTTTGGAGTATATTATAATATCATCTATAAATACTACCACAAATTTTCCTAGGTAATCTCTAAATACTATATTCATCATGTACATGAAGATTACTAGAGTATTGGTGAGTCCTAAAGGCATTACTATGAATTCATAGTGCCCATATCTTATACGAAAAGCAGTCTTGGGGACAACTTCCTTCTTCACCCTTACTTGATAATAACCCGACCGCAAGTCTACCTTGGAGAAGTATTGTTCTCCATGCATCCGATCAAACAAGTCATCAATCCGTTGTAGAGGATACTTGTTATTTATCATGATTTTTTTAAGTGTACGATAATCGATGCAAAGCCGCATTGACCCATCCTTCTTCTTGACGAAGAGGACTGGTGCACACCATGGTGAAACACTTGGGCGTATAAACGCTTTACCTAGATTCTCCTGTAGTTGTTTCTTCAGCTGTTCAAGTTCTACGATAGCCATTCTATATGGAGTCTTGGATATTGGTAGTGCCTCTGGTATATGTTCAATTGAGAATTCAACATCTCTTGTAGGAGGAAGACCATGCAGTTCCTCAAGAAACACTTCAACGAATTCCCTCACAATAGGAATTTCTTCAAGGGTGGTTTCTTCGTTGGACTCAATATTCAGATACATATATGCATGATCAAAGGGTAGTAATATCCTTGCTTGAGATGATGGAGCTAAAGGAGATTCATCTTCCTCCATACTCTTGTAATGAATCGGGGGTTGATTCTCCATATGGAGTGTGATTTCCCTCTCTCGAAAATTTACGTTGGATCTATATAAGGAAAGGAAACCCATGCCAAGAATTGCATCAAATTCCAACAGAGGGAGTATGAAGAGGTTTTCCGTGAAATTCAATCCACATATTATAACAGGAGAGGACTTATATTCATGGGATTCAATGATTGCACCACTTATCGTACTCACCAACATCTTCACCTCCATGATTTGTGGTGGTGCTGGGATTGTACTACTAAAATTTTGAGATATAAAAGAATGTGTAGAACCTAAATCAAATAGTACATTCACTATTCTAGAATGAATAACTAGCGTACCTATCACCACTTCATTGTCAGGGTTCACTTCGGCAGAAGTGATGGCAAAAGATCTTCCTTTCAACCTTGGAGGTTGTTGGTTTCCTCCTAAAACCCTTGGATTAGGGCACTGGTATGAAAAATGCCCTGGTTCTTTGTAGTTGTAGAAATGAACAATGTGTTGAGGTTCGATCGGATCATTCCTCTCCTCTGTCATAGCCACGGGTCTTTCTTGATGACAGTTAACAGACAGGTGCCCTTCTCTTCCACACCTAAAGCATTTCATCGTCCCCTTGAGGCAATTTCCAGGGTGACTTTTTATGCACTTTTGGCAAGTGGGGTGCTGGATCTTCTTAGCACCGTTGGATTTATCCATCGAACTGCCAGCATTGAAGTCCACCTTACACTTCTTGTCCCCATGATACCCCTATGATTCCCTGATCTCCATTTCAAACATGAGGGCACATCAGACAATTTTCTCATAGATGCCGAAGTCATGGATCTCTAATGCTTTCCGCATGCTAGGCTTCATCCCACCAAAGAAGCGTTCAACCTTGCATTCATGGGGAACAACAAAGGTAGAAGCGTATCATGAAAGCCTTGTGAATTTTTCCTCGTACGCTCCAACAGATGCTTAGTCTTTTTGCTTAAGGGAAAGAAAGTCTCTTTCCATCTTAAGCCAGAGGGTGTGCGGAAAATATTTATCAAAAAAATTCTTCCAGAAATCCTTCCATTCCAATGCCTCAATATCCTCCTCAGTCTTCGTATTTTTGATCAACATCCACCATTGATCAGCTTCACCCTCCATACGATAAGCCGGTAGGAGAACCTTCTCTTGTTACGAACATTGAAGGATGGAGAAGATATTTTCAATAGAGTTGATCCATTGTCCAGTGATCGTGGGATCAGATGATCCACTAAAACTAGGAGGACTTTGTCTCATGAATCTCTCAATAGATACTTGTTCCTTCTTAGGGGGTTTGGACGTTCCTCTTGACCTGTGTCTCTATTCAAAGCATGAGTTAGCTAAGATTGAAGCATGACAATGTTCCTGATTCCCGCTCCCATTGGATTGGTCATCTCATTAGTACATTCACCACACTGATCTTCACACTGGTTGTTAGCCTGAGTCCTCCTATTACTAGCCATTGGCTGGAATAAAAGAAAAGTTAGGGGGTAACACATAAAGGGTAATCCAAAGAAAAAATTTAATGAATTAAAAATAAACATTTATTTCCCTAACTCTTGAGTCTATTGGTTTCATCCAAGGATTTTCATGATCTACTTTCTAACATATATTCTTAGGGGAATTTTTTTTAATTCCCTTAATAAGGGTTCATACTAAGGTTGTGAATTTATCAAAACATATCCCCAGGGAGTGTCGTAACCAAGAGTGCTGCAAGGCCCATTGTTGTGCACCAGTTCCCATTCGATTCTAGCTCAAAGCGGTGTTTTTGGGTTTTACCCCTAGCATACATATGTGCCAGAGCCACCTCTACCTGCTCGTATCCAGACATGGATGTATTTGTTTGAAAAACCACTTACTCAGTACTTACCAAAAATTTGGGATGTTTTTATAATACTTAGTCCTGTCTCTAAGGCATTACTATGGTTTTCTAATCCTAATCTCAAAAATAACTAAACCTGTCCTCTGATACCAACTATGACAACCCTTCTTTTATTACGAACTCAAACATGATTTATTACATAAACTATTCACTTGATAAAACATGGAAGATTGAGATTTCTAGTGTTTTGGGACTTAGGATCATTACATAACAACATAAAACATGAAATAAAATATCTTTATTGAAAAATTCCTTTACATGACCACTACATTCCGTCGTACTTATCATTGCATGGGATAACTTGAGGACATGCATAAGAAAAGGGTGAGCTTAAAGCCTAGTATGGGAATAAACATTGAATATATGAGGAGTTAAATACAAGTTAAACAATAGGCATATCAATATATCACAATGGAAACATTAACATAAAGGCATGATAAATCATGATAATCATAACATGGAAAGGTGGCAACAACACTTAACATGGGATTAGCATGAGCCAAGGATCATTGCACAAAGATCAAGATTAAATCCTCATTTCACATGAAGAACGAGTAAACACTCATTGCACTTGAATTATCTTGATTCAACACTCATTGCACATGAAGTATCATGATACTATACTTTACCTAATGCATTGGTGCGCTATAAGGGTGCACCCTTCTTAAACATTTCATTTCATGTATAAGTGTTCCACATGGATCTTAAAACAAGGAATCATAAAACATAATAATTTATTACATGATAAAGGAATGTGGAATTTATAAATGAAAAATTAAAATCAATAATTAAATGTGCATAAATGTTAATACCCTTGATGGAGAAATGGGTATGGTATTCACTACACAATGGCACTGGCTTAGAAAATCGGTGTGATTTCTGCAGCATAACGGCGTGACATATGAATTCATAAAAATAGTTAATGAAAGAGAATGGGTTTACTCATAATATTTAAATGTAATTGACAGCAATGAGGTCATATATATACTTTTCCCAACAATTGTAATGGAATTTAGATTCATGATACAAAAGTATTTCTTGAATGTAAATGAACAGAGAGAAGTTCCTTTCGGAATTTTGTTATAGTAACAGGTGTACATGGGAGGCATTTAATGAGAGATAAAGGGTCTCCCATATTTAAAACATAAATAAGGAAGTATGAGGGAGGTGGAAACCATACCCCACCATTCATAATTGAAATGAAAATGGAAAAACAACTTAAAGAAAATTGGACAAAATGATAAAGGAAGAAAAAACACTTACTTGAAAGTGTGCTTCCAAAGTCTTGAGATATTCTTGAGAGAGGCTTCTTGGGAGCTTGGGGCACCTTTAGAGGATTCTATAGAAAGTAGGTCAGAGTATGGATGAATTCCTAAGTATTTGAGTTAGGAGGAAGTGGGAGCTTGGGTGGGTTTATATAGGAAAGGTGAGGGAATTCTTTATTATTTAGGTTTGGGAACCCTTATATTAAAATAAGCCAAACCACAGACCATCCCATGGTTTTTGCCCATGGTTTTTGGAAAAGGGAATAGGAAAACAATATTTTATTAGGGAAAAGTCCTAACTTCTTAAAATAATAGGGTTTCTTATGTGGAGGTGAGTCACTCTCCTATGTAAAACAATTTAAAAAGACAAGCTGTTTAATAAGACTTGAAGGGGCCATTAATGCTTTGAAAAGTAAGTCAAACAAACCCAAAATCAAATTATGTTAGTGATAAAACATATATTGGCCGAAAATAAATCTTATAGTATTTTATTACATCACTATTAGGTCATTACGATGTCATAAAACCCATTATATATTTAAACAGTATTTTATTTTTACCCCAAAAATTGACTATCTTAGAAAATTATGAAAAAATCCCCATTGGATAATTTCGATGTCCTGATTTCAGAAATAAAATTTATTTTATGTAAATAATTTTCTAAATATGTTAATTTTAAATTTTAAAATAAAAACCGACTTTTATCGAAAATTCATGGGTTTTGACAAAAATGGATTTCAAACCATAATAAAAATTACAATTGCATTCATAAAATCATATGATCATTTATATATAATAAAATTAATTTTTTAATAATAATAATAATATTTTATTAACATATTATTTAATTCAAAAATCCCATAATCTAATAAAATATAATTCTTAATTAAATAATAACTAAAAGAACTATTTTCACTTTAAAAACTATTTACAATGTATCAATAATCAGAAGAAAGTATATTCATTATTACATACAAAAATAACATACATGAACATAGTACTAGCGATTTGTTATATAACCCCTTAAAACAGTCGCATAAGGCGTAAGGGTAAGGTGTGCGATGGTGACAGACTCTTGGGGTGGCTCGGATAACATCGCTTGAGTGGTAATTTCTATCAACATCCACTTTTCCCATAGACGGTCTCGTTCAAGCTTGACATGGTGAAGCTCAGCTTGGGCTTGGTCAAGAGCAAATCCCAAAGACGCCACCTCTTTTTCAAGTTCTAACAAATGGGGTTCGTATGAATTAATTCTACTGGATGAGGCCATCGCTTCTTTTTTCTGAGTAAATTGGGTTTGTTAAAGCCTTATATTTATACTAATCATGTGATCACTGTTCAACGGCTATAAAAGAAACGGTCACAATTCATAACATAAAACCAAAGAATTTGACATTTTATAAAATCATTTTACATAAAGAGACTTTTAATTAGATCGAGAGGGATTTCCATTAATGAAACTTTGGGTCATTACATCTGAAGGTACTGTTGGAGGGTGGAATGTGGTGTTAATAGGGAATTGAGGATGGAATAACCCCCTATGTGGATCCCATCTAGGCCCAAAGAATTTGAAAATGGATATTCATCAACTATGGTGATCTACCATCACTTATTCGGCCTAGTATGTGGTATATTTCATAAGGCATTGGGATAGACAAATTGATGCATTTTTTTTGTGGCCCACAAAGAAGTCATGATAAAGGTTGATGATCTTACACCACCAGATTCCAACACTAGAAGTAGCCACTGGCTTATGAACATGGTAATGAAAGCCACTAGTCAAAATAACCGATCAATGTCAGGGATGATCCCCCTCTTCCAAAGTGGTCTAGTAAGTACATGCTCGACTCCGGGCGGCTTTGGTGGGACAAGCCCTGGGTCTACTTAGATTGGGATAGAGACTACTATGATTAAAATATGTGCCAATCCAGTCATCAAAAGGTACATCCTACTTCATACATGTATCACTTTCCTTCAGAAGCACCTTTTCTTGGACGATGAGTTTCCTAGCTGGGGGGGGGGGGTCTTTCTACATCATTCCAAATAGTGGAGGTAGGAATAAATTCATCATACATGTCCCCAACGATAGGAACACTATTGGGACCACTTTAGTAATTGGGTTGTATTTGTTGTCAATGAAGTCAATGAATGTCAATTATGGTTAAAGACACTCTCCTAAGGGAACATGGAGATTTAAAATCAGACAATTGATGCACTAACCCTGAAATATCAAAGAACATGTATCATGTGTGATAAAATGTTTACAAAATTGAGCTAGATTCCTTTTTAGGATGAGTGAAGTACATTGGATTTACTAATCCAAATAGAAAAGAAAGAAGAAGAAGGGAGTGGCATAACATGTCACTTGAAGGTGGTAACCATGCATGAGGTTGATATGTGTTCAATGATTGCCATGCATTTTTGTATACATAATTTTCTACTAATTATTTATTATGTGGCATACAAAAAAATTCGGGCCAGCCCATGAGTAGCTATCCTAGCCTCAACCCGAGGAACATGTGGGACTACAGGCGGTCGACCGCACCCTTGGGGAAGCCAAGGCAGAGCTAGCTCACAAGAGGCGAGTGGGCCATGTATTAGCCTGCAGAAGTGCGCGCATGGTGAGGAACCTGTGTGCATGATGCATAGTGGGTTCTAAGAGTGCTCCCACTGGAGGCATAAGTGGTCGCAGAAGCACACTCGCAGTGAACCGGTGCAGGGAGGCACTGGAGGGGATAGAGGATAATTCTGAGCTGTGTTGAGGAGGAGCTGATTGATAAACCACGAGAAAACCTTGGCGCGTTTTGATGTGGGATGAGTTTTAAAAATGAAGTGGAAATCCTCCCGGATCATCGGATCTCGCGAGATATCTTGACCCCAAGCCTCATCCCGCGTCCTACAAGATCAATCCAAGCCAATCCAACAGTTGTGGTCTGGTCTTCAACCTCTAATAGCATGGAGAGAAACCTGATGCCAATGCTTGTTGTCGATACTTCAAATCCACCATGATCGTGCTCCCAACCATTGTTAATGATGAAAACTACTGCATGGTGATAGTCTAATTGAACCGAGATCATGCAAGCATTCTACATCTTACATGCATGATATCTCAAAGGAGGCCGAAGAAAATAGAGTTGAGAGGCCTTAATTCTTGTTTGAGATACATAGAGGATCCGTGCAAGATTAAAGCACAAGAATTGTGCACACAATCATGACTCCACGCATAATGATAGGATCCCACTTTGTTGTGGAAATGATCCAAGGATCTCAGTTTATCTTCACTAGTGGGTTTGAATGAATTGAAGATCCAAGGATCTCATGTATTCAAAGGGAAATCTTCATGGAATATGATGCGGATTTAGAATGTGAAAATGATCCTATCCTTTACTATAAAAGAAGGAAACTAGAGGAAAAAAGTGTGTCCATCCTAGAAGAAGAAGAATGTGCACTCTCCGTGTAGCGAAAGGCAGAGCCGTTTCTCTTGTGTGCGAAGAGTTTCCATGCACCCTGCACGAAGAACATCGTCACCCCATGAGAGGTACCCACAAGTTCACAATAGGTTCTTTCAAACCATCATAGCATCTTTGTGTGGAGTATCCCGTGAGTCCTAGAACCTTGTTGCGGCTCACGTAGAACAATCCAATATCTTCTCTTGGTTTTGTGGAGGTGTTCTTGTGCACTCCTTGCACGAAAGAATGATATTCCTACACCCGCACAATGTTTTTCAAAGTATACTACCTATAATATATACATATATATATATATATATTGTGTGTTTTTTAGGGGCTCATGTGTGGTTAAGAGTAGACAGTGCATATCTTCATGTGATGTGTGTTCCAGAAGGAGATGGGAGAACCTTGGTTGTGCATGCATGGATAAGGAATAAGAAAAGAGAATGCATGATACACATGCACATACATGCCTAAGGAAAGATACCCACGCACACCCTAACTATACCCATTTGAGTTGTGAAGAAAAATAAAAATGTAAAAGGGGGTTCAAGGTGGTGTACATGTGAATGGTTTGAAGAAGAGGCCTTAAATGGTAGGTTTATAGAAGAATAAGTTTTCACAAGGATAAGTTTTACACATTTGGTTCTGAAGAATCAAAAATAAATAAACCCAAATAAATCTCCTAACTACGTTCAAAAGTATGAAAGAAAAAGAAGAAGGGAGACCACTTGATTTGGTCATTCATACACTAATGTTCATACACTAAAAACAATAAAATCATGTGAGAAAGAAGAAATGAACCTAGAAGAAGAGAATAAGAGGCTACGTGTGTTTTCTCAAAGATTTATCCTCATTAGGGTTCTCACACAAATAGAAGAAGAAGAGGTGAATGCATGCTTCCATGCATGCACATGAACACATGGAGTAACTCAAATAAAGAATAAAAACAAGTTTGTGTATGTGTGAGAAAGAAAGGGTGCAATATCATTGCATAAACAATAATTTTACCAAGAAGAGGGGAAGAGAAGAAGAAGATGGAAAAGACTTCAACAACATGCCATATGCATGATCACATGAATTTATGAACAAGAGAAGAACTCACTCTGATGATTCCAAGTAAGTCGATCCTCATTCCCTAAATAATGAAATTGGTATATGTGATTTTTTAAATGAAAGAAGAATAAGTGTCAGTGCATTCTATTATTGAACTAATGAAGAAGAAGAAGTCCTACTGAAGCCGGTTTTTCACTAGGGAAGAAGACAAGAAGAAGAAAAGAATAATGTATTGACTATAGATTAGAAAGTAATCATGTGAAGAGAACTGAAGAAGATCAAGAATAGAACCCACCTTTTTAAGAAGGAATAATAATGTCTCCTTAGGCAGTATAAAGATCCATCTAGAGGCTGCATGTTGGGATACATCATCACTAGTCCAGGGAAGAGGATTGTTTCCCAACCCCCTCTAAACTATATGGACTCACACTGGCTAGAGGATTGTTTTTATAGAAACTCCACTATAATTTCATAACACATAATAGTGGAGAATCCATGAATTTTTCATACCCATTCATGTCAAAGACGTAGATACTCTTATTGAGTGGCGAACCTGTAAAAATATCATGTGCATATTTTTACTGCTTTCGTTTATTTCATGAAACAAGGAAAATACAATAAGAGATCAAGATCCTAAAAGTTCAATAGGTATAGGTATAAAATTTGGAATTGGTTTAAAAAGTACCCAACATTGACTCAACACCTCTCAGTCTTAGGTATATCCCAAACAGGTTCTCTCAATTGGTATCATAGGCAGGTTCACCTCTACTAGATTCTCTATAGAGAAGTTATTGACATTCTTTCCTGGGTTATCAATGAAGCGCATTTTCAGTGAAGGTTATATTATCTCTGAGCAAAATACTATATTTACTAAGACCATAATGAACAGGAAAAAGAAGGTGAAGAGAAAGCTAAAAAAGAAGTCTCTCTTATCTTAAGAAGAGGAAGCATCTGGTTCTCCATATCTGGATGACATTGATGACACACTAGACATGGAATGCTATGAAAAGGTGGCTCATGTTTTCAACAAGAATATGGAAAACCTTCCCACCTCAAATGATAAGTAGGTATGTGTTTGTATATTTAAAAATTATTCTCATGATGAAAATGCTGGCACAAGTGGTTATGATCAATCTAAAATATCTCAAGAAATATCAGTTGATAGATTAACAATAATTCTGCATGATATTCCTAACGACAGTATATTCCTATTTTGTAGAGTATTTAAATCCATGCATTGAAATATAACTCAACTGGAAGAAGAAACTGATGTTTTGTATAATGTGTTATATGATGAAATTGTTGAATGTCTAAAGATCTCCAGATAGGTTGGAGCCTTTGATGCAACAAAGAGGGAATTTGAAGTATGTTCTTCAATGTGGCTCAAAGAATTTGAAGAAAAAGAGGGAGTCAATAAGACTATATAAAAGAAGGTCAATGCACATGAAAATGAGTTGAAAAGAATCAATGAAATCAAGAAGGAATATTTGGAAGGAGACCCCAAGAATATAAATGAACATGAGTATTTCTTACAAATAAAGTAATGATGCATGAAGATGAAAATAAAAGATTAAAGAAGGCATGGGAATAGAAGATGACCCTGATTGAAGACCAGGAAGTCATCCTCAATATGAGATGTCTAGAATTGGAAGCTGAGTTGACCAATCCTGAGAAGACACATATTCCCAAAAGAAGGAAATAATTGCTGCTAGTACTCAATGCTCAATAAATAATTATACTGTCAAAAGACATCCAACATGTAATAATATGATCATGGATTCACTCATTGATCAATCAAGAGAACCTGAGAATGTAAAGGTACCATCCACTCCCACTTGTACTAATGTTTTTAAAATTGTTTCTATAAAAAGTACAGGTTGGAAGAAAAATTAAAAACAAGTATGGATGAAGAAATGTGAGAAGAAACCTACCACCATGGATATGGTGGATAGGGGAAAGAGTGTGAAAGATAGCTCCCCATAGAAAGAACAATGTACCAAGGAGAAGATTCAGCAACCTTATATAGAAGATGAAAAGAAGTCAAGGTTTGTTGGTCATTGCTGGTGTTGTAATAGATTTGGGCATTATGCACTGGATAGTTGGTAAAACCCCTTAAATGTAAAATCATAGAGAAATATCATCTCAAGGCGTAGAAATATAGAGAATAAGAAGAAACATCCACAGATCTAAAAGCATATATATAATGCAAATAGATTTTGAATGTTAGATAACATCTATGATGTATGAAATAAGAGTGGTCATACGAATGGTGCATGTTCGTATAGGAAAAGAAGACCACAAAAGTTGGGTAAGAATGAAGAGGCATCCTTGGGAAGAAATCAGTCAAATAATATGAAAAAAAAATTCTCCCTTGAAGATTTCAAGAAGGAAAGATGAGAAGTCCTTGGATTCTTAATCCAAGAAGGTGAAGGGTGGTGCATCAAAAATAACTTCTAAGAAGGAAGCCACTCAAAAGAAGCCAAGTAGAAGATCCAATCATCATGCCTCAGTCCCTAATGATATTTTGGTGGTTTGTCAAGAATAATTGGAAATAATGACAAAAATAGAAGATGCACATGCTAATAATTGTGCTAAAAGAAAAAAAGAAGATTCTACATGACGAAAAGGATGTTCTGTGTGTGAGGTGCAACAAGGCTGGTCATACAAATAAAAGATGTGCCAAATTTACTCCATCCCAACAAGAATTCCAAAAAAATATGAAATTTTCACTCGATGATTCTAATGCTTTAAAAGCCCTTGAATAATAAAGATTCACAAAAAAAGAGATGGATAAAATAGTGAGGTCTACACAATCAAAGTCAGTATTGATGATCAGTTGTGAAAGTGTGAAGAATGGAGCATCTGAGTTGATAATATCATCTTATCCTTGTCGCTCACATTTATGGAACAAGAAGGATCCACCTAATTCCCATAAAACATTGAGTATTGTATTTGTTCTTATCATAAAGGTAATTGAATTTGAGGAAAACTCTCAGGGGGGGATCATGAGAATAAATGGTGAGAAGTTTCCCCTTGAGGGGGAGACACTTGAAGAATCTTCCAGAGTCATTATCTCAATCACTACCAACATCAGCTGATATCAAAACATAATTACTCTAAAGATTTTTTGAAGATCATGTCATTTGAAAAGGTATGTCATTTACCAATCCCACTCCCTTGGTTACTCAAAGTAAATATTATTTCCCAATGGGGGAGTAACTGAATCACTCAGTAACATAAGAAAAATGAAAGTGTTCCAAGGTCACATATCCTGTCTATTACACCTGAATATTTTTTATCCATTTGATTAAGTAAGTTCAAGAGTTTCTGATTTATTATTTCATATCACACCTACTATCCCAAGCCTGGAATTAAAGTGGAAACCCCTTGAAGTAATGTTAATGAGTTCTCATCTCATGAGGTGTCATGATTAGTGGAAAATGGAAACTTTTTTGGATAAATCAAATCCTATTGTTTTCTACACCGACCATTGTTCAAGTAGGCTTAGAGTGAAATGATTGATGGCACACTACTTATGTATTAAATGATACCCACTGTACCATGAACTTTGTATTTCATTTCAATAAGGGGGAGAAAACTGAAATGAAATTTTGAGAGAAATGAGGACTCACATTGACACATTCATTTAAAATCAAGGGTATTGCCAAAAAATACAATGGGGGAGATTGTTGGGACCACTTTAGTAACTAGGTTGTATTTGTTTTCAATGAGGTCAAGGAATGTCAGTGATGGTTAAAGACACTCTCCTATGAGAAATGGAGAATGAAAATATGATGATTGATTCACTAACCCTAAAAGATCAAAGAACTTGTATCATGTGTGATAAAATGTTTACAACATTGAGATAACATCCTTTTTAAGATGAGTGTAGTACATTGGATTTACTAATCCAAAATGAAAAGAAAGAAGAAGAAGGGAGTGGCATAACTAGGCACTTAAAGGTGGTACCCATGCATGAGGTTGATTTGTGTTCAAATAATGCCATTCATTTTTGTATACATAGTTTTCTACTATGTATTTATTATGTGGATTACAAAAAAATGGGGCCAGACCACGAGTAGATACCCCAGCCTCAACCCAAGGCACATGCGAGACCACAAGGGGGTATACTGCACCCATGGGAAATCCTAGGCAGCGCCAGCTCGCAAGAGGCATGTTCGGGCCATGTATAAGCCCGTAAGTGTGCACGAATGGTGATCAACCCGTGCACAAGATATATAGTGGGTGATAGAGTGCGCCTGCAGGAGGCATAATTGGGAGCAGAAGCGTGCCCGTAGTGAACCTGTGCGGGGTGGAACCAGAGGGGTGGGGGAGGAGAAATATGAGTTGTGTTTGAGAGGATATTATTCATAAACTGTGAGAAAACCTTCGCACATTTTGATGTTGGACGAGTTTTAAAAATGCGGAGGAAATCCTGGCCGCTCATTTGATCTCGCAAGAGATCATGACCGCATGCCTCATCCCACTTCCTATGAGATTAATCCAAGATGATCCAATCGTTTTAGTCTCATCTTCAAACTCTGATCGCATGGAGAGAAACCCAAATCCATTTCTCACCGTTTCCAATGATGATCCACAATGATCGTGCTCTCATCCATTGTTGATGAAGAAAACTATTGCTTGGTGATAGTCTGATAAAACCGAGACCATGCATGCTATCTACATCTTGAATGCATGATATCTTGAAGGAGGACAAAGAAAACGGAGTTGTGAGGCCTTAATTTTTGTCGGAGATGCCTAGAGGATTCGTGTGAGATTCATGCATTAGAATTGTGCACACGATCTTGAATCCACGCATGAAGATACGATCACATGTTGAAGTGGAAACAAACTGAGGACCTCGACCTATCTTCCCTAGTGGGTTTGAATGGTTTGGAGAGCCGAGGATCTCGTGTATTAAAATAGATATTTTTATGGACTTTGATACATATTTGGAATGAGAAAAATATTATATACTTCCCTATAAAATAAGGCCACCCAAGGAAAAAAGTATGTCCATCCTAGAAGAAGAAGAACACACACTCTTTTTTGTTGTGAAAGGCAGAGCCATGTCTCTTGTGCACAAAGAGTTTCTGTGCACCCTGCATGAAGAAGATTCACCTGATGCGAGGTACCCACAAGTGCACGATAGGTTCTTTCGATCCCTCATCATATCTCAGTGTGGAGAATCCAGCGAGTCCTAGACCCTTGTGGTAGATCACATGGAACGAACCAACATCCTCTCTTGGTTCTGTGGAGGATTTCTTGCGCAATCCTTGCGCAAAAGACGGATACACCTACACCCACACCCTATTTTCAAAACTCTACTACCTATAATATATAGATATATTTTTTTTTACAGGGGCACATGTGTGGTTATGTGTAGACAGTACATACCTTTGGTTGTTGTGTGTGCAAGAAGGAGAAGGGAGAACCTTGGTTGTGCATGCATGGATAAGGAATAAGAAGAGAGCATGCATGATACACATGCATGTACATGCATGAGGAAAGATACCCACACACACCATAACTATACCCATTTGAGTTATGAAGAAAAAGAAAAAGGGAAAAAGGGATTCAACGCGGTGTCTATGTGAATGGTTTGAAGAAGAGGCCTTGAATTCATGGTTCATAAGAGAATAAGTTTTCCCAAGGATAATTTTTACTCATTCAGTTCTGAAGAAACAGAAATAAATAAACCCAAAAAAATCTCATAACAATGTGAAAAATGTAAAAAGGAAAAGGAGAAGTGAGACCACTTGATTTGGTCATGCATACACTCATGTTCATATATTAAAAACATTCAAATCATGTGAGCAAGAAGAAAAGAAAGAAGAAGATGAGTAGAAGAGTCTAGGTGTGTTTTCTCAAATATTTATCTTTATTAGGGTTCTCACACAAGAAGAAGAAGAGGTGAATGTATGCTTCCATGCATGCACATGCACACATGGAGTAACTGAAACAAATAATCAAAACATGTGCGTGTATGTGTGAGAAATAAATGGTTTGATATCAATGGATAAAAAATAACTTCACCAAGAAAAGAATACGAGAAGAAGTAGAAGGAAAAGGGTTCAAATACAAGCCATATGAATTATCACATGCATTTATGAACAAGGGAAGAACTCACTCTCATGATGCCAATTAATCTGATCTTCATTTCCTAAATAATCTCATTGGTATATGTGTTTCTTTCTAAGAAAGAAGAATAAGTTTTAGTACATTCTGTTATTGCACTAAAGAAGAAGAAGAAGTCCTAGTGCAGCTCGTTTTGTACTAGTGAAGAAGAAAAGTAGAAGAAAAGAAGAATTTTTTGCCTACTGTTTTGCAAGTAATCAATTGAAGATCACTAAAGAAGATTAAGAGAAGAACCTACCTTTTGAAGAAGGAATAAGACTGTCTCCATAAGCAGTATAATGAACTAGTTAGAGGCTTCGAGTTGGCCTCGGTCATCACTAGTCCAGGGAAAAAGATTTTTTCCCACCCCCCTTTAAAGTGTAGGGACTCACACTGGCTAGAGGATTGTTTTCCTTGCCACTACATTGTAATATCATATAACATCATAGTGGATAATCCATGCACTGGTCATACCCATGCATGGAATGGACGTAGCTACTCTTTTTGTGTGGCGAACCTTGTCAAAATATCGCCTGCATATTTTTATTGCATTCTATTATTTCATGTGACAGGTAAAAGAGAATAACATAATCATGATTCTAAAAGGTCAATAGGTACATCGATAAAATTTGGAATTAGTTTAAAAAGTATCCAACACTAATTCACCCCCCTCTCAGTGTTAGGTATATCGCAAAATAGTCCTCTCAGACACCTGAAATCATCCAAAAATTCCAATGGATGATGCCGACCTCCCTATTGGTCAAATGGGAAGTGCTGGTATCTGGAATCTTCCTGCTTAAAAGATGTGAAAAAATGGAAGTAGGAAGATGGGTGTATGTCTGAGAAACCCAAGAGGCCTCTTATAGTACCACATTCTGTTGCTCGGCTCATAATTCTTTGAAACTGTAGTGATCCCAAATGGGCCACACACATTCCATGCCAAACGAGCCTCTAGGGTGAAGGTCCCATCGAGGTGACCAACCGTTCTGCTCATTCACTTTATCCTTCCTCACAATGCTCTTGTATGAGTGGTAAATCTGATTGGGTTTCTGATACAGGCCCTTTAAGGTTCGAGGTCTGTAGTGCAGCAAAGAAGTAATGATAGTATCTCTCTAAAGGTACCTCATCTTGGAAGAGATTAATGAATTCAGAATAAATATATTAATTATCTGGGCAGTTTGTGGATCAATAGAATTTGGTTTCAGGATCGCTACGTTATAAAAAAGTCCAAAATTGTGAGAAGAAGCATGAATGAGAGTAGGTACTCCCCTCGACCCACTGTGAGTAGATTCCCAAGATTTTAGTTAAATGAAATTAACAGACCTTTATCATCAACCAAAGCCTCCATTTCCTCCGATATTTTATTTTCAGAATAATTATGGGAAATAATAGTAGCCTTAGAAGAATCAGTGACATCAGCAACAACATGTGAATTAGCCATTGTATCCTACACAAGATAATACAGATGACGATGAAAATTTAGTCCAATAAAAAATTATTGGATAATGGCTATGGAAGAATATCTAGAGGACACAAAATATGTCCTCCCATGGATTCCAGAATCTATATGTGCTGGCCACATCCTGCTTACAACATGATACGAGGAGGTGGACCATCCTAAAACTATGGTACGTTAATTCCTCTCACCATGTACAACCATGGTATGTGAAAAAATTGCAAGGTGTTTCCCCACATATCATTGAACAATGAATAAAAATGTTCAGAGAAAATGGAAACAACAAACCTAGGTCTTGATTAAAATCATATTATGAAATTATGAATTAATTTTTAAAGTTCATATTATTAGTTATTAAGGCTCGGTTCACCGATCCATGTTGGGTATGCAGACAGGCCAACTGTGTAGCATCCTCCTTTGCAGAATCCGGATTTTAATTCATAAAATTCCACCAAACCGTTCACGAAATCCCAAATATAGTATGGAGATGGAGAAATGATGAGGAGATCGGAACACAAAACATACAAAGCGGTTCATGAACAAAATTTTTACAAGGAGAATGGTATGTGAGGGTAGAGGAAGCTGAGGAAATCTAGATCAATTTTAACCACGAGAAATGGTAAAAGGTAAAGGACATGGTCCCCTATATATCAGTTTAGTCCCCTCCTACTAGGTACATCTATTATACTGTGAACCATTTCAGTTTAGGCCTACTTTTTCATTATAATAGTCCCCTATTCCTTCTGAATAGACCCTATTACAAATAGGGGCATTTATATGGTCTTGAAAATCTCCCCAAAGGAAGAAAATACCCCCAAAATTTCATTGTAAAGTGAAGAATGTACTCCTACATGTCCAGAAAGGAAAATGGACTGAAATTGAGTTGCAATCATCATATGTAACATGAAGGAATTCGTGTTTTCAATGAATTTTATGTGGCCCACATACCATCACTGGAAAAGGTACGTGGACCAACTGGATCATGAACAAACATGTACGTGGAGCGATCCCCAAACCGCTGGCCCGCAGGGCGATGTCCATCAAACAATGTAGACTGTGTACTGTGATGTCGAAGGAATTTTGTGTGTGAATTCAATCAGTTTACCGTACAGGGAACTCATCAGCTAATGGATGAAGAAAACCAGATAGGTTCCATGAACCATTATTGCAAACTGAAGACTCTACAAACCCCGGTTGACCGAGTCTTCTGTGGGCCAGGATATCTGCATGGGCCTCCACCAATGGTGCCACATACCAAATACATACAATTATAAAACAGAGCATAGTAGAAGGATGGATTACTGATTAAAATGGATTCAAGGGGACATAGAGGTTGGATAAATAACTCATAGATGACTCCATCTTCTATCTCGATTCATTGGGGAAACCAAAATTGCAAACCCCTCACTCCATAGGTACAACTGGCCTCAAACCGTAAAATGGGGGATTTAATTAATAATAATAGAACCACAAAACTAAATGTTAAACCTCAAACAATGTACTTATTGTGGATGAATCTCCCACGAATTATAATCCACCAGACCCTTCATAAATATGGTGCTTCGCATAGTGCACCGCTATGCAGACTGAACCCGGCACCGCGTACTACATCAGTACACGAAGGGGACCCAAACTAGTGTGATGGGCCACATACCATTATGGTATGCGGTCTTCTATACCCAGGCATGTGTTCTACATCAGTATAAAGATGACCCCTATGTCTCCATACCATAGCAATATGGGAATCTTCCGCTATTCGGCAAATGAAACCAATACACTGAATGCGGTGTTTTTGGGTATTATTTCCTTCGGTTACAACAAAAACCATCCATTACCATATTTTACTCAATGATCCCTCTTCTAACCAGTAATCTGTTATTAGGCCAATGAATTATTCAAATCCATTAGACCCATATGATCAGACCATTGGGTGCACCAGCACGCCCCATTGTCTCTACATACCAATCGTAAGAGGAGCCACGAAGGCTCTCCCCAAAACAGTTTGGGTTTTGGGAATGTCTATGGGTCTACATTTCCATGGTAACCTAGAGTCCCACCATGGGATGCAGACGTGAACCTCCCTATTCAAGGGATTAAGGGAAAGCACATTCTTTTCCATTAAATGAGGAATATTGATCTGTCAAAGGGGTTATGTTTTCTCCCCCTTTGGATGAGAGAGAAATTCATCCCTTTCCTAGAACATGCTATGGGGCCCTCCCACTAAGTTAGGTCCCTAATATTCTAAGACATGTCCGCATTTCCTTCAATTTAATATAACATTGAAATGTTCATTGCTCTATGCCCTCACCCATGATCACCCCTACCTCTTCCATCTTGGGCTCTCCCTCTCCCAACAATAGGGGAGGAGGCATGTGCATTGTTGAATATTTCACATCCACTTGTTTCTCACTCCAAGCATGACTCACATGGGGTTAGTGTTTTGTAAGTATTACCACATACACACTATCTGAACTACAAGAACTGTGATTCTGAACCATATCATGATATGTAGGACGTCTTCATGAAGGCCAAATCTCAAATGGGTAACCTCCAATGAAGGTTCCACCCAACCATGCTCCCTCAATGGGAAGTTTTTATGTGTCATCCCCATACCATAAAAATACAGGGGTTATAATTCCTCTCTCGATGATACATAGGAATCCCTTTTTATGGGACCAATCCCAACAAAAATACACCTTCCATCACCTTGGATAATTATAAACTCTAGAGTGCCTTATTATATGTCTCAAGTCATCATCACCTGCAATGCATCAAATATATTCCTACCTATGAATATCCTACAAACCAATGGTATCACATGGAAATACTCTATGGGAATGTACCAAATATTCATGAACATATGAACATGGATTAAATATATAAGAGAGTCATGGAATAAGAAGCAATTATCCTCTGAAAGGGTGTAGTGATCCTGAACTCCCATCCAATCGACCAATGGAGTCCTTAAGTGTTGTTGGATTAATCATCAATTAAATAACACATGACCTTGAAAAAATTTCCATGAATCATGGATTCTAGGGTTGTGGGCATTCGTGACTCCACGAATAAACCCGTTGGATACCTTCTGAGGAAGTTATATCTGAGAATGACTGATTTTACAAGTGCATGACCCCCACACAATCACCCAATGGGAAAAACAGTTCCCATAGGGTTAAAAAAAAATATTTAAAGAAAATGACATTAAATTGGGAAAAATCAAAGGAATGGATATTTCGATGAGAACTCATCTATATAGAACTATGGATGGGTGGTTTTCCTCATTGTGCCATTTCTACGCCAGGGGTTGATGGGGCCACTATGTACTTGTGATTGGTCTATTTCAAGGAGCCTTTATTTCTATGGGAAATGACAGAGATGTCTCATAAACCACTTGTGTACTTCACCAGGATTAGTAGTGATCACAATTCTTCCCGAGGGTTATCGAAGCACATTGAGAGAATCTCATCCTGGGGGAGTGGCCGGTTCAGGGAATAAGTCAGGCATTTCCATATAGTAATGATGTCTTAGACTCTTTCATTCTATTGATGTTTGCAGTTCGTGAGGTCATTGATCATCGTCTTAGCTATGAAACATTGAACTGATCAGGAAGATAAACATTGGCTAGAGATCCTTTTTGCCTGTGATTGTATTAGTGGGCATGCGAATATACCACATGAAGGTCGAGCCCGACAAGGTTTGTATTATGCACCTGAGTTTTACTGCTTATTGCTACTCTAGAGTTCCCATCATGGGATCACAATAAAAGGCATAGTTAATTAAATGTTATTCTAGGCCCCCTATACATTGAGTACTTGGAATATGGAGTTCTTGAAGTATGGAGGTGGTGGAACATTTCTCACCCACATAGGTTAGGGTTTGTGCACTTGTTTGATTGGAGCATGCCACCCCTCCATGGATTCTAATAGAGGTATTAGTTAATCAAAGGTGTTTATGATCCCTTGATACATTACATTCCCATATTGATCTTGAGTTGGTTTGGAAACAGCCCTGATTGGGTGTACAGTTGCCACTGGAATTTGGGGTTCATACCCAGTCAGGGGGATCATTTGTTGGTTTACCTGAACATATTCTCTAGGCCTTCCCATCTGGGGAAAGTCTTGATGTCCTTCCTGGGCCAGTTTGAACGGATCTTCAATCATCCCTTAATTCACTGGAATGAGTGCCTATGGAATTACCACCTTTTCACAGAGCACCTACTAATGTTCCAGGGGGGAACACATCCCGAGAGAATAGTCCGTCGACATAGCTCAACATTAATTCACCTGAGATCTTTTATTTCATCCTCCTTCATGGAGAACCTTCCCCCATGGGTAATGAATGGATTCTGAGTGGGAGGAGGACATGGGTAATAGATTTCCTTAGATATATTATTCTCCTTGTTGGGGTTTCATGGGGGAGTTAGCGACTAATTAGGCAATGGGGCACTTAAATTTACGACCGCTCTCTGGTTCTATGTGTACACACTATCAGGCTCAGTGTGGGATACCTATGGGATGGATATATCATTCTTCATGTCCTCTCCATCCGTGTCATTTTCTATGAGATATTTGGGGTTGAATTTTATCATGTTCACTGAGGCATACCAAATTTGAGGTGGTGTACCCAGTGGTGATTGGTAGGAAGGCTCTCAATATCCTTTGATGGACTTTCTCCTACTATTTTGTGGTTCTATTCGTGTTTCTTGGTGATGATTGACCCGAAGTGTAACGACCCGAAATTTTTAAATAAATTTTGTCTCCTAATTTTATGTGTTATTTTTATACTCAACAAAAATGTTTTATTTGATAAACATGATTATAATTAAAATGATATCAGTGGGTTTTGACTATTATATAACCATCGGTCAACATGACCAATGTGAACAAAATGTTTTGATTATTGTCTCTAAATATAAGTAATCTTGGTTAATTATTATAGAAAGAAGATTCGATGGCCTCACCTAGTAGTCTTGGACCGATCGAAGCCCATCTAACAGAGCTTGGGAAGGAGGTAGCACCACTGGGCTTTGCTCTGGATCAAATCCAAGCCGAAGTTCATCATGTGAAGCTGGAACGAAATCGCCTTCGTGAGAAGTTCAAACTGATAGAAATTACTACTCGGGCAATGTTGACTGAGCCGCCCCAACCTTCTATCACCCTAGAACACCTTACTCTTAGGTCCTATGCTGGTATTATAAGGGGTTATGTAACGAGACCGTAACTACCTTGTGTAATCCTTGTTTTAAATAAAAATTGGGATTTCTTCTTATGATGATGTTTATGAATTTTGAAATGACCGGATAAATATAGTATGCATATTTTTGATGAATTTTAGAAAAAGGATATTTTAAATATGTTTATCTAAACCCTAAATAATTAAAAATGTGTAATGATTTTCAAAAAATGGTCTTCTACAATTATGTTCAGTACTAAATTTAGAGTCTAATAAGATCAACTTGATTTTTGATGAATAGTAAATTATGAATAGTGATTTTATGATTAGGATTAGTAATATGACCAAATGGATTAGTAATCTCACTTAAAGAAAGTTTTAAAATAATCTAGGCACTTTGATTAAGTAATGTGATTCAATAAAATAGTTAAATAACGGTTTCATTAATTATTATTCATGTATTAGTTTTTTTCGGGTGAATAGTGTTTTTTAATTAAAAATTTAATTAAAAATAATTAGAAAATTATTTTTATAAAAATGACTTTATTTTTGAACTCAGAGCATCGATATTATGTTATGGTAATTTTTGGGGTTTTTTCTGAAAAAAATGAATTTTCGATGAATAGTGTTTTTATTTAAAAATTAAATTAAAAATATTTAGAAAATTATTTTTATAAAATGGATTTCATTTTTGAAATCAGAGCATTGATATTTGGTTAATGAGAAATTTTGGGATTTTTCTGAGAAAGTTGAATTTTCAGTGAATAGTAAAAATACAGTTTTAGGGTTTCGGTATGTTTAATGACATCATAACGGTGTCATGATGATGTCATGAGATCTATTGAGGGTTGGCCGGCCAAGGGTGATGAATTATTGTTTTGGGGGCCCCATGTGGCCTAACTCCATGATAAATGACAAAGGAGATCACATGGGTTTGAGAAAAGCACATGTGAGGTGTCCCTTGGCCATTAATGCCTTGTCCCCTCACTTTCCCTATAAATACCAAGCCCTCCTCTCATCCATTCGACTCCCCACTCATTCCCAACGAATTTCTGGTCCCAGTACCTCCCAAGGAGTCCTCCCAAGGTGCCCCCAAGCCCTCAAGGTCCCAACCTTTGAGGTTTCAGAGTTACATTTTAAGGTAAGGGATCCTACTCCTCTCTTTTTTAGTACACTCTTTTATGTCATTCCTTCTAAGCTCATCTTTCTTATGATTGGGATGTTATTTTATATTACTCCTACTGTAATTTTCATGTTCATATGATGAGAGACCCCATTTTATCTCTTCAATTCAGTATTTTGATGTTTTAAGTGGCGCCGTTAGGCTGCCGAATTTTTAAGTGGTTCTTCACCCTTCTCGTTTTGAAGTTCTACTTTCATGTCAATTCTTTCAAGTTACTTTTTGTTATGTTGGGGTATGATCTCTATATCTATCATACTGGACTCTTATGTTTATATGATGAGAGACCCCATTTGATCTCTTCAATTTAGTATTTTGTTGAAGTTTAAGTGGCGCCGTTAGGCTGCCGAATTTTTAAGTGGTTCTTCACCATTCCTGTTTTGAAGTTCTACTTTCATGTCAATTCTTTCAAGTTCCTTTTTGTTATGTTGGGGTATGATCTCTATATCTATCATACTGGACTCTTATGTTCATATTATGAGAGACCCCATTTGATCTCTTCAATTCAGTATTTTGTTGAAGTTTAAGTGGCGCCGTTAGGCTGCCGAATTTTTAAGTGGTTCTTCACCATTCTCGTTTTGAAGTTCTACTATCATGTCAATTCTTTCATGATCCTTTTTGTTATTTTGGAGTATGATCTATATATCTATCATAATGGACTCTTATGTTCATATTATGAGAGATCCCATTTGATCTCTTCAATTCAGTATTTTGTTGATGTTTAAGTGGCGCCGTTAGGCTGCCGAATTTTTAAGTGGTTCTTCACCATTCTCGTTTTGAAGTTCTACTTTCATGTCAATTCTTTCAATTTACTTTCTATTATGTTGGGGTGTTATATCTATATCTATCATACTGGACTCTTATGTTCATATGATGAGAGACCCTATTTGACCTTGTCAATTCAATTTTGTTGATGTTTAAGTGACGCCGTTAGACTGCCGAATTCTCACAAGAGAAATCTTTTTTCCTTCCTTTCATGTTCTTCATTTCATATGGTATATTTTCAAATTTCATTACCATGTTCTTAAATACCTTATATTTTTTCCCTCTACTGTTTTATGGGTCATTTATGAATGTTTGACCCATGTCCCCTCTCTTCTCAATGTTTTCTAAAACCTTGTAACATAGCCGTTATGCTGCAGAATTTTCGTCTCAAAATGCCTCTCTCTCTTTTCTAAAAATTATTTTACGTTATAAAGTGAATACTCAATGCTCTTATTTATACAAGGGTATTCACATATATATCAAAATGTTCTATTTTAAATTCTGGGAATTACATACATGAAACCCTCTTTCCCTTTCTGTGGGTTTAAAGTGACGTAAAGATCATGTCTTTAAAGCAGTTTTTAAAACGTTATGATTATGAAATGAAACCCATTTATTTTATTCTATATGGGTTATTTATGAAATTTTTGATGATTATATATGTGGATCACATGATAATAAAGGAAAATTTAAGGGTGCGCCCTGATAGCGCTCCAATGCATTGTGTAATGATGTAACCACTAGAGATTACAATTTTCACGATATCTTGGTGAATAACCATGGTAATTTTAAAATGACACCTTGGGGATGGACGTTGGTGATATGTTCATGATTGTCTATGTTAAATTATGTAGCCACATCTTCAAGTTATGAAAAAGTTTTATTTTTATTATGATATGCCTCATGATTTCATTTTCATGCATTAAAGTTCTTTTCGTGACTTTATTGATGTATCTCAAGTTCATATGTAAAATGTTTCACTTGTTTCCCTTGCTGGGCCTTCTGCTCACCCTTCCTTTTGAGGTATGTCCCCAGGTTATGGGATGCAGTAATGAGCCTAGGGTGAACATGAGGAGAAGCCTTTCAAGTGTTTAAGAAGAATATTTTTTTGTTTCATGTTTTTTGTTCCTTGTTTCCAAGACACTAAACCTTAAAGATCCTCAGTTCCGTGTAATGGAATGAAAAGTTATGTTATAAAAAGACAGGATGCTATAGTTGGTATCAAAGGATGGTTTAGTTATTTGTGGAAATTAGGATATGAAAACTCTAGGAGGAACCCTATAGAAAAGTTTAATATAGGAAATCTTCCTGGTATTTTGGTGAGTATTGAGTAAGGGGTTGCCAAGCAAATACATCCCTGTCTGGATACGAGCAGGTAGAGGTGGCTCTGGCACAGATGTACATAGGGGTAAAACCCGAAAACACCGCTTTGAGCTAGACTCGAATGGGAACTGGTACACGTCAACGGGCCTTACTGCACTCTTGGTTACGACACTCCCGGGGGATATGCTTTGGTAAATTCATAAGCTTGGTATGAACCATTGTTAAAGGAACAAAGATATAATAAAATAAAGGTTCACATAAGAATATATGATCATTCATAACCTATATGGGAACCTAGGAGATCACAAGTTAGGGTATACGTTTCATATACAAGTTATCCTTATATGCTTTCAGTTCCTTTTCATGATTATTAGATAAGTACTTAAGCCCCTAATTATGCTTTCTCTTCTTAGTTAATGGTGGGAAATGGAAGAACATGTTCCGACAACCAATGTGATAGGAAATGCGACGATTTTCGTATTAATATAACAGGGATGATTAGGGGATTAAAATATGATTATTATTTTGGAAGACGTTCATTATTTTTGGAACCATATTTGATCGAGGTAAATAGATTACTACGGTATTTTCATTGAGGAGTAAGGTTGACTTATATTTTGAAGAATCGATGAATTTAAGGTGAACTTATAGTAATTTAGGTTACTTATGGGAATGACTAACCTATCTTGGGTAAACTATGTTTAGGTTAGCTACTTTTTTATAAGATGTTAGGAGTGGTTGATGTTGTCTGGAGATGAACAATGAAGTTGTTTTGGAAGACTATGTTATCAAATCCTTATTGTATTTGGGTTTCAATCTTAGTTTGGTTTGTTTTGGGGAATTTTAAGGACCGTTATTTATGGAATGGTCTATGATGAACTTTGGGTAGTACCATGGAACTTTGATGATTTAAAAGTAGTTTCCATTCCTATGGGATTCTTTCTTTTTGAAGAGTTGTTTTACCTTAACCTTTCTGTTTTTGGGATAATGTTTAATGATAGAAGAAATAGATAGTTAGTCTTTTTTAGATTATGTGATTCTATAGAAGATGATTCTTGTGCTTTTATGAGACCAAGTGTTTTTGAATTCTCATCATTTGGAGAAAAGATTAGTGTTGGTAGGGACTTGTTAAAGAATGAAAATCTACTTGAAGGTAGGTATATTTTCTAATGTTTTTGTTCTATATAGTAAATGAAATCCTCAAAATTATGAAAAGAAACGTAAAACAAAAATGTTGTCGGTTTACGTTTCCTACTAGGTAATCAAAGACCGTTTACACACATCATAAGTTTGGGATTTTCTCATGGTTAACTTTCTCCTAATCATGTTCTCTATCACTCTCCCTCAGAACTTGACCCTTTGTTTTCTCCTCCATGTCCATGTTTTTCTACATGGATCCCTAGTGTGGGTTAACTCGGGTGACCATTGTACATCCCTTTCTTTATTTTAAAGTAATATTTTTACTGACTCCTTTTCTGATGTGGGACTTTCAATGAAATTTCAAAACCCAATTTTAAAATTGCGAGGACGCAATTTCTTAAGGGGGGAAGATTGTAACGACCCGAAATTTTTAAATAAATTTTGTCTCCTAATTTTATGTGTTATTTTTATACTCAACAAAAATGTTTTATTTGATAAACATGATTATAATTAAAATGAGATCAGTGGGTTTTGACTATTATATAACCATCGGTCAACATGACCACTGTGAACAAAATGTTTTGATTATTGTCTCTAAATATAAGTAATCTTGGTTAATTATTATAGAAAGAAGATTTGATGGCCTCACCTAGTAGTCTTGGACCATTCAAAGCCCATCTAACAGAGCTTGGGAAGGAGGTAGCACCACTGGGCTTTGCTCTGGATCAAATCCAAGCTGAACTTCATCATGTGAAGCTGGAACGAAATCGCCTTCGTGAGAAGTTCAAACTGATAGAAATTACTACTCCGGCAATGTTGACTGAGCCGCCCCAAGCTTCTATCACCCTAGCACACCTTACTCTTAGGTCCTATGCTGGTATTATAAGGTGTTATGTAATGAGACCGTAACTACCTTGTGTAATCCTTGTTTTAAATAAAAATTGGGATTTCTTCTTATGATGAAGTTTATGAATTTTGAAATGACCGGATAAATATAGTATTCATATTTTTGATGAATTTTAGAAAAAAGGATATTTTAAATATGTTTATGTAAACCCTAAATAATTAAAAATGTGTAATGATTTTCAAAAAATGGGCTTCTACAATTATGTTCAGTACTAAATTTAGAGTCTAATAAGATCAACATGATTTTTGATGAATAGTAAATTATGAATAGTGATTTTATGATTAGGATTCGTAATATGACCAAATGGATTAGTAATCTCACTTAAAGAAAGTTTTAAAATAATCTAGGCACTTTGATTAAGTAATGTGATTCAATAAAATAGTTAAATAACGGTTTCATTAATTATTATTCAAGTATTAGTTTTTTTTCGGGTGAATAGTGTTTTTTAATTAAAAATTTAATTAAAAATAATTAGAAAATTATTTTTATAAAAATGACTTTAATTTTGAACTCAGAGCAACGATATTATGTTATGGTAATTTTTGGGGTTTTTTCTGAAAAAAATGAATTTTCGATGAATAGTGTTTTTATTTAAAAATTAAATTAAAAATATTTAGAAAATTATTTTTATAAAATGGATTTCATTTTTGGAATCAGAGCATTGATATTTGGTTAATGTGAAATTTTGGGTTTTTTCTGAGAAAGTTGAATTTTCAGTGAATAGTAAAAATACAGTTTTAGGGTTTCGGTATGTTTAATGACATCATAACGGTGTCATGATGATGTCATGAGATCTTTTGAGGGTTGGCCGGCCAAGGGTGATGCATTATTTTTTTGGGGGCCCCATGTGGCCTAACTCCATGATAAATGACAAGGGAGAGCACATGGGTTTGAGAAAAGCACATGTGAGGTGTCCCTTGGCCATTAATGCCTTGTACCCTCACTTTCCCTATAAATACCAAGCCCTCCTCTCATCCATTCGACTCCACACTCATTCCCAACGAATTTCGGGTCCCATTACCTCCCAAGGAGTCCTCCCAAGGTTCCCCCAAGCCCTCAAGGTCCCAACCTTTGAGGTTTAAGAGTTACATTTTAAGGTAAGGGATCCTACTCCTCTCTTTTTAAGTACACTCTTTTATGTCATTCCTTCTAAGATCATCTTTCTTATGATTGAGATGTTCTTTTATATTACTCCTACTGTAATTTTTATGTTCATATTATGAGAGACCCCATTTGATCTCTTCAATTTAGTATTTTGATGTTTTAAGTGGCGCCGTTAGGCTGCCGAATTTTTAAGTGGTTCTTCACCCTTCTCGTTTTGAAGTTCTACTTTCATGTCAATTCTTTCAAGTTCCTTTTTGTTATGTTGGGGTATGATCTCTATATCTATCATACTGGACTCTTATGTTCATATGATGAGAGACTCCATTTTATCTCTTCAATTTAGTATTTTGTTGAAGTTTAAGTGGCGCCGTTAGGCTGCCGAATTTTTAAGTGGTTCTTCACCATTCTTGTTTTGAAGTTATACATTCATGTCAATTCTTTCAAATTCCTTTTTGTTATGTTGGGGTATGATCTATATATCTATCATACTGGACTCTTATGTTCATATGATGAGAGACCCCATTTGATCTCTTCAATTCAGTATTTTGTTGAAGTTTAAGTGGCGTCGTTAGGCTGCCGAATTTTTAAGTGGTTCTTCACCATTCTCGTTTTGAAGTTCTACTTTCATGTCAATTCTTTCAAGTTCCTTTTTTTTATGTTGGGTTATGATCTCTATATCTATCATACTTGACTCTTATGTTCGTATTATGAGAGACCCCATTTGATCTCTTCAATTCAGTATTTTGTTGATGTTTAAGTGGCGTCGTTAGGCTGCCGAATTTTTAAGTGGTTCTTCACCATTCTCGTTTTGAAGTTCTACTTTCAGGTCAATTCTTTCAAGTTCCTTTATATTATGTTGGGGTATTATATCTATATCTATCATACTGGACTCTTATTTTCATATGATGAGAGACCCTATTTGACATTTTCAATTCAATTTTGTTGATGTTTAAGTGACGCCGTTAGACTGCCGAATTCTCACAAGAGAAATCTTTTTTTCTTCCTTTCATGTTCTTCATTTCATATAGTATATTTTCAAATTTCATTACCATGTTCATAAATCCCTTATATTTTGTCCCTATACTGTTTTATGGGTCATTTATGAATGTTTGACCCATGTCCCCTCTCGTCTCAATGTTTTCTAAAACCTTGTAACATAGCCGTTATGCTGCAGAATTTTTGTCTCAAAATGCCTCTCTCTCTTTTCTAAAAATTATTTTATGTTATAAAGTGAATACTCAAATCTCTTATTTCTACAGGGGTATTCACATATATATCAAAATGTTCTATTTTAAATTCTGGGAATTACATACATGAAACCCTCTTTCCCTTTCCGTGGGTTTAAAGTGACGTAAAGATCATGTCTTTAAAGCAGTTTTTAAAACGTTATGATTATGAAATGAAACCCATTTATTTTATGCTATATGGGTTATTTATGAAATTTTTGATGATGATATATGTGGCTCACATGATAATAAAGGCAAATTTAAGGGTTCGCCCTGATAGCGCTCCAATGCATTGGGTAATGATGTAACCACGAGAGATTACAATTTTCACGATACCTTGGTGAATAACCTTGGTAATTTTAAAATGACACCTTGGGGATGGAACTTGGTGATATGTTCATGATTGTATATGTTAAATGAAGTAGCCACATCTTCAAGTTATGAAAAAGTTTTATTTTTATTATGATATGCCTCATGATTTCATTTTCATGCATTAAAGTTCTTTTCATGACTTTATTGATGTATCTCAAGTTCATATGTAAAATGTTTCACTTGTTTCCCTTGCTGGGCCTTCTGCTCACCCTTCTTTTTGATGTATGTCCCCAGGTTATGAGATGCAGTAATGAGCCTAGGGTTAACATGAGGATAAGACTTTCAAGTGTTTAAGAAGAATGTTTTTTTGTTTCATGTTTTATGTTCCTTGTTTCCAAGACACTAAACCTTAAATATCCTCAGTTCTGTGTAATGGAATGAAAAGTTATGTTATAAAAAGACGGGATGCTATACGAAGGGAGACATGGCCTGTCCTCTAAATGTTCCTTTGTCTCAATGTGTGAGAACAATGAAAAAGGGTGGAATAGGTAACTCCTTTATCCATCATTTTTCCTAGATGGGGAGAAAGATGTCTGTTGTGTGGGGAATTGAGGTAAAGATTCCACCAACCCTGTGGGCTAGGGTTAATCTCGTTCTCCCATTGATGCGTTACGACCTAGATTTGTTTGTTTTACGGGGGTAATATGATTTCAAAATTCCCCTTCCATGTGGGATAGTGTTGCTCCTATATTGTTGCGGCAACTACCACTATTTCCACATTTTCAATTTCACATACTCTTGCACAGGTGTGAGCTGACTATGGGATTGGGACTACATGGATTCTGTGATTTTTTCAATACATGAGAATTACTTACTGGTTGGCTTCACCTATAAAAGAAACATTCTATATGTTCCTGTTTTCCTGACCTAGAAGTGTTTCAATGGATTGATCACTTCGGCCCTAGCTTTTCAATGATAAGGATAAAAAATGATCTAATATTTCTTGATTTTCAATGGATGAATATGGAAATTCGAAATGAATGGTCAAAAATATTATATTTCTCAGATGAATGTAATCACATTATATAAATGTATATTAAGTTGGAAAATAAGGAATAAGTAGACATTAAATATAATGTTGTAATTATTCTTGAATTTAACCTTGATTAGGTTAGAATGATATGTATTTTGAAATGTGTTTGTGATTCTTCAATATCAGATTTAAAGATGGATCTATTTGAATAAGCTCATAGTTATTCATTCTCTATTAATTTTGTATGTACACATATCGAATGGGATTTGAATGAATAATTCCTGGGGGATGAAATGAGGAAAGATATCACAGAGTTTGTATCTCAATGAATGTTATGTCAATAGGTTATGGATAAAAGGAAAATTTCAAAGGAGATATTGAATAGATTACTCATACCAGAATGGAATTGGGAGAACAACACTTATTATTTTTTTGTTTGACTTCCTGAGAACACTAAAGGGTTTAGTTCTATATGGGTGCTAATTAATCTCCTTACAAACTCACCAAACAATATCGCTATCACAGAAGACATATCATTGAATTATATTTCTAGTTTATATGTTAAGGAATTGGTAGGGTTTCATGGTGTACCAAATAAAATGTATCATATCTAGATATGAGGATTAACTTTATGTTCTACAATGACTCCAAAAAAAACTTGATATTGAATTGCGTTTCCGAACTACTTATCATCCCCAAACAGATGGTCATTATGAAAGAACAATTCAAACCCTGATGTATATGTTGGGATCTTGTTCAATTGATTTAAAAGGTGGTATGGATCAACACATTCCTTTTGTTGAGTTTTAATATGACAATAGATTTCACCCAAGAATTCAAATGGAACCTTATGAAACCCTCTAGGGGAATGAATGTAGAGCTCGGATGTGATGGTATGAGGTTGGAGAACGAAATATATTGGGGCTTGAGATCACTAAAGAAATGGAAGAGAAGGATAGATCAAATCAAAAAAATCAAGTAATTTTAAAGTCGGATGAAAAGTTATGTTCTTAACTAAGACCGTGATTTGAAATTTTATGTTTTCGAGAAGTTATTTATATAGATATCTCCCTAGAAAATGGATATGATGTTCGAAAACAAATGGAATCTATGCCCAATGTATATGTCACTTTGGGATTCAATATGATATCAAATATGGTAAACTATATATTGTAACTTATTATAAATCACTCTCAAGTCCATGATGTATTCCATGTATCTCTCCTAAGGATGTATATACATGATACTTCACATTTATTAAACTAAGTGTTCATACCATAGGAGCATGATATTTCTTATGAGGAACATCCTGTTGAAATTATGGATAAATCAAAAAAAGTTCTATGAAACAAGCCCACTCACTTGGTCATTGATTTTTGGAGAAAAAAATAGTTAGAGTAAGCTATTTGTGAACACTCGAATATGATGATGTATAATTATCCTCATTTTTAGCCAAATGATGAATATCGATGGTGAAATTTATTTTTTGGGGTGTAAAACGTATCACCCTGAGTTTGTATGGTTGTATTTTTCCCTACTAAATTAAATTTACATTGACATATTACATTGATATAGCTCAGATATTATGTTCACATTGAACCAACATGGCAAACGTTAAACACAACACCGAGTTAGTTTATGTTACACTCAACACTGACTTGTCATATGTTACACACAACACTGTAATTCTATGAAGCAACTTTTTCTTATAATTATTTAAATCAGATTATTATAAACTAGAAATTATACATAGAAATATTAATTGTGGTAAATAATTTTCAATAATTTTAAGTAATTTTTTACATAATTAAATGTTATAGATAATGAAAGTTAAATATTTTAGTAAAGTCCTTATATATTTTAAAAAAATATTTTCTCCAATGAAAAACATTTCATTTCATTCTATTAAAAACAATAAAAGTAATTTTAAAAAAATATATAAATTTAATTTGATAAAATAATAATCCTTTTTTTAATTTATAATGTATATATAATCTTATATATAATTTGTGAGATTTTTCTGAGAAACATCATTTTTGGATAAATTGTGAAAAATACTGAGTTTTAATTCAAAACAACCTTTTTGTCTAATATATTTATAATGTTAAATTATATATTAAATTTTATTAAAATAATATTCATGTAAAAATTTTATTAATTAATCCAATTAATTTCATTTTAATCAATTTCACTTCTCAATTTGTTAAAAACACATCAAGCTTTTGGATGTCTTTAGTATTGAATATCACATTGTCACCCCATCTACATGATTAAATTTAAATTAATTTCTAACACTTTTATGATTTTAACTTAGTAAAATGGATTATATATTCTTAATTAGAATTATTTATAATGTATAATATGGACAACATAGTTCGGAACAAAAATATTAGTGACTATTATTGAAATTAATTACAACGATTAGTTGACAAATTTGGTTTAACTGTACGAAACCAAAAATCTAAAATTTAAAAGTGACCTAGAAAAATTTTCAAGGGGAAATATCTAGAAATATATCAACCATATGCTTCGTTGAATCAAATTTGGTCCTTTTTTGGATCTACATGGCAAGGGGAGAAAGTGGTGGAATTTATTTTTCCAAAATTTACAAGATTGCCACTCCTCTCCACCCACTTTCTAACAAGTATAAATAAAAATTGTTTCATTAAATCTATGAAAATAAATATATCCTAAAAATCCCACCCCTCAACCAAAAAGTAATACAATTTTTATAATGAAATCCAACAAATCCTTTTGATGCAAACAGAATGGAGTTACCCAATGAAGAGGTAACATCCTTCCTCAAACTAATTAATTATATTTTATTTCTCCACCATAGAAAATACACATATTCCATGACTATATAATAATATAAATATCCTCAATATACATAGATTTTATCATATTATGGTTTCTACTAACACTTACATGCACTTCCTTCTAATGGGTAACGAACAAACTATTTATATGTATGACAAACTACTACCTCATGAAACGATGATTGTTTATTTTTACATTACCCTATTCATGAACTGTAATTATGATGTAAAAAAATTATATACTATATTTTTTATATTTATTATGCCTATATGATTATAAAATTATTTTTTAACACATACCTTTACAATTTTCATCTTTGGGTATATTCGATAATTTTGTTTAAGGATGTGCGGACTACCACCCCTTCAATGTGATCTGATTCATTCAAACACTACATAAAATGTATTATAGATTTTATATGTAAATTATATTATTTATATGACATAATAATTTTAAATTTACTATTTTTTATATATTTATACACATATTTAATTTCATTCTTTATTTCAATATGACAATAAAATGGAAACAATGTCAATTGTAAGTACGAATTACCGTCTCCATGAATGGTGTATTCCATTTTATACATATATATTTTATAAATCATTATAATAAAAATATAATTAATATAAATTCTATTTATATCATGGTGTAATTATGGAAATCATGATATATGTATAAGGACTAAATAAAAAAATAAGACACATGCGAAGAACAAATAGGATATTAACTAAAGTGAAACCTTAACATTGAATTGTAAACAAGTAGGTAATTTAAAGTCATAATGAAACAATATAAGCTATTAGATATAATAATATGGTAAATTTATATATTTAAAATAAATTTATATTTATTATATAGAATGTTCGTATGAGTATGATGAGAGTCAAGACATAAGGTAAGAGAATTTTAGATAACTTTTTATATATGTCAGATACATGCCATTTTAACGACTCTTTTCATATTCATGGCCTATATAATTTCCATGAATTTATTATATTATTAAGGTGGATAAATTTATTGGTGTTTATAAAACCATTCTATGATATTTCATTCTTGGGGTTTATGTTTCCAGAGATACCAAATCGATAAGATTGTTTTGCCTCATGTTTCCTTCTTTGAGACATATGTTTTCTATACTCATAAATTCATCTTGAAGATGTATATAAAAAAATTAAATTTTTATATCAGGAATATAATTTCACACATTATATTTTATGCTTCATTTTATTTCGTTTTCTTACATGGAGTGTATGCTTTTTAGTTACCATGTTGTTTGAGTTTATTAAATCAGAACGTTTATTGGGATTGTTTATGATTATGATTATATTGATGAAATATTATGATCCATTCCTCATGAAAACTCATGATTTTCATTTTTCACAGCTAATTCAAATAATATATATATTAGTTCCATTTTCCACTCTTTGGTACATAAAATAATTATGATTTGTTTAATAAAACTCTAACCATACATTCTCTTCCGATGGAAATGTATTTTATTTCAAAAATCAGGATTTCAAACTTGTTTTCAAAAAATTTATCAAATTATTATCGAAGATCATTTTCAAGGAAAAATTATTTTGAAATTATATTATTTTTTTCAATTCGTCCCTTAAATGATTTAAATGTTATTCTTAAAGAAAAAGGTTTTCAAAAAGGTTTTATTTTTTAAAAATCAATTTTTACTGCATAAAAGTTATTTTACCCATGAAATATTAATAAATTACCATTCAAACTTATTTACAATATAAGATGAAATCATTCAATGTAATTTTAGCCTTTCCATGGAAATGAATCGGTGCATTCTTGCATGCTCATTCTCTGAATGGTGTATGTTTTGATGACATGTCATTTATGAAACCCGCTTCTCTTTCAAGGGTTATACCAAAATGCCCCGAAGGCCTTATTTTTTATTTTATTATGGAGAATACCCTTTTTAATGGTTGAAGGGGAACCCATACATGACTCGTAGGGCCATGGCACATGGCCCAACATGACATGCAGTACATGACCTGGAGGTCCAGAGGCATACCATGCTCAATACATGACCCGTAGGACCAACCAAATCCAACTTCATCTCCCCATATTCTGCATCATTGATCGCCAAGCTCCCCAACTTTAATTGTTGATCAGATGTCATTTCTCCATACAAATCTATACGGTGGATGGTCCCAATGGTGGTTGTTATACCATTTCATTCTTCTAATCCGGTTAACTATGCTTCTTGTGACTGCTACTCATGTTGATCGAATCCTCTTCTAGGGATTTCTCAGTGTGAACTGGGCTACTCCATGTTCTCTATGACCCAAAGACCCTGTTGCCTAAAGGCCTTTTATGACCCAAAGGCCCATGAGGCCTGTAGGCCTAAACCAGTGGCCCAATGGCCCAAATCGGATGAATAGTTCTGAAAGCTACAGTACCGTACCATAAATTCTAGAGTACTGCTACAGTAACTACTAAATTAGATGCTACAGTACCCCAAAAATTCACCTCCACCCACTTTTGTTCATGGGTCTCTTTGATTCCAAGCAGGAGCCCTTACCACTCGGGTATGGGCTAGTTGTCCTTTCATTGTTTATATGACATTTAATCTTGATAGTTATCATGAGTTTTGATTTTGTGGAAATTGATATGATGCTTGTATCTTTTCCTAAATGTTTTGATATTATTATGTTTTTATGATACACAATTCATTTCACCGGTTATGATATTATTATTTATGTTTTTATGGTATGTGTATGTATTATTTCATTATGAGATGGGTCAGACCTATATATCCCTCCAATACATTGCGTAACGATTTATATCTCCCGAGATAGACTATGATGGACTTGGGAGTGAACAATGACTAGTCAGATGGCCGTGGGATTAATCCATGTCTACTAAGATGGTATGAGGAGTGAACTCAATATACTAAGATGTCCAAGGGAGTGAACCATGAATTATAATATGATATGGAGAGTGAACCCATACTACCAAGATGGTCATGGAAGCAATTCCTCTAATACTATAGAAACCATATTATATGATTATGTGTTTTCCACAATTCCATGTTTTATTCATGTGTTATTCTTCATGGATTATAGTATTTATTTACTTTTGATTCATTTATTATAAATTTCTATGATTTATTCCATGATTGAAGTTTATAATCATATTAAATGAAGTTTATGAAATTATAATATTATGATCACATCCTCATACCCTTATACTCATGTTTATTCTTACATATATCCCTTGATTACCCTTGTTGGGTATTTGATATCACCTCTTTTTTCGTCCATTCAATGGTTATGAGGATATGAATTATTATTGACTTGTCTAAGAAATTTTCTTGTTAATAAGTATCTAGTGGGACGTAATGTATCTCAATTATGTACCACTGTTTATGTTTCCATGTTTCTAAAGGCACTATATTTGTATAGTCCTTGGACATCTATTTATAAAAGTTTTATGTATTCCAAAAAATAGTTGCAATGTAAATGTAGGAAAATAAATAAAAACTATATGAATTTTCATCAATTCCCCCTAATATATATATAAATAAGAAATACACAATATTCATTAGAACCTGGTGATTTAGTAACTGATTCATGCACCTGTGTGTTTTGAGTCCACTCAAGATAATAACCATTTTAATATATCATGGAAAAATAAGTTTTTTATGATATTTTAAATGATTTTAAGTGTTTATAAAATGATTATATTGAACAATTATAATAACTACTCATTGGAAACTCAATCAGAATTCCTTTTTTGATGCAGTCCAGGTGTGGGTTGTGGAAAATGAAAATTTCTATTTTTTTCTTAGTGATGCACATTGGAGGAACATAGTCACCTCACTAGAGGAGCTTCTCATTTTTTCACTAACTTAATCTAAATCACATAAGATGTGAAATTTGTATTCGTTTTAGTTTTTCTATAAACAATGGAATTTTAGTTTTGATTAACTTATTAAACAAAGAAATGTACTGAAATTCAAAATTAACATGCAATATTGAATGAAATTAGAAACAATTAACATGGTCGCATGTATTCTTTTGAATTCTATAAATTTTCTAAATTTTTATTTAAAATTTACATTGATAATCAAATAATGAAATTTCATAATGAATTATAATACTTATTTTTAATGTTTTGAAATATCATATTTATAAACAATCCAAATGTCACCTCTCATGTAATCAAAGATAATGAAACACATTAGTTAAGAGTGTGGAATATTTAGGGTCTCAAATCCATCACAAATTTTTTCCTCCATTGATTAGCTCAAATCCCCCCATGAAGATATGGTAAATATAATATAGGGAAAATAAATAAAATAAAATGAATATAAATTGACTGAAGTATAAAATCATTGGAAAAATCACCCCACCCTTTCATGCCACTCACATCATTCAGAAACATAATAAATGATATAAAATTATTCTTGTAAAGTTTATACCCCATTAGGAAAATCATCATGATATCCTCTCATCGTTGAGCCTATGAGATCAAGTTGTAGAAAGAGATGAGAGAATAGGAAGAGAAAATAAATTAAAAATAGAAAAGAGAGTAAGAAGACAATAATAAAAGTTAAAAATATTACATTGAAAAAAAAATTGATGAATAATAGTGAGGGTATTTAGGTTAAATAAGATAGAGTCTTTGAAAATATGAGTGAAAATAAAATAAATTATGAAGGGTTTGAATAATAAAAATATGATGATGATGATGATGATGAAAATGAAGAATATGGGATGAAAAAAGGTAAAGTAATACCAATCAAATAATAATTTTATAATGAAAAAGATACAAATTATAGAATCATGAAATAAAAAGTATTGTAAAAAAAGAGTAACCACAAAATACACAGTAGATTACATTAATCCTTGAGCAGCAAGACTGTCCTCCCAAGGGGGTATTTCCACTATAGTTGTCTAACACCCCTCAGTAGCTGATGAATGATATTTTTATAAGATAGAGGAGGTGGTCCATGATTTTTTATTCACATGAATTTAAATCATTTGTAGTCAGTTTCTTCCCCACAAAAATCAAATATTTGTTTTAATAATGATATTTATATTATCACGCTTTTGAAGCCATGAATTTTCTCAGGATTTCCCTATTTGGGGAACAGTACAATGGATTTTTTGGATCTTCCTCACATAAATATAATTAGATTCATGGAGATGTTGGATATCCATGGGCTCGACCATGGGGGTTCCCTGTGGTTGGGTATCTACAGTAGCATAAGATAGTTTAATCAACCAACATCTAGCCTTCTTTGTGGCCAGATGAGTTAATATCTCCATTATAATTATTAGAAAAAGGATTCGGGGTGATTCATTGGTGATCAATGGTCAATTAGAGGAGGACTATTTGAGATAGATATTTTTCAAGTAGAGGAAATAAGAATTATGTTGTTTTAGAGTGGGGGAATGATTTAATGAAGTTTATCATACTACTGAAGGAAATAATGCAATAATGTTTGAATGAGGTAGACGAATAAAAGGCTGAGGGTTCAAATTATTTAAAAAATGAACAGTACCCTAGTTCATAGCATCCCACATTGAAACTGAGTTAGGTACGCATGCTAGTTTATTTTGAAACACCTAACATCCCCAATTCAAGGACATTCTCTACTAGTTAGATCATGGTTTCACTTTCACACACATGGGAAATTATATCCCTTGCGGGATCTATACCATCCCACACTCCTATTGGATATAGTCACACACCTAGTCCCCCAATCACTTCAAACTATCCTACTAGACTTTGATGGACCTCCCATGTGGTATTTTGGACAGATAGGCCTTCCCATTCTTCGTTAAGTGGATACATGCAATGGTTGGGGGCTATCCATCCATGTAATGATTTGTTCTTAGTTATAAATTTTTAAAGGTTCATAAATAAATCAACTAAGATAATCAATCAAAAATTCATAATTGAATTCCAATCCTCAAGATTTAATTTTTTTATCTACTTAAAACAATTATATTATTTTGAGATGTAAATTTTCAAAAATTGATATGAATAATTAATAAAATATATAATCTAAATAAAAAACCAACAAAATCCTTATAAATTGTTGAAAATTATGCATGCAATTTTGAGTGAATCTGATATTAATTAATGCCTGATTAATATATTTAACAACACGAATGTGGTTTAGTTAGGGATGTTTTTTACCTGACATCCATGACAGACATATATGTGATGAGAAGAAAAATAAGGAATAAGACCACATAGAATTTTAAATTGGAATGTGAGAGTGGAAAATCAGAAAAAGTGGTTGTGGTTAGCCTTTTTTATATTCGTTCAATGATATGTTATTATATATGGATGCATTATTATTTAACTCTTCCATATTGTGGTTGGTATGGATTTTTTTACTGTTTAGGTGGTTATTGTTACAACTATATGTCATCTTGTGCATTAGTATAGTCTTCTACATTAGAATGTGAGACCATAGGTATAATAAAATTGAGTATATATCTTATTCTTAACTAACATTTATATAAACTATTTTTAGATATCCCAAGATTATTTTATGGAAATATGTGTACATTACTAGCTGTGTAATTATAAGGGTCATTTATTTCATTATGTATGGTTTTCCATTCATTACAATCATGGATACATTATTTTTATTTTTAAGGTTTTTTTAATCATTTTGAGAATGTTTTATACCTATTTTTATTATGTGATATTTTTTAATATACTATATCCTGATCCAAATTATCTATTTTTTGTAATTCTTCCCATATGGGTGAGTTTGTATTTACCTTCCCTGAGTGGCACAAACTAGTGGCCTACTAGAGGGGGTCTCAAGGGTAATTAAGTATCTTAATTCACTCTCATAAATAGGGGTGGGGGATCAAAGGGCATAGAGGCCATGGCATAGTAGAATAAATGTATTTTTTTAACAGATAGGACTTGTGATCGAGTTATTCACTTATGAGTAATGTATGGATTTCAAGAGAAATTTTATCACAGTATCATAGTTCATGACATAGAATAGAGATACTGGATATGACATGATATATTATATCCCCTCAAGATATGATTTAAAGACTCTAATGTTATTAAATGACCATGTGAAGTGGTTCCACATTCCGGGTCATGATATAAGGGAGGTAAATGCCTCCTTCTTATTTGTGACTGTGATTGAATAAAGTTGTTTTGGGAAGTTAAAATTAATTTAAATAAATAAATCTCAAAATTCAATTCTATAGGTCTTATGAATTTATTTATTTTATAATGGATCATGCTAATCATCAAAATATATTTTACGAAGTAATTGTTTTAACATACTGAACCACGTGAATGTTAGAGGTTCGATTTGAAGGATAATAATGATGTTTGGAATGCGGCCTTGAGAGATTATTAATGGCATATTCTTGGGATTTATTATATTAATTTCTCTAATATTTAGATGTATTAATGGATGGTGGATATTTATATCTTCATTGTTCATATTTTATCTCAGTATTGATTTTGGGTTCTCTTTCTAGTTAGCTAGTTATAGGGAGGAGTGGGTAAAAGGTGAATGCTATATCATGGTGATTGATAAGAAGAAATTGTATCATGTGATAACAGTTAGGGGGATTTTTTTTCAATAGTTACAATTTTTGTAAATATAGGTATAAAATAGGTAGGAACAACTCTATCATTAGAAATTAAGCTTGAGTATAATAAATATTGTGATTATGATTAAGGAATTTCTTCATTTCACTCCCAATCTATTTCTAGATGTTTCAAATGGAGAAAAGTTTCTATAATGAACAACCCATTGTATGATTAGGTTTTCAATCACCATATTTTTACATCCTACATACATAGTGCTGAAGAATAAAGAGAACGTGGTTTAGATAATTCACTCTCAATGATGACATCTGCAATATAGAGAACAACATGGAGTCTCAATGAGAAGAGTCTAATTCAACCAATCAGTGTTTCCGGGCTGTAGATGTTCTAATAGACACATATGAGACCCCAATAGTCCTTTTATAACCATTCCTAGAAAAGATATTCCTCGTAGTTTACTGTTGGATTTCTATTCATGTTCTACTTTTTCGTGTGTCGAGGTCTTATTTAGTCACAATTCCCAACCAATGTATGTGGTCAGACAACATTTCATCACTAAAATATACATTCTCTAATTTAATATATGTGTTAGGGACCCCAACTTTTTTATGTTTTTAATTTAGTAGGATTATCCTCATTAGAGGATAGATAGTGTTAGTGCGGGGTATCCCACGAATTCTCACACATTCAAGAACATAGACTAAATATTGGAAATAGATGTAATTTGGATCCGATGTAGAGGAGTTGGGAACATCAATATACATGCTATGAAGTTTATAACACAAGAGTATTTATAGAATTTCAAATGTATTATTATTTTTACCTAAACACTTTATTCTTCTTTTTAAGATTATAGAGCTTCATACTCTTTCCTTGATCCTGATTTGGGATACACACTAGGAAATAAGTTTCACTGGATTCTAATTACCCAAGTGATTTTTCCACCACATGGATGTAATGTTATTTATTATTTGTTATATGATTTTTTATTGATGATCATGTAACGAAGGTCAATATAGGAAATAATTTTAATATATATAAAAACATATAATATTAAACTTGTCATGGATTTTCTTTACTTAATTGGTGTTTTTATTGATTTCGTTATGATATTTTTTCTTTTCTGATCTGGAAGGCTAGTGAGCGGAATCTATTACTGAGTGGGCCTAACTGACGGGTAATGATATAGAAGAGCATATTTTTTTCTCAATTTTTTGTGTTTTTAGTGTAATATAATATGGGTGAGTTTCTTATTTATGTTGAGGATATTACAGATTTATTCATTGATCATGTTGTAACACTACACAATTAGAGCGACATTGAGTTTGTGATAGTGTTAAAACAAGGCATGTCTCTATTTTTAATGGATCTTTAATGGATTTCACACTCTAATGTGTGTAAATTGGGGATCCATGTTTATAATATGATATATAAGGGTTTAATATAAAACTTATTTTATCCACGGGGTAATCTATTGTAAATAATTAATAAGGAATATAATAAAATGAGGTTGTGTATAGACTGTCAGATATTGAATTAGGTGACATTCAATAAAATTTACCTCTTTAAAGGATAGATAATATATTTTTCTAGATGGATGGGGCATGCTAGTTTACAAAAATAGACTAATAGTCTATATATAAACATTTGACGGTGAAGGATGAGATTCTACCAAATACTTACTTCTGATATAACTATGAGTTCTTCTTGATTGTGGTCATGAAATTCATCATCATAAACACAAAATACGATTCAATGTGACTCATGGAATCATTGTTCAATGAGTCTCTAAACCAGTTCATAGTCAATTTTATTGATCAAATCCTTACCTACTTGATATCATAAGGGGAGAATATCAAACATGTAAGAGTTTTCCTAGAGGTTCTATGATACCACCAACTATTTTAAATGTTATAAAACTTAATTTTTTAGATGAGGTATGATAGTTTCTTATTAAACGTGTTGTCTCAAGATGTTGTTTTCATGGAACCATCAATGGTATATGTAATTTTTTTTGGAGGAACCCATGAATGTACCACATGTTCAGAGATATCATGGTTTTCCAAGGATTTTAAAAACATTACTGTTAGAATTTTCATATATTTCATCACTATAATGTGGAATAACCTACATGAACTAGTATTTCATCACTATTGGTCAATGTTAGATAACATTTGAATATACTAATGATATGTTTATCATGGATTCGGGTTCCCAAGGATAAGGTAATTCTCAAGGAATTTTCTGATGCTTCTCAATGAGGATTGGTATATTTCTTGAGGATGCATAGGATTTTTATATCTCTAGGATCAAGTCATTTGGGTCCCCAAGAGCTTAATTATGCCACCCATGACCTTGTTTTTCTAATAGTAGTGTGTTTTTTAGTGTTTTGTTGAAATTTTATCATCATAAAACACTTTTTATAATTGATTCATTAAATGATCTTGGGATATCTTTTCTCGTAACCGGATGTAAATATTTGGTAGGGATAGAAGATTGAGTTTCTATATTATTTTTATTCAAAAATATGTTACACTACGGGGAAATGAAATTTTATAGATTATAAATTATGTATAAGGTCATTATGGTATGTTTTTATGGAGTATGATGATATTGGTGGTGGATGGATGGTATTTTACAAATACATTTTGATTTCAAGGAGGTATGTGGTATAAGATATCATTACTAGATGACTGTAGAATCATATTTTATGTGGTTGGTGGATGAGAACATATGGAATTAATTAGAGGTGGATCTTATGTGAAAATATTTCATCCAATGTTATAATTACCCTAGATATTTCCACTTATTATAAAAATATTTTAATAAAAATTATCCATGAAATACATTCCATGAATCATAAAGTATAGTTTTGTTGAACGATTTCTTATATAATTAGAAAATGTGAAACAAAAATATTAAATAATTTAAATAATTTTTCTCATCCTTACATTTGAACTCCTAAAACTGGATAGGATAAACTAGGTAATTACATAATCAAAAGGGATGAGATAAAAGTCATAGTAAGGGATTAAAAATAGGAATAAAGATTAATACACGAGTTATAAAGTATAACTTGATAACATAAAATTAATAGAACCTGAATAATAATATGGAATCATATCACATAGAACATTAACTAATATTATTATGGTAAAATTTAATTTTGAAAGAAACACATAACACCACATAAACATGAGTCACGATTAACTGCCAAAACCATATCTAATGATAGACAAAGTCCCATAATGGATTATGTTTACTCCCTAAACCAATAAATGACGTCTTATGAGACAAAAAAATTCCCAATCCACTGGAGAAATCTCTAGGCATACCCAACATCCTTTTTCATTGATATGTGTTCCACATAAAGAATGAAACATAAGGAATTGACATAAGGGTTACCCATGAAAATAGATGTGTATCATAATCATATCATAAAGAATAATCGATGGGAATATCATATTTGTATCCATGAGAGAATTTATTTAAATAATACAGGTACATTCACATGGGAAAAAAATCAATGATCACAATGAAATATGTCAATGTAAAGTGAAAACAGATATACAGAGTGTGTTTAGGAAGCATTAGAAATGAGAAACTTTAGTGTGGTTTAAGGGAATGTAACACCTAGATATTTTATGATAAATATTTTTTTTAATTTAATTGATATCTTGTGTTGTACGCTAAAGCAAGATTATCTTGCGCTATACGGAACACCGTATTAGCTTACAATATATGAAAACACTATTCTGGACTTGTGTTGCATGCCGGAGCAACCTTCTTCGATAGTGTGTGTTGTACGGAATACCGAGTTTCACTAAATGAGATATTATTATAATATTATTATGAACTAGCCGTTATGAATAGTAATACCCACTTTTTAAAATTTTATAAATTTTATCTTTCAAAATGGACTTCATTTTTGGATTTGGAATATCGAAATTAGCCTAGGGTGAATTTTTGGTATTTTTATGAAAAAGTTCAATTTTTGATGAATAGTGAAAACACTGGGTTACTATTTAAAAACTGACTTATTATTTAAATAATTATTTATTTTCTTTATATTTATTTCAGGTATAAATTGATACATAATACCTATATATGTTCAGTGTAATTCATTGGAGTAATTTTATAATAATTTTAGATATATAAAAAATTTATTGAACTTTTCACCGTCTTTTCCCTACCTCCAAGATGATTTTTGCAGACATACATAAAACATAATTTTACCACTTATGTGAGTGGAATTTTTAAAACCTGAGAGACACAGTTAATATGAAGGAGTAAAATGTGGTTCAATAATATAAAAATAATTTTTGGTGAATAGTAACTTTTTACTTTTATTTACCACGATTAAAAGTAAATATGGTAATTAAGGGTAAAAAATGATTTTATTATTACCCAAACACTTGTCATAATTCTATTGGATAAGTATAATTCGACCAAAAACAGCATCAAGAATATAATATTATCATTTAGGTCCACTTGGATTAGATTAGGACATTTATTATTATTTAATTCAAAGAAGATTTAAAAGAGTTAAAATCAATGTTTAATAACTAAAACATTTTTAATATAGGGTTATACGTAAGATAAATTAGACTATAAATTTTCATTAGAGATATAAAAATATTTCATACATAATGGTATTTTATTTTTAATTTTTATATGTTAAATAATTTAATTTATTTATGACACAATGATGATGGAGTAATTACATTATTAATGGAATATTAACATAATTGATGTTATAAATACCAAAATGAATATAATTTGAGACTTTTTATGAATTCCACTATTTGTATAGGTTAATAAAACAGGTTATTATTGATTCAATTAACATTCTTCAAATCAATCATGCTGTTATGATTTTCACAAAAAAAATCGATTACCAAATAGTGTCAAAATTGACATAAAATAGTTTTTAAAACAAATATTATATTATTAATTGTTATTTTATTCCTAAATATCTAAGGTTAGGAAAAGTGACATAGATAAGGTTATATATATTAATAATTAACCAATTGGGGTTCATTTGGCTTGTTATAAAATGTTTATTAACCATATAGTGTAAGAAAACAAGAGGACACGGTAAAGGTCAAATTATTTAACTTACAGTTAAATCAAATTGATAAGATTAAAATAGTAACCTAAACTTGTATAAAACCTACTGGTTGAGTGTATTTAAAACCCTCCCCACTTTATCTTCAAAATAAATCATTTTGGAGCTATTATAAACCGAATTTGACTTTATTATAAAATAATATATTAAGTTTTTCCAAAAGTGCCCCTCTCCACCCTTATAAAAGGGCACCTCATCTCTCTCCTCTTTACACAATTTTGAGTCTTCAAACTCTGCCAACCTCTGCCCATTTCCCTTCTCAACATCCCTAGAAACATAGTAGAGGTTCTGGTCTTCTCAAAAGACCAAATCTATTACCTTAAGAGGAAGGTTAAAGGAGGCACATCGAGGAAGAGGTAATCTCTTCTACCGATTCTTTCATGTTTCATCCTTCTTTTACTTCGTATTATTTAATTGTTACATTATAAAGTAATAACATCAGTATCACTAATATACGTATCTGTTATTATAAATATTAAACAACCCTATTTCACCTTTTATCCATCCTACTGAAAAAGAAATCACCGCGCGTGCGTACATACGGAATAACGTCTCCACGCCGTGGTGTAATCTATTTTCCACCACCACCATACTTTGATGGGTATAATGATGCAAACATTAACTATGTATATGATTATTATAACATTATACTAATTCTGGGATATTATACCATCCATTCCAAGACCATTCAATAATTATGGGAACGATATCATCACTCGTGCATACGTAAGGATTACCATCTCCACGACGCAATGAGATTCATTTTCCATGTCAACCATTCAGGAATGATTATAAAGTATATATAAGGAATAGTAATGATATATATGACATTATAATTCTACTATATTTATTTATGTATATATATATATATTCCATCTACTTACTTCCATTCAAGTCAATAAAAAAAGGAAAGCAGCGTTCATGCGTACGTACGACCTACCATCTCCATGAACGGTGTGTTTCATTTCATTTATCTATCTATTATATATATATATAATGAATATATATGGTATAGAATTCATGTTTTACATTATTTATGTAAGTAAATCATGATATAATTACTAATATTTTCAATAACAACAAGTCCAAACACGTACGACAAATGAAAAGAATATTACCCCAAACGTTGATTTAACATGGAATTGACAAATGAACGGGTAATATAAATACATAAGTGAACCATATACTATATTATAAATATTATTATGGATCTATAACAATTTAATATTATGTTTAAACCCACTATACATGATTATCGGACACATACGGAAGAAAATTGGACATAAGGTAAGAAATTATTTCGTCTCACTTTTTTTTCTGTGAGACATATGCCTTAATAACCAACTATTTTTTTATATGGTGTTTAAGATTCCCATGAGTATTTTATGATTTTTATTATGAAGGATTTGATATTTACATATTCATGTAATTTTCCACCAATTATAAATGGTAAGGGATAACTTTTCCAATCTCATTTTTATCTGAGATTGTTCATTTGTAATTATTTACAAGGGTTATATTTATCATCCATGTCCCTGTTTTATAAAAATGGTTTCATGTATGTTTAAAGTCATTTTTATTCATTTTTTACTTTTAATACATGGTATGTAATGAATCATTCTTTATTTTACTATACAAGGTACTTTTTTATTTTTTCGGAAAAAGTACGAGAACAATGTTTTTTTAACTTATACAGCATGAATTGATTTTTACGGTTTTATAACGCCTTATTTTCATGAAGATTACACTACAATATTTCATGTTAATTTTCAAAAAAATCATTTTCGTTTAAAATTGAGTGGAATTCTGTGAAAAAAAATGATTTTTAAGGAGAAATGATATTTTCCTCGTGAATTCTTTTCAAGTGTTTTATCAAAACCATTTTCGATCTAAGATGAAATTATTTCATATTTTTATGTTTCAAGTGTAATACCTCTATGATTTACATGGTTTCACATTTATTATGATGAAATGATATCCATTTATTTTCTATGGATTAGGTTATGATCAGATGATATTTATGAAACTCATTTTTATTCTTTGGGTTATGATGAATGATTTATGTCTATGTTGTGGCACAAGTAAGAATGATTTCATTATGAGATGGGTGGGACCTATATCTCCCTCCAATGAGTTGGGTAAAGATTTATATCTCATGTGATAGACATGGCTGGAATGGTAAGTTTATCTCGTTCAGTAATATAGGACTAGAATGAGGAGTGAACTCGATTCAGAAAGGGACTTTGTCTACTAAGATGGTCTTGGAAGCAATGCCTTGGCTACTATGGAAATCATATCAAGTGATTAATGGTTTCCAAAATTACATGCTTTATTCCCATGCTATTTATCAGGATTGATGTTCCTTCATGATATATGCCTTATGTACTTCCACGATTTATGTTATTTCTCCAGATTTTTATGTTTATATTTTATGTTCAAGTTTTTGCATTCAAATTTTTATGGATTATTTTATGTTCTATATGTTTACCCTTAATGAGAATTTAAGCTCACCCTTTTAATGTTTTCTTTTCCCCAGGATATAAAGAATGGTTTAAGGTAAGAAAAAAGGGGATGATCTTTATGGGAGATGTTTAAGATCTTTCACCAAGATTAGAATATTATGTTCCATGTTTCCAAAGACACTAAAATATTACGGTCCTTTGGTGTCTGTTTTTTTTATGTATTAAGTATTCCAAAAAAGTAATTTATTGTCAATTTACATCATGTTTAGGTTTTCTACAGTTGGTATCAGAGAAATGGTTTAGTTATACATTAGAAACTAGGATGCGAAAACTTTAGTGAAATCCCTAGAGATATTTCTAAGGTATGTATTGGTATGTCCCTAAGGATAAGTATACGTATAGGTTATATTCCTTTAATTACAATAACAATCTTATAATTTTACCTAAGATTCTAGATATTGATGGAATTCCCCCTTGATTATGATTTTTGACTCTTACAGTATTCTTTTTGGGTTTTAGAATATTTCTAGAAACTGGAAGATTCACGATAATGGAGGATATGATGGATAATGGAATTATATTATTCATGAGAAACAAAATGAAATTGGATCTATAAGTCCACATATCGTTATTATGCTAAATTATCAATATCATAATATGATCAATAATATAAACTTTGGTATTTTTCCCGACTCATCTAATAAGATAAAGATAGAGTTTCATGATGATCATAGAGGAAATAAAGTTCAATTTCTCTTATGTAAATCATGTGGGAAGAGGCATCAAGGAGAATGTTTCAAAGGAACTGGAAGATGCTTTGGGTGTAGAAAAGGAAGACAAAAATACAGTAATTGAAAAGGAAAATGTTTAGTTAACACCATGGATAAGGATAATGGGATTGCTACGACATCAATAGTGATTAAATGTTTTAAATGTGGTATATATGGTCATTTTGCAAACCAATTCCCTAAGGGTAAATCTCATGAAGAGAATCAGCATGGTCATATGGGTAGTATTTATGTGGATGATGATGAGGAGACTAAAAATGATATATGAGAGGAAAGAAGTGTTGAATAATGGTCAATGGATTAAGAAGGAAGTGGAATGGTTGTATGTTTATCAAGAGTTATGTTGTCTAGTTAATTTAATGGTACTATGGAATAAAGAAACATCTAAGGATTTTTACACTATTTTTTTCCAAAGGTATTTGAAAGTATTTGTTTAATGGTACCGGTAATCAGGAAAGGTTATTAAGGTATTTTTGGAAAGAAGATGATATGCGCATAATGAAGGGGTAAAGAGAAAATGAAATTTTGATAGTATTCATGAGCTCATGACTGATATAAGGACAAAGTTATATCATGGTTTGAGTATATAGAAATTTTGGGATTTTGTTATGTGGAATTAGTTAACTTTTGACAGTATTCATGTTTTTGATAAGGTTCTATAGTAATTCATGTTTCAAAAGAATACATGATTAAGGTATTCACATGTTTGGAATATGACCAACAATATATATCTAATGATATATGGGAGATAAAGGATGGTATTGACATGCTTCGTATATGACCTCTCTGGTAATCATTTTCTTTATATTATGAGATTGGATAGAAGTATTTTGGATAAGCCTAAATATTGGAATGGATTAAGGTAGACATCAGATAGTATTGTTTAAGGCAATAAATTTTTGATATTATTCCTGGAATGTTATAATATTATAGTTTTAGAAAAAGGAAAACCTGTAGGATGGGCGAAAACTCGTCGCGTAGGACAAGGTTGTGGGAATCAAACCCACAACAAAAGTGTGACAAGGCTTTATCACCTACCACTAGCCTACATGAAGTCTTTTGTTTGTAGAAATTAGTAACTTGTATGACAGATGAAGTATAAGTCCGTTTTAGGAACCATATACAATTACTCTCACTATTGATGGACTTTTTTATATTTAATAACTTTTTCTAACCTTTTGTTTGAGATAGATGGAATGACCTATCATTCTATCGCATGATCTACTGACGCTTCACAAATGACAAATTCAACTTCATTTCTTTAATATATGAAGTGGGAATTTGTTCAAGGAATGAACAATGGTGATATTGTACCAAAATCAAGTAAGTATTTCTTTTAATTCAACAATTCTTCAACATTAGGGAAATGATCTTGAAAACTGAAAAATGTTGTCCTGGTGTCTTTATATTCAATGAATCAGATTGTACCTTAAATCATCAAAAATTTATGGCTTTGTGATTGTTAGATTTTTCTTAGCCATGTTCTCTACCACTCTCCATTAGAACATGATGGTTAGATTTTTCTTCCATATCCATATTTTCATTTATATTCTTCTATGTGGAAACCCAGGGATGAGTTAATTTGGGTAACAGTTACATTTCATACTTTTTTTAAAGTTATGTTTTGGTATTCCTTTTCACGATGTGGGTTTCTATGAAAGAAACATTCAAGTAGTAATCCATTTATAACCCCCAACAAATTTTGAGGGTGAAATTCATTTTAAGTGGGGTAGAATGTAACACCCAAAGATTTTATGAGAAATATATCCTTTTTAATTTAATTGATGTCTTGTGTTGTACGCTACACCAAGATTAGCTTGCGCAATACGCAACACCGCATTAGCTTACAATATACCCAAATACTATTCTAGACTTGTGTTTCACACTAGAGAAACCTTCCTCAATAGCATGTGTTGTATGGAATACCGAGTTTCACTAAATGAGATATTATTATAATATTATTATGAACTAGCTGTTATGAATAGTAATACCCACTTTTTGAAATTTTATAAATTTTATCTTTTAAAATGCATTTAATTTTTGGATTCGGAATATCAAAATTAGCCTAGGGTGAATTTTTGGTATTTTCGGAAAACTTTCAATTTTTGATGATTAGTGAAAAAACTGGGTTACTATTTAAAAACCAAATTTTTATTTAAATAATTATATATTTTATTAAATTTATTTTAGGTAAAAATTGATACATAATACCTATATAATTTTAGTGTAATTCAATGGAGTAATTTTATAATAATTTTAGATATATAAAAATTTTATTGAACTTTTCACCGTCTTTTACCTACCTTCTAGGAGCTTTTTGCAGACATATATAAAACAAATTTTACCTCTTCTGTGAGTGTAATTTTGAAAATCCAAGAGAAACAATGAATATCAAGGAGTAAAATGTAGTTCAATAAGATAACAATAATTTTTGGTGAATAGTAACTTTTTACTTTTATTTACCAGCGTTAAAAGTAAATAGGGTAATTAAGGGTAAAAAATTATATAATTATTAACATAACACATGTCATAATTCTATTGGATAAGTATAATTCTTCAAAAAAAACCTTAGGAATATAATGTTATCATTTTGGTCCACTTGGATTAGATTAGGACGTTTATTATTATTTAATTCAAATAAGAGTTAAAAGAGTTAAAATCAAAGTTTAATAAAGAAAACATTTTTAATATAGGGTTATACAAAAGATAAATTCGACTATAAATATTCATTAGAAATCTAAAAATATTTCCTACGTAATGGTATTTTATTTATAATTTTTTTACATTAAATAATATTATTTATTTAGGACACAATGATGATGCAGTAATTACTTTATTAATTAAATATTAACATAATTGATGTTATAAATACCCAAATAAATGTCATTTGAGAATTTTTATGAATTAAACTAATTTTCTAGGTTAATAAGACATGTTATTATTGATTCAATTAACTTTGTTCTATCTAATCATGATGTTATGATTTTCACAAAAAAATCAATTACAAAATAGTGTCAAAATTGACATAAAATAGTTTTTAAAACAAATATTATATTATTAATTGTTATTATATTCATAAAAATCTAAGAATCAGAAAAATGACTTATATAAGGTTATATATATTAATAATGAACCAATTGGGGTTCTCTTGGCTTGTTATAGTTAGTTTATTAACCAAATAATGTAAGAAAACAAGAGGACATGGTAATGGTTAAATTATTTAACTTAGTGTTAAATCTAAATGATAAGGTTAAAATAGTAACCTAAACTTTTCTAAAACCTATTGGATGAGAGTATTTAGACCCATACCCACTTTAGATTCTTAATAAATCAATTTAGAGCTATTATAAACCAAATTTGACTTTATTAGAAAATAATATTTTATGTTTTTCTAAAAGTGACCCTCTCCTCCCTTATAAAAGGGAACCTCCTCCCTCTCCTCTTTACATAATTGTGAGCCTTAAAGCTCAGCCAAATCCAGACCATTTCCCTTCTCAACATCCCTAGAAACATAGTAGTGGTTTTGGTCTTCTCAAATGACCAACTCTATTACCTTACGAGGAAGGTTAAAGGAGGAACGTCGAGGAAGAGGTAATCTCTTCTACCGATTCTTTCAACTTTATTCCTAATTGTACTTCCTATTATTTATTTGTTTCTTTATAAATTAATTACATTAGAATCAATCATATACTGATATTTTATTATAAATATTAAACAACCCTATTTCACCTTCTATCCATCCTACGGAAAATGAAATCATCGCGTGTGAGTACGTACAAAATACCGTCTCCACACCGTGGTGTAATCTGTTTTCCACCACCACTATACATGGATGGGTATAATAGTGAAAATAATAACTCTGTATATGATTATTATAAAATGATACTAATTCTGAGATATTCTACCATCCATTCCAAGACCATTCAATAATTATCGGAACTATATCATCGCACATGCGTACATATGGATTACCATCTCTACGACGCGATGAGATTTATTCTCCATGTTAACCATTCAAGAATAATAATAAAGTATATATAAGGAATATTAATGAAATATATGAAATTATAAAGCTACTGGATTTATGTATATATATATATATATATGTCATCAACTTACTTCCATTCATGTAAATAATGAATGGAAATCAGTGCTCATGTGTACGTACGGCCTACCGTCTCCATGAATGGTGTGTTTCCTTTCATTTATCTATCTATTATATATATATATACTGAATATATATTGTATATAAATAATTTTTTACATTCTGGAAGTATGTAAATCATGATATAATTAATAATAGTATCAAGAACAACAATTCCAGACACGTACGACAAATGAAAATTATATTACCCCAAACGTTGCATTAACATGGAATTTAAAAATGAACGGGAAATATAAATACCTAAGTGAACCATATATGATATAATAAATATTATTTTTGTTCTGTTACAAGTTTATAATATGTTTAAACCCACTATACTGGAGTCTCGGACACTTATGGAAGAAATTGGACATAAGGTAAGGGATATTTCCCCTCACTTTTATTTCTGTGAGACATATGTCTTAATCAACAACTATTTATTTAGTATGGTGTTTAAACATCCCATGAGAGTCTTATGACTTTTATTATTAAGGATATGATATTTACATATGCATGTAATTTTCCACCAATTATAAATGGTAAGGGGTAACTTTTTCAATCAAGTTTTTATCTAATATTGTTTATTGATAATTATTTACTGGGGTTATATTTATCATCCATGTCCCTATTTTCTAAAAATGGTTTCATGTATGTTTAATGTAATTTTTACCCTCTTTTTTACTTTTACTACATGGTATGTAAGGAATATTTCTTTTGTTTACCATACAAGGTACTTTTTTATTTTTCTGTAAAATGTACGAGAAGAATGTTTTTTTAACTTATACGGCATGAACTGATTTTTAATGTTTTATAACGCCATATTTTCATGAAGCATACACTACAATATTTCATTGTTATTTTCAATAAAATCATTTTCTTTTAAAATTGAATGGAATTTTTTGAAAAGAAAATTATTTTTAAGGAGAAAGGATATTTTCCTCAAGAATTCTTTTCAAGTGTTTTATCAAAACAATTTTCCTTCTAAGATGACATTATTTTATATGTGTATGTTTCAAGTGTACTATCTCTATGATTTACATGGTTTAACATTTCTTATGATGAAATGATATCCATTTGTTTTATATGGATTATTTTATGATGGGATGATGTTGATGAAACCCATTTTCATTCTTTGGATTATGATGAATGATTTATGTTTACGTTTCAGCACAATTAAGAATGATTTCATTATGAGATGAGTGGGACCTATATCTCCCTCTAATGAATAGGGTAAAGATTTATATCTCATGAGATAGACCTGGTTGGAATTTTAAGTTAATCTGGATTAGTAATACAGGACTGGAACGGGGAGTGAACTCGATTAAGAAAGGTACTTTGTCCACTTAGATGGTTTTGGCAGCAATGTCCTTGCTACTATGGAAATCATATCAAGTTATTAATGGATTTCACAATTAGATGTTTTATTCTCATTATATTTATCATGATTGATGTTCATTTATTATTTATGACTTACTTACTTCCAAGATTTATGTCATTGCTCACTATTTTGATGTTTATATTTTATGTTCAAGTTTTTTCATTCAAATGTTTATGGCTTGTTATATGTTCTCTATTTTTACCCTTACCGAGAATTTGAGCTCACCCTTTTTATGTTTTCTTTTCCCCAGGATATAAATAAATGTTTTAGGTAAGAAAAAAATAGGGGAAGATCTTTATGGGATATGTTGAAGATCTTTCCCCAAGATTAGAAGATTATGTTCCATGTTTCCAAAGACACTAAACTATTAAGGTTTTTGGTGTCTGTTTTTGTTATGTATTAAGTATTATGAAAATGTAATGTATTGTCAATGTACATCAATTTTGGGGTCTCTACAGGAAACATATTACTGATACATTAAACATGATTAAGGAATAGTTATTATACATAAAACTAATAATTAATTAGGATATATTTTTGTTATTAAACATGTAAATTTATAAAAATAATATTTGATTTAAATAGATAATGGAGTGTAAATGAATAGAATTTATAAATTAAGAAGTTCCCATTAATTGAGATTTCTTATCAGCATGAACTGACAATGGAACCTTTTAAGATATGTATTTCCCCATAAAAGTATGATAAAATAATCATGATATATAATTTTAAAGATGATAAAAATAAAATATATGATGTATATACAAAAATAATGTAACACATTGGTGTAAAGATATAGAAAACCTAACTTAATGGTAATTTGATTGTTCAAAGATATCCCGTAGCATATGTCCCAATGATTTCTGAACATTCACTTAATATCCTAGATAATAAAATTATATTTTTTAATAATTTAATATATTACCATATCAACATATATTTGATTTATTATATTTTTATTAAGTTCATTTTTGGCCCTTCAATTAGTTATAATGTTTAATATTGTTGTTTTGGGAGTTTATGTTTCATGGTTTCATAGTCAGTTCCCTTGAGTTGAATTATGGGAGTTCTTTTAAAATTGGTGAAAAACTCCATAAGTTGAAAAAAGGGTTTTATTACATTTCCACACTTTTAGATCTTCCATATATAATATTATTATTCAGATATGAAAATGATTCAATATATAAAACGTTAATGAAAATGATTTGTTTATTTTGGTGGAATTTATGACCATTAAAATCTAGTATCATTTTATTTAGATTTTTTTTATATATTTGTTATAGAAAATGAAAATATTTATAATTTATGTATTATAATATTATTTAAAAATAATAATTCTGTTATGACTATCCGTGAAGGTGGTAATTAGATACAAAAACTCATTATCCCTGAAGGTGGTGATTAGACACATTGTAGACAATGTTTTCATATTAGAATAAATGAATAATATAATGTACTTGATAATGGAAAATAAATTTAAAAAATTAAATTCATGTATATATATGATATTGGAGTTATCATGCAGTATTAGATATTGAAGGAGATGGTAAGGTAGAATAATGAAATAATTTAAAAGAGAAAGGATTATTTTATCTCGACAATATCACCTCATTAGGAATCTCCAAAATACACTTGGTTGTGTCCTTTCGTTCAAACCAGAGAGTCTTGGAAATGGATTAGAGTTATGGTAAGTGAAATGGGCATAAATTAGAATATCTACAAGGATTAGTAAGTTTGAGTAAAATGGGTGGTATTAATAAGATAAGAGAGGGGTGTTTTTTGATTATATTATTCATTTGTTTATTATTTTGGTTCGGGAAAATAAATAGTATGGATTCCTATGAATACACACATTAATTTTTTTTTCAGAGTTTGACGTAATGGTTGCATAAGTCATCCATCTATCATATATGACTCAATAATTTTTGTATATTTTAAATAACAAAAATTATCATATTTCACCATTCACAAAAAATTCAAAAATATTTGAAAAATTTCAATATTCACCCTAACCTTTTTTTGACATCTAGATTTTAAAAAAGAAGTGTCTTTTACGAATAATGATTTCAAAATTGTAATTTTTTCTAAATGATTATTTATTCACAAAATATTTTATAACATTATTAATGATTTCTTAACACAATAAAAATTTAATTTAGGTATCATAAAATCATATTTACATTATAATAAAACAACATATTAATAAATTAATCTATTTTATGAAAATAAATTTTCATTGAAGTGATTATATTAATCTTAAAATTGTAAACAAACATTTGTGTTTCACAAAAATAAAATCACATAATTTATATTTTTTTTAAAAAATTCATTACCTATTCCATGATATAAATATAAAATAATTTCAATTATATGATAACTAACATTTATTTACACTTTAATATGAGAGGTTACTATTATAATAGATAGATAACTATTACTAATGGTCACATTAATATTCTAATGGTCAGATTTTTGACATTCATAGTGGTTTACAACTTCGTATAAAAACAACTTAATCTATTCATAAATAACTTATATTTCCCTCAAAGGTTATATGTATTTTCATCATTGAAATATATATTTTATTTTTAACGTTGTGTTTTATTTCTAAATAAATTTTCATCAGTTCTGTCATTGTAGTGGATCGAAGATTTCCAAAATTTCATATTCTTATTAGCTTATTTTGTATTTTTTGTCCCTCTATAATATGTTTCATTGTTATGGTTTTATATTATTTCTGATGTTCCATTATTAATTTATCATTATAATGTTTTTAGGTTCTCTATGTGATGTATGTTATTTTTTATACTTGAAAAATTTTTACGAAAAAATTATATTGAAAATTTAATGGGACATTAAATTATCCCCCAGTATGAAATTTCGATCTCAAAATTTCATTTTACACACTATGGTGTAAAAGGTGAAGGTATATATCCTTCACCACTTCTTCTAGTTCAGTGTTTCATCGTCATGTTTATGGTTCCTCCATCCTACATTGACTAGGTGTACAGCCCAATATCATAACCAGATGGTCCTTCTAAGAGGGATCATTTCCCAGCTATATCACCCTTGAATTTAGTGCATGTGTGGGATCTAGTACGTACTTATTTGGGAGTGATACATGGAATAAATCATGAACATGAGACATAGTTTTAGAGAGTTCTAGTTGATATGGCATAGATCATATTTGATCAAGAATCTCAATGTGACTGATGTACCTAGAACATAACATTGCTTTCATACCAAATCTCATGACCCAATTCCATGGATATATTTGGTGGAACTCTTTTTCACTAACCTTATAATATAAGTCCCATTAAAATATATCTTCATAATTTTTTTAAATTTTGTATTATTTGAATTTCTACTAACTTATTTTCACTTTTTATACAATTAGATCGACCATTTAAGGCCTCACCATCTTACGTTCACTAAATTCATCCCATCATGAATATGTTCTAAAAACTTTCCCATAAATTTATTTATATAGGGACATTTGGATAATTGAATAGAAATTAATTTTGAATGATAACTCGACCTGTGGTAGATGTTGGTCCCATTGTCATTTTATATCTAGAAAACATACTCTCAAAATATCTTTTAATGTGAAAATAGTCCACTCAAATTTCACATAAGTTTGTGGATGAAAATATACACATACTTTCTTATCAGTGTTTATATCATGTTGGAGGATTTTTCATATCATGGATGGAAATATCAATTCTTTATTAGATATAATCAATAATGGTACACCATGAAGACTCAAAACACATATGATGTATAATCATGAAAGTTGATTGAATGAGAAGTCCTCTAGAATTTCTAAAATCATTCATATCTTTTTATTATTTTCTATAATAACCCATATAGATATATTTGATCTATAGGTCTTTATAAGTCATGTGATAATTCCTATAGTGATTTTTTGCAAATTCAATGTTAGTATGGGTAATTGTTTTCTAACATACCAGGAACATTGATGTATATTCAGTGATATCATTTTTTTCATTTCCCAATAATATGGATCTCGATGATATTGATACATCTTTGTTCTCCATGGTTGAGTACAGAAGGTTTATATATGTTCATAACTCATAATATTTTTTTATCTTAGTATTTTAAGGTACAGATAGATGTTATTGATATATTATGACTCCTTACACATCAAATTTGAAGTCAAATCATTTCTCCTATATTACAGCTTCCATTTTATGAATTTACACATTGTGTCCTTTCACATCATATTTTTATCTAGAAGTGATGGTTAAGGAATTATTTTAGAAGTAATTAATTATTTTCCATCCATAATGATTCCCTTGTCTATTTTTTCATGTTTAATAAGATTCATTGATTAAATTTTTGGATGCTTTCTACTTATAGAATCGTCCATTTTTTTCCAGGATACAACTAGATTGAGTTGGAAAAATCCATGATGATATTTAACCATCTTCACTAGAATATATTAATAAAATTCTATTTGAATATATACTTTAGCCTCTTGTGATCTGTTAATATCTCACACTTCACTTTATAAAGATAATGAATCTTGATTTTCAACATGAAGATAAAAGTTTCAATCTATAGATCATTTATCGGATAGTTTTACTCATGAACATTGAATATAATTTAAGTGTATAATGTAACATTATTATTTTTCATCATTATATATCCTACATCCTTATTTGAATCATTTTTTTATACCACAAATAGTTCCACACTTATCGGTTGTGTAAGTATTGATGTAGTGATAAACTTAATTTTAAACTCTTTAAAGCATTATTCACATTAAATAGTCCATTAAAACTTTAATCCATTATGAGTAAGCATTTTTAGTGGGTTTTAAAAACATGATTTGTTCTTTACAGAACATTCGTTCGACAAAGATAGTCCAAGGAGACTTCTGTTCTCCATTGTAGATGTTGTAATGTTCAACTTTTCGATTAACCTTTTCTTCGAAGGGACCATAGATATAACATTTTTTGTGATAATATGACCATTGAATTATAATTACTTGTTACAAGACACACATTTGATATAATTTTCATACATTTTGTCTCTTTGCAATATCATTAGTATTGTATTCAAATTCTACTTATTCTCCTCCTCTCTTTTTGGTATAGGTCACACTATAATCAATGAATACTACTACAAAATTTTCATGTTAATCTTATAAGAATATTTTTGTTATGTCCTTGAATATTTATATATAATTAGCGAGTCCAATGTTATTCAATATCAACTCATAGTCTCCATATATTTTTTTATGTTTAGTCTTTGGAATTTATTTATTCTTCCCCTTTAATTGATGATAAATCAAAAAATGGTCCACCTTACTGAAATACATTGTCCAAGGTATGGAGAAAACATTCCATATATTGGTGTAAGGGGACTATTTTTATTTATCTTGATTTTGGTGAGATCACATGATTCAATGAATAGGCACATTGATCCATCCTTCTTCTTCATGAAGAGAACCGGGGCACCCCATGGGGAAGAACTCCAGTGTATTAAACCCTTGTCTAGATTACCTTGTAACTACTTATTCTGTTCCACTAACTCAGTGATCTCCATTCTGTAAGGAGCCTTATATATAGTGAGATACCCATGTATAATAACAATTGAGAAATCAACCTCTCATATAGAAGTAAAACCGTGGAATTCATCACGGAACACATCAGTTTAGGCCCTCATAATGTGCATGTATTCAATAATGACACTCTATTTATCTCAATAATTTAAGCTAGATATGATTTCTTAAAACTAAATAATATCCACAATTGAGATGATGATTTGGAAGGATATTCATAATCTTAAGTACACATGTATTGAATTATAGGATGCCTCAAGATATGAGGAGTGATCTACCTTTCTTGATTGTGGGAGTTGGCTTTATATATATATATCCAGTCCAAGACGAATCTATATCAAAACTACAAAAATGGATGTAAGAAGATATTTTTATGTTGTTTAATTTCACAAATATTAACCTGGCTATTTTTATATACATTGGATTAAATAATTTTACCATTTTTGGTTCTTTCTTATTACTGACCCTCTATATTTTGAGGTGTAGCTTGAATAATCATACTAAACATAAAATATATGAAATAATGTATATAATAATAGAAAAATAGTTTGTTTTATATTAATTAATGAATAATAAGTGTACCTATGATAGACCTCAGTATTAGTGATGTCATACCCCTTCGTTAATGCCTTGGATGTTTTTGTTTTTAATTACCTTCGACAACCCTTGGCTTAGGGAATTAGTTAGTATAATACCTATGTTCCTTGAAGTTGAAGCACTACACTATAGTATGAGTGTAGATCAAATCGTTCCATTCTTCTAAAAAATTTGTGTCATTATTAATATCCCTTTAGAAAAAATTACCCTAATTTAACACTCTATGATATTTTAAGAATCGCTTGGTTCCCTTCAGACAATTCATGGGATGCTTCTTCCCACACATTTCCCTTGTGGGGTGTTGGGTTTTCCTTCCTCTATGGATTTTATTTTTCGATATTCCAATATAAAATTCCATTTTATACTTTTTATCTCTATTTCCATAACACCTCTGAGAGTCTACAGTATATATTTCAACATTAAGGTCATAATGTGCAATATCCTCGTAGCCTTAAATGTCTTGAATCACCAAAATATTTTCATGAACTCTACTATAGTTCACCAAAGAAGAGATCCAATTTAATTTACATGTTCATGAAAAATCCATAGGTGTATCATGAAATCATAGTATTTTTTTCGTCATAATAATTTTAAGGCCCCGACCTTAAACATTATGAAATCATGAATTAAGATAACAATTAACATTAAGGATATTTTCCGGGTCACAATTTTAGATAATTAGTCAGTAAATATTACATTACATTTCAAAAATTAAATAGTAGGAATTTTTAATCTATCCAAATTTGTTCACATTAATAAAACTCCTCAAATAAAACGAGATTTATTTTCATGATATAAAACATCTTGAATTATTATTTTCTCTTACCCTTCGTTATACCATGTGAAAAACATTTCAAAAAACATTGGATGTGAAAAATGCTGATTAAGGGTTATAAAACAACGAAAGAACACATAAGTCCATCAATGCATATAAATCAATGAAAAAATACATTTAAATAATTATCATTCCACACAAATTCATATGTTTTATGAATAACACATGGAAATCTCAAATCATGAAGTTAACTTGTGGCATTAATAACATACTAACATTATAGCTTTCACATATACATAGGTAGATACATTTTTAAAACCCATCGTAGTATATTCCCTAAATTCCTAGGTATAATCATTAACATTTATATAATTCATGTTACCCAATGCAATAGAGAACTATCTCGGGCTCACCCGCCCTAGTTTTATCATAGAACCACCTGTATAAGTAAAAAATTCCCAAGGACACTAACATTTTCATAACACTTAAAACAAACATAAAGGGAAGATAACAATTCCAAATATTATTCAAAATATATTATTTCAAGATATTGAAATAATCAATCCATTCTCAAAACTATTTTTAATAACAAAATATATAAATAGAGTATATGATATTTATTTTACATTTAAAAACACAGCTACTTGTAGAGGAAGACAAATATCAAATAATTCACACGACGGTGGAAATGTCGTTGTCATCTCATCCGTTAAAAAGAAACATTACCTTTTTCATTTAGTAAAACTCTATGTAGAACAAGATTCCCTTTACATGACATGAAAATTCAAAGGGGTTTATACACCACATAAAATAATGTCGTGTAGAAATCAAGATATGCCTTTATGAATGGAGATTGAGACGAAGTCCCTTTCAACGATCATATAATAACATTAAGGATAAATAAATGACAAAATTATGTGTGAAAAACATAAATACCTCCAATATAAGTGGATATTAAGATTAAAACAATAAGAGGTCGTTCACACATATTCATCACACCACATAATCAAAAAGTAGACGTTTAACCCAAAGAATAGAAATTGGCTTCAGAAGTTCCCTTACCTCGTATCTGACTAGACAAATTCATTATTTAATCTCCTAAATAACTATATAATGTTAATTTTTACTTTCTAATGAACCTTTTATCATGTTTATTATTGATATTATATCACTTATTACCACATTATAAACTTCAATAAATCATTTAAGTTAATAACTATTGTTTTTTCGACATTTGGTACTTGATTCAAAAATTTACTTCTTATAATTACATGTTGTCTATGTGGAAAAACATGAATTATATATAGAATAATATTACTGATATAGATTCATATATATCATATATATTCAGTATATATATGTATTTATAACAGTATAAAACATTTGGAGATAAGAAGTGAAATGCCCCGTTCAAGGAGACGGTAAGTCGTATGTACGCATGAATTCAACATTCATTTCTATTTGGTATTTAACGGATTGAAAACATAATTATAAATAGTAATATTATAATTCCAGTAAAATATCATATATAATTTCATTAAATCCATCCTTTATACATTCCACCTATGGAATTAATTAGTCATATCACTTTGAGGGGCGGTAGTCTACACATCTTCAAATTATATTATCGTATTTACCAATTTTGGAAACCATAAAAGAATTATATAAATTAAAAATAGATAAGCATAGAAAAATATAAATATATTATATATCACATATAAATAAAGTTCCATCATAATGGCCACCATGAGAGGCGGTAAAAGATAATTGAGTAATCATAGTATCGCGAGGCTTTAGTTCACAGTCTGCAAAAACAGTATGTCCATATCTATTTTATGGAGGTGTGGAGATGTTTAGTTTGAATTAATCCCATAAAACATCATATAATATTTAGGATACTGGTTTTGTTATAATATAATGGAATAATGAGTGGTTAGGGGGTTGAATAAGGAAAATAAAAGAAAAGAACATGAGTGGTGATGTTACCTTTAAATCGAGTAACTCCATTTGGTATGAACCAAAAAGTCATTATTATAGTGAATTTTTCTTAGGGGAAGAGTTCTCAGAGAAATATAATGATGTTGAGAGCTTCATCTAGCAATGTTTGTATTATCCAGAGGGATTCCGAGGTGCAAGTAATGGAATTGAGGTTGTATCCTTTTATTAAAATGATGAGGGGCTCTTTAGGAGAGTTCAAAAGTATTATTTTATTATAAAATGAATTTTAGTTTCAAAAGGTCTAAAACTTATTTAATTTTAAGATATGTTACATGAAAGTCTAAATAAAATCATCCAATATTAATTGGAATGGTTTTGGAAATTTTTTAATCCTTAACGTCATGTTTAACTCTTTGTTAACATATTTAACTTTTACCATGTCCTCTAATATTTTTGTAATATATGGTTAATATATTTACCATAAACTTCCAAGAGATGAAAATTGGATCCAATATAACATTATTTAGGTCAATGGAATAATCATAGATTTTAATTACTATTTTATTATATAATTAAAATATTTAGTGTTTTAAAAACTCATTTTTGTCAATTTATGTATTATTCACATCAATAATTTTACAAAAATATATAACACATTCATTATTTTGAAAAACCTTCATTATTTACAATATAACAAGTCATTATTATTCGTAAAATTCTTGTATGGGATAAAATATTTCAAAATAAATTTATTTTAATATTTATAGTATCATTTATTTGAATCGTTTATTAATGAAGCAGTTACTGCATCAACATTGTGTCATATATAAAAATATTTATTTAATATATAAATATTATTAATAAAACACCATGATGTAGGAAATATAATTATATTAAAAATTAATATTTATATTCAAAGAAATTTCTTTTATAACCCCATATAGATTTATTTTACTAAAATATACATGCTTGTGTTATTTTTGTCCTTACTTTAAATTAGATAACAAAAAATGTAATTATCACTCCCATGTGGCTCCATGTTGTTCTAAAATCGGCCCCAGGATGCCCTTGGTCGGCCATATATCCTCTATTCATGTTAGAACAAGTGTTAGGGAGATTTAATATTTTTATAATATTATGTTTCACCATTATTTTCCAGATTTACCTTTTTACAATAGTAAATAAAATATTTACTGAAGTAAATATTCATAATGTCTAAGAATAGAACATACCTATATAAACAATTTGAACTTTCTGATTCCAAATATGGAATCTATTTTTCCAAATTCGAATCACAGTAGTTGTATAAATTAATATAAAATTAATCCCCATAGTCAAAACAAAAAAGCGTGTTTTTAAGAAGTAAAAAATATCAAAAGATTGAGGCTTGTATATATTCAATTTCAAAGTGAAATTACATACAATGACCATCATTGAATTATATTGTAAAAATATAATCTAATTACACATTAAAATAAATAAAAATAACAATATATATATATGAATATATTATATTAAAACACAGTTTTGAATTAAATGCAGTATTTTACACTATTTATAAAATATTATCTTCATCAGAAAAATACCAATAATTTACCCAAAGTAAATTTCTATGTATTTCTTATATATAAAATGTTTAATTTTTAAAATGGAACATTTAAAACTAACATAAACTAGATATAAAAGGCATTCTCCATCAAAAGCATGTAAAACCACATTTGAAAAATATTTGAGTATTTATGCTTAAAATTGGATTCTTTCTCATTTTAAGCCTCTAAATTTAGTGGGGTAAATGTAAAAAAATTTAAAAAACATGGGTAATCATATTTTATATAGTTATGTTAATTATGACAGATAAAAAGGATATACTATAACTATATTTTAAAATAATATTATATTATTATTTTTCTGTATGACTTAGCCTTGTGTGCAACATGAGATTTTGTACAAAATCATTGTTGCGTGTCGGGTATGCCATCGAACATAGCATCCCATTTAAAGTAAAATTAATATTTAATTCAATAATATTAACATATATAAAAATTTAGTATTCTTTATTTACCTACGATGTTACATCTATCCTCCTTTTTGGGAATTGCATCCTCATAATTATACAATTGAGCTCTAAAACATCATTAAAAGTCACATATAAAAAATGAGTCAACAAAACTATCACTTTAAATGACTTAAAGGGACGTACAATGGTCACAGAAGATAACAAAAATTAGGATACCATGTATGAAAACATGTATTTGGAGGAGAAACTAAGTGCCAGCTTTGGATGGAGAGTGATAGAAAACAAGAGTAAGGGAATATTAACAACAAGAAAACAAAAAACTTGTGATAGGTTAAAAGATCATTGATTCCCAAGTAGGAAACGTAAATGGAAAAAGTTTTTTTAAAAGTTCCCTTTCATAAAGTTAGAGAATTTATTTATGATAATGACTAATAACAAAAAGAAATATACATAAATTTCAAGTATAGATTCATCCTTTAAAAAGTTTCTACCAAATACTCATATTTTCCCCAAACAATGAGTATTCAAGATGACTTGGTCACACCTGATGTACTAAAAAAACTTCTTGAGAATCTCATAATAAAATAAATATGAACTATATATTTACCATATCTTTAGAAAATAACCAAAAATAAAATGGTTAGTACAAGATCAGATAATCCTGAAAAGGATAATCTTTTAAAAAAATAAATACTACTCTTAATGTCCAAAATTGAAAAAATAATTCCAAAAATTCTTCAATAAAAATTCTATAAACAATTATCCATTATGTCCATAAATATAATCCAAAATAAGATTAAAAACAAAAAATTAGAAGCATTTAATCAAATAGTCTTCCACAAAAATCATAACATTTATCTCAAAATATCATCAGTTACTCTTAATGTCTCATACTGAAAAGTATTTCACCTAATCTCACATTCTCTATGATAGGTTAATCAATTCGAAAAATAACCCAAATCACCATATGTCCCCAATAAAAATATTTTCTTCTACAAAATAATATTTCAAACATTACTCCTCAAATGAAATCCCATAATATTTTATTTTTTGTACGCATATAATGTTTCCAAAAGAGAAAATATATTCCGAAAAAACCATTATCAATTTATCACCAAATAATTTTTTTATACTAAGGATATAGATTTGATAGAACATAATACCCAAAATTAACATATTCATGATCAATATAATACTTTAAATTAAAAGAATCAGTTATACTAACCAACGTCTTCACACAATCCTATGGTAGGTGATAAATCCTAATCGCACTTTGGTTGTGGGTTTGATTCACCATTACATGATTTAACCTCAATGGTTATCCTGTTACTATCATTTTCATCCCAACACATAATTACCTATATATCGTAATTCATGAAGTCTTATGGACATTTCATTCCTCCATAAAATAACACTATTCTCCAAGAATTAACATCGTACCTTGATCATGGTTTCCACCTGGTTTCATCATCATCTTATTCACATAGATTTATGGTCCATGCATTGCAACAATGATTTATAGATCCTTAAAAATCACATGTTTCCTTTATCCAAATAAACCTCTTACAAGATGAGTCATATGGGTGTTCATAGAAAAATATTTTGAGAAAGTAATCATTTATGACATGTAATTTCCAATCATATGATAAAACATGATTTCTATAAAATAGTTTGACCGGGTTTGAGTTAAAACATTCAATACATGGTCCTTTTAAAATACCATAAGTTTGTGTTGAATGACTATAATTTAAAATATAATATAAATAGGTTGCACAAGGGTCTCCTTCTTCCGCACCTTTTTCAAAATCATAATATAAATTAAAATTTTGTGATAAAGTAAAATATATGAAAATGCGTTGATAGTATTTACATTTCTTGAATATATGGGAATATTGGGAAAATAGGATTTGATTGAATACAGCCCATGATCCAAGATGGTATCGATGTATATTCCCGGTGTTAGATATCTAGAACAATTTCTTTTAAGTGATTTGTACGTTATAAAATGTTTCAGAGTCATGTGGACATGAATTTTCAACCATTATTGCAAGAAAGTCATCAGGAAGGGATAAGAATATCGTTTGAGAACCTCCTACTTCCATTTGTAACAGACATTCCTTGATCTGAAAATGTTACAAAATAAGGATTTATCTTAAAGAGTATTCATATAGACTAACCATATGTTTAATGAAAAATCATAATTCATAAAGTTGTAGAGACTGACCTATGATACCAACAGTAAGGCCCCAACCTTTAAAATTTCATAATATTGAATGATGTTAATAATTCACGTTCAAGATCATTCAAGTTTATATTTTTAGAGAAAAATTACGTAACTATTACATTGCGTTTCCAAAATAACAATATAGACAATTATACTCTATACAACATTATTGACAATAATGAAACTCATTAAATAAAAAAAGAGTTAATTTCCTGTTATAAATTTTCTTGGATTCTTCCTTTCTCTTACCATTCCTTATAATCTCTGAATAAAATTTCAAAAACATGGAATGAACATAAAAATCGTCATAAGTGTTATAAAAAATGAAAGAAAACATCAGTCCATCATTACATAAAAATAAATGAAATTATACTTTTCAATATTTAACATACCACACAAAATAATAAGATTTATGAATAAAAAATGGAAATCATAAATCATAAAGGTAACTTGTGGCATCCATAAAATACTTACATTGTATCGTTCAAAGCTATGAAGGGAGTTACATTTGGAATACCCATCATAGTATATTACCTATATCTCTTAGGAGAAACATTAATGTTTACCTCCTCATGTTACCCAACGCATTGGAGAGCTATCTCGGGCTCTCCTGCTGTAGGTTTATCACAGAACCAACTATATACGTAAACAATTCCCAAGAACCACAATATATTCATAACACATAAAACAAGCATAAAGGAATTTTAACATTTATATATTTCAATCAAAATATATCATTTCAATATGTTGAAATAATCAATCCATTTTCAAATCCATATTCAATACAAAAATACCCAAAAAAGTATATGGTATTTATTTTCCTTTTAGAAACAATACAGCTTGTAGAGGAAGCCAAATATCAAATAATTCTTTTGGTGGCGGAAAGGTCATTGTCACTGAGTACATTAAAAAGAAACATTCCTTTTGTCATTTAGTAAAAGTCTACAAATAAAAAAATATTCCCTTCCAATGAAATGAAAAGTCAATGGGGTTTATACACCATATAAAATAAATTGATGTAGAAATCAAAATATGCCACAATGAAAGATGATTAAGACGAAGTCCCTTACAAAGATCATATAATTACATTAAAGATAAATTATTGACATAATTATGTTTCAATAACACAAATATACCTAAGATAATTGTATATTATGTGTAAAACAAGATGTTTTCATTCACACATATTCAAAGCACCAGATAATCAAGATGTATAAGTTGATTCCAAAGAATGGAAAATGGGTTAAGAAGTTCCCTAATCTCATGTCAGACATGACTTGTTCATTCTTTTATCTCATGAATAATAAAATAATGTTAATTTATACTTTTTTAATCACCTTTTTTATGTTTATTATTTATATATTATATCACTAATTACCACATAATTGACATTAAAAATAATTTAAGTTAATAACAGTCATTTTGTCTATATTTGGTACTTGAGTCAAAAATGAACGTCTTATTATTACAACATGTCTATGTGGTCAAAAGTAAATTATCTCAAGAATGATATTATTGATTTAGATATCACATATATTATATATATTCCGTATATATATGTATTTATAATAGTATATAACCTTTAGATATAAGAAATGAAATGCACTGTTCATAGAGACAGTAAGTCGTACATATGCATAAACACTAATTTCATTTATATAATATATTTAATGGAATAAAAACATAATTATGTGTAGGTTTATTATAATTCCATTATAATATCATATATAATTTCCTTAAAACCATCCTTTATACATTCCACGTATGGCATGAACAAGTCATATCACTTTGAGGGGGGGGGTAGTGTGCACCTCCTCAAATGAAATTATCATATTTACCCATTATGAAAACCATAACAGAATGATATAAATTAAAAATACATAATCATAGAGACAATATAAATATATTATATATCACATATAAATAATGTTCTATCATAATAGCCACCATGAGAGATGGTAAAAGATAAATGAACAATCATCGTTTCGTGAGGCAGTAATTTATCGTCCCGAGAAACAGTATGTTTGTATCCATTGGATGGAGGTTTGTGGATATGTAGTTATAATTATTATCATCACAACATCAAAGAATATTGAGTATATAGGTTTTGTTATAAAATAAATAATAAAGAAATTTTAGGGGGTTGGAGAAGGAAAATAAAAGAAAAGAACTTGAGAGAAGACATTACCTTTAAATCAGGTAACTCCCATTAGATTGAACCAAAAGAACTAATTGAATTGCCTTCTTCCTAGGGGAAGGATTCTATGAGGAAGATAGAGATGTTGGGATCTTTTTTGAGTAGAGTATGGATGATCCATTTGGCTTGAGATGTTAGAGTAATGGGCTAGAGGTGGTTTTCTTTTATAAGATGGAGGTGGGGTTCTTTAGGAATGTTTCAAAGTATTATTTTATTATAAAATGATTTTATTTTTAAAATGGTCCGAAACATATTTTATTCAAAAATAATTGATGTATTATTATAAATAAAATCATTGAATAATAATTGGATTGGTTTTGGATATTTATTATTATTTATCGTTTTGTTTAACACTTTGTTAACTTTTTAATCATTTACCATTCCCACTTTTATATTCATACTACATGGTTAATATATTTACTATAAAATTACTAAAGACCAAAATTTATCATATATTACATTTTTTAAGTAATTTTGCTAAATCATAGATTTTTATTATTATTGTGTCATTTAAAAAAATTAATTGTTTTAAAAACTCATTTATGTGATCTTATAAATTATTCATATCAAGACTTTTAAAAACTATAATAACTTGATTCCTTTGAAAAATATTTATTAATGGAAAGATAAGAAGTCTTTATTATATCTAAAATTCATGGATGGCATAAAAAGTTTAAAAAAAATATTTTAATATTTATAACATCATTTGTTTGAATCTTTCATTAATTAAGTAATTAATGCATAATAATTGTTTCATAATTTATATTATTTATTCAAAGTCTAGAAATTATAAATAAAATACCATGATGTAAGAAATCATTTTATCATCCAAAAAAATATTTATATTTGATTTTATCACTTATATAACCCTATATACAATTGTTTTACTTCAAGATATATGTTTATGTTATTTTTTAATTACATTAAATTAATTAATATAAACTGTCATTATCACTCCCATGTGGCACCATGGGATCCCAAAATTGATCTCTAGATGCCTTGGATCAGCCATATCTCATCCAATAGGGTTATGAAATTTGTAGGTGTATGTTAATATTATTATAATATTATTTTTCACGCTAATTTATTAGATTTACTCTTTAACCATGGTAAAAAATATATTTATTCAAATAAATATTCAAAATTCCTAAAAATAAAAGTTATATGTTTACCCAATTTGGACGTTCTGGTTGAAAATATGGAATTCATTTTTTCAAATTCAAAACATAGTAGTTTTATAAATTATTATAAAATTAATTATCATTGTAAAAAAAGCATGTTTTTTAGAAATAGTAATTATCAAAAGATTGAAACTTATTTATATTAAATTTCAAAGTGAAATTACTTCCAATGACCAAAATTGTATTATATTGTACAACTATATTCCAATTAAACTTTAAAACCAAAAAATAATAATCTAAGTTTCTAAATAAATTATATTTAAAGCCAGTTTTGAAATAAATGCAGTATTTTCACTACTTATAATAAATGAACTTTATCAAAAAAATACCAAATATGGACCCAAATAAAATTTTTGATGTCCCTCATATAAAGAATATGTTTATGTTTTCTCAAATGGAACATATTAAAGTAAAAAACAAAATTTAAAATGGGTTATCCATTAAAAGTTGGTAAAATGACCTTTTAAAAATATTTGGGTATTTATTCTTAAAATTGGATTCATTCTCATTTTATAATGCTGAATATTATTGGATAAATGTAAAAACATTTAAAAAACATGTCTAATAATACTGTAGTTAGGTTTGATTATTCCTGAAAATTCAATAGCAAGGCGTTAAAACCCATTTAAATTAATATTATATTATTATTTTTCAGTATGACTCAGCCTTGTGTGCAATAAGAGATTTAGAAAAATCACATTATTGTGTTTCGGGCATGCCATCGAACATAGAATCCCCAATTAAGTAAAATGAATATTTAACTCATAAATATTAATTAATATGAAGAGGTCATATTCCTTATTTACCTAGGATTTTATAATTCCCTATAAGATTCATCATCCTTTTTCTTCCAAATGAGGAACTCCTTTTCCATATTAAGATATAGAATTTTGGGAAAATATTTTTGAAAAAAAATTCAGGAGTTATTCTTATTCAATGGAATAAATTTCCTCCTTTGACCTTATGTTTTTGATCTGTGTCCACCACTATGCATCTTCCTCATCAAAATTTCAGATATCCAATATAACATTATATGCTTTTGAGTGTTGTAGAAAAAAGAATATATTCTCTATTGAGTTAATACATTGTTTCATGATAAGTGGATCAGAAGTTCCAAAAATGATATGAGGCATTGGTCACCCAAATGATTCCATGAAAAAATTATCTTTTATAGGTTAAGGAGGGAATTCAAGATAGTTTATGTTGTTATTTGATATCATGAATGAGTTTTTTCCGTACTATCATGATGTTTTCAGATCTTGTTTCAATTATATTTTTCATTTCAAAAGAGAAATAATCACATTTCCCATGGCACTAATTATTGGATCAGGTAATATTATTACCATACATTAACTATGATAATGTATGTACAATTATAGAGGATGGAATACATAATTAATTAGAATATAAAAGGAAACATTGAACTAAAATTATAAAATTATAAATGAAAAGTATATCCTAACTTAATATTCCTAGTGTTTTAATCACTGTTATCTATGGTGGTATAACTACCTATAGGTATTTACTAATGTTTTCTAGTCATGATACCCAAATATAATTACATAGTTCTCTGATACCATCTATAGAGACCATATCTATATACCCATATTATTACACAATCTTATGCCTAATTATTCATCACATACAATCCCTATATCGTAATGTTAGGTGTCATTAGAAGATTAAAGAAATTAATAGAAAACATGAAAGTAACCTATATGATATTTTATGTGGTGATATCCATTATCTATTTTTTCTCATACAACATTGTATGATAATATGGGGAATTACATAGACAAATGTGATGATCTAAAAACCCATCAAGGGAATAAGTATAGGAATAATGCATAATATATTAGTTATAAGGCATAATATGATAACATAAAAGGCATGATAGTTGGATGATAAAACTCGATCATAACACATAGAAAATGGAATAATGTGACCATGGTAACATATGAATATGGATTCAACACACAACATCACATAAATATTACTCAAGGAAAACAACTAAGAGTATATCACTTGATGGACAAAGTACATCATTGGATTAGGTTTAGTTCTTGATCTCACTCATGATGGCTGAAGATGAAAATTTTCTCAAGGAATTGGAGCTTTATATGGTCACACTGATAATAACATGTTCATTCGTATGTGTTCCCCATAAATTATCAATTATAAGGAATAATCAAAAGGGTTTCTGAAAGAAATAAATGTGCATTGTAATCACATCATAAGAACTAAAAATGGAAATATGATAATTTTTCCCATTATATATTAGATTTAAATCATATATAGAAAATCATAATTGGAAATAGTATTATATACTGTAAAATAATGACCAAATGATTTGAAAATATCTAAAAAGAGTGTTTACAAAATTATTGAATCGATCCTTTTTTGTTTTGTTTAAGAGAAAATATTAAAGATATATTAAATAAAGAAAACATATAATTTCATTTAGATAAAAGTATAAATTAACTAAAATATTTTTTCATGATGGAAGAATTGATTTTAGAAATATAAAGTTGGGTTAAAAATTATAATGGGGTGCACATGAAATGGGGTATTAAATTGTAATGTTACAACTAATCATGATAGCTTAAAGTGAAGAATTGGAAAGGGAACATTTTGAAATATGATTTTAATAATAAAATATGGATGAATTTATATCGATACATATGTTTAGAGTACATAAATATAATGTATAATATTTATATAACAATAATTAAGAAATAAAATTTTTTATTCCTTGATAAAATATATCCCAAATGTAATTTGACGGTTTGGAGAGATCACTTACCTTATGTACAAATGAGTTATGAAATTGTACTTAATGTTATAGATAATAAAATTAAAGTAGTTAATAATTTAATTAACAACCTATTAATAATATATATTATGCATTATAGTTTTATTAAGTTCATTTATATCCATTATGATGAGTAATAATGTTTAATTTTATGGTCTTGGAGAATTTGTTTCATGGTTTCATGGTTAGTTTAGTTCTGTTTAATTTTGGGAGTTCCTGTAAAACATAAAAAACAGCATTAGTATGGTAAAATTGTATAAATGTATTTATAAATTTCTAAATGGTCCCAATTTACAATTTTTATTAGATATTAGAAATAATAATTAGAAAAAATGTTAATGAAAAGTGATTAGTTTTATAAAATTGGTTTTACAACCATCTAGAATTAATAACATGTTATTTCATATAATGTCTATATGTAGATGAAGAGCATGAAACCAGTTAAAATTTAAAAATAATAACATTATTTAATCATAATAAATGTTTTATGAGAAGTATTTAAGCTGGAAATGAATAATTAAGATGCATCGTCCATGAAGTCGGTGAATCGACACATCACCGACAATGTTTTCATTTTAAGAATAAAAGAATAAGTGAAGAAACATGATGATGGATATTAAAATTAAATAGTTAAATTATAGAATATATATTATACTATAGTAATAATTTTTTTTATTTTGGATGTGAGGATTAGAAAAAATTAAAAGAGATTTTAAAAATAAAAATAATGATTTTAGCTCTTGAAAATCTTCCCCTAGATAACCTCCATAAGGAACATGGGTTTGGAATTCTATTGATTTAATTTGGTATTTTAGGTAGGGAGGATACTTGGGATAGGATTTGGGTATACTTTTTACTAACTAAAATCCTTGGATAGTGTGAGGAGATGGGATGGTGAGGGGTGATATTTATAGGGGTGGAAAGGGATGTTTTTTTGACCATTTTATTCATTTTATTATTATGTTGGATCAATAATATGAACATTGTTGATTCATATAAATAAATACAATAAATGGTTTAGTTTAGTTTAAAAAAAATTTAGTTACCTCATCCATACATCATTTATGACTCCATAATTCATGTATATATTTAATATAGAAAATTATTGTGTTTCATTATTGACAAAAAATTCAACCATTTTAAAAAAATACCCAAAATTCACCCTAACCATTAAGTGGTGTGAATATTTAAAGGCATTAAAACATTTTATTAAATTAATTTCTTATATTTGGGATATTTAATTTTTAATTAAAATCATATTATATTCAAAAAATATCAATTTCAATAATATTGCTAATTTTCTAACACTTTAAAAAATTAATTAAAGTCACATAAAATTATTTTATAATTATAATAAATAAAATTATTAATTTATGAATATATTTTAGGAAAATAAATTTTATTTTAAATTAACATACTAACAAAAAAATTATAAATAAACATTTACGTTTAAAAAAAATATCAACCCTTAATTTATCATTTTTAAAAATTATTTTCATATTCAATGTAATAAATATATAATAATTCCATCTGTATGATTCCAAAATTTTATTTATACATTCATAGGTGAGGTTACTATTCTACCGACTAGATTAATATAGCTAACTCTCGCAAAACTATACCAATGGTAAAATTTATAATGCTCATAAGGGATTACTACACCCAATATATACCTCAAGTTACGGTCATTAATTACTCATACATATTTCAATGGTAATATATACATTAATAATTTATTATTATCATTTTATTTATTTCTATATATTTCTTTATACATCTGATCATTATAGTGGATCAAAGAGATTCAATTTTTCCCAATAATGTTATCTTATTTCTATTTATTTTTCCACTATAATATTTTTTATTCTTATTAGTTTATTTACAGACTAATTTAGAATTCTTAGTATATGAGATTATTGTTTTTATTTAGTTCTCTTTGTGATGTATGTGCTTTATACTACATAAAGTAATTATAAAAAAGGAATTCTTGTTGATAATATTCCTAGTCCTTATAATGGTAATACTCTATAAGGATCGTTAAAAGGAATTATAAATTAGATATTGTTTTGATGAAGGTTTTTCATCCCATTATCAGGTCTAGAAATAGTTATTCGTGTGATTCATAGCTTGTAAAGAGTAATAAATTTGAGTTTTTCTGAGATGTATTATATATGGAGGATGTATCTTATTTTCCAGGTGATGAAGCGGCCCAGGGCCGAGCTCTCTATTTAGTGTCCAATTTATCTGCAAGATAAATTCAAACACTATATTCCAATAGGTTTCATTTAGACTTTCAATATCTTTGATTAGATGTGGGCTTATATTTTTTAGGATTTCATCACTATTTTACCTGATCCCTATGAAGTATCTGATTCTGTTTAGGCGATCATGAATAATTTGATGAATTTGGACCATTTTGTTGAGATATATGAGATAATTGATGTGAATCATAGTATGAATTGGTATATACGAGAAAATAGTTGCCATCATGTGGTGTCGAGGACCATCATTATTGTTCATGATCATTATTTTACCTCATTAGTATAAAGGGGGTTACACTATGCATTATACTACCACTTCTTCCTTAGTAATCCTTTCCACCAATAAATTTGATAGCCAAACACAATGATCCATCGAAATCTTATAGGATGACTTGAAGATATGTGTCTTGCAGATAAATGGGCCTTGTATGAATAATTTAACCTAAGATGATATTTACTAAAACAATATAAAGAATTAGTATATTTGAATGGAACCATTTTTGGAATTATACCGGCTATCCAGTCATTCTTGGTTGTCCTAGACTGATATTTGGGAGTCGGTAGTCCCTAGTCCTAATGTGGATAGAGAATAATATGGTATAAAAAATTTCAATGGAATATAATGGTGGTGAAATTTCATCATAATGTATATACTAATCATGTGTAGAGTTCCTTGGAGATTGAGGTTGGAGACCACATATTCTTATGGGTTTTGCCTCATAATGGGAAGTATAGGTTTGGGATAGGGAGTATGATTTATCACTGATTAAACATGTGTTTCTAGGTTTTATATATTGTTATTGAATAAGAATATTTTTAACACCATAAATATTACGGTATGATTTTTTTAAATTTATTTAATCACTTCCATAGTTTTCCATTAAAAAAACATTGAACATAAATGAACTATAAAAAAATATTATTTGACAATGATAATAATCAACAAGACATTGGAATGTATGGAATGAATGAGATTAACTATATTATGAAATTATTGTTTAAACATGTTTAATAAATTAATTCAATGGATACCAATTAATTATAAATAAAAAAATTGAACATAATGTATGTGTTTTCTTATAAGAAACTATATTTATTCCCACAAATAAATTTTTTATTTTTAAATTAAATTAATCACTATGAGTGAGAGATATTAAGAAACATTTTATGTTATTTATTCGTAAATATTTTTTTAATTTCATTCAATTTGGTTAATGGATTAAGATATAAATAAATCCAATTTTAAGTACAAATTTTATATTTTTTCTAAAGGACACTTTCCCACATATAAATGTAGCACATATTTTAAATATATGATTTGACACTTTAGTAAGTTTTATTTTAAAAACAAAATTCTTTTTTTTAATAGTGTATGTAGAAAATTATCTTATGGTTGGATTTTTGTAATTTTTTAAGAGAACTTTCATTTTTGATGAAAGATAAAAAAATATTCAATTTAAATTAAAAACATATTTATTAACTAATTTATTTATATTAATATATTATATATAAAATTGGTCACAAAGTATAATTATATCAGTTAAACATCAATAAAAAATATTTCTGTCATTGGTATCAATTTTACAATGAAACTGTATATAAAAGCATTTCAAAAATTCCACCTTTTCACATTAACTATCCTTCATTTTAATTTGTTCTGTGATATTAATTTTAAATCAATTTTTTCAAACTATATGAATTAAATTTTACAACAAATAATTCAATATTTAGAATCATATGGTTAAAATTTGTTTATTTCTTCAATTTAATTTTTCGACCATAAAAATGGTACTATTGTGAAAAACATTATTTACAGTGGTAAAGCTAAAAAATGATTCAAGTTTAATTTAAAATGGTAAATGTTAAAACATGTTAAAAATAAAAAATTTAATGGTTTTTTGATGTTTTTAATGGCCATAAATAGCATCTATAATATTAATTTCATGATAATTTTTTTTAAATTAATTTCACCTCAATGTGGTTGGATTTAAATATTATATAATTACTATTTTAGTCATTTAAAGTCAGCTATCCTCAAGTATAAATAAAACCCCTCACCACCCCATTTCTTACCAAAATGAATGAATCGCATAAAATACCTACCCAAACATCCACTCCTTACTCTCTTATGGTCATTATACTAAGGGTCTCACCAAAAGACGAAATGTAAGTTCCTCATGGGTCTCTCCAGTTGGTGATATTCAAGTGGTAATTTTCTCAATGTACCGATATTAATTTCATTTATTCATCTATTTTCTACACAACTCATTCATACATAATGAAATAATAATAAAATAATTATTTAAATAATTTAATTTTATGTTCCCCATGAAATATATTATACACAACACTGTTATTACCTCCTTTTATTCAATGAAATGAAACTATTGTCCATATCATGCCAGTTAATAAACTCAGTGAATAATGTATTTGTCTATTTTCCATTACTTTCCAAATTGATAGTAATTAAACTATTATTCATCTTAAATAAAATTTTATTCAATATAATAAAAATTATTTAATGTTGTTGAACAAAATTATAGACATAATATTAAATAATCCAATAATAGTTTGTAATGATTGTAAAATCACCAAATTAAACTAATAATTTATCTATATAATTTTATCAAATGATCATCCTCATGTAAGAAAGAAGAATAATAAGTGACAAAATTTAACCTACTATAAGTGATTTAAAAAAAATATCACATCAATTCTTGATTTTTATCTCAAAACGACATGAAAATCCTTAATTAGTCAAAAATGAACCGATCATGAAAATAGTGAAACGAACTCACCATAAATAATGAAAATAATGAATTATTATTAATAAATGGGTGTTAATATGTTATAAAAATATAATATATGGTATTATGAATTTTAGTATGGTTCTATAATGAATCAATAACATTATTTAAACCCTAATACACATGTCTATGTACACAAAACTATTGGGAAGCAAAAGGTAAGTATTTATCATCTCACTTCATTATTCTCTGAGACATATGCCTTATTCACCACATATTTCTCATGTGAGGTCTATATAATGACCTTTTAGATATAATATCATGAAAAAAATTTCTTATATTAATTAAATGTCTCATTTTTTAATTATAAAGTTTATCGGTCATAAGATTTGACTGATTATAATGTGGTAACAGATTTCTTAACCCAATTTTGATTCATTGGGTTAAAAATATATTATTTAATTATCTCATGATAAGTGAATGTTTAAAATGAATATTTATTACATTATTTTTTATTTAAAAATTTTAAGCGGATTTATTTTGAAAAAATATAAGTGATTATTATTTTTTAGTTCTCACATAAATGATATTAGATTTTTAATGGGAATTATTTTAAATAATATTTTCTTAGTTTCCCCTAAATCCTTTATTTTCACACATGACCATGTTTTCTAAAAAAATTATGAAATATATTTTTCTATTCTCCTATTATTTTTGATGGATTTTTAATCATGTTATACTTTTAATAAAATGGTATGAAATGATTTTTTTTGTTTTTAAACCATTGTTATTTGTGACTTTTCTAACAAAAATACTAAAAGAATATTTTCTTAACTTATATGGAATGAGAGGATTTTTCCATAATTATAACACCTTCAAGATGTGAATATTTATTTAAAATGTTTCAGTGTTATTTTCAATAAAATTATAATCCTTTAAAATTATGTGAAAACATAATAATCAAATGTTTTCCTAACAGAGAGGATATTTCACTTAATAATTATTTCTTCTGATCTCTCAAAACCATTTTCCATATAGGATTAAATTATTTTATATTACATAAGATATATTAGGGTTATTATTCTGTGGAATTATCCATATTCATTTATAATTGGTTTATGTTTATATTTATGAAAACTATTTCTTTTTCATTGGTTATGCTATGATGTTTTAGAAACCTATTTATTTTTATATATTCCGATATGATAAATGACATATTTTATTGTAACACAGAAATTTATGGTTGTCATTATGTGGTTTGTGTGACCTATATCTCCCTAAATTCATTAGGTAATGATACTATATATCAGGAGAAATACTTTATTAGAAAATTTATTAAACTCGGCTCATACATGACTACATTATGAAGTGAAACTAATTTAGTAAAGGACATTGTCCAACATGATAGTCTTGAGAGTGAAACTTGACTACTGTAATGGTTTGGGGAGTAAGTACAAACCACTACTATATTCATAGAAAATATCCTTGATTTTTATTGAAATTATTTTCTATGCTGTGTATACCATAATTCTATATTTTATGCCAAGTTATATAATAAGGAATCATGTTTGATGAATTTTTTTATTTATTATCTGACTTAAGATTATGATATTTGATATGAAGGGTTTCATTTTTAAAATTTATCTCCATATTATTATTCCACTATGTTTATGTAATGAATCATTTTTACCTTGTTTACCCTTATCGAGTATTTGATCTCACCCTTTTCTTATGTTTCATTTCAATAAGATTGGAAGAAATGTTATTTGTTCGACTTGTAAAAAAAGGTTCTAGTAACGAATGAATAAGTGAGAGGCAATATAGATTTTTATGAAATATTTGTTTTTAACATGTTTAAAAATACAATAAACCCATATGATTTTCCTGTATTATTTTATAATATTAAATTCCATGTATTTATATGTAATAAAAGAGTATTAAAAGAGAAGGTTGTTATAGTTGGTATTAACGAGAGGATTACTTAGCCATCAAAAACAACGATGAGAAACCCTTAGTAAGAACTCCATCATTGTGTCTAGGTTACAATCAATGACTGTTGGTAATTATCATAAATATCCTAATATTAGACCAATGGTTCCACATATTAAAATCTTATTAGTATTTTCCCATGAATATGTGTTCTCCTTGTATAATTATTACTGCTCAAACTATTAACTTTAGTTTTAGTAATTGGATGGGATATGAATAAACCATATTAATACATAATGCAGTGGAAAATAAAATGGTTTCATTCTTTATACCTTAATTTTATGGGATATATAATGAGAAATACTATTATTATACTCAAAAATATCTGAATCATGTTGTTCTTCCAATTTATCAAAGAAGAGAACTATGTTATATTGAGTCCTATATGAGAAAACCTACACCTTCATTCATTTAGCCTTATGTTCCTCTAGTTTATAAAAAGTGTATCAATAGAATTTGAAATTTTTATTCAATTATTCACTAATATGGATGTGAATAAGTTGTCATAGTTTTTTTATCAATAGTAAGGGGAGGAAGTTTAATGGTAAACTCATATAAAAAATATGTTCCAAGAAAAAGAAATTGAATCAATGTAATGGGAAGAGTGGGTATTCCACAAAAATTACATCCCTCTTATTCTACATATAAATTTTGAGATGGAATTTATTAAGTCGGAGAAAAAGAATGATCAATCCATTAGTATAGAGGTGGAAAATTTCACATGGATTTCATGGAATGCCTATAGTTTAATTAACATTCCATATGTAAAATTAACTCCTTATATGGTGGTTCAAAACTATGTCTTCTTTTGTATAATATATAAAAGAATTTAGTACCAACATAAATATTTATTGATGCACTCCCATGGTGGATAGATAAATAGTAGTTAACCTTCCAAATTATAATTTTAAATATAAAATAAAGCACATAATGAAAAGTAAATTATAAAACATAGAGAAAAGAGAATGATATTTCTGTTTTTCTTGAAGTTTGGAATGAAAGCGGGGGGGGGGGGCTGTCTAATGGGAACTACCAAATGTTCTGAGTGTGGATTGGACGACTACTAGGGAAATTATTGTCAAACTGATCATAGAAAAATTAGTTATTATTGTAAAAGGATAAAAAAAATATATTTATTATTCCACCCATACCCTTATTCTAAAAAACAATGACTACAGAAATTAATAATATAATTTCATAAATCCTATTTTTTTATGATTACCATCCTTAACCTACAGTAGAAAAAAATAATAATGATATTTATATTTACAATATGGTCTTCGAAAATGATGTTGTGAAATGATTGAGTTATTATGTATTATAAATAAAGACTAATGTGGTTGAAGTACTTTGATTGTACTATGTAATAATAAATAATATGAGGATTGTAACACTGTAGTGTTTCTATACAGATTTGTAATGATATGTTGAATAATTAAGATTGAATGTAAAAGTTATTTACTAGAAAGGTAATGTTTTTTAGAACACATTATAAAGTGAATTATATCAATTAATATATCCCGGACGAGGATTTAATAATGAGATAAAAAGTTTCTTTTAAAAAAAAATTGTATTTTATATTTTTGATTACCTCATAACTGATTAGTTATATTATGTCATGGTGTTTTATAGAGAACTTTTATTTATTTTTTCAATTTATGGTATGAGAAAAGAGTCTATTTTTGGAATCATAAAATTTTTCACTATTCATTTATGGTGATTATTGTTATTACCATGTTTCAATAAAATAACTGAAAATGATCTTTAAAAATTTTTTGTTTCAGAATTATATCAACATATAGATTTTAGTGGATTATTGATAAGTTGATTTTGGAAATTTTGTAACATTATTTCACAATTTTTTGGATTTTTATCTTTTAGAAGGTTCATAAGGGTAGTAATTTATGAATTTTTTTCTGTTGTACATTGGATATGGATTTAGAGATTAATGTATTAGTTATCCATATGCTGATTTATGCATATTTAATATCACCTGATATTAATATTAATAATGATGATTATTAGAGATAAAAGAAATGACATCTCATCTCATTATGGATCTTATGATCCACTAGTTATGTATGAATTATCTCTTCAACATTATTTGATGGAGTGAGAGATGACGTGGAAATTTTTCAAGGCACAACCAAATAATAATATTGTACTCATGATATGAAATCAAGTAAGTATAACTTTTCAAATGATTTTTTAAAAAAATCTTATCATTTTTTCATAATTTATAATGATATTAATAACATTTTTAAAATATATTTTGAATATATTTTTGTGGTAATTAACCTTCTAGTGACCATGTTATATATCATTCTACATCTTAAAATGGCTGTTAGAATTGTATACCATGTCCATGTTTTCACTTTCCACCAATTTTCTCCTAATCAGAATACTAGTTATGTGATGATTTTCATCTTTTACATTCCCTATTTTTAAAAGTTATTTTTAATTCACCAATTTTTTGATGTGGTTTTCAGAAAAAGGAAACATTCAAATATCCATATTTTATTTTTAATATGTCATTTCATATTTTGAGGAGGTAATTTATTTAAAATCATGATCATGTATGTATGGAAGCATACTGATTGAAGGTTCCACCAAATCAATCTCATGTTAAATATGTGTTCCATGTATCTCACCTGTGTAAGTACGTACTTAAAAAATCACAATTACTAAACATAGAAGTGATAAAAATGGGGAAATATATTTCTTATAATGAATATGTAGTATAGATATTTTATTATAGAGATATTTTTCAATGAAAAAATACCACTCACCTGGTTAAATATAATTAGTGAAACCACAAATTTGAGAATTTTATGTCAGAACAAATGGATCTGATAAGTCAGAGGTATCCTAATATAAATTTGTATTATTAAAAATTATATGGGATACATTCATTTTATGGGGGTCAGAATGTTACGTCCCACGATTTTATGGTATGTATTTTTTTTAAAAAAATAATCTCTTCAATAGATTACTTTGCACACAACACTGAGCTTGAAAAAACTCCAAAAGAATGTCATTTAATTGTGATTGTGATAACCTAGAAATTGTTATAGAAGTAATGAGTGAGATTAACTAATATATTATATTATAGTATAAATATCATTAAAAATCAATTAATTGTTTTCCGATTTATTATAAATGATAATAAATAACCCTATTGAACATAAAAAATGTGTTTTTTATAAAAACAATTCTACTTCCCCAAATGTATTTATAAAATAATATATTAAATTAATAACTATTATTACGATATTTAATTAGAATTTATATGTAATATATCAGTATTTTTTTAAAAGTCAAACAATTATTTTAATAGGATTAAGAATAGAAAAAATATTATTTCATGAATAAAATTATATATTTTTTCTATAGGCAGTTCGGAGGAATTTTGATGGCTCATCTATTTTAAATATAAATTTTTACAATTTTATAAGTTTTACTTGAAAATATAATTTTCAAATTTAAAATAATAATATCAAAAAAATTAGTGGTAAGTTTTTTGTTTTTTTGGAGAAGATTCAATTTTTAGGAATAGTGAAAATATACAAATTTTAATTGAAATCATTTTATTAACTAATTTATTTTTACAGACATTTATATTTTCAATCTGGTTTATGCTAAAATTAGCTCAATTATTCATATATAAGTTCAATTATGGTCACTAGAATCAATTTCACAATTAAATTTGATATAAAACATTTTAATCTTTTGAACATTTTGATTTAAAAACCCCACATTTGGATTGTGTATGCGGGTTTCATATTTAATCTAATTTATCAATTTTTTATATATTAAATTTGGTAAAATGGATTCCATATTTGGAATCATAAGTATAAATTAGTTTTTATGAACAATTTCTATTCCATACCTGAAAAAAATTTACCACCAAAAAAATATTATTTATTGCGATATAGGTAAATAATGATTCATATTAACGTTAAAATAGAAATGTCATAAAAGAATAAAAACAAAAAAATTTAATGGTTTATTTATGTTTTTGTTGAACATAACTATCCATTAAAATATTAATTTACAGGTAATTTTGTTGAAATTAATGCCACCTCAATGGGGTGGGCTTTAAATATAAAATAATCATTATTCTTATCACTTAAACCCACATCTCCTCATGTATAAATACTGACCATCATCAACCCATTTAGGAAAACAATCCTTGTATAACTTCAAATAACTTGTCAAACCTATCATCCAAACACTCTCTATGACCAAATGATTTTGGTCTAACCAAAACATCTAATTCAAGTTTCTCAATGGTCTCTTAAGGACATGATATTCAAGAGGTAATTTTCACAATGTACCTCTCCTAATTTAATATATTATTCTATTTTTTACCCCACATCCTTATTACATCGTGGTATACAAATTCCAGAATCATGTAAATAACTCAAATTTATATATATATATATATAATAATATATTTTATATACATCCATTTTATTACAGCCTCTTATTCAAATAAAGGAAAATATTGTTGAAATTATATAGGTTAATAGCCTCTACATCTAATGATTTTATTGTTTCCCAAAACCACCCACAAGGATGATAAGAAAATTATTTTTATAGATAAAAAATATTTTTCTCATTATATTTTATATTATTTAAATTTATATATCAAATATATATACATAATATTAAACAAAACAATACTAGTTTTTAATGGTCGTAAAACACCCAAATTAAACTAATCATTTATCATTATAGTTTTTTAAAAGAATCATCCACAAGTAAGAAATAGGAATGATATCAAAGGAAATTTTTAGTAATTTATGTTTTTAACATCATTTCATATCATTTATGGAGTTTAATATCAATTATACCTGAAAATACATAATTATACCCAAATGAACTGATCATGAAATCCCTGAAACAAACTCGCCAAAATTAATAAAAAAGCATCGAATATTGTTAATAAATTGGTGGTAATATGTAACTAAAATATCAAATAATGTATTATAAACATAAATATTTATCATTTTATTAATTATTAACATTATTTAAACCATTAAATAATATGTTTAAATAAGAAAAACTAAAGGGATGTGTGAATTATGGATTTCAAATCTCACTTTCTTCTTCTAGGTGATATATGCCTTATTTACCCCTTTTTTCATATGTCTCATGTATTTAATACCAATTAATATAAATTATATTTAAAAATATTATCTTAAAAATTATAAATTTAACTTTTTATAATTTTTACTTTTATTGGTCATAATATTTGACTGATTACAAATTGTTAAGGTATTTCTTGACCCAAATTCTATTCAAGGGCATGATAAAAGTATCTGTTAAATTATTTTTGACTATATTATTTTGAAATTTAAATTTATTTACATGTATTTATATAAAATACATGTAATATATATTATTTATTTTATTTGAGTTCAATGATATGATATTTATAGGGGACATTATTTTAAAAACAATTTTTTAAAATTTTCTCTTAAAATTATTTTTTTATTCGTTGTCCATGATTGATAAAACTGATTACAAAGATGTTTTTACTATTATAATATATTATTTAAATTATTTTTACTACTTTTAAACTTTTCACAAATTGCTTTGAAATGTTTATTTTTGTCTTTTTCTAAACGGGGTTCTTTATTGTTTTTCCTATAAAAATACGGAATAAATATTTTAGAAACTTATACAGAATGAGAAAATTACCTCACTGTTATAATATATTATGACAATATGATTAATTTATAATATTAAAATGTTATTTTCAGTGAATATAATTATTTTAAAATTCCCCATCATTTTAATAAAATGTTTGTCTTCATACCAGAAATGATTTTTTCATCAAGGATATTTCAAATGATCTATCAAAATTAATATCCATATATGATAACATTATTTGATGATACATTTATTAGTAATGTTCTTCACTAAAATTATCTATATTCATTTATTTTTGGATTGATATTATGTTTATAACATCCATTTCTTTCCATGGGTTATATTTTGGGAGTTTATAACATCTATTTCATTTTATTGATTCTAATGTGATAGAAAAATATTATTCTTCTGGAACAAATATATATGGTTTTTATTATTTGATTTGTGGTACCTATATCTCCCTATTGTTATATGGGTAAATATAATATATCTAATGTGATATACATGACATGAATGAGTATTGAACTTGGTTTAGACATTACTGAAAAAGGAAGTGAAACCAGTTCAGTAAGAGACATTTTCCACCATGAGAGTCTTGGGAGTGAACTTTGACTACTATGATGGTTTGGGGAGTTAACTTATTCCACTATAATAGTCATGGAAATGAGCCTTTAATACTAATAAAACTACTTTTTATGATTATTTATTTTCCATAATTCTATTTTTCATGCCATGTTATTCTTTTAGGATTAATTTTTTGTATAAATTATTATGATTTATTATAGGACTCGATATCATTATATTTTAGATAAAGGGTATGATATTTATATGTCATATTCAAACTATTTTACCATGATATATATTTTATGATTCATATTTCCCTTGTATTCCCTTACTCGGTATATGATCTAACCCATTTCTTATGTTTCTTTTCCCCTATATATGATGAAAGGTATTAGGTTTGACATGTAAAATGGTTCTAGTTATAAAGTAATAAGTGGGAGAGAATGAAGACATTTGATGAATAGGTTTGTTTTGTTTCTATGTTTCCAAAGTCACAAAGCCCATATGATCTGGTTGTGGTACTTTTGTCATATTAATATACATATATTTAGATTTAATATCCATGTATGATATCACATGTTGTTATAAAATTTGATGGCACTCATACCACGATTAGATAAGATCCACAACATCTTCCATGTATCTTATATCCATTAATATCTTTAAGCGGACTTGCATTTCAATAAATAGAGAGTTTATTATTTCCATAAATATACAAAAAAATGTATATTCTAGTTTAGATCCATGAACATTGAGATAAGGTTATATGTGGGTGAGGTATCCCATTGGTTTCTATGTTGTGGTTATACTTTGTCATGGAATATTGAAGATGGAAAAGTGAGAAATGGATGAATTCATAGTATCCAATGTTTTTCAGAGTTTGGGTTGTTTTATCATAGGTGATGTGATTCATAGTTTGTTATGGTATTATGAAATGTGTTTTTCTTCCACCTATTCATTCATATTTGGTGTTGTGTTTCAGTTGTGACAAAATACCTAAGAAGTATCTCGTGAGATATTTCTTTAGACCATTCCCATGCTCATATTCATTTTTTATTTAATAGAATAAAAATGGTTAAATTTTCATATAATCTGTGGTAATGAATCTATAATACCATATATTAATTTTTTCTTGTTGAATGGTGTAACCGAGAGGGATAATTGATGTCACCTAGAGAATAGGAAAGTGTGATGGGAATTATGATGGTCGCCACACCAAGGTAGTGGGAATAATGTGTGTTGTTTTCGAACCTTCCTTGTAGAATAAGCATGAGGATATTGATTTTTTTGTACTTGAGTTTGGTCGTGGAGTGGGAGAATTGTCTCTTGAATGCACCATATCCTGAAAAATGTCATGGTTGGCCATTATGTTGGGTGTAGTACTTGTTAGGTCATTGTATGAGACACAAGAATTGTTAAAGTCACCCAATAATTATAGTGTGTGTGGTGTGTATAAACGTTATAGAACATCCCATTAAGATTTAGTGTCATGTAGCGGTAGGTTTTTTATTTTTGAACTTATATAGAAAAAATAATGGCTAAGAATATGGTGGAAGTCAAAGGATATTTTCATGATGGGTGAGAACTCAGGTACTAAAGAAAGATTTATATAACTGTTCATTAACATGACTCAATTCTAGAACTTTTACAACCCTCATGCCATGGAAAAGGATTATAAATCCCCAATTACAAAAATGGTCTCATATGATCATTGTTATTTCTGTATTTTTTTAGTCCATAGTTTTCATCTTAGAGACTCTTGGAATTAAAACCACAACATTTTCTAGTTTGAATTACATGGTTTATCTAGATAGACGCCTCTTGTATCCACATGATCTTATTTCCCCATTTCTCCATTATTTATTTTCTTCTTCCTTATATTATTTTATAATTGATTCCCTCCATTATATTTTTAAACTTGTTTAAGGATTGAGGGTATCTTATAATGAAAATGTTTTTCTATTGGTTGATTCAAATTAATCCATTCATTCTTAGTGATCATTGGCCCTATTTTTAGGGAATTGAATCATAATTACCTCTTTTTAATTGGTTCAATTATGTATATAACATGATTTCTTTACTATCTAGGTAGATTTTATGGGATTATATAATTATATAAAAAATTCAATTAAAACAGAAATTGAATGGTATGTGATTTCTTTCATATTATTACTTGATTTGATGTTATTTCTTATGTCATATTCATTGTCACTACAATTATTAAAAACAAAATCCACTAAGATCTATATTTCAATTGTGGCTAATGTGATTTTTTCTCCCTTATTAGATTGATAGATTTATTCCCCAAGCATAAAAAGATATAGAACATATATATGTATAATAAACTAATTTCTATTGAAATTATGGAATTGTTGAATATATACCTGAAAATATTGATTTTTATGATAAAATAATTGTATATGAATATTAAAATTTAATGAATTTTGTATCAAAATTTTATTCAATGGGATTAGAAACTTATTTGTATTTTATTGTGTTTTTATAGAGATGTTACATGAAATGTTTTAGTGATGATGGAGACCCAGGTAAAATAAAAAATTTGTTGGTAAGAAAATATATCGTTTAATTTCATGGGATGTGATTTGGATAATATACAATGGTTGTAATGTGTATCTATTTGGGTGTGACAGATGGGTCATTGTGCGGTTTGATGATGAATTTTCCCAAGTAGAGATAGAATGATGTGTACATGATTCAATTCAATTGCATAGGTTAAAAAATAAATATGTATTTTGTGAAACTAATGTGTGATGTTGCCTTAATAGTTGAAATAATAAATGAACATATATAATTTAATAAATTTAAATAATATAGTATTTTTATAAAATATTTAATGAAAATCCCAAATCAATTGATACTGAAAACTAAATAGTAAAGAAGGAATTGGATAAACAGGAAATTGAAATTTGAATTTGTGTGGTTCTGGGAAGTTGTTTTATTGTGGGTTGTGTTCATTATAACTTTGGTTAATGGAAGAGTTCTTTTGATGTTTGTTTGTGTTATGGGATGGACAAGTGGAGTGGGATGCGAAACCCCATAATAGGTATTATTTATTATCTACATACCATGTATTTTCATGTGTTTATTCACATACACCATAATAGTTTGATAATAGTACCAAAACCATGTTATTATTTTTGGTATTGTTGTTTTTACAATCATCCTAGTTGGTGTTGAAATATGTTTTCAACCACCCCCTCTTCAATACATTCCATTTGACAATTGTTGTGATAATGGATAGTGTTTGATATGCCTTGTGATGACTACGACATGTGTTGAATATTTAATATGATGATGAAAAATGGTTTCAGATATTCCAAGTAATTATAATGATTATAGATATATGAAACGTTCGATGTTGATAATTTTTGGTGCTGGAGATGCCCCGTGGTGATGATGTCTAGTAATGAAAATTCTATGTGATGGCGAGGATATAGAAATTTTCAGGATCATGCATTGTAGGAGGAGTGGATATGGTCGATTTTTTAGGTTCAGGACACTATATAACTATAGTTACATGATGAGGTGGTTATATGGGGGTATTTACTGTTGTTAGAATGGGATCTTTGATCTTGTATGGGTTGTCCAGGTGGGGAAGCATCCTGTTCCACATCAATAATCGATGCATTTTTTGATGCAATTTCACGAATGGACTTGGGGAACATGAAATTTTATGTGGTGTTTGATTATAAAATTATTTCTTATGTATTTATGGGGGAATTCATTATATTTTTTTATTGATATGTTTTTATAATTTTATGGGTTATGTTTGGAAAGTTCCATGGGGAGGTTGGGTGACACTCCCAGTTTTTCATGTATTTGTTTTGATCTGGTTCATTAGAAATACATATAATTTTCTTGTGATTTAGGTTAGATTAATGTTGAGATTAAAACTAAAATTTATTTCTAATCGCCTTACAAACTATTCCTCATATTTTGGTTGGGAGTTTTTGGAGAAAATGGTGGTTACTTCAAAATTTGGGCCAACTATGAGTCCATTTATAGATTTAAAAATAGAATTTGTTACTTTTATAAATCCTTTTTTTTCAAGATTTTTCCCACATTCCACTTCCACATGGACTGACCTAACCTATTAAAATTAAAATTTCCATTTTATCCCATAGAAATTCATAATCATGGTGGATATGGTTTATTTATTCAAGTACTTGGCCAATACGTGATCACATTTTCATTTTTGAAAAAATAAATTATTTCTTTTATATATTATTCATTTTTTAATATTTTTCCATGAATAAACATCTCACTAGAGCCGAACAACACTAGGATCACCCCCATGTTACATTGTACCACTTTGGAGCTCATCTTAGTCACATATTAGGGAATATTTTTTCAAGGTTTCTCAAATCATTTATATTTGGTAAGGAAATTTTTTTCATCAATCATTAATTTTTTTCCCTATTCAATCTTTTTTCCCTAGTTCTTCCAGACCTATGGAGCCTCTCCAATGAGTTCCAATCCATTCCCATTCCTATAAGAGTGTAGATCTTAAGGATGATGAAGATATCTTTAGTTTTAAAGGCGAGATTCTTTATCCTTTATCTGCCCTCTTCATTCTCCTTCAACATTATTTTGGTTACCACATCTCTCATAGTTATTAACAACCTTGATTTATGTTATCCCATGATATTTTATAGTTTATTTTGTCCTTTTAGTGATGCTATTCATAGATATATAGTTCTGGGAACCGTGGTATAAGATAACAAGTGTGTGTTTCCTTTCCACCATGGTTTTGAGGCAGGTTTCCAATAACACATTTACAATTTATTTAATATTCATCTTTTTATGGTATTTTCACCCTCTAAACATTATGTGTATTGTTTTATAATCCTTAAACAACTTTATTTTGTGTGAAAAGTGGTTTTTATGACTTGTTTTGTGAAAAGTAATGTTGTTTTGTAATAAATGTTCACAAAAAGTGTTTGTTTAAATGTTCTATTATCTTTTGCACCTAATTTTTGTTGTTTAAAACCTGGTTTTTTGTATTTCAAAACATTTTCAGAAAATTAATTATATTTATGGAATTAAATCATAATTTTTCTTCCTTTTCCAGTACATAAACTGAATTGTGTTGTTAAATAGTGTATGCCATGTGTTCGGTAAATTTCCCAGTTTTCTATTATGTGTTTTGTGTGATTTAAAATCATATGTTTGGATTTATAAATATATGGGGTGCCTGAAAAAAATATATTTTTGGTCCTTAAAAAGAATTCCAATGTGTCTTTTGTACTATAAAAAATTGTGTTTTTAGTTTATAACTGGTTTTGTCCTGAGTTGCCGAAAAATGGCCCATTTGGCATCCATATAAAAATGGTTGTGCTTTGGATGGGTAACTTAAATGTTTAAGTAATTTATGAATGTGTTTTGTGGCTTTAAATGGAGTTTATACACCGCTTTATTAAAAATTAATAATTTACCTTTGGAAAATGTTAGTTTTTAGAAAATCCTGAGGCCAATTTAGAATGTCTTTGAAAAATGGAGATTTTTTTATGAAAACCTCATGTTGATGTTTCTCATGAAATGATTGTATATATAAGATGTATGGGATTTCCATACCGATTTATCCTTTTGATCCATTATGATAGTTCCTAGGGTCAGACAATTTATGATCTTTTTTATTAATGGCATGAGATCAGTCCTTGTATTGACTCGGGGGGGATGTCTATTGCGAATTATTATTATATATATGTTGGTATTGGATGCTCAGACGACATCAGTTTGCTCACCCCAATTAGATTCATGAGAAATGGGAAAGTGAAATATTGAGAGAATATTCAATGAATTATTGTTGTACTAGTATGTTATGTTACTAAATTGTGGCCCATAGTAGGTGGATATATGGGGTTTATTGCAATGAGATTCTTTTTCGGCCTCCCTGACAAAGGAAGGACAAGTGTATTATGTGTTTTGATCTCATATTGTGGTATATGTCAATAGGTATGAGGTATCATGTATTGGTGTATTATTATTATTCATAATCTATTTTGTTCAGCAATGTCTAATTGGCTTTTAGTTTCTTGTAGTGATGAATTTGATGCTTTTATGTACATTTATATGTCCCTTTTTGGGTGATTAATTGTGTCCCTTCTTCCATATTGTTTTTCTAGGAATGTGGTGGGATATTTTTGATAAGGTTTCTGAAAATGGTTTTCAATTGATATTTTTTCATCCTTGTAGAAATAGGAAAAATGTAAACATAACTTTCCCCTTGAAAACTTGATTGTGGCACTAGTAGAGAGAATATAGATTTGGAAATAAATTAGGGAAATGAGTTGTACATTTTTTGGAGTAAAAATTTTAGAATATCATAATATTATATATTTTAGTTCAAACATTAAATTTATGTCTCTTTTATTTTAAAGGACTAGAATTGTGAATAGATTATCTAGCTAGCCTACTAAGTTTTAATACTCACACCTATAGTTATTTTATGTTTGTTTCCCTTATGCATGTTTTAGCTTGAGTTCAATCACCTTCAGTTCCATGGGATCATTATGTTGGAGAGTTAATAGTTGGGTCACATGGATTTAGTCGGTCACCAGGTCTGGTCAGTTTAGTTGTATCGTTTAGTCATAAGTGGGATGGGATCATTATGTCGGAGAGTTAATAGTTGGGTCACATGTATTTATTCGGTCACCAGGTATGGTCAGTTTAGTTGTATCATTCAGTCATCATTCAATATTTTTTGTATTCATGATGATCAGTTTAGTTTTTATAAATGTTCATTGTGATGTCCATTTCAATCAACAATTTGTTTTATTGGTTATATATGGGATAATTCATTCCCTTGTCACTCTAACAGATTCCCTCATCACTTATCTTCATCCCAAGAGGATCAATAATGCCTCTCATAAACTATCGTGGATCATCCTAGGTGACCAGTTTAAGGTTGACAAAAACTGGTTCATGACATTGAGATTAAGAGTTTACCAATTTAAGTGCATGTTGGTCATACAATTTATTTTCTAGTGAATTGGATTTAATATTACATATATACAAAATATACCATTTGTATAATGCTTCAGGGAATACATTGTATGATCAACCTAAAAATATATTTATAGTTTTCAGGTTTCCAAGATTATTTGGGGGAATATATGGACATTATTAAATTAGGTGTTGGGGTTTTGATTATTTATTTTCTATAATGGGTTTTTAATTATATATTTGTATAGAAGTTATTTTTATTATTTTGGGTTTTTCCATGAATAGTCAGACACATTGAAACATATTTTATATTATGTGATGGAGTTTTTAGGTTTTTGGTATCCTTTATCCTAATTAAAAAAATTCCAATTTAGGGTAATTACAAACATATGTGTGACTATATTAATTATATCAATAAATGTTTCCAACCTAGTGCCTACTTGAGGTGGGAATCATCTATCATTATATCTCTTACATCATTGGGGATCAAGTATGCATTCTTATTAAGGTAGGGGTCCATGAATCAAATCCCTTGGCTTTGTGCTTAGAAATTGTAATTTAGACAAAACCAAGAATTACATAAAAGTATTAAAAAATGATGGGCCCTATACCATGATTATATTAATGTATTATCTCTTGGGTTTCTAATTAATGGTGGGAAGCATACCACTCTTACAGATGGTGCAATTTATAATTCACCATTCTATGGTTATGTTCAATGGTATATGGTTTTACGTTTCTTTATAAGTAGTAGGAATCATGTTATAGAATAGAATTCAATATTTAAGCTTTACAAGTGGAACATAATTCAGATTAATAATATTTTATTGGATTTTTCATAATGGTTATGAACCTACCTGACCTATTAAGGGAGTTAAAATCCTCAGAAGACAAATTTTTTGATGATGTAGGTAGACGAAGAATGTTTTTACAATGTGGTTATATAACGAGGATGACAATAACCTTGAACTACCTAGATGAATGAATTATTCTAGAGTACGGGTTTTTCTATATTAGTTTTTTATGAGTATCTTAGTTTGTCATCTAGAGTTATTTCTTCATTAGTGATGAAAATGTCTTATTATTTGAATGATATATGGATTCAGGTTTTCCTATGTTAGTAAATAGATCATTCTTACATTTTGAAGTGTAAGATCCACTAAAGGGTGTAACCTAGTAAATTTACATTAGGGAATGATCTCATAATTTTTTTATCATTCCACGTGTATCATTACATGGACTTTCTCCACAATTTTATAATAGGTGGTATTTTAATTTTTTAAATTTATGGACATATTCACTATCACTCAAGTAAATAAATATTTATCTGATGATTTTCATTGCAATTATATATTTAATGTAAGATCATTATGGACTATCAAATATTAAAATAGTCTATAGAAGGGTTATTTATCTATTATGAATATAATTTTCAACTTTATATTTCAACACTTGTAATGAGCATTTCATGGGTTTTATAGTTTCCTTGATTGACTAGGAAGAGATTATATAAATTCATATTTTCATACCCTTATTGTGTAACCCTTATCCAATTTTAATAATTCAAGGTCTCTTGTGAATATGAATGATATAAGAGAGTTCTATCAGTGGTTATGATATTAGATCTAACAAAAAAGTGGTGTATCCATAGGTTATTGGTTAAGACTCTTGTATTGATGTTGAATGGATTTCAATGATTCAACAATTTTTTTAATGTTGTAGGAATTAATGTTAACCTCTTATACATAATTCTTAATGTATTTTTATTCTTTTTCCAAATATTAGAAAAAAAATAGTTTATGATGATAACCAGATAAAAAAGTGGAACTATTAATAAATTGAATTTCTAATAAATATTTTTCCTACATTATAAATGAGGACCAATTAAAAATATGTTATTTTTTTGAATATTTGAAATTATGTGTTCATGATTATTTATTGATACTTATACATTTTTTAGTATTATTTTCTTTCTTTACAAAATATAAAACATGGATGTCATAACAATAGGTCTATTTTATTAAAAATCATTATAGATAAATATTAATTGTAATGGTCTTCATAGATTATATGTATTAATGATATTATAATGTTTTATAGATTATCAAGGATTTAATTGTTTTATATTTTATTCAACAAAAATATTGGTGTATTTTTTAGAATCAACATTTTGGTATTTTTTAATTTTATTCTTATAGAAAATATTTTATTGTTGAACCATGTGATTTACATGTTAGTTATCTAGAAAATTTTATTTCATTGAAACTCCATCATTTTTATTTATCGATGAATTTAGTTCCATCATAAGGATATTGGTGGTTGTATTTACTAAAAAACATAATTAATTGTTTCAATTTATTATAAAAAATTGCTAGTTATTATTTTGTGAGGGGAATCTATAATGGTGATTGGACAATAGTGATTGGAATTAATGATGGGAGGTGTTCTTTACTTAAGAAGGTCTAGTAGAAAGGGGTGATCATGTGACGATATTTCAATAAGGTATTAGAGGTGTGGTATTTGTTTGAAGGGGATAGAAGGGGCATAATGGTGTAATAGAGAAAAAAATTGATGGAGCTCTAATAAGTTTGGAATATGACATTTTATAGAGATCGATATTGTATATAATGGTAGTTAGTACGTTGGTAGAAACCATTGACTAGGAGGTGGGGAAAATAATATGAGACATTTAATTCAAGATAATAAATTCCCCACTACACTATATGTAGTCCACAAGGTAACATCATATTCTATTAGACCATTTCATATCTAAAGATACAATCGAATTATAAATATGACATGGAGAAAGAATACAATACACTTTTCATTTATATTGGCATATATAGTTGTAATATATATTAGTGTAATCTCCTATCTGAAAAAATTTCCTCAAATATTTTTTAGGGAAATAAACCCACTAGAATATTACAGACGTGGATTAGAATTTTTTAGCATTATACGCCCAAATATTTTTGTGGGTCCAACACATAATGTACCATTTTTAAAATTAAATGTGCATTGACTATATGTGAACTATTTAGTGTGATAAAACATATTTTGTACACTGAAATACATGTCATGTAGTTTGATTGTATGAATCATAAATACAATAAATACATTTGTTGATGGAGAATAAATTCTATCACCCTATGTAACCTACTATTAACACTATTTTTTCTTGTCACAAATAAAATACATGGTACGCTCAGGACCTAGTAACTACCATTTATCACACATAATATAATGGGAAATAAGTGTTATGTATTTCAACCCTTAATAGTTCTACATATCTTCTATCATTGATATAAAATTAGAAACATTAATCCTCTATCTGGACCATTTTTTCTATATAGAATTTGACAATTCATTTATTGTCATCATCTAGGGATTTTTTCTATGTTTTTTTAGAATATGATGTTCTTATATCATCAATATGCCAATAGAGAGAGTGGGTGTGATAGTTGGGGAATACATGGGGTTATTAACCACCTTTGGTGGAATACTAATACCAATTCAAGGGTCCTCAATACACATAGGGTTGAATATAACCCCATTTTGTGATGTGAATTGGGTCATTAACTATAATGCATCATCCGCAGAAGCTCGTAGCTAGTGTATTATTTTATTACATAAGTATGATTAAAATTAATCAAATCATAAAAAGATAGATAGTTTAATAGTTTCAGAAAACTAGATACAAGGACAAGTTCAACATTAATACATTCAATGAAGAAAAATGATATAGAATTTCTATTAGAAACATATATAAATTTTTTTATCCCCACATGTCATTCATAATATTCATATAAGAAGAATTGGGGAGATAATATATTAGAAAGGGTGTCGATCAGATGATCAATAAGGGAGAATAATATAGTTGATGTAATAATAATCATAAACACAATGCATGTGTAATAACTAAAAACACAATATTTTAAACATTACTTAAGAATAATATGGCAATAATGATGGTTGAATGAATAATTCCATAATAAATCGTAACAATAGATATTATACTAGTTCTGTAATCACATGGACTATCAATTACTATTTTCAAAATAAGGGGAATTAATAATGATTGATATATAAAACATAACATCAAGGATTCATGCCAATAATCTATCAAGGATTGATGAAATAATCTATTATTTTCCTGGAAACATGCTAGGAATCTATATAATGTTTATGGCCTCTTCCATAACCATATCTAGTTTTTCTCATGAGACCAACCTATGCATCGAGGGGCTATAGCGGGTAACATCCCACACTAAATAAGTCCAATTCATTACTCATATGAATGCTTTGAAACATAAACAAAAAATACATTAATATTGAATCTAACATTTGAAATTTAAATCACATCCCCTAATCATTAATATAACATTCTCCAATTGAAGTAATATGGTGAATGGTTTCAATATACACATCCAAGGTTAAACTAATCATTAATCATTCAATATAACATGGTGTATTATGTCATAAAATATTTATCCCAAATAAAAATATGAATTAACACGGGAGTTGAAAAAGATGAAAATAATCTTTTAATATAATTGTGTAATTATTTATAGAAACACTCTTATACTTTCAAAAGGAGAGTTGTCTTGAAAAAATCATTATATAAGACCAGAAGTTAATTATTGATGATCTTTTCATAATAAAATAAATTATTGTAGAGAAATAATTGTTCCTTAAAAATTATTCTAGAGTGCATTATTAAATAGTTAATAATTCGAGAAGTTCCTTTGAAATGAGCTTGTTTATAGGGAATAATTTTTGAATGATATGTTTAAAACATATAACTACCAGAAAAATAAAAAAGAATTTTGACTGGTACACATATAAGTAAAATTAAAACATAATTTATTATATGTAAATAATAATAAATTATAATTTCATTGAGGTTTGTAAAGAAAAAGAGTAACCTGAATGAAAATAAATCTTCTGGTAGAAAACCCTTTCCCATTTATAATAAATCCAATAAAAGGACCCAAAATTTAACATAATAAAATGATAAATTAAATACCCTAAAAATAAATATATTCCTTATTTGATATATAAATGTGTAGTATACATACACCACACATAAGAAATATTGGCGAGTAAGGAATATCCCATAGAAATGAAAGTGAGTTGAGAAAAGCCTTATCATATGTCCAAATATGTTCATCACTTGAACATAATATCCTCAAAAATTAAATTATATCCCTTAATTAATTAATTAATAATATTAAAAACATTAATTTTATTTATTTTATATTTTTAATGTTTATTTAAAACCTTTTTTATGAGTTATAAGTTACAATATTTTCACTTGAGAGCATTTGTTTCCTTGGATTTCACGATCAATATAATTGTATATGAGTATGGAAGTTCATGTAGAATTGAAAAGATTCTCCAGAATTGAATTTATATATTAATAATGAACATATTTATGTGTAAATAGTTATATATATATATATATATATCATATTTTACATGGTATTAGGATAGACTATTATATAAAACAATAATGAAAATCATTTAGATTATTTTAGTGGTATTTTTATTATTATAAAAAAGATTTGTCGTATGAATTAATATTATTTACATATACTTGTTAAATAAAATTAAATAGGTTATAATATATATATTATAGTTTGTTTCAACCATAAAATGGGTTCACGACAAGAATTTATGGAGAAATTTATGAATTATGGTTTATCGTCACCAAATGTTGTAAATCGGCATCTCTGGGATGATGAATTCATTTTTAAAATAAAAGATATAGAATAAAGAGATTGATGATGAATCTTACATTAACATGTTATAAATCTAGATTGTAGGTGATATTGGAGTTATCATGAACATTTTTATAGAGGATGTTAGGATAATATAGGAAAATAAACAAATTTAAAATGAAATTAAAATAAAGAGAAAGATGGTTTAACTCTATAAATTATCTATGATGTCATGAGTAGAATATTTAACTTGTAATGTATATACAAATAAAATTTATGTATTTCACTATTCACTAAAAATTCTAATGTTTTTGAAAAATCCCAAAAAAATTCAATAAATTTTTTTGATGATTATAATTCGATAAATGGACTCAATTTTATAAAAATAATTTTTAAATATTAAATATTTAATTTTTAATTAAAATCATCATTTAAATGAAAAATATAGTCTTTAAAATTAAAACTGATTTTTATAACACCAGGAAAATTAACTAATCTCTTTTTAAATAATCTTAAATTAATAAGAAAATAAAATATTGATTTTCAAATAAATTAAACAAAAAATAATTTTATTTTATATTAATTTATAATTTATATAATTGAAATTATATTTTTAACACTCACAAAAATACTAGTAATTAATTATTAATTATTAAAGAATTATATTCCATTTATAATGTGCTGAAATTTTTTTATAAATTAATTGTTTCTGAAATAATTCATAATGGCCATATTAGTATTTATAATGGAAAATTTCTATTCCTAAAGGAAAAAATACTATTCATAAGGGTATGTTACTATTAACCAAATATTATGTAGGTCTTATCAAACTCTAAACATCTTACTGATGGAAACTGGGTATTTTTGTTTTATTATTCAATTAACAAAGGTGTTGAATTTTTTTTTCATGGCTAGTTTATAAATGTTATTCATATATATTGGTAATATCAAAGTGTTTTTTAGAGACACCATGTTGTTTGTATCACATTTTATATTATATTTATTTTTAAATCCTTGGATTATTACATTATCCCCTCTAATGAATTACATCCCCGTAATTTTTAGTTCAAAAAATAATGGATGACACTTGAAAATTCCATTGTGGGATACCCACCAAAGAAATTGGTTAACAAAAAATCTCTTTAATAATATGGAAAGGAAAAATGTGAAGGACACCATAAAATTAGACCACCAAATAAGATAAAATTTGCGTAATTTGAAAACATAGATGTGGAAGAGAAATATATGCACCATGTTCTGATGGGGAGTTATTGAAAATAAATTCATTAGAAAGATAAACATCATAGAGGCATATATCTATGATCCATTAAATCTCCATTGATTTCAGAAAGATAAAATTAAATTAATGATGTTTTGTTCAATATATTATTTTCTTGAGTTGAGGGGTTTTTCACTATCCATATAACTATTTAAAAATATAAACATATAGTATTTATAACATAATCCTTTGGATTTTCATCGATCTGTCTCAATTTCAATCCCTTAACCAAAAAAATGTATATTTAAGATGAATTTTTATACAAGAATAATTTTGATCAAATGATACATAATTCATTCCATCGACTTTCAAAATCTTACTAAACAAAAAAATGATCAATCATCTTATCCAAAATCATAATTTTGTTTTAATACATTCTATAAATAGTTACCATTAAAACACATCTAAATTCATTATATAAAAAATTTAAATTTCCAATATTTATAAGAATGTTAACATAAATTCATTTTCCCCCACAATAATATAATTAATCTCTCATAGAAAACTTTTAAATAAATTTATCACAATTAAACCATTTAAAACAAGAATGATTCCAATACATTAATGAATTACTAGAATATAACATACCTTATGAATCCAAAAAAATAATTTAATTATTCATTTACTACTTAAGTAACAGAATAAGATTGGCCGTTTTCCTTTGTTTCATATGGGTTATATTACCATGGTGTTTAGGGTAATAACTGTATAGTTTCCCAAATCCATGTAGTTGGATAATTGGAAATTAGAAAACTCTTTCTTTCCCTTGAAATCGTGAGCATGATGGCCTTTTTGTCCACACATGAAGAAAACTCATATTCCTTTTAAGAATGTACCTTGGTGTTTCCCTACACAAATATCACATGATGGGAAATTTAACATTCCTTCCTTCCCATTGTAGATATTTTGAATTGTCATCCACTTTTTCTATTTTTTACCTTCAGAACCATATGACATAGTGAATTCATTTTAAATCTTGATAGAGCATGATACTATAGCATCATATGATGATAATGTTTTGAAGGATAATTCCTTTTGTAGAAATGGCATATGGAAAACAATGAATCAATAAATCATTCACCTTGGATTCTCTATGTATTATACAGAATTCCTTGATATCTTTGCAATGCCAACTTCAGACATAATAGCATTTTCTTCCTCTTTCAATCTAAAAATTATTCATTGTCTCTCTATATATTCTCTATGATGTCAAGGGAAGTATTTCTATAAGAAAAGTTTCTTAAAATTTATCCATTATATATTTTCAATTTATTCCTCTTCCATAGTGTTTTGAATTGATGACCACCATTGAAATATATACCATGAGATATGATATAATGCAAAAATCACATTTTCTCATTCGTTACTTCCAAAATCTATAGATATCTCTTCTAAGGAACTTATACATAGTTCTACTAAAAAGGATTTTGTAATCCCATCGAATGATGGATATTATTGTCTTATGATGTGCTATAACATTTATCCTCTACACTGTGGATTTTCATTCTCCATACGGGTAAGATTATTGTTTATAACATATATCATTTATCCTAGTATAGTTATAAGTCTCTTAGAAACAAATGGACATATAGAACTAGCATTATTATATTTCATAGGATGGAAATCCCTAAATAGCATTCCAGCATTCATGCGGTTTCCATTCCATCAACTTAGATCCATTTATAAATTATGGAATATAGTAGATTAGGTAATGAATCATAATCCCTAATTTTATATAGAAAAATATATAGCATAATTTGAAATCATTTTCATAGATGATTTCTTAATAATAAAAATTGTTTCTTTGATTAAAAATTACTTTTAGATTCTTCATAATGGCATGTAAATTAGATGAGAATTATCAATAGAATATCCCCCATTAGTGTAAAAAAAATGTGTATAGTAAGCCCGGTTATCATGTACTAGGTTACCCAGAGATAGGCCTAGAACACCTTTACGAGTTGTTACTCCTAGGTACATCTGTCCTAGAACAACATACAGTTGTAGTCACAAGATAATGATTAATTTATATTAAGAACCATAGAATATCTACCATACAAAAATATTGGGATGTTATTCTATGCTTATCCTCAATATCTATCTTATGGTTTTGTTACCTAAACAATGTTTTATAAATTTATTTCCCACAGTTTTTTATAAAATTAATATGATTCCAACTATAATGCCCTTCCCCTAGAATCCCACACTCGGTGCATTATATTATTACATAGGTATGATTACAAGGAATAAAATCCAAAATGAGTGAGTATTTTAGTAGTGTTGGAAAACCATATATGTTCATAAGTACAAGATTTCAACTTGAAAGGAAAAGAAATATATAATTTCCATTGGAAACGTCCAAAACTCTTAGATTAACCCTACAATTAATTAATAATATTCATCTACACAACATGGGTGAAATAAACCATAAAGAACGAGAGAGATCAGATTCTCATTAAGGTTAAGTAATACAATATATGTGATCATAAACATAAATAATTTCAATGTTGATAAATTAAAAACAGATAAAATTAAATATATACTAGAGCATAAAATGGAGAGACGACAATATGAAGGAATAATTCTCTTATAAAACAACACCATAGATATTCTTCTAGTCAAAAAATCATATGGAATATAAATTACACATTTCATAATAAAAGAAATTCATAATGATAGAAATCATAACCTTACCATCAAGTCTTCATGCCATGAATCTATCAATGCTTCATTCGAGAATATGTTATTATCAAGGGTATATGCCATGAATCTATTAAATGGGTAAGGCCTCGACCAAAACCATATATTGTTTGTATCATGAGACCTAATAAGGCACTGAGGGGATATATTGTGTCCCACCCGACACTTAATTTGTCTAACTCATTCCACATATAATATGGGTGAAACATACAAAACAAAAAAAATCATATAGAAACTAACCTATGAAGTGTAAATCACCTTCCCCAATCATTAAAAATAATACTTACCATTTTAATTAATATGGTGAGTGGTTTCAAGATAGAACATATATAGTTAAACTAATCATAAACCATTCAATAAAACATGGTAGATGATATCATAAAATATTTTTCCCAATTAAACATATGAATCAACAAGAGTGTTGAAATATATGAAAATACTTTTATAAAATTATCATGTAATTTATGATAGAAACTCTCATTTACTTTGAAAAGAAAATATGTTTTGTAATAACCACTATATTAAACCAGAAGTGAATTAATCTATTTTTTTCAGAATAAAATTAATTATTTTATAAATTTAATTTTTTATTAAAATAGTTTATACAACGCATTAAAAAATAAGTAATAAATTGAGAAGTTTCTTCAAGAATTGCTTTTTTATCAGGAAGAATTTTTTTAAAGATTATTTTAAAACATATAACTCTCATAAAATTATGATGTATTATTATTGGTACAACTATATAAAAAATTAAAATATAATTTTTCTTTATTACATATGAATAAATAATAAGTTCATTTTGGGAAGTAGATAATAAGAGTAACACGAATGATAAGGGAGGTTCGTGGAGAACACCCTTATCACATTATAATCAATTGAATCATATGTCCAAAAATTTGTATTCATCAAATTATACATTAAAATACGATGAAAATAAATATATTCATGATTTTATATATAAATGGGTATTATATATACACCAAACATAAGAAATAGTGGCTACTAAGTCATATCTCACGTAAATGAAAGTGAGTTGAGAAAAACCTTACCTTGGGTCTGAATGTGTTCTTCACATGAAATTAAAATCCAAGATAATAAAATTCAACACATTAATTAATTAATTAATAATATTATATACATTTATTTTATTTATTATAAATTGATTAAGTTCATTTATGGCCTTTTGGATTAGTTATAAGATACAAATTTATCACTCTATGGCATTCATTTCCTTGGTTTCATGATTGATAAACTTGTATATGGGTATAAGACTTCATATGAAATCAATATAATTAAAGAAAATTTATTTTATATATTATTAATTAATAAAAATATTTTTAGATGGTTATATGTATATATATTCCTCGTTATGTGGATTAATTATTAGATGAAACAATAATGACAATCATTTAGAATATTTGGCGGTATTTTGATTATTATGAACTAGGTTTCTCAAATAAATTAATATTATGTATATATTCTAGTTCCATAACATTAAATACAATCTAATATGTGAATTATAGTTTATTTCAACCAAAAAAATTACTTCATGGCAATAATTGAATGAGAAATTGAAAATCAAAGGTTGTAAATCAGTACCACTTGGATGATGATTCGTTTTTAATATATAAGAGTAAGTGTGAAAAATTGATGATGAAAATTACATTAACATGATATAAGTACATTATATTGGCGAAAATTAAATTACCAAGATCACGGGACATAGGAAGTGAGGAAAAGATAATAAAATTAAACAAATTGAAAATGTAATTACAATAAAGATGAAGATAGTTTTCCTCTTGCAATATCCTCCTTGAGGACATCTTTAAGAGAGAAGTTTTTTTATTTTTGAGAAACCAATTTCTCTTGGAATTGGGGAGCGGAAAGGGAATATTGTTTAAGAAGAAATTTGATATGTTTAAAATCTTATAAGAGTTATGAGAAGAAGTAGTGAGTGTTGGTTATTATAATTCAGGGGATCAGTGATTTTTGAATATCTAATTCATTAATTTAAAATTTCTATCAAGAGAAGAAATTATGTTTGATTATTTTGAAAAAACCATAATAGGGGAAATTTAGTTTGAACCATGTGGTATTTCATGATTCATGATTTCAAAAATAGGATATTTATCATATAACGTGAATATAGGGTAAATTCGAATTTTTCACTATTCATTAAAAATTCAAATATTTAAAAAATATCCCAAAAAATCTCCATAAACTTTTTTTAACATGTCGAATTAAAAAATGGACACAATATTATCAAAATAAGTTTAAAAATATAATAAATTTAATTTTTAATTAAAATAATCATTTTCTAGAAAAATATAGTCTTTAAATTTAAAATTGAGTTTATATGTCCCTAAAATTTAACTAATGTCTAATTAAATTATCCAAAAATATTATAAAATAAAACATATTTATTTAGGAATAGATTTTTTGAAACATAATTTTCCTTTAAATAAATTTATTAATTATAACACCTTAATTAAATATTTATTACTCTCAAACATACCTACACTTAATTATTAAATTATAAAATATTCAATTTCATTTATAAGGTGCCTAAATATTAGTTATACGTTCATGGGTGAGGTTACAATTCATAAGGGTCATATTAATATTTGTAATGGTAAATTACATTTCATATGCATAACATTCCTACTCATTATGGTAAGTTATAATTCACAAAAAATAATACTGATCCTATCAGACTCTAAATATCTCACAGAAGGAAACTATGTATGTCGGTTTTTTGAAATTTAATACAAATAGGTTGGAAAATTAAGTTTAAGGGAATGGTTGTAACTATCTTTATTAAATAATTTTAATAATAATGTGTTTTTTCATATTGACTCAATGTTGGGTCCATCAAATTTTTTATTAAATTTATAAGTAAATCCTTGGTCCGTTACATCCATATATAGAATTTATAACCCCTTAGCTAATGAAAACACCAGAAAATGTGGCCTCAATCCTCTTTAGAGGTTATTAACCTCATGAAATTGGGTTCACACTATAAAAGTAATTACACTAATGATTTCATATTGGCTACATCAAAAAACATGGTCTTGGAATATCTTATAATGTGTGATACATATTAAGAATTTAATGAAGCAATTTTGGATTGAACGGTTACATTTGAGAAATGAATTATTGGTATAATATATATTTTGGGAATTATGATACCCTTAATATTCAAGGTATCTATAATTTCTTTCATGATATTACCCATTAATCAGTTGAGTGAATAATATTTTGAACATTTTTTTATCCATGGATGTCTTGACAATATAATAAATCTTGAACCAATGGTCATTATATTATTCTATTTATTGTTATGTTTGAAATGAATTTTTATTTAATATTTTCCATTTTCAAATATCCCTACTCTTTATAATTAGACATACCGTGGTATGGACCCTCTATAAACACATTTTTTTTCAATTCTATTAATGTAGATTTTGGAGGTGATCTTAGTGAACATTGATATAGTGTATCTGGTAGGGTTGATGATTAGTGGTGTAATATGATATATAGAGGTTTTGATTGTCCTTGGATATTTGATTGAGTTTCATTGTATTGATGGTGTGTTCAATATTATTTGTTTCCTATTGTATCAAGTGAAATCATTATGCCAATGTCTATTTTTTGTATCATTTTGAATTTTCCTTTTTTTGTGGCATACATGTAATTATATTATATTTCTGTTGTCTCATACATGAATTTATTTTATAGTTGGTTTCATAATTATAACATCTTATTATTAGGTATATTAGTTGTTGATGTTTTATATTTGTTTCAGGTTATTATAGATTCTGGACTCCCGTATATGTTATTCTATAGTGTTTTATGTATTTTAAACCTAGAATAATAGATGTAGGTTTGAGGTGGAATATTCATCTTACTACCTATCTTGGTGGGGTCCCAGTTTCACTGGTCGGGTAAATATTAAAATCTCACATAAATATAATGGTTGTAACCATTCACATAGTAATGTATCTCATATAAGAATAATCATCATAGAAACATACCTTTATTTGGGATAATAAAAGGAATGAAATTGTACCTATATACATGAATTAAAATGGAACATTGTTTTCCCTTTCCATGTTACCTTCAAATATTTTATGTTCCTCTCTATAAAACACTACTAAATGTGGGTTTTTATTTCATTTTCGGGGTTAAATGAGACTAACCGTTCATGAGAAAGCCCAAACCTAACAAAAACAGCAACATCCTTGGATGGTTTTATATTACATTGTCCATTATTATAGTATTAAAATATATAGAATCAAAATGTTGGGTCAAATGATAGATAATATAATTCCTAGTCCATTGGATTTATAAATTTCTTAGCATTGATCAATAAATTTTAATTTAGGTTTACTAAAATTAATACGATAAGGATTTTATGAACAATAATTAAATCTAAAAGGGAGGAAAAACATATACATATCCTCCCTCAAGAGATGATTTAGCCAGCCTTTGTTATGAACTATCCCAGGTTAATATAGAACCGGTCACCCGAGCTAATATGTTGCATGGCCTGAAGGGCGTTCCCGATCCCCACAGGCTGTATAGTGACATGAATTAATAGAGTACCTAGGGGAATGAGTTTTCCAAAAAAATAAATATAAAAGTAAACAACATAATTTGTACAAAAAGTTCACTATATATATGAAACTGAACTAAATATCATTTATACAAGAAATTGAAAATAAGAACAGGATACAAGAATAGCAATGGATAAGACAAGAAGACAACACCATCTCCATGTGACACTATGGGTCACTCTCCAACATAAGATCAACTGTCACCCAAGGTGACCGAACTCAAGTTGAAACCTTCATAGGGGATGAAAATAGAAATAAACTAAAGGTGTGAGTATTATAACTCCATAATCTATCCCTATTATCTATCCCCAATGTACTTACATTAAAATATAAGTAACATAAATTTCAATTTTGAAATATAATATATAAAAGTACTATTTTCTACACATTTTACCTAAAACATTTACAACCCATTTCCCTTATTCATTTCTCAAAACCAATAATATTCTATTAGTGTGAAGGTCGCATTTTAAAAATGTGTGTGATGTCATCCTTTTCAAATTACATAAGGGAGGTAAAATACATTTATTTAAACACACTTTTCATAATACTTTTTAAAACCAACACATCAATATAATAAAAAACACTAAAAAAGAAGACATCATGATGATCATATAATAAGGGAATTTTAAATAAGAATACATGTATCATGATAATCACTACAAGTAAATAAGAGTCAATACACACTGACGAACCCAGTAGATTAAGAATAATCGAGAAGGCACTAATACTAGAGGACTCTGCTATGGTAGCATTCCGTAAATTATGAAATATAAATGTTCAATATGTTCAACCACCCATTCTCAGGAAATACCAAGGGAAAATCCCATACCAATAAAACCAATATATCCTCTTACTATAGGCCACTGGTCTGTACCATGACCAACCAATGCAGAAATCATTATTATAAAATTCTCTCAATAATCTATGATCCCATGTATAATCTATATAATGTGGTTAAGCTAACTAATTCCATCTAGGAATCCAATCAGAATACATATATAATAAAAATTTACAACAATCCTCACCCCGAGTCTCCCCAAGGATTAATCACATGCTTTGAAATAATTAGATCATAAAGGGTTCCAACCAAGGATCCCATATAATGGATCTTGAGGATTCCACATTGAGCACATCCAATATATTATACAGAGACAAAGTATGAGAAACATTCAACGTAGGATTTTATTATTAACCATTTTCATTATTTTCACAGTGGCCAAACATTCCCTTAAGCATTCCACAAAACCAACCATTATAAAAAATGAAATTTATCCTTCAAAAGTGGTTTTGATTACACCATTACAATATAAATACATTACTAACCCTCCTTCAAAACAATTCAATATCACTTTCAAACCAAAACCATTTTCTATGGAAATGCCAAAAGGGCCACAAATTTTCATCACTTAACAAACTAGATTCAAAATCCAAATACACAATCCATTTAACTTAAAACCATAGAGAACCCTTCCTTGAAACCCAAATATATCATTCCATGTGATACATGTTTGTTAATAATGTTAAACAAAGATTTACATACAAAAAATTAATCCTAAAATCAAATCGGGCATGTAATCAATCATTTGGTGTCTTCTATTTACCAAAACAATTATTTTTATAACAAAACAAGGATTAAAACATCATTTTCACACACAAAAAATTGAACCAATGGGCATATATAAATATATATAAATATATATAAATCATATAAGTTGTGAAAATCATGAAAATAATGATTCTTAAATTTAAAAGGTAGAGTACTTGTTAAATCTACCTCAAATACTTTGAGCATAATGACACACACCTAAAAATGTACCACTAGTGTTCCAAAAGCAGAGATCAATCAACTAGAACCCTATATGAACATGAACCCAAAATTTTCACCACCCTAGTTACCCAAAACATTCAAAAATGGCCACTATGGTTATATGAAAAATGTATAATTGAAACAAATCAAAGGGTGAAGAGAGAGGATCCCTAATATTTCAATCTGGGTGTACATTCACCAAGAAACCACCATGAATCACACTTGGAGGGGCCTAGATGAGCCAAAAAAACTCAATGGGGGCATGTTTGTGTAAGGTTCAAATGGGGGAGGATAAGGGATGATATCCAAATTAAAAAGAAGTAGAAAATCACAAATACACTTTTTAGAGTGGGTTGTATTGTTTTATCATACATTTTAACAAACCCTCCAATTTACTAATGTCTAGGGATTCATGGGATACACACTTTAGCTTTATGTTTAGTTTAACTATGTACTAACTATGCAACCCCAACAGACTTATTGCATGGTTAAAATAACAATGCACCTTCCTGTGCACCTTCTCGTGCGACATGGAAAATGACCCCAATAATTACAAATTTCACATGGAAACTCATCTAACTAATTGGGATAAACCTTCAAACAAACATAACACATAAAAATGAGCCACATGGAGTGTTAGAGAATCATTTTACAATCCTCCTTCTCCTCATACCATCTATCCATAAAAGGAAATGTACAAAAATAAATGGAAACAATACCTCAGAAAATCAAACCCTTCAAACACGGTTCCTGATAAAACAACTGAGAACCCACCTCAAACTGGGACTGATGATGATTCTGAAAAACCGGAGTGTGACAATTCTACCCACCATTAATGCTTTCTATCCCCAGAAATCCATATCAAATTCCATATGGTTGATCAGAACCTAAGGATTCTATATTAACACGATCCAACCAGTTTTATTCAAGAAAATTTCGGCGACCACCAACAGAACTCATGCACATCACCAGAAGTAAGACGACAATCCAATACCTCACCCTGAGAATGATGAAAAAGATAAAACCGTCAAAATAAGATCACTAGCAACTTGTATATCAGAATGGACTCCCCATCATTAAAAATTTTCTATCATCTGATAATTCGTAGAAGAAAACTCAATGGTACTAGTAATGGTCTCCCTAACATTAAGAACCAGTTAAGAACAACTAAATGAAAATTCAAATTGAACCAGAATAGGGCCTCTCCCACACAATCCAATTAGAATTTATCACAACAACCTATCAACCCAGTCCATGAAGAATGCGGAATAAGCATTTAAACTCCCTACCCTGAAATAGAGGGGAAAAGAATAGAGCCAACACCTTTTTCATGGACCAAGAACCCCAACCACGCGGGGAAGGGAGGGAAGGGGAAGAATTATTAGTCCACTATAACCACACCAAAAAACCACCTACCACACATTACTCATTATTGGATGAAAACCATGGCCCCACATAATTCACCTGTGTTGTCCACACAAGGATTCTGATCAGATATAAAAATTATAGAATGTACTATGAGGGAATGTACACCGCACTATTTATGACTTGAGGAAACTCAAATGGATGTAGAAACATCAACCAAAAAATTAGAACTGCCTCCCCAAAATAGTGGAGGCACAAACTTACCCAAATTTCCCACACAACTGGGATTCCTAACTACATGCTAGATTTATTCTAAGACCAATTTCTAGAGCACGAATGTATGAAACTTCTATTACCTTACATTTTGACGATTCACATCCCTTAACTGAAACTCCTTCTTTTAGTGCCGCACGAAGCCACATAACAATAATAGGTGGGGACAAAGTATCAGGGAACATCCTGGAACTCAATTTCTCAAACAACACCATTTATCCAAACATGGAATTAAATATTTACAACACTATTCTACCTCACTCTGAATATGTATAAGAATGGGTAGGGAATATGGAGAAACATCACATGCATCACCAATCACAATAGTAAAAACCATGAGAAACAACAGAACTAATAGGCTGTTTAAATCGAGAACAAATAGCTCTATCTTTAACAAATGGGTAGAGGCATCATTTCAAGAGGATGATTTAATTTTTGAATCAAAACCCCAAGTTTGTCAACTATAAATATTTCCAATAGAGAACCACCTATATCCACATATCTATGGGGGAAAACATATGAAAAAAGGGAAACTACAAGCTATATAAAAACCATCTCATGAACCCAAACCTCCATATAGAACAAACATCAACACATAGTGAAACAAAATCCATGATTCCCAAGACCATTGTAAAAACCCACTTCACACTGCTCCAAAAGTGATCCACTGATAAGATTCCTACTCAGGACACAACAGGAGTACCACTTCCAAATCATGATGTAGCATAATGAATAATAACACATATAGATCATACAGAAGACAAGTCACAATCCCAATAGTTTAAAAAAAATATTTTCTAGATTTAAAATCATTTGAAAAAGAAAGAAAAACGTTGTCGATTTTCACAGTCACCAATGGTGCTTGTTTGAGTCCCACTAACATGCATATTTTTGTGCCACCCTGGGCACCCATTTACTATGACATACCTCCCATTCATCCACATTTCGATATTAATCCATGAATGTGAGCACTCATTAAAACACCAAAGTCTAAAAAAAATACCTCATATCCCAAAACAAACCATTCATCTTAATTCATAAATCACTTACCATCCATAGGCAGAGTAAACACCTTGTCAAAACCATTTTTAGATTCGACACATAAAACCATTTTATCATGATTAATAACAACACACCACATATTCCTATCAAAATCATACTCATTTTTTTCAAAACATTTTCTAAAAATATAAAAAAACATTTTAATTAATAATCATTTGGTTAAGAACCAATTCATTATTTATTCAATGAAAATTTCACGTCAATCATACCCGCCTCAAAACTCAATTTCAAAAAATACCAACAATATATTACTAAATGATGTCTTTACTAATACAATTCAATTCCACTCCAAAATTTTCATTTTATAAAAATATGTTTCTTCATGTTCTTTCACTTGTTAAATTTAGAAAATCCCATTTTTTTTACTTTCCAACATCCAACGATTTCATTAAAACATCATTTTCATAATTCCAATACATTGGTTCTCAATTTTTTTTAATATTTCAGGGAGGACCCAAAGATACTCTCATGGTGTACTAGTGTCGGTAGGTTATTTGACCATATAGTTGGTGACCATATACAAAAAGTACCACCATCACAGATATCATTATAGGACCAGGCCTCCAGATCCACATGGCTTTCTAGGCCTTACTAGAACTAGGAGACCATTGGACCAACTCCCCTTATCTTATCCCAATCACTATACAATCCCTAAGGACCAAAGAAACTAACATAACTGGACTTCCACAAAAGCCTGATGATCAGAATGAGAAAGAGTTCAAAATGCTCTTCCTGCACCTGCCTATCAAGCCCCGACAATCCTACTCCATCTACCATGACATCTCCAAATAAAAAAGGGTGCTATGAAAATAAAGGTCCCTTAAGATTCAACCCATTCTGATACAGTTATTTCATGAACCAACTCATGTTAACCATAGAACAGTCACCCAATCTGATCTATGATAAGGCCCAAAGGGTGTTCGTGATCCCCATAGGTTAGAAACTAGTTCTAGGAATTAATAAAGTACATAAGGGTATATTTTCGAACAATAAAAAAACAAGATACTAAGCAATGCAATATGTAAAAATAGTTAAATATATAAATGAAACCAAATAAAACATTATTTATATAATAAAATGAAAATACAACCAATCTAAAAAACAACCAACATGACTAGAAGACACCACCATATCTATGTGAATCAACAATTCAATCTCCAACACAAGATCATCTAGCTCCCAAGATGAGTGAACTCATTCTGAAACCTGCACAAGGGATAAAAGGGGAAAAGGAATATAGGCATGAGTATTTGCACTCAACAGGCTAGCCCAGTTATCTATTATAAATTCAATTACATTAAATGAAATTAAAAATAAATTTTATGTTTAAACTATAATCTTTATATGTATGATTTTCTATACATTTTACGTAAATATAAAGTGTAAGCCATTTACCTTATTCATTTATCAAAACAATTTTTGTTCTATTATTGTGACATTTACATTTTAAAAAAGGGAAGCGATTATTTTTTTACCACATACACGAAGGAGGGAATCACTTTTCTTTAAAAACACTTTTCATTATAATTTTTAAAATAAACACTTCAATTCCATGAGGAAAACTCCATAAGAAGGCATCATGATGATCATATAGAAAAGGAAATGTAAATAAGCATTGAAGTGTCACGTTTATCACTACAAGTAACTAAGATACAATAGACACAGGTGGACCCAAATGATCAAGAATAATCTAGAATACACCAATACTTGAGACTCCATCTTTAGTACCGTGCCACAAAAGATAAAATCAAAATTCCGAATAAAATCGTCCATACATTCTTAAGATAGATCTTGGAAAAATCCCATCGCAATAAATCCAATACATCTTACATACTATGTCCCTATAGTTAGTTCGGTGACCTACTTGTGTAGCAATCGTTCTTATAAAATTTTCCCATTATGCAGGGTTCCCATGACTCATGTAAATAATGATGGTGATCTAAACAATTCCTTCTGAGAATCTAATCACAATACGCATATAACAATAATTCACAAGAGGCCACACCCTGATTCACCCTAAGGATTCATCTCATGCCTCAAAATAAATAGAGGACAAGGGGTTCCAATAGAGGAACATATATAATTTATCCAGAGGATTCCAAACTAGGTAAATATCATCCATTATACGTAGACAAGGCATGAGAAACACCCAATGGAGTTGTTTATAATAAAAATATTTCATTATTTTCACAGTGTGGTCAAATAGGACCTTAATAATTATATAAAACCAACCCTAATAAAAAATAAAATCCATATTTCAAAAGAGTTGTTGAAAACAAAATTATTATAAAAATACATTTAAAAAAACCTTAAAAAAATTTCTAACTCACATTCATACAAAAACCATTTTCTATGAAAATTCAAATCGGTCCAAATTTCATCATCACCTAACAAACCTATTTCATAAGCCAAATAAACACTTCATTTAAGTTAAAACCATTGAAAAATAATTCACGAAAATAGAAATCCATCATTCCACATACTATATATTTTTCAAAAAAGATTAACCATGCTTTTCATAATAAAAGTTACTCATAAAAGAAGACAAATAATTTAATCAAACACGTAGTGTGGACTATTTACCCAAACAATTCTAGATACAAAAAATAACAAGGCTTAAAACCCCATTTTCACACAAAAAATTGAACTGAGGATCATAAAACAATATATATATATATATATATATATATATATATCATAGAATGTGAAAAAAGAAATAAAATAATGATTCTTATATTAAAAAGTGAATGTTCTTGGAAAACCTATTTCATATCAATGGAGCATTGACAACGCACAACTGAAAACACACTAGTGGTTTTCCAAGAGCCGTGATATTTTATGTGGAACCCCAGATGAACAAAACCCCCAATTTCACACCACCCTAGATTCCCAAATTGTCCAAAAAAACTCTAGTGTTAGATTAAAAATTGAAATTTGATTAATATGAAAAGAAAAAGAGAGTGAATCCCTATTATATAAATCTGAGTGAAGAATCACCATAAAACCACATTTAATAACACATAGAGGGAGATAGGGGAGCCAAAAACCACCATGAAAGTCATTTTAGTTGTGGGGTTCAGATGGGGGAGTCGATGGGACAAAACCCCAGTTAAAAACCATGAAAATACCAAAATACCATTTCTTGAGTGGTTTTCATGGTTAGATCGCACATCTTAACAATCCATACACAAACTATCCAATTTGATAATTTATAGTAATGTATGGGATGCACACATTGGAAACATGGTTAACTAAACCATAAGAAAATGTATGAACCCTAGAACACTTTCATTGTTGTTAATATAATTGTGTACCTTAACTGTGAAACCGGAAAAATTTCACCAAAAATTATCCTTTTCACACCACAATTCATCAATCTAGATGGAATAAACCATTCAATGAAAATACCCCAAAAACAATCAACTTGGAGTGTTACAAAATAATTTCCCCACCCCCTCTGCCTCATAACTTCCTTCCAAAAAATGAAAAGGCCAATGATAATATGAAATAATACCTCATAAACTCAATCCTCTCACACATAGCTCCCAATAAAACAACCAAGAAACAACCCCAAACCAAGACCAAATATGAATAAAAAACCCAGGTGTGACCCCATTCATCTCTTTTTGTTATTTATAACACAAAATATATATCAATTCACATTGAAGACAAACTAAATTTTGAAATTCATTACATGAAAATATAAATTTGGGATCATCATAATAAAAAACAACAATGTTTTATTAATTATCAAAAACTATTTTCATTAATAATATATTTTTGAAAAATTCAAGTAAGATTTTTTTTCAAATATAATAATAAATGAGGATATATTATCAAAATATCATAAAAATTTCAACATTATTTATTAGTAAATAAAATTAAAAATATCTATATTACCTGATCTGATTTCAATTAATATGTTCCTAAAAACATTTAAATCTAGGAGTTGACAATTATATCAATTTCAGGATTTTTAATCATAGCCCACATAAAATTGAAAAGGGGAAACAATATATTGGTAATGAAATGTTAAAATTGACAAATTCTACTTCTAGCATTTAATATCGTAGGTTGATCCATCAAAAACAAAAAATAAGGATTCATCACCAAATATTCTCCATTAATTATCTGACCTGATAGAACATATTCATCAATTATCTGATCATTCATAAAAAATTCCATTACCAATGGATACCTATACACCTTGTCTCCAATTGATTCCAATCCCTCAACCTTATGTAATATTTATATTCATAATAGTGTAGAATCTCAAAAATCATTCATTGGAGTCCATACATTTATTCAAGACCATATTACATTGTCAATTTTGGTTTTAAGAGGATAATCCTATTTTTATTGAAAAAATCCTTGAACGATAACCTGATTTCTTGGTTGGGAAATACAGTTTAGCAGTTGATGATCCTACCTAGGAAATTCTCTTTGAAAATTTTCAAATGATATAGGGTTTTGATACACGGTCTAGAAAAATGTTTACTAAATAATTATCTTGTACCTACCTTACATAATATCAATATTTTTATTCTAAAACCTTATTAAATTAAAAATTACACATACGTTAAAAAACTAGGTTGATAAAATCACTACCACTACTTTACTATACATCCCCAATAAGAAATTTTCTTCACCACTACATTATAATCTCTAAAAAAATTTATGTATGGTCTAATATCTTCCAAGAAATCTCTTAAACTATTTTTCATATATTTCAAACATTTACATGGAATACATTTTCTAAACACATCTCTTAAATATAAGTAATTTATACCTGTGTTTAATAAAATCCTTAATCTAGTTCATATGAAGCCCCATCACTAAGAATAAAATATATAGATATTTTTAGTTATTACTTATTAGAGAATGTCAAACATTCCATGAACTATAATATAATTTTTGTGGAAAACCTAACTCATAAGACACATCTCTAACTTCCCAATTTTAAAGGGTAAGGAATGCCTAATAAAATGTGATCCATACAAAAATACTATATATGTAACCAAAAAATTCAAATTGAACTAATTGACCATCAACATAAGATATCATTCAAATAAAATTTTTCAAACAATTTTCCATTATTAGAAAAATTTGATCAACAACATATTTTTCCACCAAACTAGTAAAACATAATTTTCTCTAATATCTTACCCGCATAAATTTTTTGATATGATCATACATAAAAAAAATAAAAATGTGAATCTTATAATATTTGATACTTTTTTTTAAACATAATTTATTAAAGGGTCACAATCTACCCATGATTTCCCAAATTCCAAAACACATGCTCAAATAAAGTCCTCTAATGTTTGTATTATCTATTTGGACATCTCATTTGTCTGTGGAAGATAATATTTACTCATCTAATACAAAGATAAAATCACATTCATAATTTCTTTTATAGAATTGACATGTAAACCATATATCCCAATCCCACACTATAGATAATATAATAAATTAAAATTAACCATTTATAGTATATTTATATTATCCTAATAATTAATTGAGATCAACTCTTTAATTGGAAACAAGTGAGATAATTTCATGAGTTGGTCCACAATTAAATGTATAGTATCCTGATACCATAATGATATAGCTAATCCAAATATGAAATCAATTATGATGTTATTTCATATCTAAATGTTTATATATAATGTTTATAAATTTATCAATGGTCAATAATTCATAGCCAATGCCTATTAAATTGTAGAGAACAATGAGATATAAAAGAAAGTTTCTCTATTTATTACTACATGCCAAAACTAATATATCAAAATCAATTAAATATTCATTTATATAAGATAAAATAAACAACTAAATCTATGAAATAAATAATAAATTATTTCATTAAAAATTATGTAAATACCATTATATCACAATAAAAGACAATTTAGTTACTTACAATTGACTACAAATTAATTGTTTCTTAATTGTACACTCAATTAACAATCTCCATTTATTTAATGTCGACCCATTACCCCTCATTTACTTATTTTAATGTTTGAAAAGTAAAATTAGTTTAACCAAAACATATACATTCACCATCAAATTTTTTTTGGATATTATTACCCCATTTAACTAATCTTTTCTGATAGAATCTATGATCCCTTATACTTTTTAGCCATATCTTTTTCAATAATAAAACAAATCCATGATATCATAAATCCTAAAAACCTCACATCCTGAATCAAAAAATTTCATTTTGACAAAATTATATAATAAGTATCATTTTTTTATTTCATTATAAATACTTCCAAATCCATTAACAGTCATACAATAAATCAATATAGTGAATAAATTAATCTAAATACCCTATAACAAATGAATAAATCTATTTATAGACGATTTAAATTGATATATATATATATATATATATATATATATATTTTCATGAACACAAGTTAATAATAGAATAATGATTATGTCAGTTCAAAAAATTGAATATATCAAATAAATTTGGAAGAAAATTTCTATACTTCATTTTCACATAATTTGGATTTTGGATATTGATGTTTAAATTCATGGTATAATCAAGATTCTTAGAAAATATAACTAGTTCCACCCAATGTGAATCCTTTGTTTTAGAAAAACCTCTTCCATCAAATTATTCAAACTGAATATTTAAAAATCATGTCCCTTTTATCATAGTGTTTAAAAAATAAAATGATAGCATAACCATTATGTGAAACTATTCAATATAAAATTACATGTTTATCTCTGATATTAGTCTGGGGAAGTGTTTAATAAAAAAATCAAGGTAGTATTCCACAAAAGGTAGCTACTAAAATATGTTTCTTGATTTTTACTGAATGAATAACTAATCCTTATGTATGGAACATTATATATCTCATCTATTTAATAATTACATATAATCAACCATCATAAATATTCATCACCACTTGAAATGAGTAATCAAATGAACTAAATTAAGTAAAAGAAACTCAATGATTATAGATAATATTATTGTTATTAAAATGTACCATACAATCAATTACAATTATGGTTTTGTATATGATCCTCTATAACATTGAAAAATCACATGATAATTATTAATAATATAACATAATTGAAAAAAGGGTACCTATACATATCAGTGATCATATATAAATAAATATAGAACATAACTCTTATCAGTATAGGTCAAACTTCAATTTCTTATGATGCATTCCTTATTTGAAACAACTATCCATAATTCATTAATTTTGAGTCCTCTCACGGGTTAAAAATCATCCTCATCTATGCTTCAGATCCATCATGTTTCATTTTCTACCTATAAATCATTTGTTGTTGTATTTGGTAAGATTTTCCAATAATCAATCCCTCAGAAAAGTAATTTAGAGACATAATTATATTACAATTATTTCCACACTAGTGTTATGATTCAGGCTTATTTGGGTATTACCACTCTGATTCAATTATTATTCCACAATACTAACACACATGTTTTTTCTTTAGTTGTGATGATTTTGAACTCGATGATTTGATTTCACCACCACCCAACTATGAATAATAGTTCATCATTTTCTTACAAAAAAAATAATTTCCTCTAAAAAGTTATGGATGGAGTCAATTAACTTCTTTTCCATCTATCATTTCTTTATTCTAAAAATATTATTTATTCACTTCCACAATTTTGGTGGTATATAAAACTGTATCACCCTAAAAAACCTAATATATAATAACCATCATAAACTATTGATCCCTAAGATCATCATTGGAAATTAGACCTTATTCAATAATATATTTATATATATATATTTACAAATAAACTTCAATTCCACATTATTCCCCTAGTACAAATCCAAGAACACTTAATAATTTTTCATCTTTGATACCCCTTGATAGAATTTTTAAATCAAATCATCTGTAATAAAACTCGTATTAGATACTTATAAGTTATTTTAGAAATCTTGTATCCCAGTATTTATAAGTTAGACCATCATGTTTATAAATATTTATGCCAACCATTGATATCTCATCACTATTATGACATAATACATTTTAGTTGATCTTCATTAAAAACCTATTAGCATTGCACATACAACTATTACCTCAAAAAATTGCTACATTTTTTCTCCAGAACAACAATTCTCAATCTAATTCATTTAGTATATCATCATATGATTCCCTTCTAAGTGATATTTTGTCGTAGACAAATGATAACGAGTGTTTTGAAAAAAATTCAATGTTTCAATATCCATATTTACTAAAAAACAAAATCCCTCTATATATATATATATATATGAATTTTGAAATTTCCATAAATCCAAAAATCATACTATGAATTATATAATATTTTATTTTTCATTAATCATTAATAATACAATGAATTTAATCCGAATTATTTTTATCATATAAATTTTTTCATAATCATTTGAATATTCATTAAAACATTTGTAATTATATCATATACGAATCTCAATTAATCTATATGTGAGATCTGCACATAATAAATAATTTTTTAAACAAAAGTTATCATACCTTACCATTGATTGTGGTGATTACTATAGGTCATAATAGACCATCATCTTATATAATATCTACTAATAAATTTTCATACATCGAATCCCTATGAAATCGAGTCACATTATAGAATGGTATCCTATTTATATTAATAAGTACTTCTTAATTTCTTAAAATATAATCTTTATACCTAACTTACCTTCTGTGACTCAAATATAAAATCATTTCCAATTACATTTTAATATTACCATATCTAGAGATCCATCGTGGTATCTATACAAAAAATCAACTTCGGATAAACATTCATCAATTTTGAGTGGACATAAAATAATTACATGGGATTAATATTATAATGGGGGAAAATAAACATTTAAAATAAAAAACTAATAATATATACTTAAAAATAGATATTTTTTGAAACCGAAAATGACAATTAAATAATAAATTTTATTTAAAAAAGTCTAGTTAAACACAGTGTGATGGAAACTAAATGAGTAATTCAATATATAACAATCAAAAAATAAAATAAGATCATTAAAACTTATCTATAATGGGTATAATGGCTCCTCAATAAATATGTAGATGAAAACAGAGATATTCTTTCATTAAAATTGTTCTTTATGTCCATCATTTAGAAATGTGTAATTTTTAATTTACTACATCATGAAAAATATATTTACCATCATATCATGTTATGTGGGTAAGGGTGACTAATATAATTACCAATATGAATTTCATGAATAAATATATTGCATTCCCATATAAGATTTATCCCAAACCAAACAATCAATTCCCGTAAAAAAATAATAAAAACGTTTCTACAAATAGAAAATAAAAAAAACATCTACGACTACCTTCACATAAAAAAGTTCATAAGACATATAATTTACCAAAATTATGATAATTATAAACAATCCATTCAATTAGTTTGGTAGTGATAATTACTTCAACACTCCATAGATCATCATCCATCTAACAATTTTTCTAATAATGACCCTATGACCCCCTAGTTTTATGTTTTTGACCACTGGTTTAACTTCTTCAGCATGTATTATCCTTTAGTAATTTTTTAGAGGATCATGGAGGTTTCAGGATGAGAGAGAGAGTTGTTTTTTGAGGTTCATAGTTTATTCACTTTTAGTAGAAACTATGTGCTACCTCTTAGAAACCATGGATTATGTTTTGGGATTCTTTAGCTAAGAACATGTTTGTCACACAATTTATCCTAAATGTACGAGTGACAAATGGAAACCATTCATATTAAACGATATATAAAATAATAATTGGCCCATAGGTTTTCTAACAATTCACCCCAACTCTATGGGGTCTGGTCTTGGTATAGTTATTCCACGAGTTTTGAGAAAATTTTCCTAACCTTGAAACAACAAACTTGTGGATGCTTGGCATGCCCTATAGAAAGTGTAAAATTGGTGCATGATTTGATAAACTATGTGAAATTATTTTAAGATGTGCATTTAGATCCATAAAATTTTGGGTTTTATCCATATTAAGGCCAAAACCCCTATTATTTTCCATATTCTATTGGGTTCTAAAATTCAGCTTCTTCCCTAGGATCCAAAGACGGTTTATTTTGATCTGGAGAGAAGTTTTGTTGAATAAATTAATGTTAGAGATCTATAATAATCAACAAGTCATTGATATTGACCATTCAACATAAATTTAATCTTATAAACAGTCATGGAACCATAGATCTAGTCTTTTATTGATATATTTATGTTTTATGAAGGGAATATGGATGAAATATTAAAGAGAATATTGAAGAGAAGTTTTTTTGGGCCCATATCGACAAGATCTCTATATTTTTCATTATTCTCACATTCTATTAAGAGGTTAGTGGATTCTATCTCCTATCTACGATTATAGAACATGATGTCTAAGGTCTGTCAAATTGTTTTTCTTGAATTTTACAGTTTTTTTATGATTCTTGAGAGGAAACTGTTATTATTTATTATATTATAGTTGGTGAAATTGGATATTTTTCAAAAATAAATTTATTATAAATATAATATTTTATTTATAAAATTATTTTTTTATTAATGAAAGTTTTTTTAGTAAATATTTTTGAGTAATATTTTTTAATAATAAATGGTTTTGATAATTGTTCTTGTATACATGGTTTGTGTGAGTTATGTTTATGGTAGTTCTCAAGGATGCGGGGTGTGTTCCATTAGGGCACCTTACTTTGTCATATGTGATTGTAGATAAGTGTTTTATTCCAATGGGAACTTATACATTGGTCACAATTTGATGAATCAGAGAACTAATATGAGACTAATAATGAGTATAGAATGCTCACTTATAATTCATGTGTGTGGATGTGAGTGTGTTTGTAGAAACATATGAATAAGTATTGAAAATTTTGAGAAAAGGTGTTAAGACAATATTTTTATTTCCCAAAAAAATGAATACTGATTCAATATAGATTAATTTAGTTCAAAAATTATTTATATGAAATTTAATAACTTTTTTATCTATTTTATATGAGTTGGGATTTATTTGGGGAAACATTGTTCAGTTTATACTCACCAAACTCTTGGGAACATACTTGAATTATCATATGTCATATATCTAGACATAGGAAATGAAATCATGTATACTTCTCTAGAAACACATATTGACACCATGTTCATGGAAACTGGAGTAAGTGATTATATCTTGTTTGGTTGGTAAATGGGACTATGAGTTGATTTTTTGAGTGTTTTCATGCATTGGATTATAATATGCCTTCTCAGTTGAAATTTGATATTATTGAAATATTGTTTTATAGTCAAGTTTCATTGTTTTATTGTGAATTATATACTAGTTTTAATGCTTTTATTGTGTGTTGTGAGTTTTTTTCATTTAGAGGGATAATCATCCACCATCTATTTTTTCAAACCAGTGAATTTATAAAAGGTCTTTTGTGTCTTGGGGTTGTAACATTTTGAATGTGGTATTATTTAATCCTATCAAGTAATTGATATGGGGGAGGTTATTAAATTGTTTTATCATTCTTGATATATTTTTTATCTATCTTGGGATGGTAGTAGGGGGATATGAATTTCGAAACATGAAAAAATGTCCTTAAAAAATTGTAGTTATATATTTTTTATGAACATCAAGTAACCATGGGTTTTAGGTAAAAAATGTATTTATAAACATCTAGTTGAGTCTCTATCTCATCAACATGGTTTTTGATAATGGGGATTTTATATCATGAATTTTCAATAATATATCCCAAAAGGATTGAATTAAGGATCTTCAGTTTTGTGATTTATAAAAATTGATGAAAACAATTACAACAGTTGGATTTGTAAATAAATATTTATGGTATTTATTGATATGGTGATTTTTAATTTCTAAAACTTCACTTGCATGTTAATGACAATAAATTGTGCTTTTTAGGATTAGAAAATTGTAACTTATAAAACAATATATGAATCAATTAAAAGAGGCTACAATGAATTTATTTTTAGTTGACCCACAGGTTATCTAAACAGAGGTGTATAATATCGAACATTATTTTTGGGGTATTGAAAATTGAAATCCAAAAGATAAACCATGATATTTTGATCATTTGGTATTGATTTGGAAGTAGAGTATACCTATTTATTATGAGAATTCAGAACCTAGAAAGTGAATGTGTGGCTCAAATAGATGACTCGAATTTCCACTTTTCATAATACAATAGCAATTATAAAGGTAATAATGGAAATTTATATCTAAGAGAGTGATTCATGAAAATTGTTGGATCTAGAAATTCATTATAATGATTACCAAGACATTATAAGATATGTTTTTTCAAAAAAAATTAACACAAAATTATGTCCATACAACATTCAGATAACTAAAATAATAGTTTTCATCCTGTTCATGTTAGAAAATCTTTGGGTGACATAATATGCTGCTATGTTTCTGAAATTATTTCTCTTTTCACCAGAAGTAGACACAAGAACCACATTAAAGGCACAAATTTTCAAGATTTTTATACAATAAAATATTCTCCTAATGATATTTAAAATATATAATATGGTCTATACCAAAATGGTAAATATAATAAATTTATAAGATAAGGTAATTAATGGAAATATATTGGGAGGAAGTATTATTAACATCAGAATAAGTGAGAACTCAAACTCTCAGATTGAGTGTATAAGGAACACCTACTTCTAACGTGGTGGTATACCACAAATCAGGAAATGGGATCAGTCAATGTTCATACATGACCTAAAATTATATAGGGATGTATCCAATGTGGTTCTTTTGATAATATCAAGAGAGACATAGAGAAGGTATATATATATTGTAACAACTATAATATGATGAAACATCTATAGAATTATTATCGTAGCACTCCATATCCTGATGCAGGGAATAAATATCATGTCTCTTTATAATATTTGGATTTAATTGTGACATCATTTTAGAATAATCCCTATCCAATAAACTAATGGATTTTATATGATTCTAATAACACCAAGAATCCTGAAAAAAAATGAAATCATAAATGGGAATAAAAATGTAAGGATTAGTGAATAATTAATTTTATAGAGCTGATAAGGGGAACACAGATGATCAATTAGGCCCTTCAATGGTGAAAGGTATTATTCATGTGAATTATTCCCTTATGTAATAATTTTTTGATATGGGAATGTTCATATATATTATTTATTCTTCTGTTTTTATATTATGTATTTAAAGGATGTGATAATTCATTTTGGTTGGGGACTAAGAACTCCACATTTCTTTTGAGAGTGTAAGGATTTTATGTGTCTAGTGTGTGAAATAAGTATCCACGGTTTTGATTTGGTTTGGTATTTCAATGTTTTGAAGATGGATATCTATAAGAAAAATGAGGATGGAATCATTGGAATATTTCAAATCCCATATCCACTGGTACTTCTGAAAAGTGCTTTTCATTTCATAAGATGCTGATATGAAACTCTTTAATGGATAATGGGAAACAATTACAAGAAGAGCGGGAAATTAGTACCGATGGTTGAAACTATCTCCCATAAATTGGGAATGGTTAAATAATTTTCTACATATTAAATTAGACCAATATATTTTCAAACCATAGGTGACTAGTTTAATGATGTCTTTCATGATAGCTTCCTAGGTTTCCATCTCACAATAATAGTTGATTTATGATTGATCTTCTTCCTGGGAACTACACTATTCCCATTCCATGATATTGGATATGACCAACATAATTGTGGGACTTAAAATTATAGATTGAATATTCACAAAATAAATGGGTTATTCTACTAATCATATCCCTATGGGAAGCACCAATTCATTATATAAAGAGGGATTATAAAAACCTAGGATTTGTGTTTATTATCATAAGCGTAACAATGAAACAATAATGAATCATTATCCAGTTCCACACAATGATGAGTTTTTTGATAAATTGATGGGATCCTAATTTTTCTATAAAATTCAATTACAATTTATATATCATTAATTAAGAGTTTTAAAGGAAGATATTATGAAAACAAACATTTTGATTCATTATAGTCACAATAAAAAAAATTATTTCCATTGGCCTAAATAATTCAAATGTTGAAATCATGGAACTAATTAATCATATTTTTAAAAAATATATATACTCCTTTGTGGTGGGTTTCATTGGTGATATACCAAATCATTCTAAAAATCATGTCGATCTTGAGAATAGATTCTCTATAGTGTTGATTACATTATAAAAACATAATCTAAATTCTATGACTTCAATGACTGATTAATGGATACAGGGGGTATTTTTCCAATTTCGTTTCATTTTGGGGAATGATGTTTTTATAGATCCTAAAAATATAGAATCTATTATCTCTTGGAATGAATTGATGAATTTATTTCGGAGACATATTTTTTTCAATAAAATATGATCCAATCGATTTTTTATTTTTGATGTTTCACATTTTACTCCACCAATGAAAGATTTATCAATGAAGGGAATTCATTTAATATATAATGATGTATTCTTAAGAAACATCCAGGAGAATAATGTTCACATTACAATTGCACTGATCGTGATATTTCCATAATCAAGAATGTGTTATATATTCTAATATAATGCAATAATAATGTGGTTGAGCTATCTTCTCATGTTGAAGATCATGTCACAGCTCATTGATATTGATAGATATAGATACATAAGATAAACTACATGAATAATGTTATGAAATCAAATAGTATATATCATTATTTGAGAGCATGGTATCATTTCATGATTAAATTTTTATATTTATTATGGAAACTAAAAATTGGAAACACATTTTACCACATAGGAATTTGAATTTGACATAACGATGATGGATGAAATTCTATTATATGTTTGACTTCAACATTATTTATACACCATGAAAATTGGAACACTATTTAGTATTCATTATGAAATGTTTTATATAATAATATATCTAATGATGCTTCTGATCAGAAAAAGTTAATGGATTTCATATAAAATATGTATTTGGAGTGTGATGAAAAAGGTGATATTATAACTTTATTTGATATTTCTTGTGAATACAATTTATTTTATTAGATTAAATATTCAAAGAAAACTGATCCATAATTTTTAAATGTGCGACCAAATCCTAATAGTGGTGATGTCACTGAGGGATTGAAGCTAGACGTGTGACCAATGATATATTTTTTTTGATCTAACAGTGGTTCCTATAACCTATTACTAACAACTACTTTTTTCATACTACCATATGATGTGGGTTATTCATCTAGAAATATATATGTTCTAAAAAGGGTTAAGAGTGTTGAATTATTGGGTTTCATAAAAACGAATGTGGATGAGTTTGTTTCTATATTCCTAAACTATCAATGGTTCAAGGAAGGTCACCAATATATAGTTAGTAATTCCCATTTATTACATATTACAATGTGTAAATTAGAATAAATCACACTAGATTTTGTTGTAGGTCATCCAAGAATAATTTTTAAACAGGTTTATATATGGTTTTTTGTGTATTGAATCATGATGTTTGCTCACATAAACACTATTTTAGAAACCAATTTGGTAGAATATTTATCTAAACACTATATACAAAATATTATTAATATGAATGGGTTTATATATACAATTTTGTCTAATGGGAACCAAAGGTTCAAATCTCAGATTTGGAATTCCCCATAATAAATCCTTGGGATGAAATTACCTATGAGAACAACTTATCATCCAAAAATAGGTGGAAAATTTCAGCGTAGAATCTAAATATTTGAAGACATGATTAGGGATTTTGTGATGGACTTGGAAACTTTTTTAGGATTATATACCATGAGTAGAGTTCTCCCGCATGAATAGTTATTAGTAACTGATACTTATAGGACCTTTCAAATCATTGTATGGTTTTCATTTTAATTATAAACATTATTGGTTTAAAATAGGTGAGACTTCATATATCATACATAGCCTTGTGAAATAAAATGGAAAAGATTCATATAAGAAAAAAGAGAATATACAGTACTAAAATTAAATCAAGGTTTTATGTGAAGAAGAATCAATTTCTGTTATTTATTGAGGTTGTTGAAAATATTTTTTAGATAATCTCTCCGGAATGGCTCAAAGGCCTTCATATTTTATATATTTATTATAATTCCACTTTTAATGGTTGAAGGGGAACTCTTGTCATTACTTTAATTGATGGTATTAAAGGAATTCATTCATTATAGACTATATCTACTTGAAACTGCCCCTTCCAAGCATCTTCATAATGATTCACTATCCACCAATGCAATGTTTTGTGACTATTTGTCTAGTCTAGACGTCCATAGGCATGGTAACAAAGAGAAATTCTAGACCCTCTCATTCTTCCAAATAGGTTAGTTGTCCTCTGGTGATTACACCCATCTATAGTCCTCAACTTGGGAATGTTCCTTCTAGAATATTTTTAGAGTATCTTCACATCAGGTTGCATGATGTCTCTAAGGTGGATTGAAGTCCTTAACGTCTACAAATAAGATTAATGACCCAAAGGCTTCGGTGGCACGAAGGCCTATAAAAATCCAGGCCCAAACTGGTAACCCGATGGTGAATATTTCTGGTTGTAACAGTACTGCACAGTAACTCCTACAGAACCTGTTAGAGCACTGCTATAGTAACATGGAATTTTTCCTTCACCCAACATCAAATCTAGGTCTTGTGGATGCTCTTGGAGAGTCCCCACATACAGGGACGAGGAACATATGAACATTCTAGAGAATCTCTCAAAGGATAAAGAATTTTCATTTTTAAAAATGGGGAATGTTCAATTCCTATTATATCATCATTTTTATGATAAAAGAGTTGTAGTTTGATCTAGAATATCATTAATAACTACCACCAACATTTAGTTCTATGCATAACTTTATTTACATTACTCGATTAATGAAGTATCAGCACAATCATGACAGTGTAATTTAATGGGTCCATGTTCATCGTGAACTGTATTCTTTGTTGATTCATGAGTCGATAGAAATTATGGATAGGTCATAGAATTCATGTCATGAGAATATCATCATCATAGAATGGTTTAAATGGATGTACAGTTAGATTATGGATGTGAATTGGTAATATAAGAAGGGAATGATATAAAAATGGTCAATGATCATCCATAATAGCAACGATTTTCTAATTTTTGGGGACATTAAGATATATTTTTTGGAAGATTTTAAACATCCTATCTCCATTACATAAACATTGTTTTATTTTTTCCTATTCTACAGAAATATTTAGTTATGATTCTAAATTATTGGGGATGTTTTGACAAGTTTTGGAGGTATTATGAATAAGTTTGTGAATTGTTATTAAAAACATCCAACTCCTTAATGGAATGATCAATCATGGTTTTAGTGTAACTATGTGGTGAAAGGTTGTATCATATTTTTTTAAATTAGATGTTCTTAGGTGAAGCTATTTAGAGTCAAACTGAGGGAAAGTTGGTGTTGGGGAATAGTCTGTCTACCTAGGCTATCTAACCATGTTGGGTGTGGGATTGAGTTTGTAGAATCATATGTTTGGAACATTTTTTCCAATATATACAACCTAAACCATGTATCAACATGGTGTGTCTAGTGGTACGTGCCTGATTTGAGCATGGTTTGACATATTGTGTGACCTAACCAGACAACATGTTGTTAATTCCATGGATTTTACTCTTTAATCTAGATTAAGGAATTATATCCATCATGTTTTCCATATTCTGTTAGGGATATCATTTCATTTTCCTACCTAGTCTCACAATTTGATTCAATTCGATTTGATGGAAAAGATTTCTGGATCAATGTGCATTGGATATTTTGAATCATTACTAAGTCATTGTTCTTTATCTTACATATTTGATCAACTATTCTCCAAATTCTCAAAACCCAGGATCTATTATTTCATGGAAATATCGAATGTATATTTTGTAATTATTTATGATATATTATAGACCATAATTAAAAAAATGGTTTCTTGATCCTGATTATAGATGATTGTAGTGTCATTCTCCATTATCAACATCTTTTGAGTGGTATGTAGCTTCTTGATCATCTCTACCATTATAGAACATGACGAATTATTTTTTATAAAATATATTTCTGTATTTTATTTCAAAAACTACTATGATTATTGAAGGGAAATCTTCTGTTATTACTTTAGAAATTGGAAATATTGGGTGTATTTTTGGAAAACACATTTTTAGATTTTAATTGTCCTAGTTTTAAAACTGTGGTTTAATCTTGAAAAAATAATTTGGTTTCATGAGTAGTTTTCAAGAAATAATTTGTTTTATGCATGAATGGGTTTTCTAATACATTGTTTTCATGAGTTCATTTTCTATGTAAGCGGTGTGTGACATTATGTAATATTAATTTTTTTGATGTGACCTTTGATAAAGGGAATGTTCCATTGGTGGACATTGACATTGTTCACCTTATGGTTACATGGTAACCCAAAACGAGATCACCAATGAGTATGGAACTATTAATTCACATGCATGTGTCCGTTGTTGTGTGGATATGTGTTAATGGGAATTCCAAATGATGAAAACTGATGTTAATAATTTATTTACATCATTCTATAGAAATTGTTTATGGTTTTTATATAATCTATTTTATCTTATTCAAAACTATTTTATTCAAAATGTTGTATTCTAATCTCATCCTAGTGTCTTGAGTTAGGAAGACAATGGAGAAATGGTGGTGAGTTTATACTATCCACTTTTTTGATATCATAAGTTCATTTTTTAGATTTCAACCATCAAAAAACAATAAAGGGAATGGTATCATATTAATATTGTGGTGCATCCTGATACATTTGGCTTAGAATTTGGAGTTGGAGCTCATAGATTGTTTGGGAGGTACATGGGATTGGGACATGATGTTTTCAATCTTCTTAAATTTTAGATTATTGTCTATCATTTCCATTATCCCCCTGATATTATTTTACTTCTGGGTTATATTCAATTTTTAATGTTTTTCAAGAATCATATAGTGGTGTAAATATTCATATTGTGTATTGTTATTTTTATTTCTTTTACATGGAAAATCATACCCTAACTATTCATTAGGACCTGGGAATTTATTACAAGAATTATGTTTTTGGAGAATGATATAGAATTCTTGCAGAATTGATGCTGCCTCTTAGTACATTGAAATGGTATAGATTTAGATTCTATCCTATATCTATACCAGATCCCAAAAATTCCACATCCATGTTAATTCATTATTTTACCACTCTTTATCAAACCCTTCATTTTTTTGAGACACATCTCAGTCACAATTCATACCAATAGTCAATTAATTACCCAAAATCAATTTAATTATAAAATTAATGTGAAAAATAATTTCATCAATAATCACTATATATAATGTAAATCCAATATTGGATATCAAAAACATGCTTCACAAAACACCGTAATTTTTCTTTTAAATTCCTAAATCTCCATTTTCCATAAATTTATATAATCCCATAATTTTATTAAATCCTTTTTAAGTAATTTTTTAATAATAATATACATCATTCAAGAATTCATTAATGACATCAACTCTGTTATCTGTTACCACTATCCATCTATGAATGGATAAGATCTTCTAACATCACTCAATGAAATCTAGAAATAATTAATTATCATATATCATGTTTCTATTAATGTTATAGTCCATAACATTCAATAAAAAATGGATCATCATTAGAATCAACATTTAATGAGACAATTAAACATAACCAACCTTTTTAGTGTCCAATAATTTATAATTGATCATTCATCATAGATAGAGATTGATATGTAGGGAGAGATAGAGGTTCATAATCCAATAAGATATAAAAATATCACCTACAAACCTTTTTTACCACTATAGAAATTCCTATTTATTAACTTATATGTGGAAAACATAACCAAAATCACACCTTGATGACTCAAAGTTCATTTCAGATAATATTTATAAACATATAAGTTGATAATAAGGTTTACTTTGTTCATAATGAAAGATCCTCAATGTCTAACACAATTCCATGGTTCAGAAGCCCATTTTGGTGGATAATTCATTTACCAAATCAAAACACATATATAATTTTTCATGATTCAAAAATATTATAAACTATTAGGGAAACTATCCACCAAATTATGCATTTCTTCTTCAATACTCAAATCATATACAAATTAATCCAAACTCCACCAAGTCATAAAAAGAAATAGTCATTCAAAAACTAAATTATCACATTTATATTTGGTTTTTATAAATCTAATCATTTATTTTAGAATTAGATTAATTTAATAAATAATAATATATTTTATAATAAACCTATATATTAAAATATATGTTAATTTATTCCATTAAAATCATTGTGCTTATATAAGGATTTAGGGTATTCAAAGAGGTTTGTGGAGATACATTGTTGATATTTTTATTTATTCACTACAAGTTTTATCATAATAGAACTTATTTTTATATATCTTATTTCACTTATACATATTTTAATTATTATAAGTTTATAATGATAATAATAATATTTTCACAAAGTTAAAGAGTTTTATTTCATCATTTTGATCTTTTTGAGAAATAAATACAAAAATTGAATGAATTTTAATCTTTTTCTACATAGTATGGGGTCTATTCATACTAAATGATATGTAGATATTTATAAATTCATCTATTCTTCAAAAAATGGATTCATGATGTGATATGGTTGATAAAGGCTTCGATAACATATTTAGAATCACTTATTAATGTATTATGTGGTAAAATTATATGTCACCAAGATGACCTATATATTTTAAATAATTGAGTTGGAAAAAAAAAGATGTTTTTTAAAGATTATAAAAATTTAAATTTATTGATATAGAATGAAATTTTCAAAAAGGAACATGAAATTCGAGTGAAATAAAAGAAAATGAATAATCTAAAGAATGAGTTAGCATACTATGGTGAGAGAAGCTCCCTCCCCACCCCCATAGATTTTTAACCATTCTCCTTATATTGTCATGAACCAATGCCCCCCACTCCAAAATCTGGAAGCCCATCATCAACTGTGGTCACCTATTCTGGACCTTCTAAAACCTAAAAATTTTCTTTTCCATATACATCACTATTACTAGAAAGCAACTAAATGGAGTTATAATTATTGTTATTCAAGGATTATTTACTATCAACATGTTGAACCATGTCATGGCTCGGTGTAATATCCATACCGGAGTCATATATTTGGGAATCCACATGCCCAAAAGAGTAAAGGATAGATCCACTAGTCTGTAACCTACCTACCACAGGGTCATTGGTTGGTGAGAACTACTACAAATACACCCTTTATTAGTGCTAAAAGGGCCTTTAACAGCGTTAGGAAAAGCACTGTTAAAGTCGGCGAAGATAGGGGGTCCCCTTTATCAGCGCTAAAAAATGGGCTGATAAAAGTACCCCTTTATCAGTGCTTCCTATAACAGCGCTTTCGTTTTAGCGCTGATAAATGACCCATTTATCAGCGCTTTTAAAAAAGTGCTGATAATAGTTAAAAAAAGATAAAAAAACTAATAAAATTAAAAAAATTTATGAAAATTTAAAAAAATTGTGCCAATCATGGGGGGGGGATTTTATAGCGCTTGATCCCCCTTTTAACAGCGCTTTTTAGACCCTCCAGCGCCCACACGCACCTCCTCCACCATTTATCAACGCTAGCACCCAACATCCACCCCCATGCACATGCCTCTTCCTCCAGCAGGTTTTGAACTCGAGGCCTCCCCCCTGCACGCCTAAGCCCTTACCACTACTCTATTTTGATTTGTCTTCTATTTCATGATATCTATATATATATATAGTTATATTTATTCGTATAGTAATATATATTTATATTAATATATATATATATAGTTATATTAATATATATAGTTATATTAATATATATATTTGTATTTATATTAATATATATAGTTATTTTAATATATATATAGTTATATTAATATATATATAGTTATATTAATATATATATATATAGTTATATCAATTCATATAATAATATATATTTATATTAATATATATATAGTTATATTAATATATATCTCTATTTATATATATATATATTTAGTTATATTTATTTGTATAGTAATATATATTTATATTAATATACATACAAATATAGTTATAAGAATATATATATTTATAGTGATATTAATATATATATTTATAGTGATATAAATATATATATATAGTAATATTAATATATATGTAGTTATATTAATATATATATATAGCTCGATTAATATATATATATATATATATTTATATTAATATATAGTAGTTATATAAATATTCATATATAGGTATTTTAAATAAAATGGATATTAGTTATTATTTAGATAGAGCTAATATATTTTATATGTAAATATGTTTAATTATTTATTTTAAAATTTTAATTTTTAGGTTTAAATATATAAAAAATATGTACATATAGTTATATATTTGATTATAAATAGCAGTTCATTTTAAAAAACGATAAAATTTTAAATACATAATATCAATATGAATGTAATACCTTGGAATAAATTCATTCCCACCAAAAAAGGCTAATAATACCCCATTAAACAAGGCTGAAAATCCACAAAATGTTAAAAAAACAGGGTTCCCCGACTAAAAACACAGTTTTGGAGGCCTTATGGGCGACTTTTGGCCTCGATAAATGCTTGATCGCGGTAATTCCCGGTCACAGAGACGTATAGATCGTCACAGGCTTCGATTTGATATGTGGTAGAGCTCAAACGGACACCCAAATCAAAAGTTATGGTCGTTTGATGTTTGAGTTGCGTTTTCAACTTATTTTCGATCTTTTTTTAATTTATTTAATTTTTTTAGTCTTCAAATTGTTAATAAATGACTACTACTCCATAATAATTAGAAAATTATTAATTAAAATTATTTTCGTTTAATTTTTTATGAAACCATTTTCACTAAATATCTTATATATTAAGTATATTAAGTGTTAATGTACATTTATACTTATCTAAAATATATTTAAAAATTATATATTATATCTATATCAATATAAATATATTTATATATTAATATATTAATATATTTTTTTAATTTTTTATGAATTCGTCCCTCTATCAGCGCTACTAAACAAGCGCTGATAAAGGGAATCCCTTTATAAGTGCTAAAAAAAGCGCTGATAAAGGGGGGGGGGGCCTTTATCAGTGCTAAAAAAAGCACTGATAAAGGGGAACTTTTATGAGCACGGATAAAGGAACCCTTTATCAGTGCTTTTTTGAGCGCTGATAAATCCCCCCCTCCTTTATCATAGCTTTTTCGTTAGTTCTGATAAAGGGGGGGGGAGCTGAGAAAAACTGTTTTTGTGGTAGTGGAGGTATCCTAGCGATGTATGTCCATAACCAGAGAATTGAGAAAATGTATAATTTTGAGTTGCATGGATGATAGGAAAAGGATGGTAGCATCAATCCCCATAGGACATGAATTAGGTATGGCTACTGGTTTAGAAAAGATAGCAAAAGAATCGATCAGGTTTGATTAATCAGCAGCATGATTGCTACCATGTGTGAGAGTCAACACAGGTTCATATTGAACCATCATATCAACTACAATGAATGGATTGGATGCACTAGAATAGTAATTCATAAAAATAGGAATATAATGGATTTAACCCTTTTAGTTATTCATCTATGAAACTCTACTTTTGGGTCTCATTGAAGTAGAAACAAAAATCTTTGTCTTTTCATTTTTGTTATTTGAAGAAAACACTATGTTATCATTCCAAAAATCAATGTATACCCATGTTTAAGCATCTAATTACATGTCACATTGATTATCTCTAGATTAATCCCCCACATTCTCCTCATTAATTTATTTTGATAAATCATCATTAAATGACATCCCTTCAATGGAAAGGTGAGACCCAACATTATTGTCAGCCCCATATGAGTACTTCACATTAATATCAGAAAAAAATGTAGTTCCACTTTCGTCCTAAAGAGGTCTAGGGATGGGGTAATCAGAATAGTCATCATTTATAGATAAGACATAAATCATCTCTCTATAAGCCGTAGAAGACACTTCCTAAATAGATTCTTTTACCTCAGGGGGATTAAGACAAGAATCAATCAAAACTTTTTCTATATCCATACTTTTAGTTTGAGCCACAATGGTTGTTGTATTCCTATTGTTTCACTTCTTTCGATATTGTTGGAGTTATTGACCATTATAATTAGAATTATAACAAACTAAATTTCCTCCACAGATATATTTCTACTGAAAAATAATTTTGGAAGTGTTAACAAATAGTGGTGTTTTTTCAAATTCAGTCTAAAGAGAAATGTCATCTTGTGGTATGGATAACACCAACTTATTTGTCAATGTGGTACGTAAATCAAATTCAACCCGGACAGAAACATAATGACCATAAATGACCATTTGAGTGGCATTGTCTATCCTAATTGGAATATCAATAGCTGATTCAACATCATATAAATTTCAGGGTTCCAGAATACCCACTTAAGACCATGACTTCTAACCCAAACCAATGCACTTGTATCATTAAAATCATTCAAACTGAAATTTATCCTGAAATAAAAAATCTATATAGTACCATCCCTATATTTAAGAAAACAAAAACTCAATGCTTGACCTTTAATCTCAACTAAGGGAAAAATAATGTGGTAAAATCTACATCCATGATAAATGCATTTGAAACAATCAACTCCCCATATCGATGATAATCGGGCAACCGGAACTACGACATTCCTTGTTTTTGTACCCTTCATCAAAAAAATGTGACCAATGAATAAAAAAATTACATATATTAAGTGGATTATTGATATCATCAGATGAGGATAATATATGAGTATTCAAACCATTCCTAATGATTCACTTCGAAGGACGATTCATATTCAAGGAAAAAGATCCTCCCTAAAATTCGTAGAACATTGAGAAACCCTTCAACTCTTCATATTCAAGAAGCATGATTCTGGAAGAGGGTGATATCTATTTAGAAACCTGATGCAAAGAATAGAATTAGTATATATGAAACCCTACTTTTTATTACACACTTAAACTAGATTATTACATAAAATTCCCTTGATACAATATAGAAGATTGAAAGGTCTATTTTTTGGGGCTTGAGACCATTACATAACAACATAGAACATAAAACAAAAAAATTATTTATTGAAAACTTTTATACATAACCATTATATTCCCTCGTACTTTACATTTCATGGGATAACATAAGGACATACCTAAAAAGGGATGATATATAAATCCTATTAATGGGAATAAACATGGAATTACTTGAATAATACAATACCTATTAGAAAATAGTAATATCAATGGAGCACAACAGAAACATGAACATAGAGGCATGATAAAGGAGGATAATAATAACATGGGTAGGGGGCCACAACATTTAACATGATATTACCATGATATAAGGCACATTACACATGGAGCATGAGTAAAGCCTCATTTCACATGAACCATGATTAAACCCTCATTTCAATTGAGTTATCATGATTCAACACTCATTGAACATGAAATATCATGATACTATACATTTCCCAATTCATTAGAGCACTATCAGGGCACACCCTTCTTAAACATTTAATTTCATGCATAAGTGTGCCACATAGATCGTACAACATGGATTCATTAGCATCATAATAAATTACATGAATAATAGATGTTGAATATATAGTTGTATGTCCTCAATCAAAAAATAAATTTTCATAAAGGTGAATGCCCTTGAAAGAGGAGTGTGTATGGTATTCACTACACAATGATTTTGTCATGGTATTTTTTGTGTAATTTTGGCATCATAACAACATCAAATAGAAATTCATAGTATGGGTTGATGAGAGTGAAAGGGGTCTCTCATCATTTATTATTTAATTGGACAGTAAGGAGATCATGGGATATAATATAACAACATATGGAATGGAATTTATATGCAGAATATAAAATAATTTCATAAATGTAAATGATGAGACAGAAATCTCTTACAGAATTTCAACACGGTAATGAGTATACATGGGAGGAATAAATGAGAGATAAAGGGGTTTCTCATCATTAAAACATAAGGAGTACAATATAGGAGAGGTTAAAAATCATATCCCAAAATTAATAATTTAAAATAAAAGGGAATAACTATATAAATAATCATCAATAAAATGAAAAAAGAAGGAAACCCTTACATGGATGTTTCCTTCCAATGGCTTGGGTGAGGCTTGAGAATGGATTCTTGGGAGTTTGGGGTGCCTTTGGAGGATAATAGATAGAATTGGGAAGTGTATGGATGAACATTAAAGGATATAATTGAAGATAAAGTGGGAGCTAGGTGGGTTTATATAGAAAAGGAGTGGGAATTCATCATTATTTAGGTTTGGGACACCATACATTAAACTAATCAAAACCACAAACAAGACCATGGGTTCTGCCAATAGTTTTTTGAAAAAGGGGTGGGGATATCAATATTTGTTTTTTCCAGTGGACGACCTTATTAAAATAATAGGTTTCATTCTGTAGTGGTGTGTCACACCCACAACGAAATCAACGTAAAAATCTAAAATGTTTGATAAGTCTAGTAGGGTCCATTAAGGATTTTTAAAATAATTAAAACAAACCTAAAATAACATTATTTTAATGCTAAAACATTATTGGACGAAAATAATGTTTATAGTATCTTATTACAACACTATTGGTCCATTATGATGTCATAAAACACATTATACATTTAAACAGTATTTATGTTTTACCCAAAAATCCGACTGTCTCTGAAAATTATGAAAAAACCACCATTGGATAATTTCGATCTTCTAATTTCAAAAATAATATTCATTTTATCTAAATTATTTTCTAAATATGTGAATATAAATTGACATTGGTAATAAAAGTCATGGGTTTTTAAAAAAAACTGCTTTTAGACCTCAAAAAATTACAATTATATTCATAAAAAATATACAATCATTTATATGTAATAAAAAGTAATTTAATAATAATAATATTTTATTAAAAAAAATTAATTAAAAAACCCATTAATTTATCAAAATATATACCTTAGTTGAATATTAACTAAAAATACTATTTGTGCATAAAAACTATATACAATTTAACATTAATTAAATGAATGTATATTAATTATAATATATAAAACAAATAACACACATAATCATAGTTCTAAGGTCTTGTTACATAACCCCTTATAACACCCACATAAGACCTTAGGGTAAAGTGTGCACTGGTGACAGACTCTTGGGGTGGATTGGATAACAACACTCGGGTGGTAATCTCTATCAACTTCCACTTATCCCATAGGCGGTTCCATTCAAGCTTCACTTGTTGATTCTCAACTTGGTCTTGGTTAAAAGAAAATCCCAATAACACCACATCCTTTCTGAGCTCCAAAAAATGATCTTCATATCGGGAAAGTCTACTGGATGAGGCATTCACTTCTTTTGGGTAAGTAAATTTTATTTGGTAAAGCCCTATATTTATACTAATCATGTGATCACTTTTCAGTGGCTATATTAGCAATGGTCACAATTCATAACAGAAATTTTAAATCCAAAAATATATAACCAATGAAGTTATATGTAATATAACAATTTCACATAATAAGTCATTTAATTTGATCAAGAGGAATTTACATTATTAAAATTTTGGGTCTTTACAATCTTCCCCCATTATCAAATTCCTCCCTTGAAATTTCCCACTCTAACACTAAAACATATGTGGTTATCATTGCTTCATCACATCCTATGATTCCCACACCGCTTCATCAAATTTGTGGTTTCTCCACAAAACCATGATGAAGGGAATTGTATTATTTCATAGAACTTTTTATCTACGATCTAATTTCAACACTTGTTTCTCCTCGTATGAAATATCATCCTCTCATTGTACTACCTATGAAGAGATTACATGTGAAGGGTATGGTATGTACTTCCATAAGAAGGATACATTAAGGAAATCATGTACATTGGCCATGGTTTATGGATGTTCTAGTCAATTGGCCACAACCCCGACATGATCAAGAATCAGGAAGGGGCTGATATACCAAGGACTTAACTTCCCTTTCGTTCCAAACCTCATGACCTTATTCAATAGAGATATGCATAGAGATACCATGTCTCAAACTTTGTACTCAATGTCTCATTGAAGGTTATATGCATAACTCTACTGTTTACTTGGACTATCATGATAAGCTGCTAAATGGTTTTCACATTCTTCACTATTTATTCAACCATTTTAGGTCCTTGTAACATATGCTCACTGAATTACCCCCAACACACCAGTGTTCGGCACATTCCCCCATAAAGGTCTTCATATGGTGACATTCAGAAGATCATGTGGAAACTGTTATTGTAGTATAATTCAACCGATAGAAGTTGTTGGTCCCATCAAACATTGAGGTACATAGAACACGATCTTAACATATCTTCAGGTGTCTGAATAGTTTGCTCAAATTAGCTATCAGTTTGAGGATTATTGGCTCTACTGATGTTTGGTTCAGTGCTAAGATCATATTGGAGACATTTCCAGAACATCGAGGTGAATCTTGAAGCATGACCAGATACAATAGATAGTGGTACTCCATGGAGCCTTACCAATTCTTTGATGTGAATTCATGTAAGTTGATCCAATGGGTATTCCACTCAGATCGCGATAATGCGATTTATCTTCATAAGATGATCCACAACGACCCATACAGAATTGTTTCCTATGGATTTCCTTAGAAGTCCAGTGGCAAAGGCCATTGTAATGTTGTCCAACTTAAATGTTAGTATGGGTATTGTTTTCCTCATCCCCTAATACTTTTTCTTATCACCATTCACTGGCTGACATACCCGGCACATTAATGTATGTTCAATATTCTCCCTTTTCATATTATCCCACCAAAAACATTGTTAGATATCATGGTACATCATTGTGCTCCTCGAATGAATAGAGACAGTTGATCTATGTGCATCATCGAGAAGCTCCTTATTTATCTATAAATCAGAAGGTACACATAATCATGACCCAAATCATACAATTCCATCCTTTTCAACCATGAACTATGAGGATTTTACCATTTATGATAGCTTACACCTTCTTAAGAAATTAAAAATCCTTTCTTTGAGAATCCATTATTTTATACATAAGGGACGATTGAGAAATCATTTGAGAAAGGATTCATGATGTTCTTCCATTAATTTTTCCCATGTCTATCCTCTGCAAATTATGTATCCTTTTCAATTATCACCATTGATAAAGATGCATGATATTTTCTACTTAGAGCATCTTCCACCTAGTTTTCCTTACCAGGAAGGAAGTTGATTGAGAAGTCATAATCCTTGATGAGTTCGGTCTATCTTCATTGGCGCATATTAAGCTTTTTTTAGTGAATATATATTTAATTATATTGTGATTAGTATATATCTCACACTTCTCCCCATAGATATAATGCTGCCAGATTTTCATTGCAAATATCACAGCTGCCTCTCCAGATCATGTGTGGGATAGTCTTGCTCATGGATTTTTAGCTGCCTTGAGGCGTAGGCAATGAATTTGTCATTTTTCATCAACACAAAACCCATTCCCTTCTTCGAAGAATCACTAAATACAAAAAAATGTTATCCACTCATGTGAAATGTGAGCACGAGCATAGTGACAAACATTCATTTCATCTCCTTGAATCTTTCTTCTCATTCCTCACACAAAGAAAACATGACTACCATTTCAGTTAACTTGGAATGATGGTTTGACAATCATGTGGAATTTACCTCAAATCAGATATAATATGCAGTTAACCCCGAGAAGCTATGAATATCAATTATGGATTTTGGTCCCATCCATCCCTCAATTGCTGTTGTATTGGATGGATCCATATATATCCCATTTATTATTATTATATGATCCAATAATGATCCCTCCTTCAACTAAAAGACACACTAGTTGTACATTGCATATATCTTATCCATCTGAAAGGTCTCTAATACAATTCTTATATTCTCCCCATGATCCTCCTTGGTTTTGGAGTATATTATAATATAATCTATGAAGAATACCAAAAAAAATTTAGATAATCTTTAATGACTCTATTCATTATGTCCATAAATATTACTGGAGCATAACTGAGTTTGAAAGGCATTACTATGAATTTATAATGCTTGTATCATGTACGAAAAGTAGTATTAGGGGTATCTTCCTTCTTCACCCTTACTTGATAATATCCCGAATGCAAATCAACCTTCGAGAAGTATTGTGAACCATGCAACTGATCTAACTAGCCATCAATTCATGGAAGAGGATACTTGTTCTTTATCGTGATTTTGGTAAGCTCATGATAATTGATCCAAAGGCACATTGACCAATACTTTTTCTTGGTGAAGAGGACTAGTGCACCCCATGGTAAAGCACATGGGCCTATAAACCATTTTTCCAGATTCTCAAGTAGTTGTTTCTTTTACTCCACAAGATCCACAGTATCCATTCTATATAGAGTCTTCGATATTGTAAAATCACTAGGTATACGGTCATTTGATAATTCAACATCTCTTCAAGGAGGAAGACCATGGAATTCCTTAGGAAAACTTCAACAAATTCTATCACAATAGGCATGTATTGAAGTATGGTTGCCTCCATGGACTCAACTATCTAAGCTATATATGAAATCTCATAGGGCATTAATATCCACACTTGAGATGATGGTTCGAAAGAAGAATCATCTTCTGCCTCTCACTTGTATAGAATTGGGGGTCAATTCTCCATATGGATAGTGATTACCCTCTCATGGAAATTTATATTGGATCTATATAAGGAAAGTCAATCCATGCTGGGAATTGCATAAAATTCAACCATAGATAGTATTATGAGGCTCACCGGGAACATCAATTCCATAGATTATGATAGGGGTGCTGTATAATTCATGGGATGCAATGATTTCCCCATTTTCCATACTCACGGACATCTTTACTTCCATGATTTGTAGTGGTGTTTGGATTGGTGTAATGAACATTCGGGATATAAAATAATGTTTAGAACCAGAATTAAAATGTTTGTTCTCTATTATTGATTTAATAACTAGCATACCTATCACCACATTATTTTTCAGGGTTCACTTTGGAAGTAGTGATTGAAAGAGATCTCCCTTGCTACCTTGGAGGTTTTTGGTTGCCTCTAAAAACCCTTGGATTAGGGAACTGTCTTGCAAGGTTCCGTGATACTTTGTAGTTGAAGCAATGAACAACCCATTGATGATTAAACGGATCATTCCTGTACTTTGTTGCAGCTACAAGTTTCTCTTGTCAGCAGTTAATGGCTATGTTTTCTTTATCTTCTTCACCTAAATCATTTACTGATCCCCTTCAAGAAATTTTTGGGGTGCTTCTTTCCACACCATTGGCATGTGGGGTGCCATATTTTCATAGCACCATTTGATTTATCCATCAGAATATAAGAATTGAATTAAAACTTATAATTATTATCCCCAAGATTCACATGTTATTCCCCAGTCACAATCTTGACCTTGAGGGCACATCAAACAATTTCCTCATATTTGTCGAAGTCACGGATCACAAGGGATTTCTATAGGCTAGGTTTCAGCCCATCAATAAAGAGTTCAACCTTGCATATGGGGAAATTGAAAAATCCAAAGGCATGTCATGCAAGCCTTGTAGATATTTTCCCATATGCCCCGTTGGATTTTTCTTCTATTTTCTTGAAGGCATGGAAGTCAATTTCCATCTTAAACTGTAGGGTGAGGGGAAAATATTTTTCATATAATAGTTTTTGGAAATTCATTCATTCCAATGCCTCCATCTCCTTGTCAGGCTTCATATTTTTTTGTTAATGTCCACCATTGATCATTTTCACCCTCCGAACGATAACCATCTAGAAGAACCTTATCTTGTTCTGTAAATTGAATGATTTACAATATCTTTTCAATGGAGTTGATCCATTATTCAGTGATTGAGGGATCAAAAGATCCACTAATAGTAGGAGGCCTTTGTCTCATTAAGCTCTCGATAGTGACTTGTTATTTCATGGGGGGGGGGGGGGGGGGGTTGAAAGTTCCTCTTGAACGAAGTTTTTATTCAAATCTTGATTAAATTAAGAGAGTACCGTGACAAAATTAGTGATTCTTGCTCCCATCAGATTGGGAATCTCATTAGAACAGTCTCCTCATTGGTCTTTACAATGGTCGTTATCCTGAGTCCTCCCATTACTATCCATTAGCAGGGATAAAATGAAATTTAGGGGTAACACATAAATGGTAATAGAAGGAAAAAATGGATGACAAATTAATAAATTTTATTTCCATAACATCTAAATCAATAGGCTTCAATGTATTATATCCAGGATATACTTTCTGACATAAATTCATAAGGGAATTTTTTAATTCCCTTAATAATTGATCATACTAAGATTGAGAATTTACCAAATCAACTCCCCCAGGAGTTTCATAACCAAGAGTGCCACAATGACCTTTTTCATGTACTAGGATATCATGGTTTAAACCTGAAACTCTTTGTTATATTGTTCACTCTTGGGTACATCTTTGCGAGAGCCGCCTCTACCTGCTCGTATCCCGACAAGGATGTATTTGCTTGAAAAACCACTTACTCAATACTCACCAAAATTTAGGAATGTTTTTATTTTACATAGTATTATCCCTATTCATTCACTAGGGTTTTCTAATACTAATCCTAAAAATAACTAAACATGTCTTTTGATACCAATTATGATAGCCCTTCTTTTTTATTACACACTTAAACTGGTTTATTACATAAAAATCACATTATTCAACATAATAGATCGAGGTTTCTAGAATATTTGAGGATTAAGAATATAACATAACAACTTATAAAAAATCATACAAAATAATTATTGAAAACATCTTTTACATAACAACAGCAGTCACTTGTACTTAACATTGAATGCGATAACGTGAGGATATACATAAGAAATGTGTGAGCTATAAAGCCCAGTAAGGGAATAATCATGGAATAGCCTGACGATTAATATACATGTTAGAAAATATGTGTGTCAATGGATCGCAAGAAAATCATGAATAGATAGGGATGATAAATAATGAAAATCATAACATGGAGATGTGGCAAAAACAATTAACATGACATTATCATGAACCAAGGCTCATTTTACATGGAGCATTAGTAAACCCTCATTGCACATGAAGAATGAGTAAACCCTATTTTCACTTGAACTAGCAGGATTCAACACCCAATTCAAATGAAGTATCATGACACTATAATTTACCCAATGCATTATAGTGCTATTAGGGCACACCATTCATAAACATTTCATTTCAGGCGTAAGTGTGCCACATAAATCATATAACATGGATTCAATAACATCATAATTAATTCTATGAATAAGAGATGTGGAATAAATATATGTATTTAGTCAATCAACAACTACATGTGTATAAAGGTCAATACCCTTTATATAGTTGTGGGTATGGTATTCACTACACAACGATTTTTTTATGGTAATTTTCGTGTAATTTCGTCATCATAACAACGTCGAATTTAAATTTGTAAGATGGTATTATGAGAGTGAAAGGGTTATCTAAGAATTTATACATTTAACGGACAGTAAGGGGATCATGGAACAAAATATACCAAAACAGGGAATGGAATTTAGATGAATAATATAAAATATTTTCATTATTGTAAATGAGGACAGAGAAATCTATTACGGAATTTCGGCATGGTAACAAGTATACATTGGTGGCATAGAAGAGAGGGAAAGGGGTTTATCATCATCCAAACGTAAGGAGTACAGTATAGGGGAGGTGAGAAATCATGCCTGGACATTTTCAATTGAAAATATAAGGGCTGAACATTATAATAAATATTGGGTAAAATGAGAAAGGAACAAATCACTTCGTCGAAGTGTGCATCCAAAGTCTTGGGAGAGACTTGAGAGAGGATTATTGGGAGCATGGGGAGGCTTGGAAGGATTCTAAGGAAAGGAGGGCCGAGGTTGGATGAACTCCAAAGGATTTTAGTGAAGTTGAAGTGGGATCGTGGGTGGGTTTATATAGTAAAGGTGAGGGAATTCATTATTTTTTAGGTTTGGGACACGACAAATTAAACTAATCAAAACCACAAACCAGCCCATAGTTTATGCCAATGTTTTTTTCCAAAGGGGAGTGGAAACCAATATTTTATAAGGCCAAGGGGAGAATATTTAAAATAATAGGGTTTCATATGTGCAGGTGAGTCACGCCCTCAAGGAAATCAATTTAAAAAGATAAAATGTTTTATACGTTTTGGTGGGTCCACTAAGGCCTTGTAAAATAAATCAAACAAACATGAAATCATATTTTTTTTAATGGTAAAAAATACATTGGCTGAATATAATGTTTACTTTATTTTATTTAATCACTATTGGGTTATTTTGATGTCATAAAACATATTATATATTGAAATAATATTTTATTTTTACCCCAAAATTTAACTGTCTCATAAAATTATAAAACATTCACCAATGGATAATTTCATCATCCTAATTCCAAAAAATAATATTAATTTTATCTAAATAAATTTCTAAATATGTGAATATAAATTGACATTTATCGAAAATTCGTGGGTTTTGACAAAAACATCTTTCTTACCATAAATAAAATTTTAAATTTATTCATAAAAATTATAAGATCATTTACACTTAAAAAAACTAATTTATTAATAATAATATTTTGTTAAAATATTATTTAATTCAAAAATTAATTTATTTATCAAAATATATTCCTTATTTAAATATTAAATAGAAATATTATTTATCCATAAAAAACAATTTGTAATGTAACAATAATAAAATGAATGTATATTCTTTATTATTCTCAAAAAGATAATTCAAATAATAATAGTGTTAAGGACTTGTTACATATCCCCTTTCAACACCCGTATATGAACGAAGGGTAAGGTGTGCGATGGTGATAGAATCTTGGCACTACTGGTAATCTCTATCAACTTCCACTTCTCCTATAGGCAGTTCCGTTCAAGCTTCACGTGTTGAAGGTCGGCTTGTAATTGGTCGAGAGTGGAGCCCAATGACACAACCTCCTTTCTGATCACTGACAAATGGGCTTCATATGGGGAATGTATACATGATGAGGTCATCGCTTCCTTTTTCTAAGTAAATTAGATTTGTTAAAGCCCATATTAATACTAATTTTGTGATCAATGTTCAATGAATATATTAGCAATTTTCACAATTCTTAATGGTATTTTAAAATCCAAAACCATAAAACCAAATAAATGCATATGTTATATAACCATTTCATATAATAAGACATTTAATTAGATCAAGATGAATTTTATTATTAATAATCTTGGTCCTTATAATGTAGATTTAGAGACCATAGATGAACAAGGGAAAAAGAGACACCATGAGTCATCAAGGGTGACATCTCCCATCCTGATCCTCCATCCATTGGTCATTAGTTAGAATAAAAGGAAGGATATATTACTGATAAATTAAAAATTCTTTTAGTATTGGAATCATTTTTTATGTAAATTATTAAATATGAATAGTTTTTCATTATTTAGAAAAATTGATCAATTATTTTATATATAACTTGGAATATATTACTTATTTGATTTCAATATTATATTTTTATGTGATATGTGATATCCTAAAGGTATGTTTGATTTAATTTATGAAATTTAAGTGTTCACATGAATGTTGAGAATTTATATTGTAGTTTTTAATAAATAAATAAAGAAAATATTTTTTATTATTTTTATTTGTAACATTTTTATGGATCACTAAAATTGACTCACCATTATAAATTTATTCATCCTAGTGAGATGATAATTATTATGGATTAGGGATTTTGTTAAAAATAATTAGATATATTTTTATTTTTTATTAATATTGTTATAATTAATGATATTATCTTGATTGAAATATTTTACTAGTTTTTTAGTGTAAATAATTTTTGTTTATAGAATTGATATAAAATGGTAAATTAGTTTGGGTGGTTAGAGGATATTTTTAAAAAATTAGTTAAATGTGGTGTTGAATTCTCCTGGGGAAATGTTACATGATTATTTTGGTTTCACCTATATTTTCTTAATACTATAATTTTTTATGAAAATAATGATTAATTAATAAATAGACATCATAATTTTATAATATTGTTCTTTGGTTTTATTAGTAAAAATATAAATTAAAAAAACCCATTTTTATGAAATCTTACTATAAAATTTAAATTTCATGAAACTAATAAAATGAAAATAAATATATAAATGAATTGAATCACATTATTTCTAATGAAGATAACAATTCGAAACCGGTTTTTTATAATATTCATTCTATAGAAAATGAACTAGAACCACGAATTTTATCATTTATTTTTATGAATCACCAATAACAAATTTTATTATAACAATCAATACTCTATGACATTATAAATCATTGGAAAAACGAAAACTCATAAATAAGTTTACATAGCTCTAGAAAATTATGATTAAATAGATATACCTTTGGTAATGAGCTAAGGTTTTATTCATATATTAAATATCATTCTATAAATGCTCCATCATTATACCAAACAATTAAACAAAATTGTATTATGGAATATATTAAAAAAATTAAAGTCTCATATTACTTATGAATGAATTATTTGACATTTATATTATTTTTATTATTATTATAAAGTCATTTATAAATTATCACCTAATTTACTACTAATATTTGTATGCCCTATCGATAATTAAATTTAATTATAACATGAAATAAAAAAAAATTCAAACAATTCCATGTAAAATGCTACACCTACGTCAGTGATAATTTCCAAAGAACAACATGGAAAATGATTAATACATAACACCCAATTTATTTTAATATTTTTCTAATAACACTAATAGTATAAATTAATAAATATATAATATAATAAATTATATGTATTTTATCATATATAAAAAAAGTAGTTGAGAAATTATTTCCACAAAAACATTTTCATACATCATCCGAAACCATCATGATAATCTATAAAAACACCTTTTATTTTTGTAAATAGACATTATAAAATATGAATAATTAATGTAATAATTTTGTGTTACTATGTGTGACATTATAAATCTGTAAAAAAATTGAATTTATAATGTGAAAAATTTAATCATGGAGTTACCCCAATGCAAGAATCAATACCGCCCAATTTATATATTATTTTAGTGTAAAATATACCAAATACATGTATCTTGATACTCTTTTCCAATATATATATATATATATATATATATATATATTCTACAAAATTTGTAGTCATACCATTACATTACTAGTATCATTGTGTCTATACATGATAACAATAACATGTGGATATTTTTTTGGTTAACACAAATATTCATGATTCCTTATATAAAAACATAATAATATTGATGAATACATAATATTTCATTCACCCATACTAATGGAAGAAACACATGTAACTTAATTAAATAGATAAGTACAACACAAGTTACTTTTGAAGGTTTTTTCAAAAACCTATTCAAACCATCACATATAGGTTCTAGATTTAACACATTTCATATAATGGGATAAATCATAAATACATTAAATAAATCATCCACATGATTAACGACACACCAAATCCAACAAAATTGAAATTTCCTTATCTCATTCATAATATTGTTTTTATATATAATGTTTATCAATGAAGTTAATTGTTGACCTCGTGTAATGGGTATTAATATTATATAAGTATGAAAATTATTCAATGAAAAAATTATAACAATCCCTATAGTTTTCCATGATATATATATAAATCAAAAATCAATATTTTTCATAGAGTAGATTTTGTATCTCCACGTGATCAACTAATCACACTGGTTATAGAATTATGTAATATCCATTTTCATTCAATGATGATCCTTCTATAGGGAAACACATTTTATTTACTCTAAAGGTATTATTATCATTCCACCCATCATTATATATACATAACAAAAAAAGTTCATGGAGAAAAAATATCTCTTTATATAAAATTATAGATTTTAGTAATATTAATTTTTTGAAAAAATACTTAAAAATTAATATATTGGAATCGATATAACATAATCCTTATTTAGATACACCTTATAGACTATAAATTATTTATTAAATATTTTTATTAAACAAAATTAAATATTAATTTATTCCTATCAAATCGAAATATAACATCTATGACAATGTGGTGTAGACATTTAAAAAACAATAACTAAAATTATTTAATAAGAAACATCTTGAAAGAATGATAATTTGGGTGATGGAGATATTTGTATCCACAATCATTTTTGAAGAGAAAAATATTAAATAAAAAATAATTCATTGTAATATATCATAATATTATTCTATTATCTTCCCTTTTTCAAATGTATAATGGTAAAAAATTGTAATATTTTAAAAATCCTTTGAGATCATAGGTAACAAATAAACCTCTAATTTTTATTATGTCTATAATAATAGCCCTAAATTCTCAAAAATCTACTATTCAAGAAAATTTCTTGGTTTTCTTGGTATCTTTAATAACATCATATATCTCGTTGAGTGGAAATAACCCTGACTCTATGCGATGGAACTTCACTATTCTACCTTGGTGTGTGGTCTAATGTTCTTGTCATTATGGTAGTCATAGATCAACCGATTACTATATTTAACCAATTTTACAATATTATTACGGTCTTATGTCTTTATTTTCTCATTATTTAAATTTTTTTTCCCTTTAATATAGTTAATAGTTCTGAAAATATTATTTACTATAGTGAAGGGTATTTTTTGGCAGTTGTGTTATTTATTCATCCTTGAACATTATGATTTGACCTCATCATTAGTCTATAAATATTCTTTAAATGAATGTTTATAACACTAATGGTGGGTTTGTATTTGGAGAATATATTGAAGGTGACATTTTTATTTATTATATTTTCTTATGGTGAGTTGGTTGTCTCTCTTATAATGGACTTGCATATTTTTGCTCTATATTTACACTTTTCGACAATACAACCATTTATTATGGCATATTTGATTAGTCATATTCATGAATATGGTGGTGTATATCTTTTCGAATGGACTGCATATTTAATGATCATGTAATATTATTTCTTTTTTTATTGTCTTATTTTATATAGTTTACCGTTCTATTATATTTGTTGTTGGATTATATTCTTTTTATTTCCATGTGATTTTTGGTTTTTTATTTTTTGGTTTGGTATTGAATTATATGTTTCTTACTAATATATTGGATATACTATTCCCCAATTATGGTGGTTTTGAGTTTTGTAGAGCGTTTCAAAAAAATTATTTGTTCTTATATTTAATATTTAATTATTATTTTATTTTTATTAGGGTTTACCCATGTAGTATTCTCATGTAAATGTACAAATATTTTCATCATGGGGTCATTATAATGTTATCATATTGGTATATTTAGATTCATATCGGGATATTTTATATGACATAAATAATCCCATGTGGTTTTGATGTTGACATTATAATGGTTTCTAACCTTTATGATTTAGTGGTTGTATAGAGGCCCTCGTATTAATGGTTGGTATTTTATACAAAAGGTGTATTTAAGTGAAGAAAAATTATGGTGACATGATATAATTGATTGTGATGTATGAATGTAATTCCTCTTTTAATATCACATCTCCAGTTCATTATGGAATATTTTAAACTGATTTCCTTCTCAATAGAATGACTCATAACACATTTCTTTTTATTAAAGAAAGTATTTTCTATTTTCCTATCAATAGAAACTTTATTAATATTTTATGATATATTTACATTTTTTTGGTCCATTTTATAATGGTTTATGATAATTGGGATTGGATCTATTTGAATAACACTCATTTCTAAATCTGTCTCAATGATAACATTAAAAAAAATAAATTATGTTTCAATAATGGAACTATTTATATTGAAATGTTAATTATAAAAATAAATTAATTGAATATTATTCAATTACATATTATATTTTATGTTATGTCATATAATTCTGATTAAAATTAGATCATTGAAATCATCTATTATTTAATTAATAATATTTATTAAATGCTAAAGATTCCCTAAGATAAATATTAAATCTCACTAATGTCGCTCGAAATATGTTTGTCAAAATATAAAGTCTCTATAATATAAAAAAATGAGATCATGTTATATATAAATTATTTATATCATATATAATGTTAACACAAATTATATATCCAGAAATAATTTAAACAATTAAATATTTTCACATATACTAATATTACAATGTTTGTTTTTGAAATATAACTCAAAATATACATTCATATATAAAATAATTCATGGTTTTTAAATGTTTTATATAATTATTTTATTCTATGATATAAAAATATTTCATATGATTTGATTATCAGAAAATTCCCATTAATTTATTAATAATATTATCTATTGGATTTCATGAAATTATTCCATTTTTAATTGAATTTTTCATTTTTATATATTTTGGTAAATATTTTGTTTTATAGTTTTGAAAAAACATTCAATGAAAAATTTCATCGAGATAATAAATTATTCAATGAGGTGATATCTTAACATCAATGATTTTATTTCTCATACACTATCTGGAAATGTATTTTCCTATAAACAAAATTATCATTTTAAAATATTGAAATTATCACATCAGGTTAGACAGTGTGGAAAATGTATATTATCCTAAAAAAGTATATCATATAAAAATTAACTTATGAATAAAAATAAATACCTATGAGTTATGGATTTTGAAAAAATGAATTATCATAAGAAGCACAAAATTTTATTTCGGGCATTGAAAGTCAAAACACTAATATTTATCAATGTATAAAATCATATCTGGAATATAATTTTTGTACCCAGATAAAAACATCATATGAGGAAGTAATTTATATTTCGGACTAATGTTTCTAAATTGGTTATTCAATAAAGAAAAAATTATCTTATGAAGTAATGAAATATAATATGAAACTAAAACTCTTTTTATGTTGAAGTGTTCTCTCCAAGTCAAAATATTCATTAATGTTTTAAATCAATAATTACGATAATTTTTATGAAGTTAAAATGATAGAAATTATATACCTAGATGATAATTATATTAAAATATATATCAATTTGAATTAATTAATTTGAGATTATTTATTCCCTCAATCATTGTATTTATTTCCGTCATAAGAACTCAACCAAAGTCCATGCCTAATCCCCGATGACCTCCCCTGCCCCTCCAACCTCCCCCCCCATTCACCCCCTATTAGGTCATTGAGTAATAGCCAATAGATCAAAATTTGGTATCAATTGTTAAGACACATGGGTTCTCAACATCAAATGGTTAAATTAATGACCATCACATTCATGTTTCTTCAATGAATGAAGATTTAAGGGTTGTATTTATTGTGAGGGATCACTATTTTAATTGATAATATTATAATTCCTCAAAGGATTTGATGATTTTCTATTTGAAAAATACTTTCCTAATGTATTATTTGAAATTTTTAAGCACTATAAAATTCCTAAATATTACCCTGGAAAATGTTATGTTACTATTGAAGATGAATAGGATCTAAAATCCAAATTGAATAATTTCAATATTTATGTATTAGATCAAATGTAATTTTATAGAGAATCTTAATGTTATATATCACATGAAATATAGAAAAATATATCAGTTGTATATGAAGTTACTAATAATAAAAGAAAACATATATTAAATATCGATCATATTATTTGATATAAATTTAATGATTTTTTTGGGAGTATAACTCAAATGAGTTGATGGATGAATGAAATAAAAACAATGTGTCTTCTTAAGTAGCTAACGTTTTTAAACTTGAATAATCTCTTAGTTTAATAAATGTTCAACCATCTAAATAGAGAGTAATTTTAACTAACATGAAACTACCTATAGCTACAAAATATATCAAAATAAAATATCTTGTTGGCATAATCACAATACATGATGATGATATTGAATCCAATTATAGATATAATTAGGTGATGAAATGATAGAATTATAATTTAAAAAGAACTACATATATATAAGATAAGAAAAATAAATATACATAATTCCCCTTCTCAGATGATATTACTTCATCAAAAAATTCAGAGTCACGTGATGATCAATTTAAATTTTTCAAGTAGTTAAAATAAGAAAAAAAATATAAGAGAAGGGGATTCAATAAATATATTAAAAAGTACAAAAAAATCAATGTAAGCAACAGGTAAATAGATTTCAAGAAGTTATTGAATATTAGGAACATCTAGCATGATTTACCCGCAGCATAATCAAAATAAAAAGTATGAAGAAATGTATGAATAGAAATATTATAACACGAATGAAAATAAATCTATAATGTATACATGGAGTACCAAAAAGCACTCTATGTATGTCTTCAATTATGAATGTAATGCTAAATTATCTTATCATATAGGATTAATTAGATTTATCTGAAACAAATGATGAGTTATATTTTATTTATTATTATCCTTATTTAATATAATTTTAAATTTACCATTATGAATAATTAAATTAGAATTTCTATATTCGAAAATACCAATAAATTTCTTTGAATAAAAACAAACACAAAATAAATAATATGATTCCCATTTCAAAGGAAATGAGATTTAAATAGATATATTTTTGAACTAAAATCATAGTAGATGAGTCTACATTATGTTGTGATATCCATGAATGAAATGTAATAGAATTAATGGTTTATGTTAACAATATAAAAGTGTTATGTTATTTTTTTGATATATAGAAGAACAACATAAATAAATCATGGGTAGGAACACTGGTCATAAATGAAAATACGATATAAGAAGTGAATTAAGAATACAAAACAATAAAAAACATATTTTATAACCAATTGAAATAATACATATTTATATATATAATATAACTTATTTTAATTGTAAAAAAATGGTAAATTTAGAAATAATTACTTCATAATATATTGACTGATATTTTGGATAAATTAGAAATACATTCCTATAAATTTATCTCACAATAATTAAAAATTTTCTACAAATAATATTGAGATTTGGGTCCAAAAATTTATTATAGGTTAAAATTCTAGACTCAATATAATATTGGTATAACAACTTATTCATTTTAATTTAATTTCATTGTGAATAATCTAAAACTAAAAAATTATAAATGGTTAACACAAAAGGGTTATTTATATAATATGGATTTATTTTTTTTTTGACTTCTACTAACTATCTAAAATTTATATATGATATATTACAGTTGGTGAAAATTAATAAGGTTATATTATTTTTATTTTATCAGTTAGAGCTCCAAATTCAATACTCATTAAAAAGTGATTTATTTTTATGTCTTAATGTAATACTGTCTATGTATTAGTCAACATTATGATGATACATATTTTATTTTTTTATATTATTTTGGTTTTTTCAAAAATAAATTTCATAAATTTATGGGAACTGGATCATTGATGATTCATGTCTCCATCAAAGGTAAGTCTAGAATTCTTGGACACATTGCATATCACATTTATGAGTGTAATGATCTCTTCACTAATAGAGTTGGTTTTTGTCAGTCACGGTGAAAGGGGAATATATTGGATACCTTTTTATTATCCAAGGTCACTCATGACACCCCTCACATGATTGCCTCTAGAACATGACTCTTTTACCTTGAGTGTGTTAATATTTTATGGGAATATTCCCTTATTATTCACTATTTTATCCCTCATTGAAATTTTTGGACTCTTGCTTCTATATATGATTCGGATCTTTAATAGAAGTCAATATTTCACCCATTATTGGACAATTAAAAATATTTATAAGGAATTGTTTTGAAATTATTTTATAAAAACCTTACAGAGAAATAATTTCTCAAAAATTTTGATGATTTTTCAATATTAACATGGTTTTATTTTTTTGAAATTTTATGTATTTTTTTTTTGATTTTACAAAATTTTTATCCCTTTGGAGAATATAAAACAAAAATAAAATTATTTCCTTCAAAAGTGATCATGGTGGAGAATTCTAAAATGATAATATAAATTAAAATTTCTCAAATCATTTTGTTAAACACATCTTCTCAGACCCCTCCCCCAACTCAAAAATGATGGTGTCAGTGAAGGAATAACCAGATATTGTAAATAAATTATAGAAAAATGTGGTATGGATATATCATACCTTCTCATATTTTTTATGAAACTACTAACACATTATGTTATTTCATCAATTGATTTCAAATAAGTATTTTCTTTAAGATAATACCCAATGAGGTATATAATAATAGAAACCCAAAGGTTGGATAAGAAAAGATCATATTCCAATGTTTCAAAAAAAGGAATAAGTAATATGTTTTGATGAATCATTTTCCCAAGTTACTGTTTCATAAAAAAGTCTAATTCCCATATCCACTAAATCATATATATATATATAAATTAAATTTTAACAAGTGGATGTAAAATATAATTTTGTAAATAAATTATTAATCTACGAAGTATATGACATATAACCTATAGGTTCTAAATAGCCTCGTTTTTAATATTCTATTTCTAAAAATAGAAAATTATTGAGGGGTATCTAACCTCCACCCCTAGCTTAATATAAAAGACAAATTTTATTTTTTTTATCATATGATTTAAATACGCATTTCTCAAAACACAAATTACATAAGGAAAAGTCATGAAAAGATATTTTATATTTGAAAATATATGTTATTGATGTTGTTTTCAACTCAAAATTTAAAACATTTTAATGATTTTCCTAGACTCATGTAGATAGAATTTAAAATTAGTAATATGGGTGAGTTAAAAATTTTCCATATATTTATAATTTACAAAAAGAACATTGGGAATGTTATTAACTAATGTAAATAAATATATGACTCATTGAAAGGATTTGGACATGAAATTTGTAAGGCTTGTTCAACAACATTGAGTTATAGTATTAATCTTGACTTGGAAAGACTAGATAAATAGTTTTAAAAATATATAAATAGGAATAATTGGGGTATTAATTTATGTAACCAAAACAAGACCAGATATTATGTTATTAGTGTTTTATGTTGAAAATTTATGAAAACCCAATGGTATATCTTTTTTCAACTACCAAAATAATTTTATGATATTTTATAGGAGTAATTTCATTATTTTATATTAAAAAAATTATAATTTTGATTTTAAATCATATTCTAATGATATTTTTCCTATTTTATACTAGATCAAAATATTAGTTATAGAACATTTTATTATTTATGAAAATATCTAGATTCATTAACAAGTAAACAAATAAAAATATATTGAATTATCAACTACTGATGTTGGGTACATTGAAACTTCTAGTTGTTGTTTTATGGTGTTGTGGATGGAAACCCCCTTAGATGAAAATGGATTTTATTTTAACCATGTACTAAACAAATGTGAAAAAACTAGTTCTATCAACATATATAGAAATAAAATAAATCATCAATGAACATAGAATGCTGATTTGAGACATAACTTAGGAAGAGATCATTCTCAAAACATGATATTTCTCCTGAATTTATTTGTATTGATAATCAACTTTTAAGATAATTTTATAAAACATTTCTCGCTGATTGGTTTGATTTTATTATTATAAAATAAAATTTATTTGATTTTAAATGATATCATTTAAATTTTATTTTTCACAACATTTGTTTTTAATTATATACTAAACACCATATTAAATTTATTCATTTCAAATTTTTTTATTAATGATCCTAATTTACCATCTATGTTCAAAAGCATAAGGTTCCCTATAATTTTTCATTTTGTTGTTTATTTGTAAAGTTTCACGTTTTTAAGGTATCTATGAAAATCAGAATATAAAATATTTTTTTATTGAAATGTATGAGTAATCATAAACCATTAAACTTATTATCTAAAAATCCAAAAAACTGCTCACCCAAAACAAATACATAAAAACAAAATACACTTCATTCTTATTGAGAATTGTAAAACCAAAGAGTGTGTATAGTAATGTTTGATGTGTTTAATAATTATTTGTGATGCTCAAAGGGAAAGGGAAGTCAAAATTTCTTATCTAGACTATATATATATTTCAATAATGTGTTAATAATTCAAAGATGAGAGTTTATTTCAAATAAATGAACATCTTGGTTTTTTAATGATATTGTATATTATTATTTATATATGAATTATTAGTTCCTCTTTTACAATGTTTAATATTTGATAATATAAAAAGATAGATGAAATATATAATCAAAATCCTCTATTGAGTTTGTGGTATTATATATCTTGCTCCTGAAGGATGTTTTGAGTTCAGTTGATCCCTGATTATTTTATATTATGTGTTCCCATGAGATATTATGACAAATATTTTTGGAAAAACTATAATAGAGAAAACATTTTAATGCTCTTGGAAGATAACATAATATTTATTGTTATAGTTATAAAAAATAGGTCATATCCTGAAATGGTGAGTATTGGAAAATTCTATAACCCAAAATTCATTTTCTCCACATGCTTCCTAAAGTAAATAATGTAAATATATCATGGTACATCCATATATATATATATATTGTACCAATGGTTAAGTATTTTCAATCCTTATTAGTGTATTCATTCCCTATTATTTTAAATGGAAGGAGTGGTGTTTATTGAGGTTTTGAAAATAATGTTCCATGGCCTAAGTACTTAGAGATGTGGGATTCTAAATAAAATTGTTTATTTTTTAGAGCTAAACTTAAGGAATTTATTTCCCAATATGATATAACAAATAGGGTATATATATTCTCAAGTTGAGTGGGGAGACTAATACCTCAAAAATTGCAACGATTGTTCAATAATAATTATAGGAATCAAAGGATATTGATCCTCTTGCTGTGAAAAGAAATGTAATAATATTTCATTATGAGAATATTAAACCTGATATTTTTTCTCTATTTAGTATTGACAAGAAAAATATTATTGATGTCAGATTTTTCCCAAGGAAGTGGATGCTGGATAAAAAGAGAAAGCGGGTTTTTCTCTTTATTATAACAAATAACCTATTTTAGAAGATGAAACACCTTATAAGACTGTTGGTGTGGATTTGTTTCATGAAGATGAGATAAAAACGATCCTTTACATTGGAATCCGTTTGATTAGATATTAGAAATATAATATTAGTGGATGTTTTTTAGTTTTGGAATATTTCATTCCATAATCATTTTAATTGAAATCATTTCAATCCGGATATAGATGAACTTTAATATCATCAGTAACTTCCACTAATTCAATATCATGAACATATAAATGTATAAAATGGATGAAAAAAAGTTTTCTGTGACAAAATGATTTCGATATAGATGAAGTGGCTCAATAACGTTCATTAATCATAAAAACTAGATAATGTTCACCACTAGAAGAACCTTCACCAATTGTGTTATATCAAAATATTATAGATATCTTTGTAGAATATATGGAAATATTAGAGTCTAATGAAGACATTAATAACATTTTCAATATGGTTATTAATTAATTTTCTTCTATGAAGTCTATGATTTTTTGGATGGATATCCATCTGGGAAATATGAGTGAAATGTATACTTCAATTGCAGATTTCAATGGGATAAATTAAATATCACAATTTAAAAAAATATAATGAATAAAAATAAAATTTAAAAATGATACATCAATATTAATGTTCTAAAAGAAATTGGACTTATCAAAATAGATATTGAATAATATAGGAATTTTATAATACCTCAGTTTGATTTTATAATGAATATTACCACTAGTGTTACCTCCTGTGCATCTAAAAAAGAATATTTTACAAAAATTAATCTACTAAAGAATTTATCCTGTAATTTTGTCATTCACTATTAGAGAGATCATGATATAAATAGAGATATTGTAACCTTGGAAGCCATTAAACACATAAGAAATTGTATCACCTATTACCTCCAACATCATAAAAATATTCTTTTAGAGGAAGATAAATTCATTATAAAAAAATGGATGAATTTTTTAGTTTTTTTAATATTAGTTTATTATCTCAAAGAATAATTTTTTCGATAGCCAAGATTTTACTAGAATAATTTTTAACATGATTTATCAGTGGGAATATGTTCTGAATAAAAATATAACAAATAAGAAACACTCACAATAAGAAAACATGAAAGATTTTCATGAATATTAGTTATCTAATTCTAATTATTCCTTGTCATATAATGTAGTTGATCCATGTGATATATTTTATAGGACTATATATTTTTACATAGTTTTTAGAAAGGGGGAAGAAAGTCAAATCTTAACATATCATTTCAAATAATAACTTTCATGTTCGTAAGAATTTAGTAGAGGTGTAGAAACTTAAATTAAAAGGTATTGATGTTTTGAATGATGTCATGAATAGTAGAAATATAATTTTAAATGAATATATTTTTTATATTCATGAATAAATTGGAGGTGATATTAAGAAATAATTCATTACATTGCTGGATTTATGTGATGATCCACTTCTCCCCTAGCTATAAATGAGCATATTATTTTTGTTTAGTGGATAGATACCTCTAGGGGTAATACAAATATATATTTATGATGATATTAGTAAAAGTATTTATAATATATTTCATCTTACTACATCAATAAAACATCATTTTTTTTGTAGAAACAACAATTAAAAAAGAATCATATGTCTTTAGTCTACAAATTCAATTTACATGGTTCACCATTCCCTTCCCTGTTGATGATTCTATTAAATATCAAATATATATGAATCTCAACAATGATTTTATTTATATTCTTATGAATACAATTATAGACACTAAAAGAATTGGATTTTATATGAATAAAAATTACACATCTAACTAAAACATATGAAATTTTCATCCTTGTCCTACCTCTTGAAAGCATAAACCTATGTATTATGAATAATTATTATTTTTGGTTACATTTTTACCATATTACACATTATTGATATAATTATATTATTTTACCTATTTAAATATAGTTCATTATATATTTTACATTTTTTATTCCTTAATTTTTTTTATGATATTTATCCAAATAAATTCAAAATTTTATCTACATTAGAATATTGTATTCCTCAAGTTCAAAATTTTATATGTTCTATTAAATTTTTTTCTCAATCTAATTGTTTTGATTTCCCCTATCAAAAAATTGGGGAGAATTAATTTAAAAAATCATCTTTTACCCTTTATTATTAAAAATAAAATATTTTAGTATTTTATTACATTTCTATGATATGATTTTTATAGGTTTGAATTAAATCATCCTGGGTTTTATTATTGTAAACTATGAGAATATTATTGGAATTACAAATATTATTCTATCAGATTCCATTATTTCATATGATTTTATTCTCAAAAAATAACTATTCTCTTTAATAACAATCTTATCGTAATTTTTTTAAGCCATTATGATTTTTATTAGTTAATATTTTATTTTTCATATTTTTTGGTAAAATTTTGTATTTTTAAGATAATTGAATTTCTCTAATGATGATATACCACCAAAAGATAAATTATCATATAATGTGATAATTGAACATATAATTTTTGTTTCCCACACTATATAGAAAAAAAAATTCTATGGACATCATTATAAGAATATATATATGTGTGTGTGAATGATTTAATATTCATGGAAAATCATATTATCTTATAAATGTCATTCATATGAGAATTATTATACGTCGTGGAATAATTTCTTATGATTCAAGATTTTCGCAAATAAAATTCGCATATAAAGATGATATTACAATACAATATCTAAATTGATCAATAAGATCCTAATGATAGAATTCTAATATTTGAAAATTGAAAATATCATACGTTAGGAAGATTTATTATACAAGGAAAAACCAACATATCAGGGCACAATTTACCATATAGAATATTTTTTAAAATTTGGCAATCCTTTGAAAATAATAATATATATTCAATGTATAGAATATCATATTCTACAGATTATCTTATGAATTAAAATATTTCTATTGAAGTTAATATTCTTCTAGATGTTTCATTTTTTTTGGAATTTTACTACCTACTATAATATTTTAAAGATATAAATGACCTATAAGGATGATAAATAAATTATAAGTAGCATTCATTAAATATAAGTATTTTAGAATTTTTTATTCTATTTTTTATGTATTTATTAACATCATATGAACTATAGGGAATTCAATATCTACATTTACATTTCTTTTAAATTTTGTTGGATGATTAAGATAAGATGAATTGAATAATAAATCTATTTCTGTGAATGTTTATTTTTCCAATGACATCCATGGATATAGATAATAATGATTTTTGGGATAGTTATCATTATAATTGAAGTTCACCTATGGAAACATTTCAATTTTTTATAAACAATTTTTTTATCAATTGGTGTTTAAATAGAAATTTTAATTCAAAATTCACAAATACAAAAATAAGAAACATTAAAAATTTGTTACTTTTTGATGGATGCAAATGATAATCTACATGTCATTACATATAATAAATTATTTATTTTATTATTGAAGAAAAAAATTAATGTTTATATTCATTGATAAACATATCTTCTATAATTATGTGGTCTTATGAAACTAATCATTGAAGTATTATTCATTTTCTAGAATAACCTCTTTTATTTAAAATGTTTTGTCTTTAATACTTGATATTAATATGTATCAAAATTATAGAACTTTTTCATGTATTATGTTAATAAACCTTATTCTTATTATATAGAGTATGTGGAAGAGTTTTTTAAAATGAGTGATCAAGGTAAAATCTCATGGATCATTTTTGTAACAAATTATTTTTTCTTACAATTAACTATTGATTTCCCTAGGAATAAAACCTGAATAGTTAAATTTACAAATATCATGGAGAGAGCATTGCTGGTGTAGACTATGGGATTCAAGTTCCATTAACCCTTACAAATTATATATGGTTGGGTCATCTCTTTTCTGTATTTATTTCCACGGTCTATTTTATAATATATTAAATGATAGTTTGAGGAATAATTTTTATTTTTTGTAAAATTTTGAGAATTGAATCCTCATATTGGAACCTTTTGAAAATCACTCCTCATAAACAAAAATTTAGACAAAAAGAAACCATATGTTTCTATATAATGTTTAATCACAGCAATAACAATTTTTATTTTGTCATATATACTTATCTACTAATAGTAGTTACAAAGGAATAAAAATATTTCAATCCCATTGAAAATAATAAAACAAGAAGTATTAATATAATTTAATATGATAAAAAAACCGTACCTGTCACCTAGAATATCAATATAGAACTTCTTATCAAAAAACAATTCCCTAATTATTAACTCAAGTATGTTAAAATTAACTATATAATTTATATTTTCTATTAAATACCATTCAATGTAGAATAATTTATTTATATAATATTGAATCCAAAAATGGAACCCATAAGAGTCATTTTATATCCATTTAGTTATTTCATGAAAATTTATTGGGAATTTCATAAAAAAATAGGGAAATGATTCTTTTTTTAGAGACACCCAATTTCAATTTTAATTATACTTCTATGAGCTCTGTAAAATTTCATATTATTTTTTTTCAAAAAATATTATTTCATTTATAAACCATCATCATCTCAATAAAACTGTTACCACAAATGTTATTCTTAAAAACACTAAACATATTTTCAAAAATGGGAAAAATAATGTTAAATTCATTTATTTAAATTCTCAAGTAGAATTAATTAAATATTTATTATATTTATTGTTATAAAATGATTATTATCATATGTAATCTGTGTGATGAACAAAATTTTTACGTGTTATTTATTTTTCCTTTCTTATTAAGTACATTATTAGAGTCTAAAATGTCATAATTAATTTTAAATTAATGGGTTCCACAAAAATATTTACCCCCCAAGATTTATTTTTCCTAATAAATTGTCTTTACTATATATCTTTTTTATGAAGAATTTATATTCCATTATTAAATATTTTTTTAGAATAAGTTAAAATTCTCGTAAAAATATAATTCATAAGAAAATTATTTTCATTCTGACTATAAATATCATTCACATCAACATTATATTACTTATTAAGAGTGTTATGATTTTATTCCCTCAAATGTAGAACATATCATTTTTATTTAATAATTTTTTTAAATTATTCCATATAAGGCTTTGTTTCAATTTAGTATATTCATTCTAATGGTTGATATAAAGTGATATTTGCTTATTATTCTATATTTATCTATAATAAAAACATTTATTTAATGAATTTCATGTTTTACATGCATTGAATAATATATTTTATTATATTTACTATGATAAAAATGATAGACCAGTTCACTTCATGTATATTATTGAGGAAAAATCAATTACTCACTTATGCATTGAGTATAATCAAACTCTTATCAAATATAACAGTAATTTTATATAACATATTTTAAATCATATTAGACATGAATATTGAATATTTCAGAGAACAAATCTATACCCTAATAAATGAAATTGATTCTTCCAGGTATATCACACAAAATACTTAATCTTTTTAGGTTAATTACACTAATTATGAACCTAATCTGAATTAAACTGCATTCATATAATTATATAAGATTAATTAACCACTTTAAAACTACAAACAATTTAATATTTTTTATCTAATCCAACGTTGGTAACCCATACTGAATGACTATGGTCTTGATTAGTTATTACATTAAAATGAATCTGACTCTATATATTTTTATAGATTTTTTTAAAAAAACATTACCTTAATTTATATATATATATATATATCATATTCATGTTATCTCTAATGTATTTCCTATAGGTATTCACACTTCCAGTTATTTAATTCTATATCCTATATGTTCAAAAAAAATCATGATTAAAATATATTAACTTATAATAATTATGGAATAGTGGATTTATAAAACATTTTAAAACTAATATCCAGTTATATAAACACATAACCAAAAGAATATGAAGATTGAGGTATATAAAAATCATTCAGGTAAAGGACTATAATTAAATAAAAACGAAATATAACCCAAAATAATATATAGTGATAAAAACCATTAGTAAATCTTGATTATGAAAAGACCAAATTCTTCAGTGATAACTTATCCAAAATATCCCTATAATTAAAACAAAACTAAAGAGGAATTTCAATTCCAATATGGTTTTGTGACATAACATGTATAAATATTGATAATTCATTATAATTAAATTTAAAATTAAAAAAATAAAGAATTGAAATTATTTAACAATACTAAATCTTATATGATACATATTATTTATCACATTATATGCATGATATAAAATTTATAATATGTAGTTAAAACATTTTAAATTAAAGAATAATATAATCCATTATTAAAAGATGATATATAAAAAATAAAATAAAAATATTAGATAGATTAATTAATATTTCATATATTTTAACATGAGATTAATATTTACAACCATTTCATAAATAATTTATTATAAGAAATAAATGATTTTATAGACATTATAAAACATATAAATATTTAAAAATCACATTTATATTTAAATTGTAACTCTCCATATTGAATACTATGTGAAATTTTATCAACTCCCTTTTAAATATAATATATATAATTCATGTTTCTTAATATGCGTTCATTTTATAATTAATATGTTGACAATTTAGGTAATTATTTATGTAAAAACACTTAAACTTAATTGTCTAACAAACTATATGTTTTTAATTTATTTTTTTTCCTAATAATAAAATATATTTAGTAAAGTTTCATGACTTATATATATTGAAAAGAGTAGTTTTGGTTTTTCTTTTGTGGTAATTCCACCCTATAATTCTGCATGTTTCTTATATTCAAATTAGGGTTACCTCCCGTATGTGGGATATCTATGCCACTATGGCATGTTTCACTAGTTGTGTTATCGATGCAGATGCAGACCTAGGTTGATAATTATACTGTAATTAATGCATGACATGGTAGGTGGCCTTAGCCTTGGATGAAGTGGCAAATATGTAAAGACTAAGAATTTTTAAAGAATTTTTTATCTTCAATACATTGAAATTTTATGAGTTTTTAGATTCTAAAGGCACTTGATTACAAAATCACGGTTTGCCCGGAATCAATTTCCGAAGATTTTCTCAGGTAAGTTCAGTAAACAAACGAGCGGGTTTTTCAATCTTTTGAACTGGTGCTCGGAATTGAAATATGAGGGCACCGATGAACTCGCAACACTGGTAATTTCTTAAGGGGACCTTTACCACAGTTGCGTTTGCACGAGAGAAGGAGTTAAATTTTTTGGTTTAATTAAGAAGTTAATAAAATTGTTAAAACAATTTTATTTTATAACTATGGTGGTTATTTCGTACATGGGGGAGTTAGGGGTCGAGCCCACAACCACCTAACTACCCATGTGTGGATACTTGTGAGGTAGGGCCCACACGAGGCCCAACCTTTCACCTCCCCCTACTTATTTTGTTAAATCATATTTAATTGTGTAACCCTTCCACTTCCTCTATCTCCCCCTCTTTAACTCCTCCAAACACACCTCAACTAATAAATATAAACACTTTAATTAATTAATTAAGTGTTTTTAATTTTGAAATTTAAATTGATTGTGTTAACAAAATAATATCACTAAACTATTATTTTACTTAATACATGTTTTTTTGGGAGATTGGAGAGAGAGCTCTTGTGAAGGAAGAGAAGAGCTTCTCCTTTGTTGAAGAACACCAATCCTCCAACAAAGAACGACGCACCTTATTTTCTTCCTCCACATCAAGGGATGATACAATAATGCAGAGAACTCAGCAACAACGATGGTTCCTTCTCCAAGGTTGACGAAGCAACATTGCTTTCCCGTCTACAATGAACAAACTTTATTCGATGTATGGGTGTGTTTTGATTGGATCAATGTAGAATCTTCTTTCCTTCTTGTTTTGTTATCTTTATCCGCCTGTTACCGAACTAATGCGGAGAGACCGGACCAAACTAACATGGTCCGAATCTTCCACCAATATTGTGATTGTTGTTGGTTCTTAGTGTTCTTCATGGGTGAAGAACAATGGATCGTTATGAGTTTGTTAAGCGATGGAACAATCCCAAAATTGAAGACTCAACATCACGAAAACCTAGCGGAGGTGTGACAACAATAGCAGGCGACGGTTCGAACCCAAAAGGGATGGACCGTTCCTCGACCGTTCTTCGAGCGAGAATTAAAAACATGTTTTTGGAGCTGATCGAAAACCCAAAAATACCGAAATAGTCTTCGGGACATCAGGGAAACCTAGAGTTTGAGGTTTCGTGAATAACAAACCGTCGGATTGTAGAACGAGCATCAAGGGAGGCGCACTGGCCAGACGCATCGTTTCTGGAAACTTCCAGACTACATGGCATTTACTCTTAGAGAACACGCTGTGTAGTTCAGGATTTCTGTGGCTAGGGTTTCGGGCATCAAAAGGCTGACACACAGCGTGTGACCTAGGTCACATGGTGTGTACTCACCACACAGAAATGAGGTAGAGGCTACGTGAGACTCGGTGTGCAACCCGGGAATACATGGACATAGTGTTAATTACACGGGCATGTACTCTACCACACGACCATACATGGCCAATGGTGCGGGCTAACCCGTGTACGAATTACACAGGTTGGAGAACATGGGTTGAGGCCGTGTACGAGCATATGGTCAGCGTACACATAGCCGACCCTGGATGTTTGGACACGGCGTGAAACCATACCACACGCTGTGTACATAATTTTTACACAAAAATCCCTTCAACATAGGATGTGGTACACAGATAGTACCTGGGGTCTGATGACACGACGTGTAACCATACCACACGTCGTGTAAATACTTTTTACATGAACAACCCTTCGACACGGGTTGTGGTACACGGGAAGTACCCGAGGTCTGATGACACAACGTGTAACCCTACCAACACCAAGTGTACTTTTTGGAAAATGGCTTGGTCATCTTGTACTCAGTGTCTTGGACATGTTTTTTTTGGATTATCCACCTAGGACGTGGAGGACCTTCGGGATACATCAATTATGGACTTCGGTAAAGTTGATGTATTGACCCCCTTGGCTCGAGGAGCGGACCCTCCTGGAATTGAGCGTGTTGTGGGCAGGAACCCTAGAGCTAGCTGCAACTACGATGACTACTGTGTTGGGATCCTCCGTGAGTTACAGGATGATGACGATTGTACTTGGATCATCTGTGGGTTTGGTAGCAAGGAAGACTGTACATGGATCCTCCGTGGGTTCGATAGCGATGATGATTGTACTTGGATGCTATGTGAGTTTGGCAGCGATGATCACTATACTTGGATCCTACGTGGGTTCAGCAGTGACGTCTTCTGTACTTGGATCCTATGTGGGTTCGACAAATGAGATGATTTAGAGACTACATCTAATCATATACACCCCTCTTCATGACTAGTATACCTGTGTGAGCTGAGTCTTCTATTTCAATCCTTATCATTGATGTGATTGACTTCATTCCTGTGTAGACCGGACTATGCTTGGGCTCGAATGTTGGAGTCGAACTGAGATTGATGACTTAGGTATATGTATGGGCATATACCTTAGTGGATATGGTTGATACTTTGTGTTTTTATCTTTCCTTTGTGGTTTATCCTTCGTGGATTCCGGGAGACCTTTAGGGGTCTCAAGGTCCCTACTGAGTATCATATACTCACCCCTACACAGGCTATTCCCACACTACATAGTATTGGATATAGATTACGGACAACACTAATCGGGGTGGAGGCTTGTGGAGATAGACGGTACCTAGAGGTGGTCTACTAGATGGGACATACACAGAGCGGATGACAAGACTCAAGGAGCTAAGGAGACTATCTGTACCCACCCTTTAGGTGGGATTTATGGAGGACGACTCTGTGGTTGCTATTTTAATTTATTTTTGTTGTACATTCTTTTCACTTGTACTGTACTTTTAGTTGGGTTTGTATACTGGCTCATTTACTTTTTAGCACTTACTTGTGTACTCATTTTTACTTAGTGCTTACTTCACTTGCAAACATTGTCGTGTTTTTTTACTTTAAAAAAGTACTTCCTTCCCTTTTATTGGGATTTATGCCTTTGGTGATAGTCAATAGCCCCTGCCCTATGGATGGTGGGCTTGGGGTAGTCACGACACGGGCCCCGAGGATGGTTCATGAAAAATTGGTATCAGAGGTGTCGGTTCAACCGCAAAACCCAAGACTCTGATAATTTCTTATCTGTTAAACAATAGTGTAAAGAGTATTGAGTATGGTTTTTATTCCAGGGAATCCAATGTTGGTGCGGCGGCCGACGTATCCATACACCAGGACCCTGACTTCTGATTTCCGACTCAGTGCTCGAAAACATTAATTGCATGTGTGTTTCAAAAGTTTTCTTTGTGATTACCTTGTGTCAGCTCACTAGGTATATTGTACTAACCATGGCAAACCTATTTCTTCTCATGATGGCCCCATGAAGGTAGAAATCTAGGTTTCCTAGTTACATGCGGGATGGCAGCCCACCGAGCGACGAGGCCTCGGTGCAAGGCCCCATTTCAGCAGAGGCGCTAGCGGTACCACTACCCGTTGGGCCACTGATACCACCAGCCCCATAAGTGGAGATTTCACACCGCAGGAGTGCATTTCATGAGTTTTAGTGACAGAGGCCACCTAGGTTACACCATGAGACGGACCCTCAGCCATCCACAGATTGTATAGAGACTATCGTCAGAGTTTTAGATTGGTAGGGACACCAGTAGACCTTATGGTGATCCTTGTTGCGAGTATCCTACACGCGGTAGCAGGTAGATGGTGTAGCCTAATTCTCCAGGTGAATGAAGAGGCATCTCTACTTTGGACGGACTTCGAGAGCATCTTACGCTCGGAGTTTGCTCCATCCAACCTTCGCATGGTGCACATCCAAGAGTTAATACAGCTGCGGCATGGAATCATGACAGTATCCCAGTACTCTGTGAGATTTACAGACCTCTCATGCTACTCCACGGACATGGTACGAGACCCATTCTTCTGGGCCCAGACCTTAGACCAGGGACTGAGATATGAGATTGTGGCTTCGATGATCTCCCCCAACATTCAGATGTAGGCAGGAGTACTGGAGCGGGCCCTTCTTGTGGAGAGATTTTTTGCTGAGTCGATGCCAGCAGCGAGACCCACTGTAGGGAGACACATAGTGGAGTCTTCTATAGCTGGTAGTAGATAGATTTCTCAGAGGTCCAAGTGGACTAGGTCATCAGGTGGGTGACCTCAGGATACTGGTTTGGATATGTGGGTCACACGCAGCAGATCCCGTCATACGAGAGGCAGGCAGTGCTATCCATGCGGCGGTCAAGTCCACATGGCTCATGACTGCCTGACCCGCCATGCAGAGGACCAACAGACTGTAGAGAGTCCTCCCAGGAAGAGGTAGAGGTTCGACCGTGGAGGTTCGAAGGGGGAAGGTGGATGTGGCAGAGGAGCTAGCCGAGTAGCAGGTGGTGGACGACGCTTTGAGGCTCTACCACCACAACCACTAAGAAGACCACCCCGACCACATGGAGCTGGAAGATAGGGGCAGGCTTAGCTCCAGGTAGTCGAGTTCTACGACCACGGTGCACCTGAGATGATTTAAGGTACTATCTATGTCTACTCCACCCTTGCTATAGATATTATTGACATAGGATCCATTCATTCTTTTATTTCCAATGCCCTTGTTCGGAGCTCAGAGATTCTAACAGATTCGTTGGCTCATTCTTTACGGCTAGAGACGCATACAAGATCCGACTCGATGATTATGCACTGGTTCCAATAGTGTGAGCTTACTCTAGGAAAATATATCTTCGGCTGGGATCTTCTTGTAGCGGTGTCAAGGCCTTACAAGGTCATCTTAGGTATGGACTAGTTATCTATATTCCATGCCCTGATCGACTGTATTAGGAATAAAGTGAGGTTTTTCCGCACATATGGGAGCAGGTTCACCTTCACCAGTGAGAAGGGAGCCTTTCAGTGCATGATGGACTTACGCAGAGGATAGGGAAGCTGATCACACATCAGTTCGCTAGTCTCATCCTAGGAGCAGTTGATGTGCAGAGTCCGAGTTTTCCTGTTGGGGTGGATCATTAGGTGGATGTTTTTCCTGACGATGTTCCAGGACTACCTCCTCGTAGATAGGTATATTTTTATATTGACATGTACCTCAGGATAGCACCGATATCTACTCCAGCATATCAGATGGTTCCCGCCGTGCTTCGTGAACTGACGGTGCAACTAGAGGACTTACCGGGAAAGGGCTTCATCTGAACCAGTGTTTCACCCCGGGCTTCTCTGATTTTATTCACCAAGAAGGTGGATGGGAGCTTACGACTATGTGTCGACTATCGTCACCTAAATCATGTGACCACAAAGAAAAAGTACCCACTCCCGATGATTGACGGCCTCTTTGATCAGCTCAAGTGATCACAATGGTTCTCGAAGATATACCTCAGGTCAGCCTATCATCAGCTCTGATTTCGAGATGAGGATGTGCAGAAGACAACCTTCAGGTGTCGATATGGCCACTACGAGTTCTTGGTTATCCCCTTCAGCATTACCAATGCACCAACAGTGTTCATGAGTCTCATGAATAGGATCTTCTAGCCTTACCTTGATCATTTTGTCGTATTCTTTATTGACGACATACTGATATACTCGAATACTGAGGAGGAGCACACCTTCCACTTGTGGGTTGTATTGGACACACTCCGAGAGCACCGGCTTTATTGTAAGCTCTAGAACTGCCATTTTTGGATTTCATAGTTTCATTTCATGAGGCAGATCATCTCATAGGCAGGAGTTTATATGGATCCTGTGATGATCGAGGCGGTACTTTCATGGGAACCAACCAAGAGCGTGATGAAGGTACAAAGTTTCCTAGGTCTGGCTGGGTACTATCAGAGACTTTTTCCAGACTTTTCTAGAGTTGTAGCACCACATTCAGCATTGATGAAGAAGGGGAAATCCTTTGTGTGGTCAAATAGATGTCAGCAGAGCTTTTAGGAGCTGAGACAGAGATTGACCAGTGTGCCCATCTTGAGGCTATCGGAGGAGGGAGTAAGGTACGTGGTTTACTGCGATGCATCAGGGACCAGACTCGGGTGTGTCCTAATGCAGAAGCGAGCAGTGATCACTTACGGTTCACGAAAGCTAAGGCAACACAAGCAAAACTATTCTACCCTTGACCTAGAGTTAGCAGGAGCGGTCTTAGCCCTGAAGATGTGGTGGAACTATCTGATGGGTGAGCACTTTATAGTCTACTCTGACCACCAGAGTCTCAGGTACATTTTCCCACAGAAGTACCTGAACTTGAGATAGTGGTGATGGCTTGAGTTCCACCAGGACTATGACATTGAGATAGTCTATACTTTTAGGAAGGGTAACATTGTGGCCGATGCTCTCAGTAGGAGATCAGGCATTCATCTATTTCGAGAGGCGATAAGGCAGTTAGGTGCTTGGCAGATATCCTTCGTGGATAGAGATGGGGATGCTTTTCTACAGTCCCTCGTAATTATTCCTACACTACATCAGCAGATTAGAGAGGCACAACATGGGGACATTGACTGTGAGATGTGATGTGCTCAGTTTTCTATAGGGCAGGCGCCTGATGGATTTTCTGAAGGAGGAGAGCACGTCATCCTTCTCAAGGGACGTACCATGGTACCAGTTGCACTACAGAGGGAAGTGCTGAGGGAGTTTCGCACTTCCCCTCTAGCGATACATCCTGGAGTGGCGAAGATGTAGCAGAACCTCAGACGACATCATTGGTGTCCAGGTATAAATAAGGCTATAGCATAGTTTGTTTCACGATTCCTCACTTCACAGCAAGTGAAGGCAGAGCACCAGGTACCAGCAGGCTTGGTACATCCCTCAGAGGTTCCGAAGTGGAAGTGGGACCAGATATCCATGGATTTTGTGACGGGGCATCCATGTACTTCCAGAGTACCCGAATCCATCTAGGTGATCGAAGACTGACTCACCATGTCGGCCAACATCCTTCCGATCAGAGAGCATGGCTCAATATAGAGATTGGGACGCCTCTACGTTCATGAGATCATACGACTTCATGGTGTTCCATCATATATCATCTTCGATCTAGATGCTCGCTTTACTTCCTGGCTTTGGAAGGGGTTGCAGGAGGCATTTGGGATGCAACTATGCCTGAGCACCGCCTTTCATCATCAGACGGATGTCCAGATGGAGAGGACCATTCAGACTCTCGAGGATATGCTCCGTGCATGTATCCTTGACTTTGGTCGCAGATGGGAGGATCACCTACCTTTGTTGGAGTTTTCGTACTATAACAGCTACCACTCCACCATCAGGATGGCACCCTATGAGTCACTATACATCCGACCATGAAGATCACCTTTGTGATGGACTGACCCAGGGGTGTCAGCACTTGTAGGACTAGAGATGGTTCAGCCTATGATAGAGAAGGTGCAGATCATCGATGAGCGAATGAGAACTGTATAGTGTAGATAGAAGTCCAATGCTGATAGGAGAAGAAGACCATTAGTGTTCAAGGATGGCGACAATGTTTTCTTATGGGTCTCACCTCGACGTGGATTAAGGAGATTTGGCTAGGGTGGCAAGATATCTCCACACTTCATCGGGCCTTCCCAGGTCCTCAGTAGAGTAAGCGAGGTGGCTTACCACCTGGCCCTTCCACCTTAGTTGCACCGGGTGCATGTCCTCTTCCACGTATCTCAGCTGAGGAGATATGTGCATGACCCAACCCACATCATTGATCATGGGGAGCAGGACATTGATGACGGGGCTACATTCACAGAGGTCCCAGTGGAGATCGAGGATAGATAGGAGAGGGACCTACGTGGACTGTCGATTCCTTTGGTGTGCATTCGTTGGCAGCACGGGAACCTCCAAGAGGGCACATGGGAGCAGGAGGCTCATATGTGTGCTTAGTACCCTCATTTGTTTCCCTAGTTTATGTTGTAGCTTTACAGGGACGTAAAATACTAAGGTGGGAGTATTGTAAAGACCTGGAAATTTCATGTAATTATTTTCATAAATACTTTAGAATTTTACGAGTCTGTGGCTTCTGACGGATCTTGATTCCAAGGCCCGGTGTGCCCAAAATCAATTTCTGAAGCTTAGCTCGTCTATGTTCAGTAAACGAATGAGCGGGTTTTTTTATCTTTTGAACGGGTGCTCAGAATTGAAATCTCAGGGCACCGATGAACTCGCAATGCTGGTAATTGCTTAAAGGTACCTTTACAATATTTGTGTTTGCACGGGAGGAGGTGTTTAAATTTGTGGTTTAATAAAGAAGTGAATAAAATTGTAAGAACAATTTTATTTTATATATATGGTGGTTATATCCGACATGGGGGAGTTAGGGGTGGGACCCACAACCACCTAACTACCCATGTGTGGATATTTGTGATGTGGGGCCCACAAGAGGCCCAACCTTTCACCTCCCCCTATTTATTTTGTTAAATCCTCTTTAATTGTGTAACCCTTCCACTTCCTCTCCCTCTCCCTCTTTAACTCTTGCCAATACACCTTAATTAATAAATTGAACCAATTAAATTAATTAATTAATTGTTTTGAATTTTGAAATTTAAATTTCTTGTGTTAATAAAATAATAGAATTAGACTATTATTTTACTTTAGCACGTGTTGTGTTGGGAGATTGGAGAGATAGCTCTTATGAAGGAAGAGGAGAGTTTCTCCTTTGATGAAGAACACCATTCCTCCAACGAAGAATGGAATGCCTTCTTTTCTTCCTCCGAATCAAGGAAGGAGAAACCGGCACAGAGAACTCACCAACGATGACGGTTCCTTCTCTGAAATTGATGAAGCAACATCGATTTCCTGTCTACAATGAACAAACATTATTCAATGTAGGGGTGTGTTTTCATTAGATCAATATTGAATCTTCTTTCCTTCTTGTTTGTTCTATTTAACTGCGTGCTACTGAACTAATGCAGAGATACTTGGCCAAACTAACACGGTCCGAATGCTCCGCCAATATTGTGATTGTTGGTAGTTTATCATGTTCTTCATGGGTGATGAACAACAGATTGTTACAAGTTCGTTATGTGACGTATGATCCCAAAACTGAAGACCCAACATCACAGAAACCTAGCAGAGGTGCGTCGACGATAGCAGGCGATGGTTCGGACCAGAACGGGATGAATTGTTCCTCGACCGTTCTTCGATTGGGAATTCATAACATGTTTTCGGAGCTGATCAAAAGCCCGAAAGCACCAGAATCGACTTCGGGCTTTATGCGGCTAGGGTTTCGGACATCAGACGACTAACACAAGGGGTGTGACCTAAGTCACACGCCGTGTACTCGCCACACAACAAGGAGGTGGCGGCTACGCGAGACTCAGCATGTAACCTGACAATACACAGACATAGTGTGGAGTACATGGGAAAGTACACTACCACACAGCCAGACATGGACAATAGAGCAGGCTAACCCATGTACCAATTACTCAGGTTGGGGAACACGGGTTGAGCCAGTGTACTGTGACATCACCAGAATACACGGAGATGACTCCGGATCTTTGGACACGACATGTAACCATACCACACGCCGTGAACATACTTTTTACACGAATAGCCCTTCGACAAAGGCTGTGGTATATAGACAGTAGCTGGGGTATGAAGGCGTGGCGTATAACCATACCACACACCGTGTACATACTTTTTACATGAAAAGCCCTTCGACACGGGCTTTGGTACACGAGCAGTAGCTGAGGTCTGAAGACACGGCGTGTAACCATACCAACACACCGCGTACTTTTTGGAAAATTCTTTGGTCCTCTTGTACTCAGGGTCTTGGATGCGTTTTTTTTTATATCCCCCTATGACGTGGCGGACCTTTGGGATACATTAACTCTGGACTTCATGATAGTTGATGTATCAACCCCCTTGGCATGAGAAGTGGACCCTCCCAGAATCGAGCCTGCTGTGTGCAAGAACCCTAGAACTGGCTTCGACTACGATGATTGCTGTGCTGGAATCCTTCGTGGGTTCGACGACGATGACAACTATACTTGGATACTCCGTGGGTTTGGTAGAGAGTATGACAGTACTTGGATCCTCCGTAGGTTCGGCTGTGATGAAGACTGTACTTGGATCCTACGTGGGTTTGGCTGCGATGGTTACTGTACATGGATCCTATGTGGGATCGGCAGTGATGAAATCTGTACTTGGATCCTACATGGGTTCGAGAGAGGAGATGATTCAGAGGCTACATCTCATCATCTCCACCACTCTTCGTGATTAGTTTACCTATATGAGATGATTCTTGTCTTTAAATCATTTTCATTGATGTGATTAACTTATTTATTGTGTGGAACGTATTGTGCATGGGCTCGGAAGTTAGAGTTGAACTAATATTGATGACTTAGGTATATGTATGGGCATATACATAAGTGGAGTTGGTTGATACTTCGTGTTTGTATCTTTCCTTTTTGGTTTATCATTCATGGATTCTGGGAGACCTTTGGGGGTCTCAGTGTCCCTACTGAGTATCGTATACACACCCCTACATGGGCTATGCCCGCACTATGTTGTGTTGGATTCAGACGATATACAACAATGATCAGGGTGGAGTCTTGTGGATATGGACGGTACCCGGATGTGGACCACTATACGGGATTCACATGGAGGAGACGACTGGACTTGAGGAGATGAGGAGACTATCTATACCCACCCGTCAGGTGGGATTTCTGGAGGATGACTCAGTGGTTGGTGCTTCACTTTACTGCAATTGTACTTTATTTTCACTTGTACTATACTTTCGGGTGGGTTTTTATACTAGCCCATTTACTTTTCACCACTTACTTTTGTGCACGATTTTAGATAGTGCTTAGTTCACCTACGTACACTGTTGTGTTTGTTTACTTTATAAAGGCAATGCCTTTCCTTTTATCGGGATTTATGCTTTTAGTTCTAGTCTCCAGCCCCTGGCCTATGGAAGGCGGGCTTGGGGTAGTCACGGCATGGGCCCCGAGGACGGGTTGTGACACTACAGTCAATTTAATCATAATAGGATAATATTGGAGTCAGCCGACCCTTAGATGGGGTGTGGCCTATATTTTCTTTTCCTTGGTAGTGTGTGTTGATTCATTTCTAATAAAATCCTTGAAAATAATATATATTTTATTTTACAGTTAAATAATTATGAGGATGAATCATTACATTTAATAATAGTTGTTGTTCCCATGAATTTTTTGAGAACAATCATTGATTTCTAAATAATGTGATTCATGTTTTTATCATATGTTAATCTATATAAATTGGATATAGAGATGAATTACACCCATTGGATTTATATAGATTTAGTTACATAATGTAAACATGATTTCAGTTCTAATTCATTTTCATTAATCATAAAAATAATAATAAGGAAACTTTAATGAGATGATGTAGAGAATATATTTGTGCAACGCTATTTATATTTATTAATTGATACTTTTGGATATGTTTGGTGATAAATTTATGTGGCACTATTAGCTTAAATATGAATATAAATGGATATTGATATATATGTTATGTTCAATAATATTTCATAAGATCCATAATTTGATTAATATATTATCAATTCCATATGAATGACGATGGGATAACATATTGTTATTTCCACCATTTTATTAAACTTAGAGAGCATTTTTTTCATGAGTACACTATCATTAAAAGATTTTAATTTGTCATGGAGAAGTCGAATAGTGATTTGATTGATGAATTAAAATCAATGTGGAAAATTCCAATACTTGTTTTGAGAGACCATTTATGTAAGGATCTAGATGGAATTGGATATTATGATTGACATGGTAGTTGTTAATGAATGTGTGGGGAAATGTGAAAAAATATAAACAATACATTCAATAGGTAAAATGTTCCTAATTTTAATGAAGTTCTAAGTATGGTAGATAAAATGGATTTATAGGGTTCATATAACATCATGTATGGTTGGTATGTGGAACCTATAAGGTAAAATAATTTCATTGAATGGTACAAACTTATATGGATTCTAATAAGTTTAGATAAATTTATCCAGTAGTGATATTAAATAATTATTGTGTCTTAAAAATAATTATTGCTTGATGTGGTGGGAAGATCCATCCATTAAAGAAGGTCCTCTGAGTGGTGATTAAGGATTTTTTGAGTTTATTAAGAATATTTTGGGTTGGGATCTTGTAGATTTTCTTCAAATAGAGTTCAATAAATAAATAACAATGTTTATATCTATTTAAGAGTCCAAATAAAAGAATATTTATGAATAGAACATCACGAAAGGGTATTGGGGATATACAAAACCCATTATTTATAACTAGGTGTGGGGATTCACAATATTGACCGATGTAATTTTATTTCATTTAAATATATGGTTATTTAATTTATGATGATCTATAAAAGGTGATTGACATGATCTCTAATGATGAAAGGGGAACACCATATAAGAATATTTTGAAATGGGGATACATATATTTAAATTAAAATTAGGGGATTAATTATCTTCATGTTGATAGTGAGAATTATAAAAGAGGAAATATTCTAAAAAAATAGATTTTTTTGATGTTATTCAATGATTTAATGTTTATATATCCTGATAGTGTTAGTAATTATACAATAAATAACGAATGAGGAGGTTGTAAGTGATCATTATTCCAAAATATTATCCACTATGATCACAAATGATTCATTTAATTTTCTTATAGAGTTTAAAATTATTAAATTTATATAGGCTCTATAGAATAAATCAATCTTGGATGTTGATATTTCCAATTTCGCATGGGCATTACGATACAAATTCTTTAACAGATTTGAAGTGATAAGAAATTATAAACTATAGTCATACATATAATACATATATATTATGATATGTAAAATAATAAAGGGGCTGAATTGACATTGAAATAATATCGATGACATGGTATATAATAAAAAGAGAGTACTAGTAATGTTTATATGTCATAAACAATAAGTTTTGATAAAAATGACGGGGATACATGGTGTTGTTTTTCATAAAAAATTATAATAATATTGAAAAAAAAGAAATATATACCTATTTATACATTGATTTAGAATAAATATGAATGACTAGCATAGAAATAAGAGATTATTCTAAGAACTGAAGAGGAATAGGAAAAATAAAAAAGAATATTAAACTATATACTATTGATCATATTCATGAAGAGATATTCTGGGAAATAGCGTATAGTATTCTATTATATAATTTTGAAAATGATTTAGTTAAAAATAATTATTATAAAAATATAAGGATAGGGTTAAAAACATTTTTTAAATAAAATATATAAATTTTATTAATGGTCATACTTCTTACAGATCTATCAGCATCAGATTTTCCATTGAGATTATATGATAGCTGGTAATTTATTACTTGGTACCTAATCATTTCCAAGATATTTGGTCTAATAAAATACCCATGTATGTGATTCATTTAAAAATATGAATTCTTCCTTTTGAGTTTGGGATAGTATACCCCTTACTTCAAAGATGTAGTAATTGTATATATGGAAACCCATATAAAAAACCCCATAATTCTTATTGTGTTTATTTTCTGAAAAAAATCTACATGAATAAAAAATGGTGTCATAGAGATAGTAATATATATATATATATCCATTAATAGATAATTTAAAGAGGTGATAAGGTATATCTTTATAAAATTTGATTAAATCTATAACAAAATTGACTCTCCCACCACACACACCTTAGTTTTGAACTTATTATTTTACAATACATTCAATTTGTATCAAATAATATGTCTATACATCGTATTAGATTAACTATTATCCCAAATTAAAAAAATTGTTTTTTTCAAATAGAAATTTGTAATTAATTCATGGGGTATTTATAGTAAATGGTGTTCAAATATTCATTTATTCTAATACTCATAATATTAAAACGATGAATGAAATAAAAAATATGATGAAAGTATAATTCATTTTCAAATAAAATGATGAAATATTTTCTCTACGTTATAATTATATTGAATACTAATATGAAATTTAAATAGAATATCTAGTGACAGATTTAAACATTAAATTATTAATTAATAACTCAAACACTAATATTTCAAATTCCCTAAATAAAGAATATGTGACTGAAAATACATGTCAACATTTCCTTGAGGAATAAAAAAATCACATATTGGAATTATGATTATATTAATGACTTACATGATTAGTTATTTACTAAATTGAAAATATTTATACATAATTAACCATAAGATATATTCAAATTTTTGTTTGTATACATTAGAAAGTTTAAAAAATAGATGTTCAATCATAATGTTGAGAAGAGAGAGATATAATTTGAATAAAATGTGCTGATGACTGTATATCTCACCAACTAAAAAAATTTAACGTGTTCTTTAGACAATATACTTGAAGAAGATAACTCAAATTTTTTAAAATAGTATCATGTATCATTCTTACGAATGGATGATTTCATTCTGAGACTTTAAGATGTGTTTTATTCACATGTGGTAACAAAGAAAGATATTGATTATGTTAATAATTACTAATTTGAAGTAAAGAAAAATATAAATGAAATGAATATCTATATACTATAAGATAAGAAAAATATTCACGAAAATAGTACATAGAATATGATTAAAAGAATATAACTACATAATTAAGATAATGGATATTGGGAAATATATCCAAAATATAAATTAACATTATTTTGAGGATGAGTTAAAATTATACAAACATTTTAATGAAAATAATAACAACATGTTGGAATAAAATATTATTAAAAATTCAATTCCATTGAGGTGTCATGAATAAATATACCTCTGTCCAGAGGGAAATATTTTTGAGATTACGTATTGATTATAATACATCATTCATAAAAATCAATGTATTATTCATGTCAATATGTATGGGTTAATTTCAATATGTTTTCATGGAAAATGAATGTCTTAATTAAAAATTTGATCAAATTTTGATGATAAAAATGTCGTGGAAAACAATACTACATCACAACATATTTATAAATTCTTATGAGGATATTTTTCAGAATATAAATTATAAACTATGGAGAAAAAATATAATTTTTTCAATCTATCCTACCTGAAGATCAAATAAGAGAACTAATTATTTTGTTTTCAAGTATTTTTACTATAATAAATTCATGAATAATGAAATTAGTTTATAGTTAAATATATGAACTCTATAGTAACATGTATAGACTATGTCAAGGGAGTATTGGATGAGATAATGTAATGAACACGTAAATGTGACTAAATTAGTCTCCTTCAAATAGGTTAAATGTTCATAGGTACCTGTGTGCATTTTTTAATTATAGTTGTATCATTTTTTGAGCATCCCAACCAATATCTACATGGATTGGTTTAAAAATAATTTATAAGAATATAACATATGAACTAGAGAAAGGGGGTGATATTTCTTTGTAAAGAAATAAATAAAATTTAAAAATAGAATACACCCATGATGATTTAAATTAATAGTGAGTCATCCATTGGATGGTACAAGAAAGATAATATAGATCAATACAAATACAATTTGATAAATAATAGATCAAAATAGAAAATTATTATCTTCAACTATTTTATAAGAAGTGGACATAGCAAGGAATGAAGTTGAAAATCCATGGATAAATGTATTAAAGGAAGTAAAATTGAACAAAATGGAGAATTAGTTCAAACTAATAATAAGAAGAAATATTTAGAGAAAACTCACCCGTGTGAGATTGTGTATGAACTTTTAAATCTATTAAATCTCCCATGGAATATTTAATATTTTTTATTGTAATTATAATAAAAAATATGATTTGATGATGAATATGAATGTGATGGAAAAAGTGGAGGAAAAGTTTTCAAATGAAAAATAAGTTAAATTTAGTGAGAGGTTTTTAAATGATAAAGTAATTATATAAAATAAAAATATTCTTGGAAGCTTCAAACAAGTCAGAAAGTAATAAATTTATTCTATAAAAATTACACTATTTCAATAGAAAATTATCAATAATAATAGTCTTCCACCAGGTCATCCATGTTCCCTAATGAATCATGTAAAAAAGGATTATTAAATTCCATGAAAGAAGAAATGAATCCATGTTTCTTGTAGTTAATAATAATCTAAATAATTTACATCAATAATATATGAATTCAGGTTATATTCATAAATGAAAGAAGTGTCATAGTAGAGAGAGGATTCCCAGCATTATTTAATACTATAAAGATCTAACAGAGATCCTCCTTTTACCCTAACATTATATGTTTTTTTACAATGAATTTAATGTAAATAATTAAAGGTAAATCTAGGACTAAATAATAGAAATAATATTGTAAACCAAGCTAGAATTACTATTCTAGTATAGGATAAATTACCATCATTGTATGGTTTATCCAAGTTGTTACGTAGATCATCATAAGAAAATACCAACCATGATAAAGTGATCATAAAAATCATCCCATGTAGATAAGTCTATTTATTAGTATTTTTAACACTTTTTATCTAATAAAATTTTGTAATTTTAAAATGGTGCTTCAAAACAAGAATTTTATTATATATCGTGAAATTTATCATCATCGATTTCTCAAAACTATTGATATAAATGTGGTAAAATTCATTTCTTTCTATGAAATTATATGGGGGATATTAAAAATGTTCTGTGGGATTATTTTTAAATCTTTATATAAATATATTAATGATTTTAATCTATGGGCTCAGATTTATTTAGAATCACACGTTTTTATTCCAATTACAATAAATTAATAAATTATAATCAATTACTTTCAAATAATAGATATATATATATACAATGAATTATTTATTTTAGTTTCAATGTATTGGTATAATATTATTAAAATTATAGACAACATATATGTCTTAATATATTATTCATGTTTTCAAATTTTAGTATGGATAATTATTGGCATTGAGTAGGCTGATTGATGGAGCATTGCTTTAGAATTTATTAATAACATCCACTGTTATTTACATTTTTTTTATTTTCAACAATGTGTATTAAAAAATTATAGAATATGATAGAAAAAGGTGAAGATATGAAAAATGATTTGTATGAATACATTATCATTTTATATGATGAAATAACAAAATATAAAATGGGTTATTGTAGAAGACACGTTTTTTATTGTTTTATTTTTCCAATAAGAATTAATGGTGTTAAGGTAAGATATATATTTTAAATATGTAGATAAATATATTTGTGGACGATATTTGGAAGTTCCCATGCATAGTCAATAGAGTCATGGATTTCCATAAAAATCTATTCTAGTCATTATCAACACATGTAGTTTGGAAATGAAAAAATAATAATGGCATTCTATCATTAAATTATTAGAGGTACATTAACATAAAGGGAAACGTGATTGGTAATGTGAGTTTATATAATTATTAATGTGGTAAATAATGGGTAATCCATTAATAGTTGAGGAATCTATTATGATTCGATGAGAACCATCTATTGGATTTTTATTTGATGCGATGATTTTGGAGATGAAATACAATATTTTGGAGATATATTCATTGGGAACTCGTGGTTTCAAGATGATACTTCTTGGATATAGATATACTACTTTTTTTCAAGGATATATTATGAGTTATATTATTATTATTATGAGAACATTTTTACATGAAACTTACATTGATGAAGTTGGAAAAACAGTTACAAAATAATTATTTTTTTCAATATCCCAGAATATTGTTGTTGAAAAGAGTAATATATTCCACAGTCATGAATATGTTTGTAGAATCCATTTATAATAAAATTTATGAATTAATAACAATGTAGAAAACTATAGATGATGTTGTAATGAATTTTTTCTAAGACACATATGGTGTTTGGATTTTATAAGGACATTCCCTTTAATTTTGTGACAACTAGATGAAAGGTTAAGATAATAGATTTTCAAAGATCATATAATCCCTTATAAGGCTGGTATAAGGACCTATTAAGCATGAATCAATCAATCATAAGAGAAGTCTTTTTAAGTGTTGGAGTTTTTTAGTGTATTCCACATAATCATGAGATTGAAGAATTTTTTTAATGATAAAAATTATAGTTTTAAGGTGTTATATGATCCATACATTGAAGTAAGATCTTATATAATAGGATTGAAGTTCATTTGGGATTATTAATAATTCATTGAGGTGTGATGATGGTTCCTTGGATTTAATTTAATGTTATATTAAAAATAAAAAATTCCTCAATGAGGTAAGAGTTATCCTATAAGGAAAATTATAAATGGAGCACCACGTTAGGGGAATTGTTGTATATATAAATATGTATTGATATCCATGTATGAATATTACTAACTGACCAACACATAAATTGATTCTATAAATAAATATATAGATTCATGGTATGAAAATCCATAATAGTTGATTCACATGAAATCCATCTATGTATTGGGTCCCATATGTCAGGAGGCTAACATATAATGATTCACATATTTAGATATACATATGATGATTCATTATATTTATGTTAATATTTGGAAGCCTATAATATTAAATATTATAATTAATTAGAGATCATTATATACTATACGAATATTTAATGTCCAAGTATAATAATATCATTAGTCCCCATTCAAAAATTAATGAAGGAGGAAATTATGGGATATTTTGGCACCGTAAGATGAGGCTGAGTGATTTCAATAGGTTTTATAAAACAAATAACTTAGTAATAAAATTTTATCATGCATGTAGACTATATGGGAAAAAATTAAAATTTCAAGGTATTTCTGGTTGCATGTGGATGTTTTAAGACCATGTTTACTAAATATTTCAAGCGTATAAAATTATTGATATATATTCATGGAAATATTAAATATATATTATATTATTTAACAGAAAAGAGAGGTGAAATTATGTTTTAAATAATCATATTATCTAAAATTTAATGAAAAAAAGTATGTAATTGATACTATATACATATTTCAATCATTTTGCAGTATAGAAAATGAGATAGCTAATTGATGTTATTCTGGAACACTGATAAAGAAGAAGAATAGAGAGACATGATTTGGAAAAAATAATTAAATTAATTAAAGATAAAGGGTGAATAAGGAGTTGTATTTTTCAATCAAGGGTTTTATTTTGGGCCCTAAATAATAAAAGGTTGACGAGAGGAGTATATGGCCATGTATTTTTCCAAGGATATATGTGATAATATATTATGGGAACCATCCTTTTATATATTGTTTTTAATTTATCAAGAATATTGACTTATATATAATGATTTCATCACATTGATAATGGATATTAGATAATTTGTGTTATGGGAATACTAGATTTTAGTTTGTTATTACACTTCATAAGGAGTAAGAAGAATCATTCATTCTGTTTGTATTATAGAAAAGTAATCGATTAAATTCCTTGAAAAATGTCATCTCTTAGATAATTGGTTTATGGAAATATAATTTATAATTCTTATCATCATAATATGAAATAACATATATAGAAATTTTATAATAACTAATTCACAATAGGAACATAGTTATCTATTAGTAAGAGAATTTCATTAACAAGTCAGCGAGTTCTTTTTTTATTTATTTTTTATCATATCTAAATATGTATCATTAATGTAAGATAAATGGGTAAATATGTCAATTATCTAAATAAGGGGAGAGGTAAGAGAGGATAAAAACATATAATTTAATTCAAAGTATAATATTAATAATTCATCACATCCCCATCTCATATCGTTGGACACATCCTTATGCGGCTCATTCAATTTGTATCAAATTGGGATGTTATGATTATTATTAGAATATCTATTTCAATAAAGTTCCAAAAAAATAATATTTTCTATCATAAATGAATCATAGAGTTAAAACACAAATAATGTTCATCAACCAATGTTTATGTTTTATTTTCATCCAAGACATGTATGAATAAAATGAAGATTAAATTGGAATGGTTGATGACTTTTTCACTATTTATCAAAGGAAAATATGATGGATATTCTCTATTATTTGATTATATTGAAGGAAAACCTAATATATAATTGGGAGATCGAATGGTATAATCAACTACAAAGGTATTTTATGTCAACTCTAATTTTAATGGTTCAATATCATTTCATTAAAAATATGTAACTGAATATTCAACTACAAAATATTTTATTTAAATAAATCCCACTAGTATGCATGATAAATATATAGATCTAATAAATTATGATTCAAACTGTTCATTATGTTATATTATTAAATGTTTAACATTATACATATTCAATATTTTTTTTCATTGTTCCAAATCATTACAAAAGAAGGCCAATGACCATGAAATGAAGCTTTGAAATCAGAAATATCACTAGAATAGAATGGGGCGATGAGTGTAGATATCTCCATGAAATGAAATATAATGATTTATATAATCATGCATCATGAATATTTATTCTCCAATTTTTAGTAGTTAATATATTTAATAAATCCCAAAAAATTAAATATACATTGAAATACTTGAAGAATGGATTCATGCATTGGAGGTGAAGACAATGGGAATAAATGTTGTCATGAATGATAAACTAGATGTAAATGAAAATAAGATCAAATAGATTAACTATCATCAAAAATAGAATTAAAAATATCATTACAATTATAATAATACAAAGATAAATTAACATGCATATTAAATTAATTTATGTGGAATAGGAAATTAATTCTCAAGAATAATGTTATTATTCATGTTAATAAACATATTTTTGGAATTATTTCATTATATGTCATTAAAATAGATTGGATGTATTTATTAAATATTATATAATTATTTTGAGGTATTAGGAATATAAATACCTATATAGGCTAGATAAAACATTATTATCAAATATAATGATCAGAATATAATATCGATAAAATAAATGGAATTATATGCATCAATGAAAAAAGATTACCGCCAAAAAAATGTTCATAAAAAATGAATTATTAAATTAAAAATATTTTAAAATTTAAATGAATGAAAATGTTTAGAATCCCATAAATACATCAAAGGTACATTGGAGCCTATATATGCGTATGTTGTCCCCTAATAAAATCCAAAAAGATGAAGAAAATGCATAAAATAACACATTTTTAAATCAAGATAGCTTGCTTTTATAATAAATAATCCATTATTTTTTTCAATATTTTTTCATTAAAATATTTTACAATTAGAGAATAAATTAATAGTATAATATATAAAACCTATGAAATAATATATTCTACATCATGGGAATAATAGTCGATACATATCAAAACTCACATAAAAGTGGAAGAAATATGTCATTCTCAAATAAATTTTAATTCACGCCAGACTTATATGAATATTACTATTATTGTGGTCATTGGGGTGGATCAAATCTCATCAATTTACAAATAATATTTAAAAAATATTTCTCATTAAAATCACATAGAAATTAAATAATTGATATGAGATATCCTTGGGAAAGATGATAAAAATGTTTTAAATAAGAACACTCCCATGGAGGTTTAAATAATTGATTCATTCTTTGATAAAATGTATAATGATTATATTTGTCTATATAACTCCATGAAGGTACAGAAATGAAAAAAATATATAAAATTATATGACACGTATATTATAAAATTATGGGATTTACCATAAAAATGATAAAAATCCAATGAATGATGTTTTAAATGAAGGATTCTTGTGAATAATAGAAACTAAAATCAGAAAAAAAAATATGAATATTAGTTTAGTGATGATTTATTATAATAATTGATATTTAATAACCAAGAATAATCACCACTATCCCAAGATAAGATTAATCATTTGGCCATCCAACATGTATGAATCAACAATATTAGACGTAACACATGGAAGTGCCACTTGAAAAGGGAATGAAAATTTTTCAAATATAGAAGAATTAAAATTTCATGTGAGATTGGAAAAAGATATTGCCCTTAGATATAATGAGTTATTGAATGGTATGTGAAAATATATGTACACCACTAGATATATTTACTTGAAATCTCCCCAACTCATGTGTAATTTTTTAAAAGTTAGTATGGCATTACCTTATAATTTTGGTTCCATGATGGATTAGATAAAATATAATTTATCACAAAAAAGAATGAATAAATGAATAAATTCCTTATAAAATAAATATTAATTTGAAAAAAAGAATATCAAGTTGAAATAGTATATTCATTGATGGAGAAATAAATTGAATAATCGTTGAGAAAATATTATCATTCATTTTTACAATTCAAATTGATCAAACAAGATAGACATTTTTTCTCAATATTCATTGTTATATTTTAATGTATTAATAATAAGGAAATAAATTATTGAGAGTACTTATAAATATAACTAGAAAATGGAAATAAGCTAAAATAACTATCCTATAACTAAAAATGTTATCATATTGGATTAATTTATCAAATGGTATTATAAAAAATAATAGAATAAGATATTTATCATGGTGAATTGAAGATTGAGATAATCCCTTAAGGGGAGTCTATTTTTTATAACCCGCCATAGATTTATATCTCATAAAATTCTAAACATTCTATTTGATTCCAGAAAACATGTCACTGAATATAATGTATTTGAATTATCTTATATATGGTTTGTAATAAAAAAAAAATATGAATATTAAGAGGATAAAATATTTTTATCAATGAATCTAAAAAAGTATTTTTTTTTTGTGATCATATGGATGATTTCTAAAATCCTCAATATGGGTTCAAATACTTTTATTCAGTGTGTTTATAAGTGTGCATGATTATAAATTATTACTCAAATTTGAATAAGTATTTTAAATGAAATCATTTTTGATTTATCCTGGTGACAAATGGACTTCCCATAAATGAGTTATGGTAAAATTTATGAGTTAGAAGAATATAATAGAAATTGTGGATAACAATGATTTCAAAACCAAATAGTCATGTTTATTACACTAGGAATTGACCACATAAATTTGAGGGGATTTATTGATGTAAAATATCATAATAATTATGTGATATCATTATCTTCTATAAAAATTGTATTTATTATCATCAAAGGGGAGAGTGGGAAATTAGTAAAGATAATGAAAAGGGGGAGATAATACAATGGATGTATAAGAATATATTGACATTCCATTTTCATTGAGGCATTGAATAAAAATTAAAATTTTAATATTGGTGAATACATTTGTTTTTTATTGAGTATTTTATTTAAGAATCAAAAAAATTAGACGAAGGTAAATTTTATCATTATGTTCTTGGTGAATTTAATAGAATGATTTTGGATGTTTCCATGATTTTTTAGAAGAATCGTTTATTTAAAATTTAACTGATATATGATTATGTCATTTAATATTATTTAAAAGAACAAATTTAGACTACAAATCTTTAATTATATTCACAAAGATTAATTAAGTTAAGGAAAAAAATTTATATTGGTGTTTTCAATTATTTAAGTGTAATTGAATGAGGAATATGATAAGAATTGATTTGAAGAATCCATTATTGAATATTTTTTGAGCTCAATTAAGAGCTCGTATTGGATATTTTTGTATATTTATTCAATTATCAATGATTTATTGAAATATATTATGCTTAGTGATTGAAATATAGATTTAATTCAATCATATTTGAGAATATCCATCCTAATTATTATTATATTTACACCATTATATAAAAATGTACATAGTTGAATTTAGAAAAACATGAAATGAATGATAAAATATTTTTAATGTGAATAATAAGTTTTATTTATGATATCACTATCTTTAATAATCATTAAGATTATTGTAAGGAGTCAAACAATGATATTATTGAAGAATTAAAACCATGGAGTAAAAGACTAGATGATTTTGTGAAATATTATCCAATAAATGGATGATTTTTAAATGTTTTTCATTTATGATGAGGAATATATTTATTCAACTGGATGAAATATGAATTATTTGTCCTATATCATTTATGAGTTGTATAGTTTGTAATGTTTAGATACTTCTCATTAAGTTGACACTAATATATGTAATTTTGATATGATAGTTCTGTATGGATGATTTAATCCACTATAAGGATTGTATAAGGACATTGTAAAGATATATAATCTCAACATATGATTCAACTATATAAGTCCTAGAATGATTTCATATTAGAAAACCCAATGAATAAATTAAATAATTAATGTTCGATGATGAAAATGAAATATTAATGGTTTGAGAGAATCCAGTAATTTAGGAAAGATAGTTTGGATGTGTTATTTCATACATTTGATTTAATTAGGATATATTAGACAACAACGAAGGTATATTTCATTAGAATTGATTGAAATGTAAAAAATTATACGGTTTGTATCCATCTTAGAGTTATCATGTTGGGATATTTTTGAATAAAGCACTACATAATTGGTTTTTAAATATACAAAACTACATATGGGGAATCCCATTTTTTCAATATTTCTGGGGAATAGAAATCATCATTTTCATATTAAACCTATAAAAATTAATATTAGGGGATTCGCATGAGTGTGTTCGCTATAATGGGATCCACATTTGAGGATATCCATGTTCATGGATTCATATATGGAGATTCATTTAGGTGTATTTGTATCATTAAACGGATATTGAGAAATCTATAATACGAAGTATATTAGATATATAAATATCAACTAATGTTATTCCAAACATTAAATTCCAAATGTCATTAGGATTTTACTATTGATTATATATGAAATTGAAAATATTATTTTAGGATATCTTTATGCCAAAACATGACAAAAAATACTTTTAACTGGTTTATTTATTTTCTTCTTGAACTTGTGAATGTTTAATTTAATACATACACCATTGAGGTAATAAAATATGGTTTGTGATACATCCGACTGTGAATAGATATTAAGAGACAAACTCTCTAATGGAAATGATCTTATGAGAAGTCAAGAGATTATATTCATGCATATAGAGAATTTGTATTTTGATATATATAAGAAGAAACAGGGATAACCAGCCATGAAAAATAGTCAAATAAACTACAATTTGAATGAAAATTTTAGATAACAGATATATTGTTAATGTTTTATATGTGAGGTATTTAAAGAAATGAAAACGTCACTCAGTTTTCTTCTTCCCCACCAATGAAGGGAGAGAGAGAGAGAGGGAGAATCCCAACTCTATATGAACTTGTATATTCCATGAATTATATTGGTGAATAAGGAGTTATATTAATAAAATAATATATTATTGAGGGAACTAATGAATTATTGAAATAATAGAGGAGAATTCAACCTGGTCTTCTACAAATCATATTCAAGATGATTTATTATGGGACATAGCCAAACATTTTTTAATGTAGATTCTTGAAGAATGTTGATGAATTTTATAAGAACATTGTGTTTTGAGGATGGATATTAGATAAATTTTTAATATATGATTATTGATAATTTTTTCCACAAAACACATAAATAGTAGTCCAAATTAAAAATTATATCGATATTTTGGAGTATTAAGACATTTCATTAAATGTTCTTTGCTAGTTCTAGGAAATATCTTCGAATGTCATTCCCATTCTCATGCATATTTTTATAATATAAAAGTACCTACATATATGTGGGATAATAACGACCCAACATTAAGGAAACATTCATACATAGGGAGGTGAATCATGTAAAAACACATAGATGGTCTTATTTTTTTGATTTTCATTTCCAATAATTATACATATATTTAACATAGGTGTGATAAATAAAGAGATTGGTTAATTAATTAAACAAGTGATGTGGTGAAAGTCAATAAAATTTATAAATTTATTTAATAAAGGCCATAACTAATTAATCCCCACCAATTAGTATTGTAAAGATCACGATAGGATACTTTTATGAAATAAAACATGATCTCCTCAACAACAAAAAAGACCCTATATGAATGTACCGATGTGGTTTTTATGAAATTTAATATAAAAATATAACATCAGCATGTTTATTTTTAATTAAACTTTAATAAAATTATAAAATATATTTTATTTTTTACTTGATGATTTTAAAAAACATCTTGATCAATTCACTGTTATATTTCATTGTGTGTAATGTTATTTGGTTATGTCATTGAAATAATGAAACTATAATACAGTTAGTGTAGTTATAAATCTAGATGGAGTAACTTCTACTAAATTTACTATACTATATGAGATAAATTGGTTGTAGTAAGAGTAACCACATATGATGGATTTCTTATAAGAGGAATTTTGAATGAAATATGGGTTTCCAATGTAAGAAATGAGGATTAAAACAACCGATTCTATTAAATTAAAAAATCTATGAAATATTAATCAACTTTGGTAATATGTTACTCTCATTACTAGTGTCATAATAATATTTTTTAATGTATAAATCCCAAAATATATTGAATATTAAATTCTAGAGGACACGGGTTTAATAGACTACATATGATGGGATAAAAAAATGTGACGAATCTGAAGCTTGGACTATTTATCAAAAGAATTATTTAAAGTGTTAGTGCTTAGATAGTTTCATTGATTGAGTAGAGGGATATATATTTAAATTATAATGTGTTTAAATTTGAGTAATTGGTAGGGTTTTTTGGATATAAAAGGATCATTTCTTTTCACTTGTTTGGTGTTCATAGTATGAGGGAAAAAAGTGAATCATCATGTAAAACATGATGTGGTAGTTTCTTTATCTGGTTGCACATTAAAAATAAAGTAGTTGATAAAGGAATAAAAATATATATTTGTATTGTAGGTTTAATGGTATCTTTAAAATACATTTAGTATTAATTATTTTTAAGACACGATATGGGACCTTATTTAACATTTTGTTCATCAATAACATTTGGAAATATTTTTCTCTTCTAATGTTGGATTTTTTTGGAAAATGTGTCAATGAAATATAGAGAATGGGTAAGTTTATCTAGAAGTTGGGTTATCTTATGAATTAGATATTCTATTTCATTGTATTCTACATTAATGTAAATTTTTTGGGTACTCCCATTAAATAATATTAAATTAAAAACCAAATTTTTATGTAATTTTTATATGTGCTATGTTTTTTCTTCGATTTTTTTGATCTTATGTTAGTATTTTTTGGAATAGATAAATATATTTGAATTTTTAAGGGTGTTAGATATTATATGTTTTAGCTATATTGGTATCCTAGTGCCGTTACCAGCTTTATTTTATTTCCATTTTTTATATTTTAGGAAATTAATGACATATTCTTTATTGGGAGTTCTGGGAAGAATATGCACAGACTTTATTTATGTTGTCCAGTAAACTGATAACACAATAAGGAATATAAAATCATGGATTTAATGTTTATTAAATATGAACCTGGTAATATTTTCATCATAACATTGTGGATTCAAACCTTTTATGGATAACCATGATGAATATTTTTAATTTAATTTTTCATTTAATGCATACTAGATTTAGTGTGAGCTCAACTTTTTTTTCCTGAAATATCATTTGTTAATTATATGTCTATTTGATGGAACTCAATGGAATGTGGGGTAAGAAATAATGGGAAAACCAAAATGAAGAGCCAAGGGTATATTATTTTAAGGTGTTGGCATCAAAGGTGGTTGAATGAATGGATGAAAAAAATTCACTATAGTCCTCACAACAACACCTAAAAACATATTTTAAGAGAGTAATATTATGTGATTTCATTAGGCATAGTTCTATAAAGTGAATTATGAAATGAAATGGTAATTTATTATAGAATATACATGGGAACCTAAATTTCATTCTCATATGCTTTATTCTAGAGGTTTCTTCCATAGATCCCATTTCAAATGTTTTTATTAGAAGCATGTTACTATTTTTCATCAAGTAAACTGGAGTCATGGTTGTTTTAACTCTAGAGAATTTTAATCCATTTTTATCAGAATGTGTACATGGAAAAAAATTAGATTATTTTTTGGAATTGGATGACATTCCAAGTTGTTATACACTCTATATGATGGAATATTATTACTTCTATATGAATCACATGTCAAATTTGTGATATGTTTTTCTATGGAGGTGGACTATTACATGGATTCAGATGTCTCAGATCTCTGTAGATTATTGGGACACTATGGGTTTCAAAATGGAATATTTTTAGATGGTTTGGGGATCATTACATAAAGAGGGATATATGTTGGTAAAAACATAGAAGAAAAAATTTCATCAAATGATTTTTCAAAAGGATATGCGTATTCCAGACAAGAATCAAATATAAGAAGCTAATTTGGATATATAAATCTCAATCACTTGACTGAGATTGAAGATTGATATAATGGTTAAAATGGATGTGAGTAATTTTATAAAGTCTTATAAAGAATACATGGATTACTAATGTGGATTGTAGTGAATGGTAATCATCAAGGTATGTGAAGGCACAAAGGATTATATGTTAACTAATTCATTCTCATGGAATGTAATTGTACCCTTTTACATGCATGGATTATGCACATAGAAGAGGTGGGTGTTTCATAAAAATCAAAAATCTTGAGGTTCCATTTTAATTATCATATATTATAGAAACATATACCAAATATTACGATGTTTTTTGTAATGGTGAGTTTCTATTGGTGGAGATTTGAGAAGATTTGAAATAAAAAAACATCTAACATCGATGTAGTTGAGTTGTTTTATCCATAATCATGTCAATTTGTGGTTAAATAAGGACATAAAAAATTCACCATCCAATATATTCTTTATTAGTGGTGATGATTGAATATTCTTTCTTATACCATTAAAGTAATTTCTTATGGATGTTCGTAACAGTTTCATAATTTCTTCTCAGTTAAGAGATGTATTATCTTGATCCACCCCCACCAGAACCCTATATGTATCTATAATGGAGTCAATAGTAACTTCCAAGGACAACCTCCAATATTCCAGGGGTTGGTGAACTAAAATGAGCTTATAAAAACCAAATTAGTAGACATTAGCCCCATAATTCAATTGATATATATGTTAGCACAATAACTAGCACAATAATATAAATGAAAACCAGTATTCTATAATTCTTATAAATGTCATATGTAAATGATATTTTAAAAGTTGATTACCCAAAATGAAACTCATTTGGCCCCAAATCATGTAATGTGTTTAATAAATATTTTAATAATGTTCATCTTGATAAATAAATCCCTCCTTAAAACCTAATAATGATTTTTTTTATTTGTGACCATATGAGTATACTCAGTTGGGTATTTCTCAATTACAATCAAGATATTATGGAAGAAGAATACTAATTACTGAAGAAAGAGATTGTGTAAAAAAATAGCTATGTATTGTCAAATATCCCCCAACATCAATACGGCTCCTTCACCCAATATTTATTTAATGGTTAATAACATAATATTAATAAAATATATCATAAAGGTACCTTGTAACCACTTCCATGTTATTTTTTCGGTCGCACACCCCAATAAAAAAATTCTAGTACACTTTTCTATTTCATATGAAAATGAACATTAATCTATATATTAACATTCTAAATTATAACCATAATCAAAAATACACATCTGCTTACCATGTCACCATATTATAGCCACATAATGTATCTTCATCAGAAGAGTGTAATATGAACATGATGTACATTTGGGGAACAATATATACATTGTATTATAGCCCATTCACCTTGAACTAAGGATATTTCTTCCAATACAACAGTTAGAGGAGATAGTAAATAAGTGAGGGTAGTTATTCATCTCTTTCCATACTATTCAAGATTTAAGGTAAAAAAATCATATCCAAAGACTATATGGGTGTCGTTAATATAGTCTTACTCAGGATGAGGTAGGTAATAAATACCTGAAAATATATTATATCACAGAGACACATATTGCAATAAAAATGTTTCATACCATGAAAAATACTACTACTACCTATATTAGCTTCTCAACTACCACTACCTAAAATAAACAACCATTATTTACACTATTCCATAATCCATTTCATTCTTTCCCTAAAATATTTATGAAATCCTCATTATAATTCCATTTAATCATTTTATTTACCATTTGATAATTTGTAATTTTACTAATACATTCATTATAACATTAATTGTTCCTTATATAATGTTAAAACATACATAATCAATCACATGATCGTTTTTCAACAATGGACCATTGATTTCATTCATCAATAGTTCATTAATAACATTTTTATTATTAAATACTTGTTTATTACCTTACACTTCCATGCCACTAGGAAAACATTTTACTAAAGCACACTAAGTAAACTCATCACTAGAATAACCTCAACATATCGCATTCTAAATCCACCTCAACAGTCCTAAAACAACTTTGTTCTACACAACAACCCATGCTACCTCAACTATTATCAAACAATATATCATTCATCACATAATAAATAATAACCACAAATAAACCTATAAAAACTAAAAAACATCTTTCTAATACCACACTAAAAAATAGGGAGACTGAATGATATAGTAAAAACTCATTCTAGACATAGTTATAATTCAAAAAAAATAAACTCTCTTATATAATTCTTTCGTGTCAACTAAACATTCATGATTAACAGCAACACTATATATTCATGATTCCTATGCAATTATTTTATTAGAGATAATAATAATTCAACCAATTTGGTATGTTATTCCATCTTATCATGAGTACTAGTTAATGAATTCACAGATGATCAAAACAATTCACATCAACATGATCATTATCACATAAAACATATCATGAATATCATGATTATTTCTGAGTCATGTCATTCCCTTGAATTCATTAAAAATAATCTTCTCTTTCATCGGATAATTAATTCAATCCACCATAATAAAAATGAACTATAATTACACAAATAAAATTTATTAATGGAGAGGAAATCTTGAATCATGTTCCTAATTTGGATATTCAACAATTTTTTAAAATGAAAATGATTAATTGGTTGCTGAAACCATGAAAAATAATAATATATGGGAAAAATTAAGAAATCCATCACTAATTCCTAAACTACCCTACCCAAAACAATAAAACCAGCATAATATCCAAATAAGGGACAATGAAATTGTATGGTGAAGATGATGAGAGAATAACACCTTATATGAAAGTGTATTGAAATCACAAATAAAACAATTAAAATATTCTAAATAGGGATAAAACAACTCTAATAATGAACCATTAATTTATTATGTGAAATACCCCCGGATTTTCAAATATATATATATATATATATTAAAACCATGTTTTTTATATTTATCCATACCTAACATGAATCTTAAACAATTAAAAATATAAATATTATTAGTAAAAATAAAAAATAATTAAACCACTATAAAATAAAAAAATATTGTTTTCAATTAGAAAATTTAGGCAAAATATGATCAGGAAGACATACAGTTTTAAATAAAAATTCAATAAATGTATTATTTATTTATATATATGAAATTTTTTTATTTGAATTAATATTTTTTAGTCATTTTTATATAAACTTGTTTTCATTTTTTAATCCCTGATAAAAAAAATTTTATAGTGATTTTATGTATTGTTTCTAAAAAATATCATTTTTCCCGGAATAGAGGAAAATACTAATTTTGTTAATACAATCACATTTGTGAAAATATCATACACAAGAATGAATTAAAAGTCATTAAAATAATTTTTTTATAAAAATATATATTCTGAATGATTTAAAATTCTTTCTTTATTATAATCAAAACACTTTTAATGAAAAATAAGAAACCCCATATCCAGATTACAAATTCATGAAACCATAACACCCAAAATAAATCAAATGTGACCACCCCTCCCCATACAATATAAAAATATTGAAATTCTCACCATTTCCTAACCACTCAGCTAGTTGTCCCGTGCACGAATGCACGGGCCCGGAACTGATGGCATAGCCATAGACTATCAATCAAACAATTCCAAATGGAATGCACTAGTAAAGGATTAAGCTCTGGTCCCCATCCGTAGGAGACCCCTATGGTTGACCACCACCAAACTACCTTTAAAATAAAAAAAATAAGCTTTTACAAAAGCCCAAAAAACCCGATCCAAAAGGTTTCCCAACCCCTCAATAGATTCTACCCATTTAAACAGAATCATTTTTAGATAATTTTAGATTACCAGAAACCAATAACCTAAACATCATCAAAGAGATAGAGGTTATTTGGATGCTTGGGATAGTAGAAATCACATTTTCTAGTTTAGAAGCCATCTAATCCTGAGTCTTTATATACTCCTCAATGCGGACCTTAGTTTTATTAAACCCCCCACAATAATTAGGTCATGCTTATCCACCTAGGAATATTGTTCCTCATTGAGTGACACCTTTAATGACCCCCCCCATCATCTTAGTTTCATCTTTTTCAGATTCATTTAGTAACAGCACCTAGTCGAACACCTCTTCTTTAGAACTTAGTAATATTCTAGATGCTGATTATCTATAACCTTTAATTATGTTTTTGGGGAATTTAGATTTTTTACAGATTGAGTCTCAAAATGGAAAGGTAACAAGGAGTAATTGTTCCTACTATTCCTCCTCCAATTAATTTTGTTACTCCTCAGAGTTTCATCTTTACCAAACAAGAGAGAAGGATCAGTTCCTTTGGATTCTAACATGTGTTCCCCCATCTGCATCAATTCAAATATTGAGCTTAGAACATGAACCAGCCTCTAAAAGACCTTCAAAACTATTTCCCCGCTTAATTAGATTGAGGGTCCTTGAAATAGAACCCTCAGCTGCCCAACACTAACATGACTGTCTAGTTCCTGCATTACCTTAGATAAAACATCCTTACCCGACATCATCACCTCCGCATAAGAATCAATCACCACCTCTATCTCTCCACTTACCCATTGTCCCACAGTAGTTGAATCCCCATACAAAGGCTTTGCCTCATGAATATCCTCATATTGAACCTAACCATCCCCCACTCTTACACCCTCAAAAGGAATTGGCTCCTTAAAACAAGGACCTACAAGATCCTTCTTCTTTCTGTTAAAAACTTGTGATACCTTTAGATTTACCACCGATTCCAATGCCTTCATCTCTAATGTCACACTATTACTCACCTCTAATAACCAATTGTGCGTCACTGGGTGATATTCTGACCACTTTACCTCTACTGGCACTGATGACTAAGGCACATCCACCTTGTTCTACAAGTTGTTTGTGTTAACACCCCACCTACTACCTTTCAAACCGTTATCCATTTGTTTCGGAAAGCCAGACACATTTAGGTCTTTTGAAGAAATACCACTACCTCTACCCACATTCCAAATAGGAACATGATCTCCCCATCGACAGTTACCCATAGAATTACCTAGTCAAATGTAGGTAGAACAAAAGTCCACCCAAGACTCATAGACAACCCGTTGCTTTCACCTATAATCCCCACCACCTTTAACCCAAATATACTCGAAATGAATTCCAGAAATATCCAATTCCACACAAACCTGTTGGATAGCATATTGATTTTTTTCGACTATTAGAACAGAGAATTCTACGTACATGATTTCCAATCATCCTAATCATTGAAGGATTTTGGAAAAAAGGTAAATTCAAAAAACTCACACTGATCGCAGAAGTAGCGGAGCCGTGCTTCATATTGAATCCCAAGGACAAATGATATAATAAGAACTGATATCAATTGAAGCTGTGGGGGGGGGGGGGAACTCTACTCAGCAAGGATAAGTTCCTCCTCCGAGGAAAATGAAAACATAATGTGGTGCCTATCCAGCAAGCCCACTGTCACCCTATCCTGAAAATTCCATGAGTCAAAGATGAACCGGTCGAACAAATATAAAAAATGTAGCCTTTGATTGAATAGAGACACCTTGTTTAGGTTTATATCTTTTATGGTTTCAATGAACTCCGAAGTCAACTATTAAAGATTCGAGAACCCATCAACCAGATCTGTTACTTTAGGTCATAAGAATGATTTCCAAAAAAGAGGATGAAAACCAAGGATAGAAAACTGGAAGAACGATTTCCCAACTCTCTTAAATGACGCTGGAGGTCCCTCCCCCATTGGGAGGGAAGGGACCAGCATGAAGGTCGTCGCCATCACTATGGGGGGAGCATCGCCGCCGTCGTCTCTATGGATGTTTCCCCCGATCTTGTTCCCTTTATTTTTTTCTATTAACTAGAACTAAATCCGCTATAATAATATATATTCAAAATGTAAAATAGATTATTTTAAAATAATATATTATATTAATAATTTTGATGATATACATTTTGGAAACATATTTAATATTTTAGTTTAAAATAATTTTTATTTTCTTAGATTAAAATTTCTCTTTCAACTCTAATTGAAAATAAATTTACCAAAAGTGATTAATATTTTGGATCAATGATTACATATTATTTAATATTATAAATACCATTTAATTCATAATAATATTAATACTCAAATTAAACTTAATTTTAATAATATTGGTTACATGGTTATTTTTATAGAATTGTGTTATTATTATTTTTAATTTATTTTCTAATTACATCAAATGAAATGATCATAGAAATACATATATATTGTTTTTTCACATGTATAAAAAAATTTAACTCTTAATTAATAAGTAATTATTGTTATATAATATGATGTTCACTTAATATTGAAAACAACTTTTTTATAACAATCAAAAAATATTTATAGTGAATGATTTAATATAAATTTACTTTTATATGACTTATGTATTGAGTTTCATAATATGGGTATTTATGATTTGTTCAGAACACCAAAATTTATTAATATTTGTTACATTATAATTATAATTAAATATAAATTACAGGGTAAAAAACTATTTACCAAAGTTATAAAATGTTTAAATGTAAATATTGTGATGTAAAAGGACTCTAAAATTCTTATAACATATATTAAATTGAATGGTAGAGGCCTAATAAACCTTATATAACACCAAATTCCACTATTTGTCCCTTTTGGATCTGTTTATCATTGTATAGTGTCGTTCCCTTATTGGAAAACAATGGTTATTCATAAAAGATCCATTTTCTTCATGTATTAAAGGGGATTAATGCCCCCACAATCTATTACATCTATTCCATTGAATATTATCCTAAAACACAACTGTATTTCCCATGTAAAAATCCAATGAAATATATATAAGCCTTTATTCTAAAATATTTATCCTATGAACATCATTTCCAACTATACATTTGGATACAGTTCAATGGAACAACGTGTGTATTAATTTATCAATAACATTTGCTACAAAATTTTCACATAAAATTCAATATTTAACATTGAAATATGATTAATTAAGTATAAATGGTATTATAATTGTTTATTATATAATTTAATAAATCAATATTAACTCATTCCCACATATTTGGAAAATTATAGGACATTAATTATGTGTATGATGTACTACCACCTCTTGAAAACACTATCTTCCATTTTTCATCATTAAATTTCATTGTTGGAAACGAGGATAAATTTAATTAATGAATACGATGAATATTTTAAAAATACAAAACTAAATTTATAATTTATCATATACCATAATAGTTTCTGATCGATATTGAAATGAAATAATTAATCATGCATTCAGCTGGCTACTTCCTCCAGGAATGATGAAATATTTGTATCAACACAACCTTTCATTAAAAGATAAAAAATGAATTTAAAGTAGACATAAAATATTTATGAAATTATTAATATTTCATAAATGTTATATTAATAATATATAGAAGGATATCCTTACCCTTATTCATTATATCAAGATTTCATTTGGGCTAGTATTTCCACTTAAGTGAAAGGATTCTGAATATTTACATAATGAATTATTAAGGAATTTAAAATAAATATAATATTATGTAATAATAATTCATATAGTTGCTTCTATAGATTTATTATTCATATTTTAAATATTTTTAAATATATCACTATAATGCATTATTTTTTCCATTTAATACTTTGAAATATTTCGTGGAATAATTCCAATGAATGGAGCTGAGATGGTGCAAAATTATAATGCCTAGGGAGCCAGGAAATAATGTATTAAATATGATAAATATATTATAATCATACATGAATATTTTTCCGAAAAATTGGTCTAACTCAAATATGGAGTACCACATTAGAAATTTGAGACCTCCTTTGAGTTTATAATTTTGGGTTCAACGTAGGTATGGCATAATATTTTTCAGAGCTGGGTATTTGGTTAAAAGTCTATTGTGACCCAAATAATGAAATATATTAATTTAATTTATTTATTTATTATGTTAATGAAGTGACCGTGTTTTAATTTTATAAATATATTTTCCTAAATAATTCATATTGTTAGCCTCATAACCAAGAAAATTAAGATGAGACTGTGGAGTGATGTTGGTTGGCCTTGGGATCACTAATTAATGGTCAGAGTATCATAAAGACTTCCAATAGAAACATAACTTTTTTATATCATCATGGAAAATGAATTATTCTCATTTTTCATCAATGATTGATTAAAATATAGGTATGATTTTTTTATATGGATATACCCCATTTTTATTTAATTGTAGAAAAATATAATTAATCATCTAAAAAATTAATTCACAAATTGATTGTTTAATTTGGGTACTTTTTTTATCATCATGTGGTATAAAAAATAATATAGTCTGGGTTTTTTTATTTCCCTTCTTTCTTTACACTATGAAAATGATTGGATTTCATCAAAAATAATGGACATATTTGGTTACTAAAATTTATATTTTCATTATTTTCTCAATCTGTTATATGTGAATTAATTGTTGGAATTATTTTTTGGCCTATGATTCATTTAATACCCGATGAAAAATCATTAAACATTATTTATTGGGTCCAATGTATCTATACCATGGGTTTGGGATGGATATCTAATGTAATTTTTTGATAATGGATAATGAAATTAGATCCATGAAAAGATCTGGAGATTGTGTTCACATATTAGGCATGCAGTAGTGGTGGGGCATAATGGGTGGTGTAACACCCCAAGAATTCATAATGTGTTATTTCTTCAAAATAATTCAATAACTTGCAATATACGCAACACCGAGTTCAATCACACCATGAATTACAAAAAAAAAGCCATTCAAAAGAGTTTATGAATAGTATTAACTAAATTTTAAACTTTATATAATCCTTATAATTTTAGAATCCATATTATGAGTTTCTTAGACATAATGCAAGAACAGATTCATTTTCAGTATTGCACTTTTTTCAACTTTTAATAGTGAAACCTTTTTAAATACAATATTTTAAACTTTTTTACTAAATGGGGACATCAAAAAATTTAAAATGAAACATCCCAAGCTTCCACAATACGCTTTCCTTTGAATAATACAGCAACGTGTGTTGTACGCAACTTCGAGTTCTAACACAACACAACCAATCAAACTATCTGTTATGAATTGTAATACCTACCTTTTAAAATTTTAGAAATTTTATCTCTCAAAATGGACTTCATTTTTGGATTCATAGTATCGAATTTATCCTAAGGTGAAATTTTGGTACTTTTCAAATAACTTTCATATTTTGATGAATAGTGAAAATTACTAAATTTTAATTAAAAACAACTTTTTTAATCAAAATAATTAATAGTGATAAATTATGAATTTGAGTGGTTTTAAAGTATATTTAGAATATAAATTTACCATTTAATATAATGTTGGTCATTGGACATAATTTTACAATTAAACCGAACATAAACAAGTGTCAATCTTTTGATAGTTATTATCTCTTAAAAACACGCTTTTTGTTTTGACAGCGGAAATTAATTTTAAATTAATTTCTGCCACTTCTGTGTTTTGAATTTAGAAAAATTGATTCCATATTTGGAATCAGGATGTTCAAATTGTGTAAATAGGTAACTTTTATTTTTAGACATTTTGAATAATTACTGCGGTAAATATTTTATTTACAATGGTTAAGGGTAAATCCGGTAAATAAGGGTTAAAATATAATATTATAATAATAATAAATTACCCTAAAACGTGTCCTAGCCTTATTGGTTGATACATTTTCTAACATAGGCATATTTGGGTCGATTTTGGGACCCCATGGTGCCACATGTAGTTGATAGGGACACTTTATTTTAATTAAGTTAAAATGAATACAAAAATGACACAAGCAAATATCTTTTAGAAAAACAATTTTTACATAGGGCTATATATGTTGGATTTTAGATTATAAATATTCATTAGAAAGATACAAATATTTCATACATAATGATATTTTATTAATAATTTTTAGACATTAAATAAGTTAATTTATTTATGACACAATGATGATGCAGTAATTACTATAATAGTGAAAAATCAAAATAATTGATATTATAAATACCCAAATAAATATAATATGAAACTTTTAATGAATTAAAATAATTTTATAGGATAGTATGACATATTAGGATTTATGTAATTAACTTTTTTCGAATTAATCATTCTGTTATGAGTTTCACAAAAATCAACTATTGAATAGTGTCAAAATTGACATAAAAGACTTTTTAAAACAAATATTATATTATTAATTGATATTAAATTCCTAAAAAACTAAGGGTCGGCCAAGTGACTTATATCATGATATGTGTATCCTTAATGGGCCACTTGGGGGTATCTTGGTTGTATATGGTAAGTTTATTAACCATATAATATTAAAATACAAAGAGACATTGTAAAAGTGAAACTAATTAACTTAGAGTTAATACGTAAAGATAAGGTAAATATAAGTACCAAAAATAGTCTAAATTATATTGTTTGAGTTATTTGCGACCTACACCCACCTTAAACTTTGAATAATAAACATTGGGGCCATTAGAAACCGAATATGAATTTAATATAAACTAATATTTCTGGCTTTTCCAAAGGTGCCCCTCACCCCTCTTATAAAAGGACACTCTTCCTTCCCATTTCTTCACACCTTCAAAGCCTTTTGGTTCGGCCAAACTCTGGCCAAACACTCTCCCAACATCCCTCACTACAACCTAGAGGCCTTAGTTTGATCAGAAAGCCAACCTAAGGATCCCTTTTGATCAAATCAAAAGGAAGAACCCGAAGAAAAGGTAATGATTTCACCACCCTTTTCCAAGTTCCTTTCTTCTTCCACTTCTTCTTCCTTTGTTATTACAATTCTAAAATAATAACTCCAGTATCATATATATACTGTGATGTTATTATAAATATGGTACAACCATATTTAGTATTCTATCCTCCATTTGAATAACATGTCACCATACGTGCGTACGTACGGCTTATCGTCTCCACGTCGTGGTGTAATTGTTATTCAATATATTATTATTTGGATGGGTATAATAATGATATGTAACTCATGTAGGTAATAAATATAACATGTTAATGATTCTGTATATATGATATAACAACCATTTATATATTATTTCAAAAGAATGATATTGTCGCTCGTGCGTACGTACGGACTACCGTCTCCACGAACGTGATAGGATTCATTCTCCATCGTATCCATTCAAGTATAATTATCATTTGATGATTTAAAAATGATGTTTAAGGACTTGATATCATTCTGGATATGAATAATATGCAACCTATCCATTACAAACATGGCTTATGTAACAAAACATATAAAAGAAAACAAGTAAGTTAACACCCGAAACAACGATAATACGAAGATATTATTATCAAATCAATATTAAAAGGTCATATATGTTATCATATTAATGTATATGATTCTTGTATAATTTAATAACAATTATTTCACCATTATAAAGGAGTTTAACCTACCCCAACCAAGGATAAGTACAAGGTAAGGGGTTTTCATCTCTCTCCTTATTTCCGTGAGATTCATGCCATATTGCCACCATCACCTTTTGTGTGGTGTATGTACTGCCCATAATTATATTCCTTGTGTAATACACTCTAATTTATGTGTATTTACATATTCATTGTATAATACCTCATTCATGGGTTGTATGTTTCATAGGTTACCAAATTGGTAAGGGTTATTTCACTATCTCTTCATTATCCGAGGTTGTTTATACGTAATAATCTACTGGGATCTCTTTATCATCCACATCCATGTTTCTTAAAAATGTATCTCAAAACATTTTTATTATTTACAAGAATATGGGTTAAAGTCATTTATACCCTTGTTTGACTTTTTATAAGAGGAATATTTCCTTCGTTTTCAAAACAAGGTCCTTTTTAACCTTTTCGACAGAATTAAGGTAAGAATGTTTTTTTTAACCTATACAGCGGGTGTGGTTATTTTATGCCATTATAAAATCATAAAAGTTTTCCTTACAAGAATATAAGAATATTTTCAAGAAAATGTTTTATTTTATATGGCTCTTAAATGCTTTCAAAAATAGAAAGAGATATTTCTCCAAAAACTGTTTTGATTTCATCTATGTCAACATCCTTTGATGGATTTTACGCTTATTTGAAGTTGATTTATTATGATAAAAAACTTTTATATTGTATTGAAGGTTTTGTGATATTTTTGACTGTGGATGCTATATTTTTATACCATTCATAGTTTATATTGAAGTTATTGACATTTCGTATACTAGTTTTAATATGAATGTTTATGTTATGTTTAAACCTTTTCATATGGGAATGCATTGGACTTAATATGTGACGGGTGGAGCCCGCTATAGCTCCTCGATGCATCGGTAGGTCTCATGAGACAAACTAGTGTCTTGGCACAAGGCATTGGCAAAATCTTATTTGTAGTCTTGGCACGAGGCCTTGGCTATGTGGTTATGATAGTCTGGCATTATACATTCCAACATTATGAAAGTGGTTATTGATATTGCATATGATTATTCGATTAGTAGAATATCCATGTGAACAAGTAAATGGAATTATTTCATTTTACTTTTGCCATACTATGTTGAAGTTCAAGTTTAAAAGGCTTTTGTTTTAGTTATACATAGCCTTAAATGTTTATTCTTATTTATGAAAGTTTCCGGTATATTGTTATCCTTACTGGGCATTTGAGCTCACCCCTTTTCTATGTTTTATTTTTCCCAGGATGTGAAGAAGTAAGTTATGAATGACCTGCATGGATATTATGAGGGGATAATAGTGTGGACTGTGGAGACATTATGTTGTTTTAGTAGTTTTTAAATTTATGATGTAATGTAAAACTTATGAATATATCTAGTGTTTCCAAGGCTACTAAACCAATCGGTCTTTTGAGATTTGATCTTTCTTGTGATCTTGCCAATGTTATGTAATAATGCACCGACTCTGGGTAACTAGATTCGGGGCATTACAGTTGGTATCAGAGGAAGTTTAGTACAAACCTTGGAAACTAGATTTAGATAAACTCTGATTAGAGCACGTAGACATAAGATGAACTTTGAGGATTAGTATAGAATAACTTCCTATAATTTTGGTATTGTAGAGATTTTGTGAGTTTTCCGAGAAATACATCTCTGTCTGGATACGAGCAGGTAGAGGCGGCTCTGGAACAGATGTACCTAGGGGTAAAACCCGAAAACACCGCTTTGAGCTAGACTCGAACGGGAACTGGTGCACGACAATGGGCCTTGCTGCACTCTTGGTTACGACACTCCCGGGGGATATGCTTAGGCTAAATCTCATTTTCTTTACAAACCATTATGAAGTGTTTATGAGTATATACATCCTCAAAGGAGACATTTTTATGATTATGGATTATATCCATAAATAGTTCAATTTATGTTAAGTGTTTTATAAGTATGGGATTATGTATTTTGATTCATAAACTGATCTAGTGTATGCCATTGTTTAGAAATGGCGCCCAGTAGAAGGAATGAGAACTCTAGCAATGCATATGATACAAAGAGAAAGAAGGATCATATATTTTATGGCCTTAAGCAAGAATTTACAAGAGAAATAGTCTCACATGTATTATCATCATATGAAGAAATAATATCATGTGTTGATAAGATAAGTAAAGAGTTTACTGAGTCCTATGCCTTTTAAGGGAAGCAAGAGAAGAAAAGGATGGAACAGAGAAAGATGGATAAAGGGAAGAGGGAAAAGAAGAATTTTCCCATATGTGGTAACTGTTGAAAGAAACACCCTGGAACTTTCCTGAAAGGAATGGGAGTTTTTTATAAGTGTGGAGGAAAAGGGCACAAAGTACGTGATTGCAAGGGTAAGAAAATGGTTTCAAATGTACAATGCTTCATTTACAAGGAGTTTGCACACTACGCGAACCTATGTCCCAGTCATCAGACTATGCCGCAAATGATGCTATTGGATAATAATCAAGTTATTATACTACCACAGATGAAGAGGAATGATTAGAGTTCTTATGTTGATTATGTCAATTGAGTGTTGTATCAACAATGTACTTGTTATAATAATTATGGAGTATATAAGGATTGTACTGCAGTACAATTTCATTAAGGACTTGAGATTGTGTGGAAAAAAGAAAAGTGACTGAATAGCAGGATAAATTTTTGGAAAATATATGGTTGAGAGAATGATAAACCATAATATAGTTCTGATACCGAGGTAGTGATTTTCGAATAATACATGATTATTTTGGAAAAATTATATTGGATATTCTTGACTACCTTGGAACTGATTAATGATTTGTATATTCCACCATTGTTGGGGTTTAAAATATTTTTGGATTGATGAAGTATATCCAGCATTCTATATGGAATAAGGGAAAATGAATGTAATCAATAAGGAATATGGTAATTCAGGATGTTTCAGTGTATTAAAAGAATACATGATGAAGGTATTCATATGCTATTACGGGGTAAAAAGGATCTACATTATGTTTACCTTCCTTATAAATGTTGGACTGTGAGTTTGGATAGAAGTATTTTGGATAGTTCTAGTTTGGATTATTTTGGATTGCCATAAAAGGACAACCCGGAGGTCGGGCGGCAACCCGTCGCGTCCGGCAAGGCTGTGAGACTTGAACCCGCAACCGAAGGGCGGCAAGGGTGTACCACCTACCACTGGCCCACGAGATGTCCTGGATTAAATAATGTAGTTTTTATTAAAAGATCTTGTAGATGAATTATAAATTCATTTATTTTGGAACCCTATACGAATAGTGTAAATAGAATTTTTTACGTTCTATTATCTTTTAGAGTGAAAGATGAGTTTGTGGTAGAAATTTATTAATGGATAAAACTCTAATTATAAAGTAAGTATATCTCCTTATGATCTTAGCCAATCTCATAAATAAATTCCTCAACCTTAATAAAAAGAACTTAGAACAAAAATTTTGTCCTAGATGGTACCTTAAATCATCACTAATTTATGGCTTTGGAATTGTTGGCCTTTTCATAGCCATGTTCTCTACCACCCTCCATCAGATAATTGATGGTTAGATTTTTCTTCCATATCCATATTTTCCTACATGGAACCCTAGTATGTGTTATTTTAGGTAATATTCATACTTTCCACTCTTTATTTTAAATAGAGGCCTCATTAATTCATTTTTCGATGTGGGATTTCAACTAAGATATTTTGAAACGTCATAAATGTGTTATCCTAATACCCTATGTTTTGTTGAACCGATGGTATTTTAAATCATCATAGATTGATGAGTTTAAGGACCTCAATTTCATACTTGTTTGTGATTGATGACCTCAATCACTACCTATAAATATTTACGTTTTTCCTCCAATTATATGTCTCTAATTTCCACCAATGTTCTCCTAATCGAGATCATAATTTGGTGGTGACCCTTTGATTTATCTTTTCCTCATATTAAGACTAAATTTTAGTAACCCAATTTCTGATGTGGGTTTTCCCACAAATATATTTTCTACTTTCAACCTTTTATTTTCGAAGAACAATTTCAAATTGGGAGGACGCAATTTATTGAAGGAGGGGAGAATGTAACACCCCAAGAATTCATAATGTGTTATTTCTTCAAAATAATTCAATAACTTGCAATACACGCAACACCGAGTTCAATCACACCATGACATACCAAAAAAGCCATTAAAAATAGGTTATGAATAGTATTAACTAAATTTTAAACTTTATATAATCCTTATAATTTTAGAATCCATATTATGAGTTTCTTAGACATAATGCAAGAACAGATTCATTTTCAGTATTGCACTTTTTTCAAGTTTTAATAGTGAAACCTATTTAAATATAATATTTTAAAATTTTTGACTAAATGGGGACATCAAAAAATTTAAAATGAAACATCCCAAGCTTCCACGGTATGCTTTCCTTTGAATAATACAACAGCGTGTGTTGTAGGCAACTTCGAGTTCTAACACACCACAACCAATCAAACTATCCATTATGAATAGTAATACCTACCATTTAAAATTTTAGAAATTGTATCTCTCAAAATGGAATTCATTTTTGGATTCGGGGTATCGAATTTATCCTAAGGTGAAATTTTGGTACTTTTCGGATAACTTTCATATTTTGATGAATAGTGAAAATTACTAAATTTTAATTAAAAACAACTTTTTTAATCAAAATAATTAATAGTGATAAATTATGAATTTGAGTTGTTTTAAAGTATATTTAGAATATACTTTTACCATTTAATATAATGTTGGTCATTGGACATAATTTTACAATTAAACCGAACATAAACAAGTGTCAATCTTTTGATAGTTATTATCTCTTAAAAACACGCTTTTTGTTTTGACAGCGGGAATTAATTTTAGATTAATTTCTGCCACTTCTGTGTTTTGAAGTTAGAAAAATGGATTCCATATTTGTAATCAGGATGTTCAAATTGTGTAAATAGGTAAATTTTATTTTCAGACATGTTGAATAATTACTGCGGTAAATATTTTATTTACCATGGTTAATGGTAAATCCGGTAAATAAGGGTTAAAAAATAATATTATAATAATACTAAATTACCCTAAAACGTGTCCTAGCCTTATTGGTTGATACATGTTCAGACATAGGCATATTTCGGTCGATTTTGGGACCCCATGGTGCCACTTGTAGGTGATAGGGACACTTTATTTTAATTAAGTTAAAATGAATACAAAAATGACACAAGAAAATATCTTTTAGCAAAACAATTTTTACATAGGGCTATATATTTTGGATTTTAGATTATAAATATTCATTAGAAATATACAAATATTTTCTACATAATGATAATTTATTAATAATTTTTAGACATTAAATAATTTAATTTATTTATGACATAATGATGATGCAGTAATTACTATAATAGTGAAAAATCAAAATAATTGATATTATAAATACACAAATAAATATAATATGAGGCTTTTAATGAATTACACTAATTTTATAGGATAGTATGACATATTAGGATTGTTTTAATTAACTTTTTTCGAAGTAAATATTCTGTTATGAGTTTCACAAAAATCAACTATTAAATAGTGTCAAAATTGACATAAAAGAGTTTTTAAAACAAATATTATATTATTAATTAATATTAAATTCCAAAAAATTTAAGGTTCGGCCAAGAGACTTATATCATGATAGGTGTATAATTAATGGACCACTTGGGGGTCTCTTGGTTGTATATGGTAAGTTTATTAACCATATAATATTAAAATACAAAGAGACATTGTAAAAGTGAAACTAATTAACTTAGAGTTAATACTTAAAGATAAGGTTAATATAAGTACCCAAACCTGTCTAAATTCTATTGGTTGAGTTATTTGAGACCTATACCCACTTGAACCTTTGAATAATCAACTTTGGAGCCATTATAAACCGAATATGAATTTAATATAAACAAATATTTCTAGCTTTTCCAAAGGTGCCCCTCACCCCTCTTATAAAAGGGCACTCTTTCTTCCCATTTCCTCACACCTTCAAAGCTTTTTGGTTCGGCCAAACTCTGCCCATATACTCTCCCAACATCTCGAACTACAACCTAGATGCCTTAGTTTGATCAGAGAGCCAACCTAAGGAGCCCTTTTGATCAAATCAAAAGGAAGAACCTGAAGAAGAGGTAATGATTTCACCACCCTTTTCCAAGTTCCTTTATTCTTCCACTTCTTCTTCCTTTGTTATTACCATTATAAAATAATAAATCCAGTATCATATATATACTGTGATGTTATTATAAATATGGTACAACCATATTCAGTATTCTATCCACCCTTTGAATAACATGTCACCATATGTGCGTACGTACGGCTTACCGTCTCCATGTCGTAGTGTAATTGTTATTCAATATATTATTATTTGGATGGGTATAATAATGATATGCAACTCATGTAGGTAATTAATATAACATGTTAATGATTCTGTATATATGATATAACAACAATTTATATATTATTTCAAAAGAATGATATTGTCGCTCGTGCGTACGTATGGACTACCGTCTCCACGAACGCGATGAGATTCATTCTCCATTGTATCCATTCAAGTATAATTATCATTTTATGAATTAAAAATGATGTTTAAGGACTTGATATCATTCTGGATATGAATAATATACAACCTATCCATTACAAACATGGCTTACGTAACAAAACATATAAAAGAAAACAAGTAAGTTAACACCCGAAACAACGATAATACTAAGATATTATTATCAAATCAATATTAAAAGGTCATATATGATATCATATTAATGTATATGATTCTTGTATAATTTAATAACAATTATTTCACCATTATACAGGAGGTTAACCTACCCCAACCAAGGAAAAGTACAAGGTAAGGGGTTTTCATCTCACTCCTTATTTCCGTGAGATTCATGCCATATTGCCACCATAAACTTTTGTGTGGTGTATGTACTGCCATTAATTATATTCCTTGTATAATACACTCTAATTTATGTTTATTTACATATTAATTGTTTTATACCTCATTCATGGGTTGTATGTTTCATAAGTTACCAAAATGGTAAGGGTTATTTCACTATCTCTTCATTATCCGAGGTTGTTTATACGTAATAATCTACTGGGATCTCTTTATCATCCACATCCATGTTTCTTCAAAATGTATTTCAAACCATTTTTATTATTTACAAGAATATGGGTTAAAGTCATTTATACCCTTTCTTGACTTTTTATAAGAGGAATCTTTCCGTCGTTTTCAAAACAAGGTCCTTTTTAACCTTTTCGACAGAATTAAGGTAAGAATGTTTTTTAACATATACAGCGGGTGCGGTTATTTTCTGCCGTTATAAAATCTTCAAAGTTTTCCTTACAATCTTATAATAATATTGTCAAGAAAATGTTTTATTTTATATGTCTCTTAAATGCTTTCAAAAATAGAAAGAGATATTTCTCCAAAAAGTGTTTTGATTTCATCTATGTCAACATCCTTTGATGGATTTTACGCTTATTTGAAGTTGATTTATTATGATACAAAACTTCTATATTGTATTGAAGGTTTTGTGATACTTTTGACTTTGGATGTGCTATTTTTATACCATTCATATTTTATAGTGAAATTATTTACATTTCATATGCTAGTTTTAATACGAATGTTTATGTTTTGTTTAAACCTTTTCATATGGGAATGCATTGGACTTAATATGTGACAGGTGGAGCCCGCTATAGCTCCTCGATGCATCGGTAGGTCTCATGAGACAAACTAGTGTTTGGCACATTGCCTTGGAAAAATCTTATTTGTAGTCTTGGCACGAGGCCTTGGATATGTGGTTATGATAGTCTGGCATTATGCATTCCAACATTATGAAAGTGGTTATTGATTTTGCATATGATTATTCGATTAGTAGAATATCCATGTGAACAAGTGAATGGAATTATTTCATTTTACTTTTGCCATACTATGTTGAAGTTCAATTTTAAAAGGCTTTTGTTTTAGTTAAACATAGCCTTAAATGTTTATTCTTATTTATGAAAGTTTCCGGTATATTGTTATCCTTACTGGGCATTTGAGCTCTCCCCTTTTCTATGTTTTATTTTTCCCAGGATGTGAAGAAGTAAGTTATGAATGACCTGCATGGATATTATGAGGGGATAATAGTGTGGACTGTGGAGACATTATGTTGTTGTAGAAGATTTTCAATTTACGATGTAATGTAAAACTTATGAATATATCTACTGTTTCCAAGGCTACTAAACCAATCGGTCTTTCGAGATTTGATCTTTCTTGTGATCATGCCAATGTTATGTAATAATGCACCGACTCTGGGTAACTAGGGTCGGGGTGTTACAGATGGTGTCTCCTAAGTAGTGGTTGTGGATAGAATTTTGAGGGAATGTGACAACATGAATCAGTTGGACCAAATCAGAGTTTTTTGGGATAAAGGGCAATGGTTTAAAAGGTAATAGTTGAATTAAGGATAAAACATGTGAAATCTAGTGGGTTCTATGAAAAACTTTAATACAAATAATATTGTCCTATGAATACATGTCGTGTATTCCCCTTTATGAGGGAATAAGGTCTTGGTAGAGTGATAGGTTTCACATTCCATGTGACACATGCAAGACACCATTTGACCATTATCTTACCATCTCAGCATGTATATGTGGTACACTACCAGAAGAACATGTAGTGTAATATTCCATAGAATCCAAGTCACACACCATGTAACATGTTCCAGATATCTCATCGTGTATAGGGGTACATGCCTAGGTGGCCATGTGGCCCCTCTTTCCATGTACGTGTAATGTATATACGTAGGCTAGAGTCCACCATAAGAGATATGTACTCAGTCATAGCCAAGAATATTCACACATCCTAGTAAACATGGGCACATGATGAATTGAACACTGAGTTTCTGTGTAACATATACATTCCATATATCCTTAGGAAACATCATTTATTGTTGAAAATTTCTTCTTCTGTGATAATTATATATGGGAAGGTCTGGGACAAGTGATACCCATAGTGTACCCCTATGGACATTCCATGTACTCCTTTGAGGACATGTTGGAGTCATATTTCATCTATATTTGTCTTCATTGTGATATTTTATGAGCTTCCATGAATGAGTATCAGTTGACTGTGTTAGTCCGTTAATATGTGGTTTTAATGAAGAATCACATTATCTATATAGGACGGTGACCCATCTATTGCTTCGTGATGATCATGGAAGTGTTGGAAAATACCAGTATTTGGGACTGAGTAGTACCAGTATACTTATATAGGGGTTATTATGTCATATGGAATCAAAATCGAACCTCATAACCCTCAATGACATGGGGAATGCAACACTCAAAGAGTCCCCGAGTGATCCTCAAGTCCTTTGGGATTTTTTGAGGTGGGGTTCTTGTAATTGTCTTAACCAATAATTAAACTATCATTGATCCCCAATATATGGGGTTATTTACAGTAGGATATGGTTCCCCCCAATGATACATGGGTGTTGACCCATAATCTATGTATCATGATTTAACCATTCATAAAGGGTATTAGTCTGATTTTGTGTGTATCTCTAGTGAACACTCTCAATTTCATATTTAATTATCCCTAGATTGGCACAATTAGCCTGAACTCAAGCTATATCTGATGTTTTGTGTATTTCTAATGTACCCATTTGATTTCAAATGTACCAATGTCTATCCTTTAAAATTTTATGATATTGTTAAAGTTTCATGAATAGAAGTACATTTAGAAATGGCCTTCCTTTTTTAAATATTCCTTTTTTATCTCTTTCTCCAACCTATGACCAATGAAGATATGATTGGGTTAGTCAAAGATCATATATCCACGGTACTAGAGGGCATGGTGGTATGGTTACTGAATGAGTGGTATGAAATGTGGTATTTCTTTTAGGATATTACATTGGATTTTTTTCTAGAAGTTAATTTTGGTATAGGAATTAGTGAAATTGTATTAATATGGATTTAGATCAGGTTTTACGGTAGGGAAACCGGTGTTGGTTTTGTGCTAGCATATACATTCACTAGGACTCTGATTACTTGAATGTTAATATTGTACATAAAGGAACTAATTATAGAGAAAATATTTGTACATTCATTATATTGGATGGGATTGTGGTTTCCATGTTTATTTTGATGATCCCATCAAATACATTCATTGATCAAGATAGTTCATGGAAATCACTAATGTGGTTTCCATAACAGAGTTAATAGTACAACCCTGTGCATGAAAAGGCATCCATGAACGGGATTAGTCATGAGGTGTCCATTATTCATGATGATAAATATGTGACATTTTCTTTAATATATTAGTTCAGGGGTCCACCTCACTGAGTTTAGGAGGATGATGTAAGTAAGATTGATATATGGGTTTATTTTTCAGTTTGTGGTGATGATGCATAGGTTTTGAGTGTGTAGCATGAGAATTTGAGGTTGGGATTTCCTGGGATATAGTGTTTGTAGGACCCACTGATACTATTCATGTTATGCATGTCTCATCGAAGGAGTCATTGGCATTTTTAATGGCCATGTAGAGACTCTTTCTATTAAGGAATAATAATTACTATGATTTAGGTGGGTAAGAATGTCTCATTTAGTATTTTCCAACCCATCATGTTTCTATCAGATAGGCCTTTGATGAATTTTCTAGGAATAGGAATCGGCATAAGAAAAGAGGTATGTGGGGTGGAAGATGTGATGGAGGAGTAGGGGGAGAAGTATGAGGTGTATGGAACTTTATATTGATGGTACCACCACTATCCATAGGTATACCACTCCCGGATTGGGAGTACAGTGGTTAGAATATTTGAAATCATGACCGTGTATAGGCATTTTGTCCATATTCTCTTAGTGTGCTTTAATGTATGGTCAGTGTTCCTTATACTTCTTTATACTACTATTAGACACAGGTACCAAAAACCGTTTTACTACAATGTTCACATCCTTTGTATGGAGAAGCGTGTAATTGGTAGATACTAGTGTTGGTGATGTTTAGTGTTACATTTGACTTACATGGAAGTAATAAAATTCCACCACCAAGACATTTTCATGAGACCTGGTCCCAAATCATACGGGTGAGTTAGCGCTACAAAAAGAATATACTATTGAGGGTTGTTTGGTTAGTCCCTTGGAAATATTTGTCTATGGTCCTTTTTATGATCTGTGGTGTTTGATAATGCCTTATATTTGGTTAACATGTGGAGAAGGGAAATGATGAATACCATGAAGTAAGACCTCATAAAGGCTTTGAGTGATGTTCGAGGTATATTGTTTGTCTTTACATCCGAAGGTGGAGTTCTGACATGTATTAATGAGACATCCTAGATCATATCCCATGTTTGATAATTGATGATACCAGTGGATCTATTTTTCTCATACCTTTTTTTGGATGTTGTTACTAAGAGGATCAATGATTACATACTTCTACCATGAGAGTCACCGGAAATTTGGAGGAGAGAAGGAGCTTTGTGAGAAATATCTTTATTATGATTGTGAGAAAATATGATGTTTTCCACAGTATAGACTAGTTTCCAAATATCCATGCTCAATTTGTTTCCACCAGTGAGTGTGGTCGTGTTACTATATTATTGGGGAATATTTTTTCACTTTTGATATGGAGTTATTCTATGAAGGGATAGATGTTATCATTATAGATGGTTACGACCAAATTATTATTATTTACATATTAATAACTTCACATTAGTGTATAATTTGAGGTTTTTATCCTTGTAGTGATGGTTGAGTAAGATGAATTATTATTTTGTGAATTTTATCAATATTATCTCCACAAAAAAAGTAATGCTTTTGTGAGTACCAGTGAAAGGGATCATCCCTACTCTTATGAAAATTAAATCAGATTGAACCTTTTAGATTCATATTCTAATAGTGTAGTAGAGAGTTTTATAGTAAAGGGATTTTGTAAGACCCATTCTGTTCATCAAGATAGTTGAAGGTTGTTCAACCGTGAGGTGAATGATTTCATGAGGTTGTGTGTGAATTAGTGTCACTTTAACCATGTTAAATAATGATGTGTGTACACTCTAGAGAATCATTGAATTATTTGACAAATGGTTTAGGAAGAAGTGGTTCTCAGAGTTGGACCTTGAGATAGTTTATCAGAAAAAACAATTTTAGGGAAGAATATACAATAAGTTTCATTTTAATACACAGGGGATGTTTTGAGTATTTGGTATAACCTTCAACATGTTTTACACCTTAGTAGAGTTGTAAAAAATGGGTTTTAGATCCTTATCGTTTTTGTGTTCAATTCATGGTAGTATTCTTGATTTACTTCTATGTGTTCTCAATGGCTGATTTGAAGCTAAGGAGACACGTGTGGATGGTGTGGTTTATCCCTATTCGATACTTTCTATCCTCCAACATCATCAAATATCATGGTAATTTAATACTTGAAGATATCAATTGTGTGATTCTATGTGACCATATATTTATTGTATACATTCCTAATGTCTTTTGATGGGTGGAAATATCATCATCCTTGTTCAAGGATTGATGGTGACACTAGTAACTCTACCAAAATATGCGTTGAGGTGATTATTTTACCTTAGTAGTACAACTTGTGGATGTGAGGATGTATAAGGGTCTATTATTACAAAGCGGGTATCCAAGGTAGCTGCATAAAGTTTTAAATAAAAACACATATCATATCTTCTATCTCTAGGGGATGGCCAATATAAATTTTTGGATATTTTGGGAAACCTTTTCACGTGAGAGGTAGAGAATATTTAGGGAGTTCCCTTAACAATAATTGAATAATGTTATGTTTATTACACTAGAAAATTAGGGAGAGTATGTGGGATGTATTTGGGGAATCCATCGCAGTTTATCTCATTGTTTTACCCTATCCAACTAACTAGGTGATGTTGATAATTTAGGTTCTAATAAACATGCTTTGGATTAATATGTCAATTTTTTCCATAGTTGAGATTATTATATATCGTTAATGTAATTTTTTTAAAAAACAACTACCACTACACCACAAGACTCTAATATTTTGATGGAAATTTCAGGACACTATTATACTTGTTAGAACCAATGTGTGATAGTTCATGGAACCTAGTTTTGGTGCTAGTTATGGTTGTGAGTGTGGAGCTCTTCTAGGGGCAGATGTGTCCTAACCATACAATAGAAGGATTCATTTAGGGACCAATAATGAAGGCCTTCTATGTACATTAATTTCAGAGTTTTATCTAAGGTGAAAGGGTGTTTTCAGACTTCTTGGTACCACTCTTTTTTCAACTATTGTATTGAGATAGGAATGTTTTGTTCTACATTTCCACATAATTATAGGTTTCTTAGTTTCTCATTGTTCTACAAATAAGGAATCTGAGATATTATGTGAAAAAATCATTTAATGCTATTGAATTGTATAAGTTACATCGTGAGAATAGAGTATCCTTTTTCATGGAGCTAGAAATGTTGAGAACCGATACAGAAGGGTCCATCATGGGTAGTTTTTTCATGAATGTTTGTTTATTAATAGTGTATGAAACCATTTGGGGACCTCGTTGGTTTTAAAGGCCCTATTGAGAACTATGTGTCTCTACATATATTTTATTTTATGTTCTTGGAGGAATAAATAATTAAATATGGGTAAAATGTAATGTCTTGGATTATTCATTTTAATAATTTAGAATATTGTTTTTCTATATTTTTAGGGCCATGAACTGAGAATGATTTAGATTCAAATACAAGGAGTGCCTATAATTTAAATTTTATAGATATAAAACATATTAATATCACATGCATATAGTTTTATTAAAAAGATGAATAAAACCCCAAAAATGTATTAGATCAGAAATGTGAGACCAACATTAAGATTAGAATGCAAGGTTTTCCCTAGGCCGGTCCTAACCTTTTTCTATGGTGGGTGTTTGTTTAAAAGTAGTCACATGTGAAAATAAAGAAACACATTAGTTTAATTCATTAATTAATATGTTGATGTGAAAACCTTTTTTTCACTCTAGAAATAAATTATTTTGACCAATTCATATTGTTAGACTGATAACCATTGAATATATGAGGAGGTCATGTAGAGATTTTAGGGGGAATTGGGATTATGGATCCATGATAATATTACAATAATGATATCCAATGTAAATGCATATTCTGGATCTCATTGATGACTAAAACTTGTGATTGGTCATTTTTAACAATTGATCCAAATAATTATATTAGGTGTTGTGTGTGTGTATTTATCCCATTTCAATTTACCCATGAAGAACATGAATTAAACATCATACAAACTATTTAATGGTATTATTTTTCAATTCATGTAATTTTATAATTTCCCAATGGTCTAGAAATTAATATTTATTTGGTATATGATTTTTTTTTACTCATCACACAACAATAATTGAGGTAAACACAACCAATGTCCAAGGTATGTTAATAAGTGTTTTTTTAATTTTCACTCCCCATTATTGTGTTATCATCATTTTCATTCCCTTTTTACATATGATTCTATGAATAACAGGTGAATGATCATTGCACATTCAACATTTTGTGAAATAGACCACCACTATACGTTTGGGATAGAGATACTAACATGTTGTTTTTATGTATGATGATGGTAGTAGATCCACATATGGATTGAGAGATTTTATTCCTACATTTGGTGTGTGGTAGTGAATAGGTTCACCAATAGGTGTCTTGAATGAAATGAAAGTGTCGATAATCTAGTGAGATGGTGAATATGGGTCTTTCTAAGACCATATCTGAGTTACATTGGAAAAATCATAGAGGTTTCAATGGGATTGGAGTAATAGAGGAATATGAATTATGAATTTGGTAGGTTCTATGAATAAATCCAAATAAAATTCTTATAGTTCAATGAACACGCGTTGAGTAGTACCTTGTATATGGTGATAGTTTTTCAAAAAAATAAAAAAATTCACTTATCATCTGAAATGTATCACACATCATGTGACTATTTTCGAACCCTCTCGGTGTCTATATAGGGTAAACACATAGGAGTAGGTGTAGTGTTACACTCCATGTGTTCGATATCACATGTCATGTAATGTGTGGATGATGGATCGATATGTACAGGGGTAAACTCATAGGTGGACATGTGGTCCCACATCTCATATACATTGAAAATACACAAGATTTATGGATAAGTAAGAACCATGTACTCGAACATGGACAAGTGTATGGGCCTGACTTGGTGTACCCCTAGGGAAACACTATACACAAATTGTGGGTCGGTTAGAGTCATATTAATTCTCGGTTTTTTTAGGTTCCATGTGATTCCCCAAACCAGTAATGGTTGAGTGTGTTCCCATTGTCTATTCCTATAATTTCTATGTTCATCATCACATACTAATCATTGGAAGGTGACCTCTCTATAGTATTTTGATAATTATGATAGTGTGGGAAGGTACCCTTCTTCTTGTGTGAGTTGTCTGAGTTGGCTTATATTGGGAATAGTATGACATATGGTCCAAAGTATCAGAACTCAGACCTCACTATGACGTAGAGCATGTATCCCTTGTAAAGGATCAATGTGATCTTTATATCCTTCAAGATTTTCCTAGCTAGGTTTTTTAGAATTTTAATGATCAAAAAAATCACAGGAGTCAATTTCCTATCTACTAGAATTCTTCCTATAGTGTATGGTGTCCCATTGTGAGCCATGGGTGTTATCCCCATATCAGGGTATCAAGATATTATCTTTACAGTGGCATATTAATTGGGAGGAATGTGAATATTAGGTAAACACTATTAGATTCATATGAGATTCTTCTCGTCTAGCCATGATGCATGTGACCTCTAGAACAAGTATCTTTTTTGGTGTATTGGTTAGGGAGTGGTCCCTCAATGATGAGTCTAGCCTCTAGGATTTGGGTTATCAGTGGTAGTATAGCTCAAGGTCTGGTTCCTCATAAAATAGAATTACATTGAATCCAAGAGAAGATCTATCTTGGTTTTGGATAATAACTTTTGTGACTCCGAGTTTTTTATGAATATATTCTGTGATTTACATTGTTATCGTTATGTGTCATATCTTGTTTGACATACTTTTGTTTGATGAGTTGACAACTCTTAAATCATTATGTTTCTTGTTTTTTGGGTTTTTTATTATGTATTGTTATACTCATTCTATAAGGATATATACACAAACCTATTATTTTTTATGATGAAAAATCATTTTTTTATAGTCCTTTGAGTAATTGGAGTAGGTGGGTGAATACTATGGACTAGACAGAACAATGGGTATATCGATGTTTCATTGAAAACAGTCTGGTCATTCTGAGCAGGAAATTATTTATTTTTCTATTTTAGGCGAGCTTATATTTATCCCTTATTAACAATTCCATCACGTAATGTCATAATATGATTGTGGGGTTATATAGGTAAGCATTATTTTTTATCAGTGTTTTATATTTCATCATTCCATAGGAATAGAGATTTCCGCACATGTATAAGTACATTAGCCAAAAGAATCATGATTTTGATATACCATCTTAGAACTACTTAATAGTCCACAACCTAGTATGATGGGCATGGGGTTGTTAAACTCATCCTCCTAGGGACTAGGAGGACCACAATAGGTCGAGTCATAACAATCACCTTGTAATCTTTAAATTGGATAAAACTACATCTCCATAATTTCCGATTTCCCAATCCTTAAAATTTTCAATAAAAAATTTAAATATGGTATTATGAATCATTATAACAGTAAAATTATAGTATTTGGAATAATATATGGGTTGTTATATTATTTTAATGAATGATAATCCACAATTCTACTATAAATCTAGTATGAAATAATCACTTATTGTTTTTAGAATCCAATAATGAAAAATAAACCACAATGGAAGATTTTATATTCCATAAATTAATTTAAATGAAATATAAAAATGAATATATATATATATATATATGAATAATTTTGTAATATTGTTATTATGATTTTTATAATTGTTATATGAAATGTTATAGCATGTTTTCTCTTAATGGGAATTATGGGAAGGGTTTCATTGTCCTAAACCTGAGAGACATGATTAATATTTTCACAATAATTTATTTTATATGGTGTATTTAGTTCCCTGTTTCCATTATGTATAGTAATAACAATAATATCAACATATCTGAATTTCATTTTCATGGTATCCCTAATAAGTCATTTTGAATCTGCAATTACCATTACAATATTTGTTTTTTGTAACTCAATTATCACTCATGGAGTTGTGATTGTTTTTATTGAACATATTTTATATAGGTTTGGAAAAAAATTATTTTATTTTTCAATATGTTATTTTAAATATTCATCTATGAATTTACATTTATACCCTATATCCCTACATTAATATGTCTCTTTTATCATTAATTATGATATCAATGTTGGATTTGGTTTACTCAAAATTTCATTTCATTGACAAAAGTGGTGCTCCTTGAGATTCTTCCTAACAAGTTTGATAAATTATTCGACAAATTATTTCATAAGATATTACCACATTTCAAAATGATGGATAATGATGTTTTTAACTAATTGATTCTTTCCCAGTTAACATTATTCCTATTATGGTGAAATAGATATAGAAAATAAAATATTACCTCTTTTAAATATGGGTTTTCACCCGTTCTAATGGTCATTATTCACAGAAATTGGTTCCTTACTTATTTTGAAATACATTTACATTTTCACTCTTATAACCTTATAATTTTCAATTACCTCCATTCAAAGGGAAATATTATAACATATTTTATCAAATGATTGAATTTAAAAAATATATTCAAGAATATAAAAAATAATATTTATCCTTCCAAATTAAAATTCATTATCTTCTATAACACATTTCTTTTAGAACCATCATGTCGTTTTCTGTGCTTCTATATTGATATTTATTCAGAAACAAAAATATTTTATGGTGTTTTAACATCACATTTTTGATAAATTTATATCTATTTGAAGCTGCCATAATTGAATTTTATATTCAAAATTAAATAGTTTTTTAAAATGTTTCAACTTCACCTTCTTTAAAAAGGACATTTCAATGTAAGTGGGTGTGTTAATTTTTTTCGAAATGATAAAATATTTTTTACTTAAACTCATTTATGAACTCACTAAAATTTTTCACATTATCTATAATATATAACTTCATTTAAATTTTTCTTTCATGAATCCCCATTAAAAATTACTAATGAAATAATATTTTATATTATTGAATTTTCTATATTAATTGTTAATATATTTTAGGTTTATTTTTCTCAGAGCATATTGAAATTCTAAAAAAACATTTTTCATTCAATTGGTTATTAATGATGTGACTAAAGAATATTTGCAAGTCTCACACAAATGTATGTATGAATGATTGGTCAAATATTACATCAGAATTCAATGTAATGGTAATTTTTATATCTCATAAGCTCTATCGGGAACATGATAGGATTTATCCAATACATTTGACACATAAGAGTATTTGACCAAAGAAAAAGGCCAAACATGTTGAATTATCTCAATCCAAATGTTACACATGTGGATTTATCACATTAAAATGGAAAATGGGGTATTTATCCAAATTAAAATTGTATATAAGAGGATTTAACCACATAAAAAGTGTTTATTGGGGGACTTATCTCAATCCAATGTGTATGAAAAAGGATGATCCTAAGACCCAATGATATGTGGGAGTAATATCCTATGCCATGGAAGGTACATATGTTATTATAACAAATATACTATTTGATGAATGTCCTGATGGGTATCCTTTACATATTATTTCTATTATTATGTTTATGACATAAAATAATTTCAATACAATATTCTTGGAATTTGTTAATTTAATCATGTTCAATGCATCATGATTTCTCACAATTTTCCACGATATATGTCTACTCATTTGAGATTACATGGGAATTTATCAAGAAATATGGGAAAATGTTCTTTTTTAATTATCTTTTTAATATTATATTTTTCATCCTAATGTTTAATCTCAGGGATTAGATCGAAACCAATGATTACTTGATGATTTATTATTCTTGATTATTGGTAATTTCAGATGATATCTATCATATGTTTTATTTTCCCAAGTTATAAATATGAGTATAACCTATGAAATGTATATATTTTTCTTGTATGAATAAAATATGCTTAAATGATCCCATGTATTGTAAAATATCTTTTTTATTTAGTTGCTCATTAAAGACACTAAAGCATACTTTATTGGGATTTTGTGATTTTTTTGAGATATAATGTTTACCTCATTTAAATTTTTTATAATAAATATAAATTTAGATTAGTTGTTACAATTTCTATCAGAAATCGGTTTAAGAATTTTTGAGGAAACTTTTATTGATTTTAATGGATTAGAATGAGAGTAAATTAGAGAAAATTAGAAGATAAGTCTATGTCTTGAATTGCATTATGATGTTTTAATAAATCTGTGATTTATTTTTTCATATAAATTACCTAATTATCTAGATACATGAATTTGGATGTTTCTAGAGTATAGATTGTTCTTATGTTAACTACTATAAAAGGATTGATGAGTATCTACTAAATCCACACTCTAGTGAATGATGAGTAGGCCTAAAACTGCACACATGTCCAACCACTCCCATGGAATATGCTTTTATTGACGAAATATTCATTTTAAAATATTATGAAGGATTTAAATATAATTTTAATATGTAACACCTAACTATTTAGGTTATAAAACCTAATTTGAATTTGATCATGGACCATAAGGTTAAAATGATGGAGTTTTAGGTTGATCTAATTATATCATAGTTGACCTAAAAGTATTATATTTTTAAATTTAGTGGTCATTGTAGTAGATGTCTTAGTATTGATTTTTCATATTCATATGAACATTTACTATGATTTATTTGGACACTAACATAAATACATTGGTTTTAGTATAGTTCGGGAAACCAGGTGATGAAGGTTAATTTATGAAGATAAGTCCCTAAGAACTCCAAAATATTTATATTTGGGAAAAATGCATTTCATATTTTGCAAAGGATACAATGGTTGAAATATTAGAAAAGATATGTCATGTGTTTCATATGGATCCTATTTCATCATCTTTTTGTGAATTATAATTATAATTTTAAGGACACAATTTCTAAAGGACAATAATGTAACACACCATGTTTTTTAATATATATATATATATATATATATATATTAATTTTATATTATGTTTTAAATCCTCTACTACACACATTAATGTCATAAAACAATCCATGAAAATTTAGTATTAAGAAAATTTAATAATAATATATTATCTACTAAATTAAAATATATATTGATCAATTATAAAATCCATAAAAATTGTTGTTAATAAAAATTACAATTTTTAAAGGATCGTTTAAAAACATATTTTTTCATTAAATAAATTTAATTTTTTTAATTTTATAATTTTTTTATAGAATGAATTTCATTTTGGAATTCTTGAAAAATATGGATTAGAGTAAATTTTTGAGATTTTTCTTAACAATTTAAAGCTTCTGTTAAAATGAAAATATTTTATTTTTATACCATCACATTTATTATATTTTCATTATAAAAAAAATTGATATACATTTATTCCATTCATATATAAAAATAAAAATTTATTAAATTGAGTAAATCATTTAAATACACTCTACAGAATTTATAAAACATATATAAAACGTTTTTTGAACATAATTAAAATTTTACACTAAAAAATATTTTTATTCACAAATAGTAAAATTAATTTTCCACTTATATTGTAGATAAATATAAGAAAATTTATTTTATAGTATAGAACAATAAGATCAAAGTATATAATAAAGAAATTTCCATATTGTGCATAAACTTATGAATACTAAGATTAATGTTGATGAAAATGATAATGGTTTTGGGTTATTTTTTAAGAATAATTTTACTAATGTTATGTAATATTTATGTAAACAATATAATAATATATTTCTTATAACGACACTAATTCAGTCATTCAACTTGTATAAAATATTTTATCACTCATTTATGTGGTAACTAATGTTATATAATTTTAACAAAACATAAATGTGAACATAATATTTTAATTGTCAATAGTTTTTTCACGTATTAAATTTTTTAATTTAAATGATAGTTTTATCTTATTTATGAATGAAATTAAATTATATGTGGATTAATATTAGGTTTATAAAACCAAAATTTAATAAGAGTTCTTACCATATATTTTTAATAATATATAATTAAATTCAATAAAACGTCTAGTTAGAATGTTGAAAATCCAAACTGTAAAATGAAAAATAAATTTGGTAAATTTGATTAAACCATGTTTACAACATGCATAAAAATGAGTGGTAGAGTATTTATCAACCTTATCTAACCCCACACACATTTAATTACTTCCACTTAAGCTAGAATAGTGTAATTTGATTTATTGCAATCAAAATGATATTCCCACAAGTTTCATTTTCATAAATTCTAGAAGGAGATCACTCCAACCACTACATATCATAGAATTTCAATCAGATTTCATCTTATAGATATAATTATTTTCATTTTATAAAACAATATCATGTTCATAGTACCCTAGTCGCAATTACATATACGAAACCCATATTTTCTTATGATACTTTTAAGAGGTAGTTCAAGGTCACAATTCGATTATTAATGCCTATATTTTTCTTATTAATATTAACATACCAGCCTACCAAATCATAGTAAAATAATTGCCTCAATAATAACATTATTATGAATTTATATTATATACTTTTAAAAAAAAAATTATATTCAATCCCATCCTCCTTCAATAAAAAAATAATGTTAATAGTTCATACGGCAGACTACAACCTCCATGAAATAACATCATCCATTTTTAATAACCACCATTCATGGTTGTTAAAAGTTTAAATTTTTTAATGAATATTAAAAATTTCTATTTTTGAAGTTATATTTTATAATAATATTCTATTTTACCACATTCATTGAGTTGTTAAATAATCAATTTTGTTTATGGTGGATTATAACCTCTACACATGATGAATTTAATTTGCTATTATAAACATTCATGAATGGTTTTAAGGGTGAATTTAAAAATAAAATATGATAATTATGACATGTTTATGATTTTTTAAATTCTATATTTACCATTTATAAATTAATATTTTAGCTCAAAAAACAATATATCTTATTCTCGGTTGGGTTAGTTTTTCCAAATAAGTTATTGCTGATATATATTTTACATCATGGATGATTAAGTAATTTTATATAATGATAATATTAGTTAATACAAAATTATTTGATATTTTTATTTATTATTAAAATGATATATTAATATATTATATATTTTTTAATAGGGAACCTTCCAATCATTACACATGATTGAACCAATTATTCAACATTTCTACTTACACAAAACACATCAGTATCATTAGGAAAATAAATATCAGAAAAGATGTATCATCTAAATTCCATTGCTTTAGTAACAAGAATAATACAGAAATGATTAAATTTTTTTAATAATGAACAATAAAAAAACACTATTATAAATCGTTTTCAAAGATTCAATTAGAGTTCATAGATTCCGAAAATGAAAATCTACCATAACTGACTAATATATTTATACTAAATTGTTATAAATGAAGTTTATAAATGTAAATATATATGAATAAGGTTCTAACATAGGTGATTAATATATTTATTTTCATTCGATATGTTATTATTGTTCAATTCAACATATCATGATTTATTATAAGGGTTTCGTTTTAAAATTTTCAAAAACATTTGGAATGTTTGAGTTTTATAAACCATTATTTTATTTATATATTTTAGTCAATAAACAATTGGATTATAATATAATTAATATCATATATTTTTTGATATTTTAATGTTTATTTCATGGTATCTCTCTTAAGATATTTGGACTCTTATATTACCAATTCATTTTGCATTTTTGGTAACTCTTTTATCATTCATTAAGCTATAAATCTTCTTCATGAACATATATTATATATGTTAGTCCCAATATGCACTTTGATATTATTATAAGTTATTATCCCTTTGTTTTATGGATTTAAATTCCCACCATATAATGTCTCATTATTTGCAAATAAAAAAAAATATTTGAGGTATTTTGTTAACTTAAAATTTTATTTTGTTGAGTTAAAATATTATTACTTGAGGGTCATTTTTAAATGTAGATAAATTATTATTTTCCCAATGTCATAAGATACTTCTACTATTATCTATGTGTAAAAATTATTTTTTGAATTCAATTGTTATTTATCAATTAAAATTATTCACCTTATGTTCCAATGGTTTTAATAAGAAAAATCATATATTTTAAATAGGAACATTCCTTTATTTTTGTGTTCACTGTTCTCAAAAAATATTGATTATTTAATTTTAAAATCGTAATATTTTCCATCATCATTATAATTGTAAATAGTAATACATATATGAATTATGACTATTTTTAATAAAGGTATTTCAAAATATTAAATTTTTTTCCATCCTTGGAAAATAAAATTAATTATCTTTCAATTCACTTTTATTTTAAAACAATTATATAATTTTTAAGGCTCATATATTGAATATTATTTATAAAATTAAATTTATTCAAATGTTATTTTAATTAAAATATTTGAAACATTTCTATAATTTTCAAGGATCTACAATTAAATGTAATTTTTAATGGGAAATAATTTTTCCAAGAGTTTATACTGAACCTTTTCAGAAATTTCATTACTCTATAAACGTAAGTTATTATTTTTTTACAAAAATAATAACATTTTCTATTTTTTTAAAATTTCAGGACCATTATTCTTTTAATATTTAAAGTATATATTTCTATTCAAAATATTCTTCATTAATTACCCTATAAAGTTTCATTTGAAATGCACTTTTTAGAGATTTATGTTTTGGTATCAATTATTCACATTCATGATGACAATATTTGTGATACCATCAAGTAATTTAAGAAAACACATTTTTATTTCAATGGTTTCTTAATTATAGGAAACACAATTATTTTCAACTGGAAAAAATATATATTGATGATTGATTGGTGGAATAAATTTTATACCTTTAACGAATAAGTAAATTTATTGTATCATGAGAACAAAAGGGTAGAAGAGATGATTTATCATAATCTAAATAGTATATATGAGGTACTATCACAATACAAAGTTTATATTGTATGATTTAACTGATGGAAATATGGTACATTAGAGGTTTATCTGAATCCCAATAAAATATGTGAGTATTATCCAAATCCCAAGAAGGTTGATGGGTGATTTACCTAATCCCCCTATATGATGAATTTATTGGTGTATGACCTTGATATTTGATTTTTATTCTTTCGATTATGCAACAACCTTTTTTCATAATATTATGCCTACGATTTACCACCTTAAATAATATTCAATATCTCTTGAGTACCCACAAGTTTTCCAGGGTATATGTTTGTTCATTTGATATTACTTTTACTTATATTAGGACATATAGACAACACTTATTTCTCCATGTATATTTATTAAGATATTTATTCCATGATTATTTTTTCCCTCATGCTTATGATAAAACCTATGATTATAAATTTATGAGTTATTTTCCATTACTAAACATTTGAGCTCAAACCTTTTTATGTTTTATTTTCCGAGGTTATAAGGATGAGTATAACCTAAGATAAATCAAGAAATGGATCTATTGTGATTCAAATATGGGGAAATATTCACATATATCATTAAAAATGTTTCATATGTATATAATTTTCAAAAACCTTACTCCATCCATTCATTTTATTTTGTTATTATTTCATAGATGTAATGTTTAGCTTATTGAAATATTGTATAAATTATATATATATTCAGATGTTCACTACATAATAGTTTTATGTAAATGAAGGATATATATGATTTTTTTGTCTTTTTAATTTATATTGAATCTATAATATTATATAATCACAGAGTGAGATATCCTAATCAGGCCAAAAAGGGTCTAAATCATGCACACCTACATAAATTAAACCATAATATCCCATATCATTCACCTAAATACCATAGTAAAAACCACCTTAAATTAATAAATAAAAACAACATCATAATAAATCCATAGTCGTCATATAAAAAATCTCAATACTCATAAAAACATAGTATAACAATAAAAATTCCACTTTTCTTTATGAAAATGAAAATAATGATACTTATAATGTCAGAACAACCAAATCACCCACCTTGGATTTTATGCTATTAGAGTAATTATCACACTGCACTACTCTAATACAAAAATCATGAGGATCAGTTCAAATAGTACAAAGTAGAATTATATTTTTTTATTGAAATGTGATTTGAGAGTTATGATAAAAACCTCATGAAATAAATTCCTAGGGAAATTCCCACTATAACATAAAGAAACTACGCTATGACCAAAATCATGAAATATTATATTAAAACATCCATATATATCACATGTTTTATTCAACGATTTTCAACAAACTACTAAACATCCTCCGTTATTTAGTTAAAATGGTACTATCATATCTCACACCCCATACCACAACCAAAAAACCATGGTATGACTCATCCCTCATGGAATTTCATACGAGGATGCATAAGATCCACTATTTAAGCCATGAATTTCAAATAGAAACTACTATGGGGAATCATTAAAGAATACCTCCAACTAAAATATCATATATAAAAACACCTCTCTTCCTCCCACTATCGACTGACACCTGCAACACCCAACACATATAATCTGATTCTTTGATGATATCTAGTTCATGACATGTAATACCTCTAAAATGATTCCCATAATCAAATATCAATTTCAATGAATGAAATGGAACCACATCCAATAAACCCTAATACTGTGGGTAGATACCACTCCAAAAGAAATTAAAAAACCACTAAATAACTATGAAACATAATCAATAAACACTCAAAATTAATAAATTTTCTAAATTTTTATCTCAAAATTAAAGAAAACAAATATAAAATAATCTTGGGTTACTAAGAAATAATCTAATACTCATATTCCCAAATACATTCTTTTAATTAACTACATCCTTACCAAACACAAACCATTGGAATAAAACATCATCATCACACCTTATCCAAATGATATAAAATCTCCATTGGATACTCTATTAATACTTCATCATCCTCTACATACAAATATTTCTAATAAAATACAGGGTATTTCTAATTTAGATACTGAAAATTTTGTGACACATGATGATATCCTAGATCCTAGCCAGTTGTGTGACTAGTGTTCACAAATAAAAGACATCACTGATGAACCCCAATACACAAAATGGTCTACTGTTTTAGGTATAATTATAAATACCAATTCCAAAACCTCATGTGGGTAAAACCTTGGAAACATTTTATCTTAAAATTTATCTTCTATATGTTCCCTTATATAATAATAAAATGATTTATTACTATTATGTACAACCTTCATCTATTCTAAAATAATACGAAACTTCCCAATCATGCTTAGCATAACATCTGGTCCATAGACAATCGAACCTAAAATATTATCCCTAAAAAACATAGATACTCATGGTTTTTGATAAAAAAAATAAAGTAATTATAAAAGAATATTGATTGCGATTATTTTATTAAAACTCATCCAAATATAGGTAAATCAACCCCAATCCACTAAAATCAAAAACACAACAACATAGAAAATATTAAATATATGAAAGGTTGTGTTCTTTTATACCATCCACATAAAAATATATAAATGTTATAAAATAGAATATATAAGATCTTGAAGTATTTATATTAATTTCTAAGAATCTTGAGTTAAAATATGGATCATGAATCGAAATTATAGACCTTAGAAACCCATGAAGTGTCATTATCTAAAATTTATACCAGTCAACCAAAATAATAACCACACGCATCTCATTTATGAATAATAAATTTTCTGAACTCACTAAATAATACATAAAAACCAAAATAATAACAACACATCCATGAGCTCATGGAAAAATAGTGAATTAACACCAAAAAAGATCCACCCACGTCCACTCAAGGGAATTTGACACCCATAACAGGCCTATAAGAACACAAGTATATTCCTACTCTAACAAATAGATCAAACATTATGACTAGAATATTTCATCATACCTCTTCCTACTCATATACTAGAATAAAATCCTCAAATAATGAAACATTTTGGATATACCAAGATGTATTACCAAGGTAGAGTTATGAAACACTTGAAGTATATCCTTATGAACAACCAGTAGAATAAAAACCTCTATTGAAACAACACTTTACTCTGATCATCCTCCAATAATACCTTTGAAGGATCACCATGAGAAATGGAATCTTTTATAACCAAAACCCTTGAGTCACCCCACTAAGACAACTCCACCAATAGTTTTAAGGAAGATTGAACTTTCATTTGGGATAAGAAACCTCTACGAATATAATCATATACATCTAGATGCATTGTTTAAAGCTTCTAAATTAATCTCTACTCATCTATATATTCCCTAAAAGTGTATCCCAAAAATTTATTACATAAATAATTTGAAACTACATTCCTTTTAACATAGGATTAAAATATCTCAAAATCATTTTCTTCAATGAGCTTGATTTATCTATATGGAAATAGATTTAAATCATATTAGGAGAATATAGACCTCATGATCATATGATCTATATAGTTCCCAGTGTTCTCACTGATTAGTTATAGCATCCACATAATCAAACCATAAACCACTACCCTCTATATGAGATTATAGGTAAAAAAAATTTACTCATGAGGACATAATTTTCCAGACATATATGATATTTCATCCCTCTAATCTTCCATGATTCAACCCAATAAAATATGGGAAGTGAAATAGATAATATTACACATATCACCCTTCACTGAAAATTTTTAGAATAAGATCACTAATCATTTTCACCATTAAAATATATCATGAAAGTCCATTGAATCTATTAACATATAAATATTATTATTTTTATGCCAATAAATAATAACCTTAATAATTAAATGATGGATTTCTTCCACATGTTAAGACCCCACATACCCAAAAAAATATACATAAAATTTCTAAAAATTATTGTTGTTCAACTTCACATAGAGATTACTTTGTTGAAAGAAATTTTAAATAGTGATAATATGATCAAAATGATATACTCTTGAGTTTGATTATGTAATTAATTTTTCAATTAGATATACCATGAAATAATATAACACCACAGGATGTTTGGATAATTTTTTTCACTTGAAAATGGTTGAAGAATTCCTTACATCGAACAATAAAATTATAAACTCAAATTTCCACAGTGAAATAAGAACACTATCTTTGGGAAATTATCCACCCTCACCCACATCTAATGATAATAATACCACATATAAATTTTAAAAAACTATGAGGTTCACATTAATTGATCAGTAAAATAATTGATCTCGGGGGATAGTGGATATTTTCCCTCCCCTAATTTGATCACCATGAGTGTATACACAATAATATACTTCCATATTACTCCATTGAAAACAACAACTCATCACTCAACTATGATAAAATATGATTGATTAAACTCTTTTAAATAAAATAAATCATCTACATCCAAATCTCTAATCATGTAGAGGAATTAAATTGAAATTGACCAACATAAATATAAATGGATCCATGATAAACAAAATGTACCTTTATGTCATATATCATTCCTAGGGGATAAAATCACATCCTCTTCTAGGAATACAAGATGATAAACCCGGAAAAAACATAATAACACCAATTCCTCTGAATTTTTCAAAAAAAAAAATAAACTCCACCTGATAAAACAAAGGGATTCTATAATCAATATCACCCATATATCGGTCTAACTCACCGAAGAACACCACATGCTAGCACTGCACATTTTAAAATTCATCTATTCTCTAGATGTACTATATAATAGAACAAATGGAATAAATTAAATATAGGATAGGGATGAAATTTTATGAATATATATATAGAAATATGAAATCATAGTATAATGGATGATACCATCTCAATATGTTGAGACCTCGACACACATCAAGAAGACTATTATGACCTCTAACTAGCATAGTCAGTACAATAGTCATTAGAAGACTACTAACCTTGATAACCATGGAATGAACCATTTCATATGAAATAATTAAATTAGACTCTATATAATAATATATCGAGAAATACAAACTATATTATTGGAACATAATTCCTCAAATGATCCTACACCGACACATTTATTGTATCTCTACTACATAAAACAAACCCAACCGTTATAATTTATCATCCTAGACCAACTAAGGACCATATTCATGGATTTAGTCAACTATAGGGCCCTGGGGATGGGGGGATGTCATAGGTATTTCAACTTCATTCACTATCTCACCCATGTTTCATGAAATTCTGAAATTTCTTTTACTGATAAGTTGTCCAAGGAAAATACTACAAAGTTTAAACCAATAACTAACTACATAGACCACAATAGGCACATATATTGGTCATGAACTATAATATACATTATCCATGACAACAAAAAGTGAATCATAGCCTATTTTATGTTTTTATATATACAAAATAATAATAAACTCTAAAAAATAAAATAAATAATGTTGTGGATGAATCCCCACTAATTTGACTAAGCTTCTCACAATATTTTAGATCCTCTATTATAAGCTCAAATACATTGGATATTTCAATTAAAATTATCTTTTAGTGATCCCAACCACTCATACATCCTTTATATATCCTATTCCTCAATCATCACCTATATAAAACATATAATATAAATTTGATATATGTAAATTGAATATATTGATATAGAACTATCTCCAAACCACATCTAATAACTTCATCATCATGAAAAATAATTTCGGAATGTGATATAGGTTATTAAATTTCTTACTGAGAAACCATACTCATAGGCCTTATTTTAGAGGCATTTAAAATCATATCATTTCACCACTTTCTTCATAAGTGAATGGAACATTAAAAAGAACTAATCCTAAAAAAAATCTATGTAATATCTCACTGCATATATTCATAGAGAAATAAGAACATCAACATAGGCTGAGCTCCCCTAATACAACTAATATTCAATTAGAGGAAATTCTCTATAATGTAATGGATAAATCACAATGTGATATAAAAACTCTCTAACCAATAACAGTTTGCTCATTCAAAGACAAACCCTTAACACTTCCACAAACTATAATTAAAAATACCCACGGTTCCCACCTCAAAGACATATCATCCTCATTGTGTTCAACCTAATAATCCTATTACAGAATGAAAATATGGGCCAAAAATTAAAAATGACAAAAAATATATCCCTAGAACTAAGAAAAGAAACTAATAATCATAGTTGAATAGAATTTTCAAATTGGAGTTTAATTATAAATATTTTAAATATACCCCCAATAATTATCTATATAAAACATAAGTTAATATAAGATAATTCTGTATATCTATCGTAGGATTGTTCTTAAAAATTAGCATTACCACTCCTTGTTTGGTTGGTAAAAATATTTTCCTTTTTCATATCACTAAAGGAAATAGTAACATGTGTTTTATCAAATCTATCTTGCTAAAGCACACACTATGTTTCTGTGATACTATTTCCCAACACAAAAAATCAATTCAAAAACAATGACTACCATAATATTTTATCATATCTCGCACTCATAAAATTAGTCCCACCCTATTGTAACCAACCCTCACTAGGAACCCCCATAGACATATAGGTGAGACTAAGCCTCATTAAAAATATCTAATAATTAATTGTTTGGAGACTATTACACAGTGTATAAAACTTAAAATTTAAAGGAATTATCCACACAATCCTAAGAAATGATAATGAAGTCCACTATTCAATACTAAATTATAAAATAAATTCAAAAATTGTGATAATTCTTATAAATGGAACCAAAAAATGAAGTCCCCAAATTTAAATATGAAGAAATAAATTCATAAGGAAATGAAAAAAAAATTAATTATATTAATTGAGCTACTATTATCCAGTATGGGGGGATTATCCCTCCCATAAACTATAATAATATATTTATATATATGGGGTTGAACATAGAAATATTTTTTGTAGGATCATCCTAGAGACCACTTGTGGGAATGATAGAGGCATGATAATTTTTCAAAGAAAAAACAACCAAATAAACACAAACCAATTCAATGAAAACTATCCCCAGAGATCATCAAATATTTATATTCTAATATTATTTCAATGTATAATAAAATAGTATTGAAAAAATATTCAAATAAGGCACCCACAACCGCTTCCCCATAATTGTTTCCTTTCTTACAAAACATGGCATAATGAATTGATGCTCCAATTAGATTCATATCAATATAACCACATATCTATATATATATATATATATTCCATATCATAACCACAAATATAGATTTAGATCGCCAAACATGTCATCACATCATAACCACATCACACATTCACATCATAGTATGGTATATTGAACATGAAATACCTCAAATATGTATCATCCTTTAATTGTGAATTACCACAACATTGCATCCCTTCTACAACAACATCATATTCCCACCGCCATCACTACATCATCACGTTAGGGGAAATCCAAATAAAAACCCATTATAGTATATTCATCATGACCATAGAACATCACATCCACTACTATGCCTATAAGTGATAGGGGAATATGATTAGTTATGCATTTTTTCCTTCATTATACTAGATGATGTGGAAAACACCAAAAACCCAAAACCATATGGGTATCTATAATGTTAAATAATTTATGTTGTGAAACATAGAAAATCATAATAAAATGTAACATATCAAATCCATAAACAAACACATGACAAAGGATAAAACCAAATAAACTTAATACTCTTCATTATAGATATCACACTACCACTATAACAACCAGCAACCACTGGTAACACTACAACATACACCATATATTCCATTCTTTGAAACTTTTTTATATTTTCATCATTAAATTTTCATTTAATCATATCATTTATCAAATAATAGATTTGATCATTTACCCATATATTCTACATTCTTTCTTGTAGTTATTAATATATATTTACTGTAAACACTTCATTAGACATCACACATCGTTATCTTAATGAATAAATATTCATTTCAATAAATAATTGTTTATTAACAACCCTAGATATTAAATTATTGATTAAATTTAGGTAATTCCATTCATCCAGATATGTTATCTGTAATCCCAAAACAAAAGTCCATATTACTATTATAAAATGATGACTTACTTTTCCATCTACTATAATGATAGTTATATAAAAATAGTATTTATACAGAACGATCCATTCAAGCACTACCAAAACTACAAAATAAACCATTCACCACTATTACATTTACAAACCCACCTCAAAATCCCAAAAATATACAAACCCAACCTCAAATACTCCATACACATGAAGTAAGTGTCCCACAACATAAAAAATGATACACAAGAATAGAATTAATTAACCCCAAATAACTTCTCTTAAAACATTACTTAATGTAAAATATGAATTACTTGGTGGTAATAAACGCCATAAATTATAGATTTCCACAATACTAATTATTACTGAAATTAACTATTTAACCCATTATAAAAAGTGATTCCTTCATATAAATAGAACTAGTATATTCTTTCACTTCTGAAAATACAATTTCCCCAAAAATATTTTCAACATATAAAATAATTATAAAAAATTGATAATCATGTTTGAATCACCCCAAATACCATAAAATAATTACTTTTGTTATTATGTTTTGTAATTTTATCAATATAATATAGTCAAGAAAAATTGAAGAATCAAAACACAAATTTTTCACTAAATTAAGTGAAGATGTGTTTTAAATCCCCTATATCTATCCAACCTAAAAAAATCTTTTTAAAACAATGAGAAGGATTGGATGGATGAATTTAAAAAATAACCTAATGGAAAATATCAATAATAGATAAAATAGCTGTCTTTCATAATTAATTAACCAAAAACCCACTGATCCTAAACAAATATGGAAGGTATAAACTCCAAATAGGATGAATCAAATTTTATGTAGAGGAAAAGATAATATCATATCTGATTAAGGTATCAAGTTCATACAAATACCTGAATATAAAAATTCAAGAATATAATAAATGTTTTATAAATATTCTCCATTGACCACCTCAGGTACTAGGAGGAAAAACAGTATCTAGAAGAATTTAAATGTTATTCTAAATTTATAGTGAAAATAAAATTTTAATGAATCATGACCTGACATGTGATGGTCAAGATCTAAGGGGTATAATTCAAGAACACCTCTATAAATAATGAAATATTTCTCTTAATAGTTCCATTAAATCTCTTGTTAAGAACCACCTTAAATACATATATTAAAACTAGTCCATAATTAATCCAATGTTTTAACATCATAATTTTTTCCCCATTAATAAAGATAAGTCCCTGAACCAGTCCATCATAACAAAACAAACACGTGATATAAATTAATTTCAAAATGATGATCACCGAAATAATCCCTCCACCATTTCACTCAAAAATTGTGATAACCCTTCCAAAATAATTCGATATGTTAAAAATTCTTGCAGATCATATTTAATTTATGAAAAGTTAATTTTATTTAATATATAAATTAAATATTTATGTGTTTTCGAAAACCTCAAAAAATTATAACCATTTGAAATTTTCACCATAACATTCCACAATAAGAGTCCTTTAAGTCTAAATAATAACAACCTAGTACCCCTCATTCCACTACCATATATCCATTTACCATAAGTAAACATACTCTCCATAATATAAATTTATAAAACAATCATGTATCACACCACAATTTGTAACCCATGAACCACATCATGAAACACACAATATTCTAAGATCCATTACAAAATATATAAACCAATTAGTCGAGAACAAATCTTCATACTGAAAAGTAATGGTTATGCTACAATACACCACCCCTTCTAAGATATCACCTATCAAAAAACATATCTTCCTATAAGATAACCTTTATATTTCCAATACCTAAAAGATGTGATGTAATCGCCTATGAAGATCTAGATCATTATATGTGTCCTATAATGTGTTGGAATCATCTGGAAGAATGAAATAGGGAATAAAAGACCAAATCATGAATGGTTTATATTGATATAAACATTCAGAAATACATTCATAATTATAACTTTATTTTATTAGTTTTATGATGCTAGTGATTATAAAAGGGTAGTTTCAGAAGGGGGTCAGTTTTCATGGTATCAGAGAAGCAAAAAGTTTTGAACGTTTGTGAATACAAACTCAGTAATAAGTACTAGAAAACAAAAAAACAAAAGGAGTGGGTTCCTCAAATTCATTAGGTGGCATACATAGGCTCATTTCACAGTACAAATTGTTATTATTGATTCTATGTTGAATGATGCAGAACCCAATAACCCATATACGTAGACATTATTGGGGAATGAAGTAATAGGTGTACGTCCTAGAAAATGTAGAAAGATGAAGATAGTGGTGAAAGATCCCTGATCATGGGAAGGTATATTCTTATTTATCATTGGGTTTTAATCCCTTGTTTTGGATAATTATGTGCTTAACTAGGTCCTTAAGGAGGCTAGGGTGTGTTCTAAGGTTTCGAGATAAGAAAAATATAGAAAAAGTGTTTTTTGGGTAGGACAGAAGGTCAGCGTAAGGTTACTACTTACCGTGTGGATAGTGTAGGAAATAGTTCATGAGGTGGAATTTTGGATAGGGGCCTCCGCAGGGATTGTGAACGGTTTGGGAAACCATTTGTGTAAACACTGTGGGAAATAAATGATTAATAAATTTCAATTTTTCCTCTCTGGGATTATAATACCCACTCGGGATTTCCTCCACATTCTCCCATCTACACCCTAGGAATGAACCAAATATCCCATTTAATCCAAGAGATTGATCTCCCTAATTTTATGTAATTTTTAGTGCAATTGTTTGCCGATCGAATCTCGGGGTAAAGATAATCCCATCTTTACTTCTGTTTTGAGTTTATGGTTTGTTTCTTCTTCTCCTATCCTTCTGAGGATCTAAAACCCCACACATTGGGATTAATAAATGATGAATCTTAAAAATTGGGTTGTTGATGAATCTAAAGTGTTGATTAAGAGTGTTTTCACCTAAAGAATTTAGGTTGGTGGTCTGCAAGTTATGTCCGATGGTTTATTTGTGGATTCGTGACTATGCGTTTTTGTTCGTGGTTGTATTTTGGTATATTTTGATCACCCTCAGCATGTTTAGATAAAATTTTTATTAAGAAGGTAAAGAGAAACCCCATGATCTCTGTGGGATGCATCGATGGTGATTAGACAAATCTAGGTCCACCCATGGGATGTGCCGACTTCCCGGGACCTAGGGATTTGTGAAGAACAAGTGAGATTGTTGTGTTTGTATGTAGAGACCATGATAAATATTTTGATGTGATTGATTATGTTGGGTAGAATCTAGGTGATCAACCAGTCATAATATTAACATAGAGGACATTGGGTTATCATAGAAGGGGTTATATGGGTTGAACATGGTTATGCTAGATGAATTTTGAATTGTGTTTGAATGTGTAAATGTGTTGACACATGATAATGATGAACGGATAAATGGGTTAATATGTGGAAATTTTTAAGGACCATAATGGAATGGATTATGAGCCTGATAATGAAGTCTATTGAGTAAGGCATAATGAACGAATCCTAGTGAGACACACACAATGAATAAATGCTTAGTGAGATAAGCCTAACAAATGGAAATTTGGCTAACTGGATCGATCAATTGAAATGTGTTAAATGTGTTAATTGGTTAAGTTATGGTATTAAACATTATGTTATTGTTTTGATTTATGTATTTCTTTGGGAATGGTTTTGATGTTGTGTGAATGGTTAATGGATACGTACATGAATAGCATGTGAACATGGATTGATATAGTAGGGTATTGAATAGAGGTTTTATGACCATGAGTCTAGTTGGACTGAAGATCTATACTCCACCCCTAATTCATGGGTTAGGGATGAGGGTTGTTGTTATGTTCAACTAATGGTTTTATCCACCTAGAATGAGGATTTTAGGTGGGGATATGGTTGGCATTGGGAAGTTAGTTCTTATGAGATATGATAATCGGGTGATTTTTCCCATGCATGCTGTTTTATACATTGAACTTGTGTTACATGTTGTGTTTTATGAACCCATGACAAATACATTGGAAATGGTATATATTGAAAATGGGATGAAATCGTAAGATATGAAATAGTGATAAATGTTTGTAATGGACCTAAATTGGTTAAGGTCACATAATCTTTTCATTTTCTTTTATTATTATACCTTACTTTTTTCAATCCCAATGGTTTATAGTGGATATTTTTTACACACCATTGGTGGTTTCATACTATGTTACACTCACAGGCAGCTCATGACATTGTTGGGTATCGAGTAGACAACATGTTTCCATGTCTGGAGAAGGGAAAAGGCTCTTTCTAGGCAATTGGGATGGCATGGGTGTATGTGGAGGAGGACCTGACCTTGGTGTTGAGACCATTTTAGGGATTTTGATGTTTTTTATTATTTTCGGTTTTCATTACTTTTGCACATGTAGTAAAACATGGCATATTTACATTTGGATGTGATTGTACTTGTTTTTGGGAAATTGTTGTTTATTCATGGTCTTGTATTGTTGGTTATTATTCTGTTATTTTGTTTATCTTCTATTGTAGGTTACTCTGATTAAAAGGTATTATAGTCTCCCAAATTGACCTTTTGGACCCCCACTACTAGTTAGAAACCTTTGGAGTACGGGGAGTCGTACCTAAGGTCATGTAACCACCCGACTCAGAACACTGTTTTAGTGGCTTTCTGGGTCAAGGACTTTATAAAGTGTTATCAAAGGAGTTATTTCTTCTCCTTCTGTAGAATTTTTTTATTTGGGATGGTAGATGGGAGTTAGAATGTTTTGGCCTTGGTAATGAGATCATTCTTCGGAGTATATGACCCGTATATGAGGGAAAACACAGGTCACCCTAGGTGGGAATTGTTTTTTTATTGTACGATGTTATAGTTGGTGATATTTTACCACTAGGTGTTGTACAGGTTTGTTGATGTGATAGTTTTATGTGATTTTCCTTATAGCCTAAATGGCACTAGGTTGTTCATTCATGCATAATTATAGCAACCCAGAGAGATAGGTGGAATGCATCATGGAAGACACACACATGCTTGGTGTGTGAGGAATGAAAGATAGAATGCACCTTGCATCTTGATAATTGAAAAGGTAAAATTTCATAAACAAAAAAAATGAAAGGGGGTGAAGATAAAATAATGATAAGTGATTATTAATAAAATATTTTTAATTAAAGGTTTGCAATTAATTGAAGGTGTTGTTGTAACATGTTGTGTGATCATGTTGTGAGGTATGACTATTTACCCCTTGTGGATGATGGCCCGCTATGGGGATGGTGGGGTGATGTTTTCAGAATGTTAATGTTTGTTGGGGTGGTGCATGTATGTAAGGTTGTTGTGGCTGGTGAAGAGCCTTGTTTTTATCAAGCTGTGAATGTTTTATGGTATGTTTTATAAACCTCTTGTTTTGAAATTTATACAAATGCCACCACGGCATCAAGCAACATCTGGTAAACACAAGGATGTCACAATAAACATTTCTATAGTAGAGGAGAATGTGAATGTGGTGATCCAAGAATGTAGATAAGTCCATTTCTAAGAGAATGAAGCTCATTTTATGCTTGTGATGGATTGATTCCCATGGTTGGTTTCATTGAGTATCTTTGAGATGACTACAGAATGTCGGTTGTAGCACCATATGAAAATTAATGAAGAGGGTGGGCCAGAGGTAGCAAAGTTCTGGATGGAGTATATCTAGAAGATACATTATCTTTTAGAAAATTCTGATGGGATGTTGGAGAATTTGGAAGCTTATAATTTGTGGGGCAAGGAAAATAATTGGTGGGATATCTGTGCTCAGATAGAGTAGGATGAGGGGATGTGGTCGAATGCTTTCTAAGAAACATTTCTGTAGAATTTTTATCCAGAGGCATTGAGGCAAGAGTAGGCTGTAGAGTTCATGAGCCTGACTCAGGGATCTATGTCGGTGATAAAGTATGATTGCCACTTCATTGACCTATGACGCTTGGTTCCAGCGTTAGTGGTGGATAAGGCAGCAGTTACAAGGAATTTCCAGGATGTCAAGAGACACGATATCTTGTCTCTTGTCAATAAAATTATCTTGTAGAGGTTTACAGAGGAAGTGGATCATGCACTGATCTCAGAACGGATTCTGAAGGGAGCTTCAGGTAGTGGGCTTTGTCAAACCATCGGGGCGGAGAAGTTGTGTAGTTTTCGAGGGCTGGATGCATCATTTTTTATGTTTTCAGTAGGGTAGAAGTGTGAAATGTGGCCAGAATAGAAATTCATCCCCTCAAGATGGTGTTCAGGTGTTCTACTATAAGTGTGGTAGGCTGGGCATGCCTTGCGAGAGTCCTTGACCTCCAGTTGAGTGGTGTTCGTGGAGTAGGTTGGGACACATGTAGTGGTTTTGCAGAAACCATCATCAGGTGAGCCTAAATGGGGTGATAGGATGATTCCATTTGGATGAAAGGGATCATTCTCAATATATCAGGCAAGCAGTTGGAGTTCCACGGGCTATACTAGCAGGGGTGGTGGACATGGAACTATGGGGAAAGATCACCCACGTCTTTAGTGTAGTGCAGTGTGGGGAACGTAGGTTAGAGCCCATTGTACAGTGGCATGTCAGCTTCATGCAGTTCAGTTTACAGCTGGTGATGGCAAGGAAGGTCCATCAACTATTTTAGGTATGATCCATGTATATTATATTCTTTCTAGTGTGTTTATTGAAACTGGTTCCATGCACTCTTTTATTTTTTCTCTCAGTTTGTGGTAGCATTGAGTTTGACTGTAGAGAGTATGTGCGGGGTTAGGTTTCCTGACACACCATTGGGGGTGCGAAATACAAATATCAGGTAGTATAGGGGTCTACTCTTGATGTTATTGTGTATCATTTTATGTGGGACATGTACGTTCTCGAGATGTTGGGGTTTGAACTGATTTTGGGTATAGACTAGTTGTTATTGTATTAGTCGCACATATACTATTATCATCATAGTGTAGCATTCAAGTCATTTGAGGGTGACTCTTATGTGCATCACGTAGAGTGGTATGTTCGAGAAGGTCATGAGGAACCATTTTCTCATCATTTGGGAAGGATCATGGCAAAAGTATCTTATCTTATTCTTGATAATGAAAGTGGGTAATAGTCTATCTTACCTAGAGTGGTGGATCAGTTTCAGTATTTGTTTCCTGCGGATTTCTCAGGGTTTCTACCTAAGAGGGATGATGAGTTCACGATTTAGATTCTATCGGGAGCAGAACCAGTTTCTATTTTTCATTACCGAATTTCACTAGGAGAACTCCAAGAGATAAGGATTCAGATTGAGAAGTTGGAATGTAAAGGGTTCAAACGTCATAGTACATCCCCTTAAATATTTCCTGTGATTTTTTCAATGATGATTGAGAAGTCATAAATTATTTTTTTTATCAGAAATTAAATGAGATGATGGTGAAAAATAGGTACCATCTTCATAGAATTGATGAAATGCTTGACCAGCTGAGCGGTGAAACATAGTTTTCTATGATTTATCTGAGATCGGGTTATCACCAGTTGATAGTGAGGCCCTCTCACGTACCGTTAACATCTTTTACGAGTCGGTATGAGTTTTTTGAGTTTGTGGTGATGCCTTTTGGATTGACCAATTCACTAGTGGTGTTGATAGCTTTGACGAACCAAATATTTCATCCTTATCTAGATCATTTTGTGGGATTCACTATTTAAATCATCTTGGTGTACATAGAAACTCATGATGACCTTTCCCAACATCTTGAGATGGTTCTGAGTACACTAAGAGTACATAAACTATAAACCAAGCTGTCATAATGTCAATTATGGATTGGAGAAGTGCATTTTCGTGGTCACATCATCTCTGAGGTAGGTGTGTCAGTTGATCTAGAGAATGTATTGGTTGTTCTTACTTGGGAGTATCCCAAGATTTTTTATATATTCATAGTTTTCTAGGTTTGTCTATGTATTTATGGATGTTCATCTATTATTTCTCTTGCTTGGTTGCAACACTGTTAGGATTAAAAAAGAAGGGAATCAGGTTTTAATGGTCTGAGGCTTTTTAGAATGCCTTTCAAAAGTTGAATAAGATTTTGAAGACCGCACCGATCTTGATCTTACCTGATCCTGGTCAGAAGTATGTTCTATATTGTGATGCGTTTGGTATCGGGCTTGGGGTAATGTTGGTGGAAAATGAGCGGGTTTTGGCTTATGAGTTGTGTAAATTGAGACCCCATGGGAAGAATTATAAAACTCTTGATCATGAGTTGGATGATATAGTGTATTCCCAAAAGTGATGGAGGTACTACTTGTTGGGGGAACATTTCATATTATATACCAATCATAAGAGTCTATAATGTATCATTTCACTGTGGGATTTGAATCTTTGGCTGCAAATATGGGTTGAGTATATAAATTCATTAGACATTGAGATGGTATATACACTGGGGAACAGGAATGGTGTTGCTGGTGCTTTGAACAGGAAGGCTTAGAGCCAGGTGGTTCAAGAATCTAGCACTGTGTGGAAGGTGATGTATTTGTTCACATATATGCACCTAGACATGTGAGATGAAAATGGTCAGACGACTCTTTCTTTTGTGGTGGTTGAGTCGACACTTTTTAGTCAGGTTATGGAAAATCAGGTCGATGATCTTGAAATGTTTCCCCTGAATGAACTAATTAAAGTTGGGGATCCACCTTCTGGTTGGGCCGTCGGTGTGGAGGGGATTTTTTTTTTCATGTCCATGTGGTTGTGCTGTTATGAATGAAGGAAGAGTTGATGCATGAGTTCCATGCATCAAAATGGGTAGTTCATTTTGGTTTGACCAAGATTTATTGTGATCTCTGGAGACTGTTTTGGTGGCTGAGAATGAAAAATGATGTTACAAGCTTGGTGTAATGGTGACCTACATGTCAGCATGTGAAGGTCGAGCATTAATGCCCAGGTGGTTTGTTACATCCATTTTTCATTCTAGAATGTATGTGGGATTAAGTGATGATGTATTTTGGGGTGGTTATCCCAAGGATGGATACTAAGAATACTATAATTTGGGTTGTTCCAGATCAACTAATGATTTTGGCTTATTTCATACCTATTCGTAGACATACAAATTTGACATGTTGCGTGGGTTGTATGTTCATGAAATAGTGTGGTTGCATCGGGTAATGTAGACTACAGTTTTGTATCTGGATTATCATTTCACATTGTGCTTCTGGAATGTGTTGTAGAAGGTTATTGGGAGTATCACATGTCTCTTGTTGAATTTTACTACAACAATAGTTTCCAGGCTACGGTTCATATGGAATCATTTGATAAACTCTATGGGTGTCCATGTAGATCTCAGTTGTGTTGGTTGGAGGCTAGTGAATCTGATCTGTTCAGACCGAGTCTCATGCAAGAGACATCATAAAAAGTTTTTTTGATTTGGAATCGTATGGAAATATCTAGGAGTAGGTAAAAGTCATATGCGGATCAGTGGTGTAGACATATTGAGTTCAATTAGGGTGATATTGTGTTCCTTTGAGTGTCGCCATGGTTGGTCCACTGACCAATTAAGATGTAGGAAAATTTGGCACCTAGGAATGTGGGGTTGTTTAAGATTGTGGACAGGATCAGACTAGTGGCTTACCAATTATCTCTTCCAAAGTGGTATAGAGGGATGCATGACATTTTTCATGTGTCACATCTTCGGAAGTGTCTCCCTATCCCAAATCACATGGTGGATGTTGAGGATGTTGATCTTGAGGAGGATGTGTCCTTTGAGGGGCATCAAGTTTGTGTGGTGGATCGTAGTGAGAAAATATTCTAGGGAAAGGTTGTGCCATTACTGTGACTACAATGGAATCATGTGAATTTTAATGAATAAAATCATTGGTGCGGGAATCAGATATACAGGTTTAGTGGCCCAATCTCTTCTCCTTGGAAGTGCAATAATTTTTGGGAGCTTGCCTCGAGGACGATCTGTTATAAGGTGGGAAGGTTGTAAGATCTTTGATCTTAAGAAGGTATGTTCTCATTTATGTTTTGGTTTTAATACTTTCACTTTGTTAATTAAGTGATTACCCAAGTCATTTAGGAGGGTATGGGGTTCTCTGATGGTTCAGGACAAGAAAAATAGAGAATTAGGTTTTATTTGGGTATGTTGCACAGTCTGCACACAGTTAGTGTAAACCATGCAGACAACCTAGGAAATTGTGCAGGTGGGGGAATTTTGGACGTTAGACTCAGCACGGTTTATGTACTATTTGGAAAGCCATGTAGGTAGACCATGCGGCCTAGAAACATTTAAAAAATGTAAATTTTCAACTCTAGGATTTTAATACCCACTCGGGATTTCTTCCCCATTCTCCCATCATCACCCTAAGAACGAACCAAATCTACCAAGGGTTCCAAGAGAATGATATCCCTCATTACTAGGGCTTTTTTTGTGTCTATGGATATGGATTGAAGCTATATTTAAGGATAATCCACTCCTTACTTCTCTTTTGTGTTTAGGGTTCGTATCTTCTTCACCACTCTTTATGAATCTTTAAAAACCTACTCTTTGGGTGAGATATATGTAGATGCTTCAAAGTATGGTTGTAGCAGAATCTGAAGGCTCGATTAAGAGAGCTTTCACCCCATGGAATTGAGGTATGTGGTCAATAAGTTATATCCCATGGTTTATTTATGGATTTTTTTCATGTGTATTTTTATTCTTAGGTGCCTCTTTGCATGTTTTGATCACCCATGGAATGTTAAGGTGATATGGCTATTAAAAAGGTAAATGGAAAACCCCACAATCCCCATGGGATGCATCAAGGGTGATGAGACTAATATTGGGCCACCCACTACCTGAAAAATGATTTATATACATGGATATATATCCAATGTTTTAGAGATCGGTGGTTATAGATTACGTTATAGACACACATATATTATAATCATGGCTATATGATTATTTGAAGCCATAGTTCAGTGGCACCAGCATTATTCTGTTGCGGGGATCTCATATTCTCCCTGACCCCCTCCCTATTACCTTCGTGACCTCTCATCATCGCGACTATCCTCCACCCTCCCGACCTCTCCTCTCTCGGTGCTCCTCCCATTACCCTTGCGATATATCCTCTCTGCGACCCTCCACCAACCTCACGATATCTACTCTCTATGGGGATCCTCCCCTGATGTTGCCTCCCAATGTGTCCACCCCTCCATGAGCTCTCCTATCTATGGCCCTCCCCCGACACTACCATCCAACACGACCACTCCACCTCCCCACCAAAACGACTTCTAGGCAGCCTCCCCACCTCCTCCTTCAGCATGCCGACCAATCCAGCCATGTAAAACCCTAGTACAACTACAACCAATATTACTTCATCACATATTTCTTTTCCTTCCCATCAACCTATCCTCACACATAGAAGTATTCAAATCAAGATGTGTTTCTATAGATATCACCTTGATTGGGACATCAATGGATGGGAAATAATGGTATTTATATTTATAGGTTTTATAAACACTTCGAGATCATAGATAATATTTTAGAAACAACATAAATATCAGATTTTTCTCATTAGATATATGCTACGATGAATGTGTTTTATATTTTAAAACCGAGGAGATGTATACTTGATCCAACTCATGTTATTTAGTTTCATAATTTTGAGTATGATGAAATTAGTTCCTATATGGAATGATCAATTGGTATCATCATATAATGTGATAAGGTTTTATAATGGATGATCATATTGATAGTTAAATAGTAATGATTATTTGTATAGATTCATAATGAAACTTATAAACATGTATTCTTAATTCCTTCTCAATGTAAAAAGTTTCTCCCTTTGGAATCCCATTAATGATTTTTGGTGTGGGGAAGCCTAGTGATGAGAAATTTATATGAAATCACATAATTATGAGTTACTAATTCCATTAATTTGAAGTGTGATAATATTAAAATGGGTAAACATGGTGGTTTAGGGGATTTAAGAAGGATATAAGAATGGTAAAAAGAATTTTGTATTAAAAAGGTAATGTGGTTGGAGTATTTTTAGAAATAAATACCTAGTTTTTTGGTACCAAGTATTTAGCGGTGTTAGGTATAACCATCTGTAAATACGGGTGTAACCAGTATATTCCCTATGCCTTAAACTAGGCACCTAATAAGACACGAATTAGTTTTTTTAAAATTGGTTTTAAAATAGAAATTTTACATTAGAAAATTAATCCCTAAAACACATTTTATTGGGATTTCATTATGATTCTCATTTTGTAACACCATTGATAGGCTATCCTTCAACGTGCTCCATCTCCAATTGAACCTACCTTTGATTCTTATCTAAGTTCATCATTGAGTTTCTGAAAATCCTTTCACATAAAAGATCTAAATTTGGGAATCTCTTGATTTATTTAATTTACTACTCTTCATTGGAACAGAAAGTGAATCCTTAAATTAATCAATTGTCATGGTTTAGAATTCTGGTTTTCATTTCATCATTCTTACGCATAATGGTTGTATGGGGTGTTAATTCATGTTCTTATGGTATAGAAATACTCTAAATTTTGTTTTTTTTTCTTCCTTATATAATGGGTTAAATCCAAGATTACATTTTTCCTACTTTTTATATATATTATCAAGATTTTCATATCCACATCATATTGTTGCTTGAGTTGTTCAATCATGTTTGAAACATCATAATTCTTAGTTGAGAGTTGGTCCAAGATTTTTTTTGAGTAAAATAAAATGAATGGGGTATAATAATATCACATAGATTAACTTCTAGATAAATTAAAGAACTAATGAGTTTTTTTAGAATAATGTGGATAAATTTGGGTCGATGATTGAGTTTTTATGACTAAATTATTGAGAATGGAGCTTTTTGTGTGTGTCAGTGATCCAAATTACTATGATAAGGAGAACATGTTATGGAAGTCTAGGAATTTACAAAACCCTAAAATGAGAGATATTATAAGTCACTTAAATATGGAAGTGAATAATTCAAGTGATACATAAGATAAACTCCAAAGATCAATACATTACAGAATAACTAGGGATTCATTATTGGGAATAAGGATGAAGAGATGATCTAGAAGTGACGTAGTATTTGACTAAAAGTAATTATTTTTTTGAAATTACAGTTGCATCAAAACAAAAAGGAGGAGATCCTGTCTACTTACTGATATTGTGTTTTGAAATATCCAAGAATATTAATAAAAAGTTGGTGTATAAATATTATTTTGAGATGAAGATATAATTTATCTCATTTGGTGAAAAAATTGTCCAAAACGAGAATAAAGATAAAAATAAAAGGTGATTTGTGGAAACCAAGTAGAGATAACCATATGAAATCAAACATCCAATCAAATGGTTCAATGTAGTTTTATGAGAATATATAGTTGGTGTTCCATGTTATACAAGATTTTATTTGAATTATATTATAGTGGGAATGGGGTTAAATATATAGTTTTCTACTTGAGATAACAAATATCAAGATTGTATAAAAAACTAATAAAAAAGGTTTTATGTGTTTGGGTGTTCCAAACGAGCAGTGAGAGGAGCCAATAGTGTTATATAATTGTTGTTTGAGTGATTTGAGGATTTTAATTAATAAGAATAATGATCCCCTACACACTATATAATGTAATAAGAAGAGTGTGTTGAGATAGTGATGATTAGTTAAAACCTTCTTACTTTCGATGAAGAAGATAAAGAGAAGAAGAAATATATATGGAAGCATTCCTTTGAGTTTGAGAAGCCAGTGAATATGTTTTAGTGAATTCGTATGTGAGAATTAAAATGGAGACCATGTTTGAAGTGTTTCTATACAATTATTTGATGAAATTATTTGAGGAAGAAGTTTATTTTTGTGATATATTCACATCTTAGATTGTATTTGTGGTCTACTCCAATGATGGAAGGAATATGAGATGATGAGCTAGTTTGAATCTATTTTGAAGAATGTGGGATTCAATATAATGATTTTTTCACTTGTGTTTTGTAACATCTTACATTTTTTCTGATATGGAAAATCATTTTTTATGTTTTTTAACATCTGGTTAATCATTTGCAGATTTTAGGAATTTTGGATCTTTTAAAGTGATAAAATGATGCTACTATAGCTGGCCAATGTGTGAATGAGGGTTTAATTACCTAAATTCTCATATATTTTCATGAAAAAGAGCCCTGAGTTAGGTATCCTCGGTCTCAAGGATTCATTAAACATCCTCAGTCAAGTCAGTGAATAAAATATACATCTCCCAGTTAATGTTAGGATTTGATTTTCTAAATCTAGAAAGAGAGAAAATGAATCCATTCCATTTTAATGAATCTTTTCAGAGAACAATCAAGAATTATGATTTACATGATTTTAATAGGATGTGGTAGCTTCTCAAGGTATTCTGCACATTTCTCCCCCACAAGGAGAAATTGTAAATTATCTTCATCAATTTAGATCACTTCTATATATATATATTAGGATATACCACGTTGAGATTTTACTACAATGGATTATTGTAAGTAAAATTATATATTTTATAGGTTGTACAATTTCTTGAGATCTATTTGAGATTTTTATTAACCTTCAATTCCATTTACAGTTATCACATAGATACAATATAAAATAGAATAAGGTGTTACTATTTGTTTCTTAGTGTGAATAAAAATGTTGGGGGGATGTTTTCACCACTAAGTTTCCACATTCTTAATGTTTGCACACTTTTATTCGATATTTTTTTTTCATTTTGGAGCATGGAGTTTTTCACATTAAACTTATTTATGTGAGATGTTATTCTATTTGTAAAACATCATGGTATAGACATCACATAATGAAATATTTATCTTCATTAAATATTTTTCTAATACAAGTATCCTAATTAAGAAATTGTTGGTACTATGTCCATACAAATTACTTGTTATGAAATTTTTAATACAACCTTTGATGTTTTTATTTATTGAAAACCTCTCATGAAATTTTACTTCATTTTAATTATTTTCATATTTCCTTTGGAAAAATATTTTATAAGTTCCTTGTTTATAATTATTTATTTTCTTTTTAAATATAAAGACATACTACCAAGAAATCATTAGGTAATTATTGGAATTTCCACATTTCTTCTTATTATTTTCGTTTGCAAAACCAGTTCATTTGTATTTTCCATGGATAAATCTTCTCTAATGCTATTTCTTGCCTCTATTTTCATATAAAAGAAAGGATTGTTTTTATTAATATATTTTTTCTCCTTTTTCCATGATAAAATAAACTAATTCTTTTATATGTAGCACTTGGATTAGACTTCTTAGGTTTATTACACAAGGATGTATGATCATCCTACTTTGAAAACTTCTTGGGAATAGTGTTTCCAACTTTATTTTCTTAAAATCTTCCAAAGGAAGATTTCATTAATTTTTCATCATAAGTTGTCATCATTACCCATTTGTTTTTAACACATTCATAGATGATCATTCCATATTCTAGTGACCGCACTCAATTAAAATACAATAGTGATCTTAATTATGTTTAAATATGTTATAGGTAGATAAATAATTTCAGTTTATATTCTAAATTATGAAATGATCTTGATTTTATCCCCTGTGACTGGGGCACATTCAAATTTTTAATAAATTAATAGATTATTCCAACAATATAATGTCATATTTCAAAACCTATAAAGGGCTTGGGTGGTGAATTAGTGTAGTGGTGGTGCAGTATTGGGTGGGGGGTAGTTGGATTTCATGTGCTGGCTGGGGGGGGGGATTGGGGTGCATTTGAGGGAATGGGGTTCAAATGAGTTGGGGTGAAGGGTGAGGGGAGTGGGGCTGCATTGGGGGGGGGGGGTGAGTGGGGCTGTATTTGGGGGGTGAGTGGGGTGCTGGTGGGGGAGGGGGTCTGTCCGGGGGATAAAGCTATAGTTTCATAACAATTATCAGCATGAGGAATATGCACCTATTTTATTACTTATTTGACTGGTAGTATTATTTTATGTTAATATCTCATTTCACCCCATGCGTTCTGATGACACTGTGTTGACTTCAACAATATATTGTTTTCCCGATGTCTTAATCTTTCTAATGATGCTGCATGTTTATTTTGTTATCATCTTCACCTATTCCATTATTCCTTTCCCCACTAATCATGTTCCTCCGACATCAATATTTAGTATCAATTAATGATGATTCATCAAATCACTAACATTTTGTTGAAGTCTCCCCAGACCCATTCCTGTTTGGTGTGGAAAACATAGTCCAAGATGACTCACGTGTATTCATAGGTAAGAATATATATTATATGTTATCATTTTATAGGTATATCCTCCCATGGTAGTGAGATTACATATATGGGGCTTGGTTTTCATATGTATATATATGGAAAATACATCTGTACATGGGAGATGACGAGCTTATGCATGTGATCATATATATAAGGATCCTCTGATGCATGTTCCTGGCCATGCAGACATGTACATAAGGGTTAGGGCATCATTATTTATATAAAATGGTGCATATTTCCAGAGGATGGATGAAGCAGCTTAGGTCATCACTGATAAAAGTTCCATGTACCAAGTGTGCTTATCTCATTTGAGGTAGGGCTTCTCTCCTAGCCTCTTTAAATCAATAATGTATTAATTTTAATTTATTATGCTTCTTAATTATTCTTATAATAAATTTCAATTCATGAATATGTGTTAGTTCTGATAATTGTTTTGTTTGATAATCAAGTCATTGTTTTGTAATAAAACACCTCCAATAGAGGTGTGATATTTTCAAGAACTCACAGCGGTATACCTTGTTGGACATTACAAAATTTATATTTACCTAAAATGTAATGTTGTTGTTATTCGTAAATCCCACACCGTACATGGCCCTTTTTATATAGATATAGGGGGTTTCTTTATTTTCAGATGAAGAATAGTTAATGGTGATCCGACTACCCTTATTTTTAGAAAAAAGTCATTGAAAAATATTACCTCTCCTTTATTTTCATTTTTCATGTATATCCTTGTGTCACCAGTCATGTGTGAAGAACCGCTATCATGAATCCATGACTTTTTTCACTTATAAGAATCCATGATGTGGTTCTATTGTAGGCCCTTAATGAAAAACTCAATAATCCAGACTTCTCCTCCTTATCCTTCTGAATTTTTATTCCATTATCACCATGGGAAATTTGTCTAGGTATGCTAGTCATGTACATATAAACACAATGACTTTGTTTATCACATGTTTCATAGAATTGTTCTGTGAAATTAAACTGGTTTTGTGTTTACACGAAATAATTATTTTTTAGTCAATGTTTTCTTCCTTTGAGAGCCTCTTTCCATTTTCTCGAAATAACTCCCCCTTGATTCACACCTCTTCTTTTGGAGTAACGAATTGAACCATCATGAGTAGGCTTTATGTCCAAAAGCTCCGAAGTTCCAACAATAGACTCTGATGATTTATTGTCCATAATGTTAATAATTTTTCTAGAATATTTTTCTAAATGTCATTATATAAACCGTTCATGTATTCCCTTATACAAAAGTGATCTTATCAAGATATCCATATCATATTTTGATTGGAAAAATGGTTTCCCAGTAGTCTTTTAGGTCTATACTAGTCCAGATTTGGTTTTAGTACCCGCATTATTTGAGGCAACATGTTTATTTTGAGATTTATTGTGATATGAATTAAACTACCACTTTAGATCATTTTTCTCACAAGAAACCCCGATTCCCCTATTTATCTTATCTTCTACAAATCCTTGTAACTGTCAGGATACATTGATTCTGTCTTATTTAGTACATATTCTCTCATTGAAATTTTCTCTTCAAGGTTGCTCACCATCTAATCCTCATCAACCATATTCATTTTGATTTTTTTTATTTCATTAATGTATGTAGCATTCCACTTGATATACATATTTCCTTCGACCATCTTTTAAAATAATATCATTAGCAGCCAATTCTCCTTTATGAGTTTTGTGTTTTACTCAATACATGCTTCCAATTCAGCCTTCATCATGTGTTCTAGATTTGTTGGTCCACTTTTTCAGTCCTCGTTTCTTAAGGTATAAATAAAACTTTTAACCTGAGCCATTAAATTAGTGATATTTTCAACTGATTCATCTTCATCATCATCATCAAATTCACTTGACTATATATTCATATTTTCTAAAATTGGATTTTCTAATAGCCTTAAAATTAATTTATTTTACTTGATTTTTCATTTAAAATATATAATATTTATCATTTCATAAGTAATAAGAATATTATGTAATTAATCAATGGTAAGATCATCTTGTCTTCTAAAGATTAAATCATAAGTTCAAACTTGTCCAGATATTTTTTCATCAACTTTTGGAAAATTGTTAAATCATCTAATTTTTCACCATACCCTCAAATATTGTTGAAATATTCTTTATGTCTTGTGATTTAATCATCAATGATTTATTCATCATCCATCCTTATGATAGTTTTGGGAGATAAAAAATTAATTTTAATGATATTAATAGAAAAATGAAATGAAATTTCAACATAAAAATGTGGAAGAAAAACAAAAAATGATGAAGAAATGGGAAAATGTATAATATCCCGAAGACGTTTCTATAGGAGCCTTAGGTCGTAACCTCCAATATGCACAATAGATACATCTTCAAAACATCTTCAATACCCTTTCCTTATAGTCTTACTCTATTAAATACCTTTTCCAACCCCAACTAACCAACTGTAAATAGCATTCACCTAACTTTCCCTGGTAGTTATTATACAATCAACCTTCTCCCATGACCACAACCACCCTCGACCCTTACAGGGTATTCACCAATCGGGTACCTTTATAATAGAACCCTTATATATCACCAATAATATTCTCATGTAGCTTCTCTCCCATAACCCTTACGCATGCCTACAATAAGTCCCTCATGCATCCCCGCAAAAACTGCACCCAATCCTACCTCTCTATTTACTGAATAATACCTTTTTTAAAAAAAATTGACACTTTTAGGGGGGCCTGTTTATGATCGTGGGTTGGGGGTGGTTTAGGGGGGTAAGGGATGGTTTTGGGGGAGGTTAATGGTTTGGGGGGGGATAGTTTGGTGGGGAGTCTAGTATCGGGGACGTGTTGGGGGTGGTGCATGAGGGTTGGTGGATTGTTCGGGCTAGGGGTTGGGGAGATGGTGTAGGCTAGGGGGATGCAGGTGGTGTGGGGGGTGGTTTTTGGGGGAGGGGACTGGTTTGGGGGATGTTTGTATGGGGGACGTGGTGTGGGTGGTGCAGAGAGGTTAGGGGGGCTAAATCAGGGGTTGGGGGTTTAGGGGATGGTGCAGGCTAGGGGATAGGGGTGTGTAGGGGTTGGGGGGATTGTTGGGGGGTGGTGGATTATGGGAGAGGCTAGTATAGGAGGAGGTGGGGAGGGATGGAGCATAGGAGATAGTTGTGGGGGAGGGGACTAGTTTAGGGGGGAGGTGAGTATAGGTGGAGGTGGGGGTGGTGGTGTAGGGGGGTTAAGGGGGCTAGTGCAGGGGTGGGGGTGGGGGTGGTGTAGGGGTTAGGGTATGTGTTGTTCCTAGAAGAGGATGTGTGTCTAGGGGGGGGGGGGGTTAGGGGGAAGTGTTCTCTAGGCTAGATTGTGGGTTGGGAGGCTGAAATCAGGGTTTAGTGGCCAAAAGTGCCATGAAGCCAGATAGGTTGTGTTTAGTGGATGTATATTCTGAAGACATAGATAGAATGGTGATTTCTAAAATTCCTTCATTGTTGAAAATAAAAATGAGATTCATAAGTCAAATATATAAATGGATCTTGGTCATTGTCCAACCTGACATTTCATCAATTTTGATTTATTTTTAGAAATTTTCTGTATATTTGTCATCCAAGGTCACCAATCCCTTAATGTTATTTATAGACATTGATTGTTGGGATCTTGTAATCCAACCATATCACTAGAGTTATATACTCTCAGGTAGAAAATATTAATTTATCAATAGATCATCTTAGTATTTCTTTCTATTGATTTAACAGTGTCCATTTACAGAGCACGTATCATTATGTTCACTTATAGTAAAATACTTTTTCTTTTAGGCAGTGGCTTTTTAACCATTGTTGTTTTCACCTTCAATTTAGGGTCCTAAAAACTGCTTCTTCATCCCAACATGTAGTGGGTTAGCGTGTTTGAAAATCCCAGGTGTTGCAGTTATTCCAGTTATTCCATAATTGCAGCAGATTTTACCACAAACATCATTCAAGAGTATGGTTATTCCTATCTTATACGTCTTATTTATTAATTATCATTAGAGATATTTCTTAAAACATCTCATGTACAATTTAGTGGCATGAAATAAATGGTGTGTACCTTGGGTACACATACTGTTTTTTTCGAACCACATAACTTCAGCATGTATAGGTGTAGAACCCCTGATTTTGCACCCAAACACACCTGTTGTGTGTGAAAGGGGACAGGGGTGTGTAGGGGGTGCAAGGGATGTTTAAGGGGGTGAAAGGGGGCTGTGTTGGGGGGGTGGGGGATCTATGCAGGTGGTTTGGTCAAGCAGGGATGTGTGAGGGTGTGTGTATAAGGGGACAATGTTTTTCAAGTGGGGATGTGTAGGGGGAGAGTGCATGGAAGTGCAGGGAGTGTCTGTGCAGGGGGTGAGCAGGGTGGGGGGGATACTTTACAAGGTGTTGGGGGGTGTCCAGTGGTTTGGGTTTGGGGTGTACAGGGGGTGGGGGATGATTTCTTATGGGTGGGGGGTGGTCCCAGGAGAGTGCACTGGGAGGGGGTGTCCAGCAAGGGTGGTGCATGGTGGTCTAGGGGGGCAAGTGGTATGTAGTGGGGTGGTGCAAGGGGGTGTGTAAGGGGATCAGGCGTGCAAGGTGGGGGAGGGGGTGTCCAGCTATGGTGGTGACAATGGGTCCAGGGGGAAATGGGTGTGTGGTGTGGGTGTAAGGGGAACGAGGGGGTGCATTGGAAGTGGGGGGGGGGGCTATCGAGGGGGTCCAGGCGGTGTCTAGCAAGGGGTGGGGAAAGGGGGTCCAACCTAGGGGGAAAGTGGTGTGTAGTTGGGGTGTGTAAGGGGACCGAGGGTGAAATGGATGTGTGTGTGGGTGGGGGTGCAATTGATGTGTAGGGTGCATCTATCTAGGGAGTTCAAAGGTGGTGTCAAATAGGGGAGGTGCAAGGGGGTCCAACAGGTGGCAAGGGGTGGGTAGTGGGGGTGTTTAAGGGGACCAGGGGGTTACAAGTGGGGAAAGGGGGGGCTTCTGTCTAGGGTGGTGTAAGGGGGTACTATAGGAGGGTGTAGTGGGGATGTGCAAGTAGACTAGGGGGAGAAAGTGATGGGTGTGGGGGGGGGGGGTGTAAGGGGTTGTTTTTATAGGTTGTGTTGTTATCCAGGGTGTGCAAGGTGTGTTTGTGTGTGTGTGTGGGGGGGGGGTTTATAGGGGCAAGGGGGTGCAAGGGATGTGTGTGTGTGCGGGGGGGTGGGGGGGGGGTGCTTTCTAGGGGGTGAAAGGGGTTTCCTTGTAGGGTGTGCTGCAAGGGGGTCCAGTAGGGGGAAAGGGGTGTACAGTGGGGGTGTGTGAAAGGGGATCGAGGTGTGAGAGGGATGTGTTTGTTAGGGGGTGTATTGGGTGTCTATCCAAGGGGTGGGGGCTGTTGTCCAGGGTGTGTCTGTCTAGTGGCAGGGAGGCTGTTGTTTAGGGGGGGTTTCTCTCCAGGGGTCGTAGATGAGGGAGGGTGTCTGTCCAAGGAGGATGGTGGGGTCTATCCACGAGGTTTCCATGAAGAGGGGGGGGGGGTGTATGTCCTTCGGGGGGTCTTAGAGAGAGGGGGGGGGGGTGTAGTGGGTGTGTCCAGTTGGGATGTGATGGGTCTTTAAGGGGAAAGGGTGGAGCAAGGGGGTTCAGTGTGGGGGTGAAAGGGGGAATGGGTGTCCAAGGGATAAAGAGGGTCTGTCCAGGGTGCATTTGGATCAGTCTAGTAGCGCGAGGGGGTTCTGTAGGGGTGTAAGGGGGTCAATTTAGGGTGCCAGGGGGTCTGTATAGGGGTGCACAGCGGGTCTATCGAAGGTTGTAGGGGGGTTTCTGTCCTACGTGTAGGGTGTGGGGGTCTGTCCTGGGTGTAGGGGAGGGGGAGGGGAGGGGGAGGTGGGGGTCTCTCTAGGGGTGTAAAGGGGGTCCGTTTAGGTGTGCAATTGGGTTTTTTTAGGGGTGTATGGGGGTATGTCCAGGGAGCAAGGGGTTTTTCCGGGGTTGCACGGGAGGTCTGTCCAGGGGTGTATGGGGTGTGCAAGGGGGTTCTGCATTGGTGTAAGGGGGTCTTCCCAGGGTGCAAGGGGGTCTATACAGGGGTGTAGGGGGGTCTGTCTGGGGGGGGGGGGGTGTTTTATGAAATTGGAATAGATATAGCCATGGATATAGGGTTCACCCTATTGCCATGCCAATACTAGCCACTATTCCAAGAACTGTGGCTATAACAAATATCCATGATTTTTGGGATTAAATTCACAGTTCCAAACTATGGATATAACCTAAGTATCTTGTAGTGACCCATAGGTTGTGCCGACTTCCTCAAACCTGAGGATTTTTGAAGAACCAATGAGATTATTGTATATTTATGTAGAGCCATTGATAAACTTGTTTTTGTGATTGATTGTGCTGTGTGGAATGTAGTTGATGCACATATGATTAATAATATCATAAGGGATATTGGGTTATCATGGAAGGGTTTATATGTGTTTAACGTAGTTTTGCTAGATGAATTGGGAATATAGTTAGAATGTGTAAATGGGTTGACACTTGAGAATGTTTAATGGATAAATGGGTTAATATGTGGAAACTATTAAGGACCATAATGTAATTGATTATGAGCACAGTAATAAAGCCAAGTGAGTTAGGAGAAATTATTTAAGCCTAGAGAGATAGGAACAATGAACGAATTCTATGTGAGATAAGAGTAATAAAATAGAATAGGGATAAATTTCAAGATGATGTGAAATGTGGTAATTGTGTTAATGGGTTAAGACATGGTATTAACAATCATGTTATTGATATGATTTATTTTTTCATTGGGAAATGGTTGTGATGTTTTTTGAATTGCTAATAGAGATATATATGTATAGCATGTGTACATAGCTTGGAAGAGTGGGTTTTGACTGTATGTTCTATGCCCACATGAGGAGTCAGACTGAGGCTCTAAACTCCACCCCTACTACACAAGTTAGAAAAGAATACCGAGGATATATTTTTCTAATGGTTACATCCACTCGGACTAAGGAGTCATTGTGAGTATGGGGTTTAAATGAGGATGTTAGTTCTAGTTACATAGGATAACTATGTGTTTTCTTCTTGCTTGTGATTGTGTACTTTGTGCCCATGAAACAAGTTGTGTTTGATGAACACATGAAAAATATGTTGGAAATAGTAAGTAATGGTAAATTAGAAGAAGTTGTAAGATAAAAAATGGTGATAAATTTTATCAATGGACCTAAACTAGTTATGTTTACTTATTCTTTTCTTTATCATTGGTTTTTCATTTACCTTTTTCATTCTTAATGGTTTATACTATGTATTTTTTAAAAGCCATTGGTAGTGGCCTACTGAGTTTTACTCACACCATAATAAGGTATGTGTTGGGTACTGAGAAACTTCATGTTTGAAAGTCATGGGAAGGGAAAGGGAACTTTTAGATAGCTGGGTTGGCATGGGAGTACATGGAGGACGGCCTGGTCTTGGTGTCGGGAACATTTTAGGGATTCTAATGTTTTTCTTTATTTTGGGTTTTGTTTACTATTGCAACTGTCACAAAACATGGCATATTTACTGTTGGATATGGTTGTACCCATTTTGGGAAATGGTTGTTTATGCATACTCTTGTATTATAGGTTATTATACCACTATTTTGATTGACTTTTGTTGTGGATTTATCTAATAAAAATGGTGTATAGTCTCTCCAATTCAACTTTTGGACCCCTGCTGCTAGTCAGAAACCTTTGGCATATAGGGAGGCATGCTTAAGTTCATGTAACCACCCAGCTTTGAGAACTAGTTTAGTGGCATCCGAGTTGGGGAGGTTAAAATAGGTAAGAGGACAATTCTTCAGAATAAAGAAAGAAATGGTTTATAATGAAAATTGATTGTTTATAAATGGTATTAGGTCAAGGTTGTTTAATTTTTATAAAAAAATATATTATTTTAAATTCCATTATTATTGATGTAAAATCATAGAATAATTTGGGTAGTTTCACAAATATGAAACATCATTAATCATTAGATATAGGATTTGGATTACATCATAATATGCCTTTTCTTCCATGCAGGTTTTTATTAAATTTTCATTAGATATTCAGTATTATAAAATGTATCTTGGATGATGTTATTTGTGATTCATGATGTCGTATATCATGGTGTTTCTATCAAATAAGGTATATGAAATCCATGAATTGTTGTTTAGAATATTGGTGGGTGTAGAAATAAGTTTATAAAATTAAGTTAGAATAGATGTGATCAATGAACGTTGTGTAAACCTTTAGTATATCCCCATGGTGTGAGATTTCTAGGATTATCCTTTGGTGAAAATTATCACATGTGGGATAATTAGGTTTATGTTTGATAAATGTAATTTTGTTAAATTTAATAAATTTAAGTACAATAATTTATAAGTATAATATTATATCATGATAAATATAGTTCCATCTTTACTAATAAATTCCATAATCTGTAGTGGTGTAAGTATAAAACCCCACTCAACGAGGATGTGACATAAAATTAATTATGGATGGTTCATGTGTATCAAAATGAATTATTTAATACAAAACAACTCATTCCATTTGATGAAGAATATAATATTATATGTAATCCATCATTAATGGATTAATTTTATATTACTATATAATATTAACCGAGTTAATGTTGATTATTGATGAGGAATATAGTGTATAATTTAGAGGATGTGAATTTAAGCACTTATATACTATATGGGAAAATCAGTTGAAAATCATGATCTGGCACTATTAACCCAAGGATTAGTTAGGTTTTTGTTACTCAACTAGTTTATTTTATGGATAAGAGCTATACCTATAATGAATGAAAGGTAATACGATAAGGGAAACAAACTACATGTTGTAGATCATTTCTATAAAGGAGGATAACTAACCACTTGGTTAGTATATGTTATGGTAGACAAACCAATTTTCAAATTCTATAACTCCAATGATTGGATGTTATTAGTACAGATGTGTGATATACTTAAAGTATCATATGTTGGAACTTGAATTTCAAATTACTCTAAAGGGGAATTGGAGTATTAAACATATAATCACTCTACCAAATGTATATGTGGGATTAAATATTCATGCAACTACTATTTAAAGTGGATATCACTAGCAATTATTATTCAACATTGGGTAGGGTTTCTGAAAGAAGTTCCATGTAACTCAGAGTGTGGGAAGGGTTATTTGGAAATAAAATTCTCTATTAACTTAATTATTGGTTTCCATTTTTTTCACCTTTAATATGAAGTAACAATATACTAATATAAAATAAAATGATCTCACAATCGAAATTATTCACTATTTTATATAGATATTAACTGTAATATAAAATTTACATGACAATTAGAGAGTATTTAATGGTTATATAGACTCAATGTATTATTGGGGGAGCGAGGTTTTTTCATTCCCAAATACATTACCTTCATGGAAACATTTCATTCTATATGTTTAATAACGTATTCCTTAATTTAGTTTCTTTATGACTTCTTTTATATTTGATGTTCTAGGAAAATAATTTTTATTAGATATTGTTTTTCTTATTCACTAATAACACTACATAAAAAATAATTATTCGGGTAAGGATTAAAATTCTTATAGCATAATAGAGAATAAAAATACCAAGTTATGATCAATGATAGTGCCATGAAAAATATACAATTTTTGTAATGCAAAATCTTTCAAGTATTATTATATATTTAGATAGTATTATAAATATTTATAACGATAAAAATACCCTTTTAAAAAACATATTTAATATATTTTTGAAATTTAAAATAATATCATATATATGATTTCCAAAAATTATAATTTAAATCCATCTAAGAAATTTTTTTCATTGTTCTTTATTCATGTTAAATTTCATCTAGAAAATATTGAATTTACTAAATGAATGATATATTATAGATATAATGAGTCGTATTTTTGTTTTAAAAATATCCTATTATATCCCTCTTAAGGAGTTAATATATGGAATAATAAATATATATCTATAAATGTTCATTTAAATACAATATAAACAATGTTGATAGTGTACTAGGATGGCCATTAAAGAATAAAATTCTAACATAATAATATTAATTATTGGTTGAAAGATTTTAAATATATTCAATGTTGATCATATATTAAAGAATAAAAAATCATGTCTACATAGGTTATAAAAATTATTTTATTGTCATCAAATTTATTTTTTTTCGAAATAATTGATACACTAATGTATTTTTACAAATATTCATTTATGATCAGGTAATAAAGAAATTTAATTAGTTATATTAATAAATGATATTGTAATCAATAATGGATTCCATTATATAATGTTTAATATAGTGTTTATTCATATTAACAAATATCTGTAGATTCATGATTTTAAAAAAAATTATAATTAGAAAGAGAAAAGCATTGGGTATCAAACTTTTATTATCGAAGTGATAAATTGGTTAAATTTTTTCATTATATGTATATTTATTTTAAAATTTAGGTTACAAAAAATCTAAATTTTAATCAAGCTAAAGCTTCTCTATAACACTAATTAATGAATTAAAAACATGAAACATTAATTGGTAACTTATAGGATAACATTAGTTGATAATTTAATTTCATGAAAATTTGAAGTATAAATAAAATTGAAGTATGAGAGGATAAAATAGATATAATAAAGAAACTATTTAATAGTTAATAAGAAATAATAATGAGTAAAATAAAAAATAAATTAATTAATTATACCTATAGAAAAGTCCAATGCCTTAAAAAGTGTACCAATCCTAAAATAATATGATCAATAAAAAATTAATTAAAAATAAAAAATGTCACTTATAAATTTTTAAAAAATGTAGTACCATTAAATACATTGAACCTGTAGAAAATATTCCAACAAATGGAAAGCTAATGAAATGGATTGAATTTATTAAGAACAATAGGGGTGAGATTATTTTAAAAATAATTACAATATAATAAAATAAATGGATTGGAAACTAAATAAATAGAAATAAGAAAAACTAATTATTATGTAAGAGATTATAAATTAATACTATTTAAAAAATATAATTTAAAATTTATCCTTCAAAAATAAAGTGAAAATATTCACTATAAAAATAAAATATAAAAATTGGAAATGGAAAATAAAGAAAATAAATAATTAAAAACATTGACATTAATGAAAATGATTAATTTTTTCATTATTCAGAATTTTTCATTTATATATAAGTGTTATAAAAATAAATTGTTTCACATTCAACACTTCTTTAATACTCAATAAAATACTTTCACAAATTATAATTGGTAATACCAAGAGGAAGGAAAAATTAAAATGATTGTAAAAAAGTCATAACACCCTTATATATTAATCAAGGAATTACATTTCGACCACAACCATTAATCACCTTCATTCAATATTTTTGATAAATATGAAAATAAATCGGTGTATTTTCTAAAATTAAGTCTAACTAGGGTCTCTTTCATTAATGAAAATTCCAAACATGTTCTGATATTAATGGAAAAAATTATTTTATATCACATTCTAAAACATATAAAATTAATGTTCCTTTCAAATTTTGGCTATTTTTAAAAAACAAACATTTGCACAAATTAATTTAATTTATCACATAACAATTTATTAATATTTTTTAAAAATTATATATTTAAAAATAAATTAATAAATATTGGATAAAATTTGAATTGTAAATTTTATATCAATAATTCAATATTTTAGAAGGCATAGATTAATAATTAATGGTGAATTGAAATATGTCATTTTTAGTGTATTCATTTAAAATTTAAAATCTCTAAATAATATAATTTTTACTTATATTTAGTTTACTTGTCATTGTTTTTGGAATAACCATTTATTTACTGTTGAAACTCCATATTTAATAATTTCATGTCAGGGTGTTTAATATATCATCAGATTTCGATGACGTTAAAATAAATTTAATTTAGATATTTTTCTATTTTTTAGGGAGAGAAAAGTTAACTAAATGGTTTTATTTAAAAACAAGTACATATATAATGAAATATAAAATAACCATGTGTTATCAAATAGACATGATGAGATACTAACAATCGGTTTATATCATCATTCTTGAAGGAAGGATATAGATGCGGCTATATTATAAGGGTTTTAGTGGTGGGATCAAAAATATATAAGAATAGAGTGACCAATAAAAAAATTATTTTTTAAAGAAAATATTAGTATATTTGAAACTAGTAAAATATTTTTTCAATAAAAATATTAAGAATAAAAATCATGTTACACCAACATCGATATGGGAATGGAGAAACATATTGAAATATCATAAAATATTAAAATATTAATAGAAACAATTATGGCCACACTATAAAAAATTTGTTGATTGGGGTTTGATGTTAATTAGAAGAATACAAAAGTCATGTCAACACATTATGTTAATAATCTGAAGAAAATTATAAAAAAAGTATATTTTTCTAATAAATAATAATAATAATAATAATAATTTAAATTAAACATTTTTACTCTTTTGAAAACATATGACATTCATAAAATGTGTATTCTATAAATAAAATTTATCTGGTGTAGAAATAATAATGGAAACAATAAATGTGAAATGAACCGTCATTTTACGGATTCAATGTAAATTATCTTATATAAAATATATGAATAAAAATCCATGTGTGTATCATCAGATAAACAATTATAATTATTAATGTTAGGGAAAATGTTATAAAGCCTCCCAAAAAGGTTTAATCAAGAATTTTGTAGGATATGAAGTGATTCATTGAATTTCTATATAATGAGGACCCATTGTAATTATAATTATACCTTTTCTAATAACCTAAAAATTTGAATTAAATAGTTTGGATCAATATGATGTGGTTGGTAAGGTTTTAGAAGATAAAATTTCTCAAAAAAATGTGATAATGGTATAATTTTGATTCTTGAGATTGGATGAAATACCCACGTAATGGGGAATAAGAATTTATTAAATAATATCAATTTTTACAATTTATGTGTCATATGATATAAAATTTATGTTGTTTTGTAGTCATTAAAATTAAGAATAAAAATACCAATATAAAACATATGAAAAATTTAAATGACTTTTCAGTGGATAGACTATGTCAGAATATACATAACATATGCTAATATTAGATCTCTGATCATGACATTTATTTTACAGATAATATGCATATCTGAAAGGGATATGATAGAGTAATCATTTGTAAATAAATTTTATGGAAGAGATATCTATTCCATGTGAGTGGATTAAAAGAAACATATTGACAAATAAGTGGAAGATGAAAATTTTCCTCAGTAAATTGGTCCCATTATCCGGTGTTCTTTTGAATAATTTGTGGACTGGTAAAATACCTGAATTTTTCTAATACTCAAATATGATCATTTTTATTTTTCTAGTATTTTAGAAAAATATTAAATTATATGTAGCACCAATGATATAGAAGATATTTTTTTTCAAAATGATTATTTTAATTAATGTATATTGAGGTTTCTGGGATAATCACTCCATAAATTACAAATAAAAGAGTTTATTATGTACTCTTTATTTATGACTACAAATTGATTTCATGGATAAATTTAATTACACAAACAACTATTTTAGATAATTTTATTAAATTTTTATGGTGATTTTTCAAATATATAATTGGGGAAAATTATAAAATCCCAAACTAATAATTGTATTGAATTCACTACTATAAATTTTATAAATTGGGTGCATGAGATAAGGATTCATGCTTCAGTCAAGTGAAATCATAAAAAAACATGAGTCCTAGTGTAACGAAAACTTGAAATAAAAACATATCAATGACAAAGATAAATAAATTAATCATATCAGTGAAATTTTTGAATGAAGGAGAACTAATGTAAAGCTACATAAAAAATTAATTTTTTTTGTGTTTGAGAGAATATATGATTATGTACAAATTTTTATATGGTAATACTAAATCCGTGAAAAGTTTTAATACAAAAAAATTAAATTTTTTAGTCATACTATAATGAATATACAAAGTAAATTGAGATGTTCATTTGAATAAGTTATTATTCAGGGAAACATAGATATATTGTAGTTCTAAAATGATACAATAATATTTTTAGAAAAATCCAAGAAAGGATTGATTATTTTATTATGAAGAATGGGTATGTCTAATAAGAAATAACTGATATAAGTATTAGGGAATTTGTTTTATAGGTGGATAATTTGAAATATGGATAGAGTAAAGTGATGATTTTGAAGATGAAATATATTTTCAAGATGAGAAATCATATTCATTAACACCCATGAGCCCAGGAACATGTAAAAAAATATATGACAAAATATACAGAGAAATATTTTCTTCTGAACAGCTAAAAAATGAAAAAACTATACAAAAATCTATATTTATCCATTTTAGAGTCTATAAAATTCAACTATTGTACTCTATATTATTATTGTGAAGGATATTAAAAATGATATTTTACAAATTCTTTTGACATAATTTAGTAATTGATCAAATTAAAAATGTAAATCTAATATAAGAATCAATGGGTTTTCATTAAAAACATATATTTTAAAGTTAATGTTATTATGGAAAAGTCCCAAATTGTGTGAAAAGGATTCTCCTATATTAATGGAATTGACTTGAAAATCCATTTTATCTAGTAGATAGGCCAGAGAGAATTTTTTTTCTTGGATATGGGAATCTAAAAGAACTTAATGGTATTTAAGACGGATTTCATGTCAAATTTTCTCATTTCTTTTCTTGAAGAAACTTTTTACCAAAATGGATTCCCCATTATTAAATTTGTGAAAATAGAGTTTGATTTATGAATTCAATATATGTATTGTAATAATAACCAAGAGTTGTGTATTGATATTCATATCAATTGTTATAGAATAAAAGTCATCAAAATGGTTCATTTTACCCAATAATTTTTTGAAAATTTGATTATTATCAATGTAATGAATTATTTATATTTATTTTTATGGTAATGATTAATATATTATGTTATAATCAATTATAAGTTTTTATTTTTATTCATGATAAAAAATAATTATATTTCTAAGATTACAGATTTAATGATTTCCTTAATGTACTCGTTACTAAAGAAATATATGTAATTTTTTATGAAATCAAATTTATGATAGAGTTACTCTTTCTTTCAATATGGTTCAAAATAATCAAATGTATACATCATTCACAACTCAATTAACTATTTCCATAATAAAATCATAAATATATATATAGGTAAATTTTCAATAAAAATTTCAGACCATAGGAAAATAAGTATATTATTATTATATGTAATAGAGAAATAACCTAATATATTTTATCTCATGTTTCCAGTAAATAGATTTTGATGTTAACCAAAGTGTTTCCACGATATAGTAATGAAACATGTATTATAAAATATCAATGGGAGAATATAGAATTTAATATATTATTCAAGAAGAAATTATTAGGAATTTTTTTGTCCTAAAAGCACTAATTGGTCATCATTTTATGATGATAAAATTAAATTTGAGTGTAAAATTTTGATATATAAATATTTTTGTTTCTTAGAAATCATGAATCAAAATTTTAACTATTTCAGTGTTTGTAAGATGACTATATTACATCTTATCATGATTATCTATAACTTATATACATGAAAAAATATATTGATATCGTTGGATATGGGGTAGTTTGTCCCATATATATTATGTTTATGATAAATAAAGTTTTATAAATTATACAGATAATTTCCTAAATTATTGAAGGGAATATAAAATTTATATCAAATATCATATTATGAATGGTATAACATTGAAAAATGTGTTAAAATGTTTATTTTTTTTCTAGATAATATCAATATAAAAATACATGGACAAGTTAATACATTGTTGAGTTCTGATAAGCATTGTAATTCTCTTGCAGTTCAATCATCTCATTCCCTAAAATTCTTGTATAAAAAACATAATATCATAACTTGTTTGTATATATAAATTATTTTAAGCCTACACAATGGTATATTCTATATAATAGGTTTCATTTTTTAGATATTCTATAACAAAATTCCATCAAATGATAGTAACTCATGATGTTATCAATATTTTTATTGATTCCCAAAATAAAAATAAAAATTTGTTCATTTGGTTTTTTGAAATTGAAGACAAATATATAAAATACTTCAATAATTGGTAAAATTTACCATATGGGAGAAATAATCCTATGAGGAGAAATAATTATAATAGTAGACCTGAAGCTTAGGTATATAAATCCAAAAGCGATAAATATAAAAAATATTGGGATTTTGATAATATGGATAAATTCAGAGACAAAGGAAATACTCATGGTTTTTTGGAGATCCATTATAATTTAGCATAAGGATTATAAATTTTTAAATCATTAATTTCATTAACATTATAATTAATTCAGATAATTAATAAGACTCAAGTGCGATTATGTGTCTGAATATTTATTTATTAAAATAACCATGAAGAGTGTTTTGGGATTTTCTAAATTTAGACCAATGAATCTCAAGTGTTGAAATGAAAATTGAGTTGTTAAGAAACATGAAATATGATAATGGAAGACTAAATTTTATATAAAAAAATTTGGTTTTATTCTCTAATAAAGGTAGAGAAAATATAATTAAATAAATCCTATGTTGTTTAAAAATCTTAAATATATATATATATACATTTAATTTAATGGTGTTTGATTATAAAAAACTATCAATAGATTGTAGTCCATAAAATAATAATATTTTATTTACTGTTATTTTAGGAATGTTGTTATAATGAATAAGGATCGATACTGATAATAATTTTAGGCACAATTTATACATCATGTAATCATCAAAATCCATAGTTCTATATTATGTTTCTTATAATGATATCGTGTTCTCAACATGTTATTTGTTATGTTATGGTATTAAAGGTTGAGGATGTTCAATGAATTTATAGGATACTATAAGATATGAAAAAACATAATATTTAACTTAAATAATTCATAATTTTAAGAAGAATAAAATAAACATGACTTGATGACTTTAAATGATTTATGTTTAATATATTTAATTATTTTCCGAAATATGAAAACATCATAATTTATAGGTTAATATTTTTATATATTAGGGGCTTATTTAGATTTATTGACTAAATGTTAGTATTCATATTTAATACATAAACACTATTGTTTCTAAAATATCATTATATTTAACAAAGTTTTATAACCTCTAAATTTGGATTTATTAAGTGATTTTAGAGGGATAATATTTTGTTAAAGGGATGTATTTTTTCACCCTTCAATTGTTGAAGACACATGGAATGATAAGGGGATATACCATTAGCAGTAAAATAACATAATCACAAATCAATATATTAGAGAAAGAATAAAATGTATATAGGTAAATTAGACATATGGTATATAGTGGAAGAATAAAAAGAAGATAATTATAGAAAGATCAAAAGTGGTAAAATTCAATGATAAATAAGAGTAGAGAATAAAAAAATTATATTTTTTAATAGAAAGGGAATAATTAGTAGTGTTGTAACACACAAATTTTAAGGTGTTAATTAGTAATTTATATCTTTAATAATTAAAAAATTAATAATATATAATTGAAAATTTATCAATACATTTTAAGTGAACAAAATTATTTATACTATGAGGGTTTTTATCCAAAATGGATTTTGAATCCACTATAAAGTTTCAAATCAATGTGCTTTAGGAATTTTAATTTTAGCTAGGTATGTGTTATGTAAATAAATATAATTTGTTATTAATTTTCATGTATTTAACCATAGAACATTTTAATACTGAATATACTATAGGTAGTTTGTAAGTCCATTATATATGAGATATTTTTATTTTGGAAGTACATAATGTAATCTATGTAAATGAATGGAAACTATATCATATCAATGTTTTAACAGCCAATGGTTGGAATGGATGATTTCAGAAAGAGTTTATAACTATTATTTAACCATTCAATAATGATTCTATAAAAATTGATTGAATATATTACTTTAAATGTGGATAAATATATGTTTAAAATTTAATTTCTCATGTTTTATATATAGGGGGACATGTCTCTATATATAAATAACATGATACTAACATGGCCCCACTATAGTATGATGAGGGAATCAAGTCAGGAACCATATGATTTCATTTAATTTTCTTGGTGTTTATGACTTGAGAAAATTTTATAAACTCATATTTAAGGGAATAATTATATGTAATCTGAAAGTAAATGTAAAATATATCATAGAATTATTTGAATTTAATATATGTATATATAAAATCTCAAAGTTTGACATGTTTAAAAAACCTTAAATAAACTGACATCATATATCAAAAATATCATATTTAACCTTTCCAATTCACCTATTAAAATATACAATGACTTCTAAAAAATTAATTTGTATTATAGAGTTGTTTCCAACCATGTTGGGAATACATGAAATTAATTTAATCTTCAATAATACTATGTTATTCCAAGAGGATTGGACATTTTTTAATATTTTTCTATGTCATGTCTTGTTTCACCTCATCCCTTCATCAAGGTGTGCCTTGATGTGCAATATTTCACTTTTTCATCCAAATATTGTTACTCATTTGAAGGAAGTTATTAGTGGCCGCATTTTATCTTGGCCATCATAGGTGGATTCTGTAATGGATCCATAAAATCATAGGGTAATTCCTTCCAAACCAAATATTATTGATCTGACTCTATTTTCAGAGTGTTGAAAAAGGTATTGGATGAATCCATTCCCTTTTCAGGGATGGGGTACAAGAGCAAATGTGTTTCAATCATTCGTTATTATAGAGTTTTTGTTTTGGTTCTCCTTCATCTTCTCATTTTAATAGTTTTTCATTAATTTACACTTATATGTGTTGTTCTAATAGGGTTAGTGGTCATGTATTAGGTTTTCCTTAGTTTTGTTTTGTAACTATGTAATGTCCCTTAGAGACTTTCTTCACTGGTCTTATACTTTAATCTGTAGTGATCCCTAAGATGTAAATAGCTTATTATTCTTCTACTGTCTAACCTTTAAATTGTTTTGTGGAATTATTTCTAGTATAAATATAAGAAATATATGGGTCATATTATTTCAGTGGTGTTACCCATTTCATATTTTATAATAATTTAGAGTATTGTTTGTGGGGAGTTATGAACGTATTAGATGTAATATTTTAATCTTATAGTGTCCCAGTAATCATATATGATTATAGTTTAATGAACTTCATCATAGTTTTCATGTATATCACTATATGGTGTCTCTCATGTTATTAATTTTTTTATTTTTTGAATTAGTTTTTTTGGTGTTTGAAATTCGCATCATCGGTATTTTGGTTGTTGTTAATTGTTGGTTAGTTGAATAATATAGTGAGCTTGCATGACATGAGGTATGAGGGTCAAGGGAGGCTTTTATATGATAGTTGTTCTTCAAAGATTTATGAACCCCTTTAGTTTTTAAAAAATACCATTGTTTTTTTAAACTGATTGGTGGTTTTATAGGGGTCATGAAGGTGTTTAGAAAGAGCAGGAGGAACTCAGGGAATATAATACAAGGGCTTTAGTGCATTCATCTAGCTTAGAAATGTCCACCAGCTAGATAGTGGGTTCCAGTAGGCCTAGTCATAAAATGGGAATCCCCAACAGGGATCCAATGAGACCAATGTGCTTACTAGTGGGATCTAGTGTTTGTCAATAAAGTTGTTATTATGGTACTTTTCCCCCTCCAACCCTCTTTTAACTACCTATATAATTTTTCTTCCCTTTGTTAGTCTGAATAATTTTTTTGTAGATCTCTAATCCCCTTATTCTCATTATCATTCTCCCTAAAATCATTGGTGTCTCATCATCCCTTCATTATACAGGATAGAATGATGTACTTCATTTTCTCCATTTCAATCCTTTCTCTATTTTGTTCATTTTCATTGTAGTTTTCTCCATACATGAAAAAATACCCCATATTCAATAATTTTTACTAGTTTTCGTAAACATTTTCTTCCCACATTAAATTGAATCCATTATTGGATAATGAGTCATCCACAGGCCCTATGTAGGCGGTTTATTTTATTTTCCAAAAAATTCTTAAAATATAAAAAATGTACTTTTGTGTCGCACACTATACTTTCAGATTTTTTTCCCTAAATATATATTCTATTAAATTTTCTCCTAAATCATGACCTATACATACCATGAGAAAACCAAATATCATTGGTTGTTAGAACCCACACCCCAAACCAACCATTATGGTTTGTCTCACCAAACACCAATGAAAATGAAATTATACATGGAACCAAAACACCCCTTATGGTTTATTTTGTTGGATATTTAATTAAACTCTAACATTATATCATTTGTAAAAAAACCTCCACTATTAAGTTGTGTTTGGTATGAACCTATCAAAAGATAATTATTCCAATATGCCTTAGGTATATTCTTTATAAATAATAGAACTAATCACAATTGTACATTAGTTTTAATTAAATCCCTCATATAAATTCTATAATGGAACATTTGAATTATTTTCGTATATGAATTGGATATTTAAATACAGATCATGGATACACCATTGATAGTGTGGCATGCTGTAAGTGAGCCTTGGATTCTCGCATTGTAATTTCTTTCTCAGACTCATTGGCCAGCATGCGATTCGTTGATATGAATGCCAAGTGGTAAACATAGAATAGATTTGGTGAGTGACTTCCACTCATGAATTCAACAACCATTCCCCATGGATTGATTTAGAACTCCATTAAATTTATAATTCTTAGGATGATCCCCCATATTTCGCATGATGTCCTCAGACATAGAAAACCTTGGGTATTACCCTTAGTTTAGAATTGATACCTACCCAAAAATGAAGGAATAAGATTACAAGGATAATTTTAGTGATTTTAGGTGTAGATTTATCAGGTTATATCCCTTGTATTCCACTCAAAACACAATATATAATTATCATAGATTGATCACCTTGAGTTTCTCAAAAACTATATAAATAATGAATGTAGTGTGACATCCGTGGATTAAAAATGGGTTCATTATATTAGAATCATAGAGTAGTTATGTTGATTACCTATGGAAATTTTTTCTTGTATTCCTTGTATAAATTCCTCGGGTTCCTTTACCAATTTAAATTCCCCACAACCAGAGGCATCGGGCTTAGGTGGTAATTGGTATGGTGGACCAAGATTTCCACTAACATATCGAGATCAACATAGTTTCATTTACTCTACTAATTTATATTATTATATATGAGAACTGTTATATTTTATATTCATTAAATAAATATGAATTAAAAACCATTTATGGTGGCTTACTGAGTGGTAAACATATCCAGTTTAGGGTACTTCTTGGTACCTAGAAAGATTTCATGGATAAATGAAATGGGAAAGAACCTTGTTGTGAATTATTGATGTCTATCATATGTTTAGAGCATATTAGAATAATAAATAACAAGAATAAGGATAATCATGGAACATATCACATTTTTAGAACTTTATTTTTTTCATAGCATAAAATAAGATCTATGAATACTTCCATGAAATGCTAGACTTATATTATGCACCATAATGGCATCATATATATCATGTAATGATTTACTCCCTCATGCCTGTTTTATTCATTATCTTTCTATATTGTGTTTCAATTATATTCAATTTTATTCACACTATTTAGGAGGTATAGTCACCCACCTCTGCATATTATACTCTAAATTATATTTTGAAGTCTATGATATATGGGGAGGCATCCATGTTGCCTTGTGTACTGACAGACAATTTACATTTCATTAAACTGGATCAAGAATGTCACAATGTGTATTCAGAGTGTCTTTCAAATTGTATAATAGTATTGGATTTGTAAAAAGAATAATAGGGTGTTTTTTAACTTTGTAATCAGTATATACACTTTATTAACTTACCCACGTGTGGGGGAAATGTCAAATTTCCAAGGATGGTACATGTTGTTGATGAATTATCATAGTATAATTATACTATATTCCCCTACATGGTGAACACAAGTTATGTTCTATAATGTTTTATGGATTTTTCCCACGGTATGGTATGAAAATGGAGTATTATCTCATGCATCATCATAGGAATGCAGCTACATATATGACATTCATTTTTCATGAAAAGTAATTTTCATTACATGTATTTATTTTTTCCTATTTTAGATTGAATGGGTTTTAAACATGTAATTTATAACATCACTTAGTAGGAAAATTATTGGTTATTTAAATTTTCTATATTATACTTATTTGTGTGGTCGAACATGTCCTGTTGATTAAATTTTACTTTAAAAAAATTATTCAGATCAATGTCCTAATTAAATTATTTTAATATTTCAGAATTTTAACTAGTTTTAGTTATATAATGTGTCAATTTCAACATTAATGGTTTATACCTCTTTACAATGGGAATGTAGATCCACATAACTAATCCACTGTGTTTATAAATACAAAACTATAACGCAATAAGTGCAGAAAAACATAGTTAAATGGGATGTTTATTAAAAAAACGAGTTTTTTAAATAAATTAAGATTTTAAAATTTTATAAATAAATAATAGTGATAAAAAATTCCAAAGATACCCTCTAACATGAAAATCAACTAGGTAGATGGCATAGTGCAATCACCATCATTTAAATTATTTTTTTTATGTTAGAGAATATCTTTTACTAATCCCCTTAGCATATTATCACTTTCTTTATTGGTAATGATGTCTACTTTAGCACATTATTTTGAGGCTTGTTCATGGAATTATAGATAAATTCATCTATTAAGTCCTTATTTTGAGTACATAAAAGGTGACAGTGACAATGTTTACAGGGCTGTAGTGCCTTAACCACCTATAGTGTCTCTTGTAGTTTCAGATGTGGAACATCATGTTATACCACATATCTTGCATAGATAGGCAATTTATTCTAAAGGTAGAGATGGTTTCGGCTTGTTTTAATTTCCATAGAGGGAGTACCATGGAATTCACTAACCTCTTCCATTTGTATTAGTATGTTGTAGTAGTAGTACCTTCATATTTTCTCATATAATGGTTTACAATATGATGAGTAGTCTATAATAGAGGCCATACGTATGATCATAATGAATAAAAAGATTCTTCTATAGAGGATGTCGAAGCATAAAATATAGATTCTTCACAGATCTATTAAGTGATAGTGGGATGTTCTAAATCAGGCATATCAATATAAGGGCTTTGTCGGTAAGGTCTTCCCAGGAATATTTTATGATTATTTATCTATGACATATAAAGGTTTGATAAATCCAATGAATTCATTCATATGAAGTGTGTTTATATGCCTAAAATGGATTACTCAAATTTATTAACAAAGATATGAAAATTTTTACCCACTATTTTGGATGATATGTTTTTAGGGAAGGATTTTTGTTAATGTACATGGGTATTCTATTTGATCTCAATTTAATGTCTTCTAAATAACAACCATCTCCGAGATAGTGAACCATTCCAAAATCTTGAAGATAATTCTATGGAATTTTGATGTTATAGGTCAAGGTAGTTCAGCCACTAAGAAAGCAAGTATATCATCCAGTGTCAATGACTGTCATCATGCAAATTATCTACAGTATAGTAGTTGTTTGATAATACATACCAGAACATTTATAGTATGCCATCGATATACAAGAAAGGTTCACATAAATTTCGGTGTTATAGGGACCTACTAGAGTGTTGAGCATGCAATAAAATATTCCATATTTAGAGATTCTATAAGAATATTTCCCCATATCTCAGTAGGATGGTATGTAAACCAATTCATAGTTCTGTTGTTAGATCTGCAATAATATTTCTGGAAGGATGTTGTAGTACAATAATAAATACTTATTGATAAATTGGTCAAGGTTGATGAATATATACAAAATATATATAGCTCCAGCATAGAATAGCATCTATATGAGGTAAATATATGGATCATTGTATTGGATCTAGCCAGTGAATTTCATTACAGGAACACCGAGTAAGAAGATCCCTAAATCTACTTGTGTGAGAAAGTATGATCGTAGTTTCCTTAAAATTAGTTTCTTATATTTTTTTAAAATAGATTCCTCAAATTCATTGTTATCATATTCAATAATGTGATTATTGGGTTTAGATGTGAGTACCTTTATGGAGATATGTTACTAAATACACCCTTGGAATCTAGTCTGAGGGAATTCATCGTTAGAACGAGTATCCCCTCAAGGATAGAATCCATCAAATCCTATAAGACCATTTCATCCAAGATATTTTGTTCTTTTAAATGATTACTTTATTGAATGGGAATTATTACATTTTATAATGTATTATTTATTATCGATGACAACTATCTTTCATTTAATTTGAGGTTTGTAGCTATTTTCATGAGGGGTTAAGGGATTCTGAAGAGGATCATGATTAATATGAGGATTTTATTTTGGGTGGAGCATTGGCCCATATTTTTAGTCAGATACTGGATGAATTTGTATTTTGGGAAGCTATATTTCCATATGTCATGCTCTATTTTAGTTATGTCTTTCTTGAAATCCTTTATAGGATTCCTCATGCAAGAGATATTTAGTTTACTATTGAGCTTTTCTTAAGAGAATATTTGGCATCAATTAAATCAATTAGGTTGTCTCATACTAATCTATAAGAACTCTCATATTTAGTTTTATGACCTAGAATACATGGGGTTTATTCATCCTAGTACATCTTCTCAAGGTTCACTGGCACATTTAGCCATGAATGATGATGTTAAATTATAATGTGTGTGGATTTACTATTTTTGAACAATATTAAAGATAAAAAATAATACCACATCCACATATGGATGATCATTTTGAGTATCATTGGGGATCCATGGTCTTATGATAGAATGATTTGTCATCCAAATATTATTTAGAGGGATTGAGGCCATCATAAATACCACATTTAGTATTATAAAGTAGTTATGGATTATATTTCAATTTGGTAATGACCTTCATTATAACTAACAGAACATATATTTATATTTACATATTTAATGATGTTTACACCTACATATGGATAACTTCATGGTCATATTTCTAGATTATATCTTGGTGTACTATTAGTCATGGGAGGAGCACACATGGTATCTAGTGGGAATTCTAACTACTCTTTGGGAGAATCCAGTTTAGGATAATCCATCAAAGTGAATATTTTGGATTAATAGTTTAAACATCATTGGTCACATCATATCAGATTCAGTGGTATTTGTGGATCTGAAGAAGGTTAGAGATATTATTTCATGGGATAAACCTAATAACATTTTCATTATTTATAGATTATTTTATTTATTTCAAAACTTCTTAGGTTTTATTATATACAATTTTCACCTTCGATGGACTCATAAAATCTTATATAATAAGGTTTTCCGGTTTATCTTCTTGGAATATTTTTGGAAATACATTAAGGATATTAATGGAAGGTCAACCTCAACACAAGTAAATGTTGTTTTATGCTTGGTAAAGGGTACATAGTTAATTGTGAAAAATATGACATTGGATGGGAGTTCTATAGAAATAGTGGAAATGATAGATGGAATACATGTCTTAGTATTTGAGGACATATGTGTGTAAATAAATTATGAAAGGCCATAATTAGGTATCATATGTTCATTTACTACATTAATGGACACATTTCCTCCTATGGAAGATGTTCATGGTATATATGTACCACAAGAGAAACAAATATATATTCTCTGAATAGTACATAAATCTAAAATACTAGATGTTTATTGAATATCATCTGTATTTTTACTCTGATCATGAATATATTCCATGAAATGGTAATTTCGTCTCTATTTTTTGTGTTTAAAGATTTCCAATCAAGAACCTTTAGAGGGTTTGTGTGAGTATAAGATGAAATATTTATTTTTTGAAAAGCACCTTGATGTCCTGGTCTGTGAATGGTAACTTTTTCTCATGAAAATATAATTTTTCCATCAATTTTAAATTGAATAAATATATGGTATCTCTTATATCATGTTTTCTTCGCTCTGAGGATAAATATTGATAATGATGACCACTACCTGGATGGGTTATCAATGAGGATGAGATATTGTATATCTAAAGAAATGTCTAGGTTTCGATTTTCGTGAGAGAGGAACTAATGTTATAATCATATTCTTCTAAAAATATTATCTTCCTATAATGATGAAAATGTATTGTGATTTTCACCATCAATATTGATGGTCCAAGTTGAAAAAGGAAATAACAATGATTGTAACTCATCGTTCCACCTACCATATGATCCATGTGGAAAACCAGAATAATACTAAGGATTTATAGAAACTACCCATATCATAATAGAATTGTGAACATGTAACCATATCTTTCATGATTGGGATACCAATGTATCCCTGAGGAGAGGACATCATATGTGTTATTTGATATAGTCTAAAAAATATCACTAATTTATTTCATATCAGGGAGATATTACTATTAGATGAACAAGGGATTTTATATATATATTTTATGTATTATGTATTCATTGTATTACATGTAAAATTTTATTAGATAGGCACACCTGGTTTTCATCACAACCTATGATGGGATGCAAAGTGATCTTGGTTCATAGGTTCTCTTTAGTGTAACTTCTCTCTTTCAATCAATCGGTCGGTCTATACACACTATTAATTTACTATAGGAAATTCATAATGAGTACATCATATAATTTAAATGAATGTGGTAGAAAAGAATTAATTTTATAAGTTTTTTTATAATGATATCATCAAAAAGAAAATTCAGATATATTTTTATGAGACTTTATGCAGTCGGAAATATTCTTCACAACATTGCTAGTAAGATATAGGGGATGCAATGCTTATGTGACCCAGTCCCATTCAGTAGGCAACCCAATAAGTGAAACGTCTCAAAACAATTTAAAAATGACACAGTTTTTATATAATTTGTAAACCAATTATCTTCACCAACATATAGATTTTAAGGTGGGGGATAACATATTCATTGTTTTTTTGAGATATGGTCATTAGTTGATTTAGAGGAATTGAAATATATTACAAAGATTTTCCATTCCATTTGGGATATTGGAAAGTTTTGGGAAAGTATATTATCATTTAGCTCTTTTTTATGGTACATGGTTATTCATACTTTCTCTAATATATCTCAACTCTACCATTATCATCTGATCGCATTTCCTGTTTTTTATCTTGAGGATATTGAGATGGGGGACGATATAACTCTTAATGATTATCTTGTTCATATTATCGAAAACAACATGAAGAATATCCAAGGAAGCATATTTAATCTAGTGTGGGTGTTATGGAAATAAAACCATATTTATAAAAGGATGTGGGGGTGAGAGACCAGTATTTCTATTCAATGGCCTCATTTATTCTCTGAAGAATCTAAACTACACTCATATGTAAAATATAGGAATGTTTTGTATTTAATATGGGAGTTTGTAAGATACTAGTTCATAAGCGAGGTATTAAATAATTTTATCTTGTTTAAAACCCTTTTTTCTCTTTTAGGGCATGTCCATGGGGATTCAAGGGGTTACTAAGGTGTTCAAGATGAGAGGAAGGATGTAAGGATATGTAGTCCAAGGGATTTAGTTACACCATCTAAACACCAATAGTCAACTAGCTATCTTCTGGGATTTTAGTTTCCTTAGAAATCCACATATGTACCTATGATTATTTAGATAGACCTATTAATTAGTTAGTGGGAATTGGTTGGTATTTTTAATGAGGGTCATTTTGGTTATGTTTCGCCTATGACCCTCATTTTACCCACCAACTTTGGTATATTTTATTTTTTTAATATATAGTATCCTTGACTCTACCCTATTCACCCTCTCATTTTTAGAGCTCACCAAATAATATTTTGCATTTCAGATTTTTTACATCTCATTATAGCTCTTGTGGTAATAATTTGGCTTCATTTTCGTCCTTTCTATATTTTCTTTACTGAAATATTTTTATCTCTATTGTATATAAAATACTTTAATCTTATTTATTTTCTATGGTTTTCTAATTTCTTCCATTATATCTAATATAAATGGATTACACAAATAAGGGGTCTTCTAAAGGCCATAAGTGGCTAGTTTATTTTCTTTTCCCTAATATTAACACAATTTATAATATGTATTATTATTCACTATGTTGTAAAATCCAAGTGTTGACACAAAAATTTATATTATATTAATTTTACCTAGAAACTTGACCAATAAATACCCCCAATACTCTTAAATTGCATTAGTGGTTTGAAACCAAAACTCACACTACTCTATAGATGGTTTTTGGGTTTATATGAAAGAAAAAAATTGTAAATGAAACCAAAACACAAACTAGTATTTTTATGGTAGAAAATATTGATAAATATTCAAATTACCCCATATAATAGAAAACCAATGCACTTTATGTCTATATGGGTGTCATGATATAAATGTAAATTCTATGGATGATCCTTGGGTATTTCTAGAAATAATCTTTAAACTAAACACCATTGTGGTTTTATTTTGTTCAAAAGCATTCACATTAATTACATAATATTCAATTATGGATCATTGACCTTGATAAAATGGTTATATAATTATAGATCATGTACATACCATTTATGGTGTTGAATTCCAGGATTGACATCTGTATTTCAACTTCATTATTCATCAATAAGACTTAGAAGATCCAACATAATTCATTAATGTAAATTCTATGTTATAGACTAACTTTAGATTTTGTAAGTGTTTAAACCCTTTTATTCCATTTATTTTCTTCAAAAAAAATTTATAAAGATGGAAAATATATAATACTATAGATTAGATCCATGGTTTATCTTCAAATACGCACATAAGGAATGTTTTAGGTCAACCCCCTATAATCCAATCAAGACCTACACAGAAAGGTAGGGTTAGTACATAATGGTATTGTTATAGATTATTTAGAGTATAGTGATAATGGTATATACCATGGACTACACTGAATAATGAATCTAACATTAATAGATCAATCACCTATATTTAATTTGAAAACTAATGAAATTAATATTATCATGGAATATCCTTGTATTTGAGATGGAGCACTACATTGGAATCCATCGACTAGTGATACGAATTACCAATGGATGTTTATTCTTTTATTCTTGGGAAACATTTCTTAATTATGTAAACTAATTACAATTAAAAATGATTTAATACATCTGGATTTAGATGAAGCAGATAAGGTCAACTAGGTATCCTATATTGAGCCCGATCTCAACATGGTTAATTTTACTTTTTTAAATTATTATAATTAATCCCTTTTCCATTTTACATTAATATATTTTATTATTATTAGACACCATTGGTGGTGGTTTAATGAGTTGTACTCAAAACCAATCCTAGTTACCTCTTGATACATGAGAATTGTTCATTGATGTCAAACATGGATGAGCGAAAGATTCATCATATAGATGCTTGATGTCTATCTTAGGTTGGGAGCCTAAAATAAGATGACCTAGATGGAATTAAAATTATCTTGAATCAATGAATTTATGGGGTAATTATTTATTTTTCATATACATCCTTTTCAAGTGTTACTTCAGCAATTTAAGACCCAGAAATTTTAAAATAACTATATATTTGATATATTATAAGATACACAACATCAAGTCGAAAAAAATAATTACTATTAGACATAAAATAGTTGTGTATGAATAATATTAAATACCTCAGAATATATATATATAATGGTACCAATAAATTTAAACATATTGATTAATTATTTGTAAATAATAACACAATTTTTAGTAATGTCATTTTATTTAGGATAAATATGTTTTCTTCAAAATGTTTTTTATTCCATATTTAGAGAAAATTTTATAAAAAAAATACTAGAACTTTGAGAATATATATTTTTTAAAAATTATTTTCTTCAAATAAAAATATCATTATTATCATTGGATAATTTTTTTAATAATTTTCCAAAAAGTATGATTCTTTAATGAATAGTAAAAATAATATATTTTATATAAAAGAGTATTATCATATGATGCATTTGAAAGTTAAAATTTATTATAAAATGATTTAAAATTAAACATATTTATTTTATTATTGAAACAATAGAATTATGTTCATTATAATCACTTTTAGGTCTGAATTTGGTATAAAGTCATTTTAATACATAAAAAGGAATTTTCCTAAAAAAACCATTTTATTCACGAAATGTATTTATATCATAATATAATTAAATAATAGATATTGGGTAATTTTTTAATGAATTTATTTATTATAAATATAAAAAAATATTCACATTCATTTAATATGTTTTGATGAATGTGATAAGAATGAACCATGTTTTATTCTTAAAAAAGTATTTCTCTTGAAAAAAACATTATGCACATATTTCAAGATTATATTAAAGTAAATTTCTTCCACTTTTAAAATTTTAATTTGATTAAATGCATTACATATTTATAATATAGATGTTCAATTTTTTAAAATACTTTGTTTTTATTTTTGGTCAATTTGATTAATAAACACTATAAAATTTACTTCTTAGTAATGGTTAAATCAGTTTCATCTATGTTAAAAATATGTTATAATGGCATAATTTCTCATAATAATTCATATTTTATTAAAACGATCATCCATTTTCACCTTATTAATGAAATTCAGTGTTTTTAATGCACAGTTGTTGATAAAAATGACCTATATAATATTTAAACAAAATAATGATATAAAGTATGACACTCTTAGTATTAAATATTTCTTATCTATTCACATGATGAAAAAATAATGTAATTATTGAATATAAATATTAATTTTGATAATTTTTAAATTAAATTTTTAATGGAAATTTTTATCTATTTTTTTGTAATTTTAAAATAACTGTGATTTTTAATGTAACAATAACACATTATTTTAGAAATTAATAAAAAAAATACAATAAATTATATTAAAAATATTAATGGTATTAAAATTTGAGTTACATAAATTTTTAAATGTTTTTTACAGAAATATATTCCATAATAGTGATATTTTAAAACATTAAACTTGAATTAATACCTCATCATTATGTATTATATTTCCAATAAATTGATTATTGAAAAAATTAATATTAATGATATTTAATCAAAATAATTTTTTTATATAATTAAAAAATAATAATAATCGTGTAAGTGGAAAAATTCTGATATGATATGGTAAAAAAATATCATCCCCTATCCATTTTGGATAAAATTTTCACCTAATATAAAAAATTATAACACTTTATGATTCAAGAAGATGATACTGTGGTTAATGTTAAAATAGATTAACAAATGTGTTGAAGAGAAATATAATGATTAAACGCCCAAATAATTTCAATAAACATTTACTAGTTAATGTAATATTATCCCCATAATGTCTTAGAATTAATTTTTTGGCCTTTTCAAGTCATGTGGGATAGATAATGGAATTATTATACGTTAATATTTTAAGAATTCAAAACAATGTGAATCACCTCAATTATAAAAGGGTACCTCATCCCCGACCATTATGAAAACTTTTGATCCTTCTAACTCAACCATACCTAATAAAATGTCTATATAAACATCCTTTTCGACATTTTGTATAATATTTTCTTTCCAAAATTCTAACCACATGATCTTTGATATCTAAAAAAAATTCAATGAAATTGTATATCACTATAACCAATCACTTTATTTTAAATTATTATTTTTACCTCTTCTAAATCGGATAAATTTATCAAAACATAATAAATAAACATTAAAAATTGTACTAAAATTTAATTATGTGTTTTAACCACATTTATTAACCCCCTTTCCATCAAATGGAATGTAATAGTTTCTATTATATGTACTTACAACTTACCGTCTCCACATAGCGATACAATTTATTTCACATCAACATGTGTTTAGATGGTCATCATTTTATATTTATTGATTATATATGATAATTTCTAAATAATTAAACTTATATGAGGATAATCTAATATAATCCATTAGAAATTATAAATAATTGGAAAATGATAACGTCGATCGTGCAAACAAGAAGACTTCAACCTCATCAAAGTGATGTGATTTGTTTCTCATTTCACTTTTACGGGAATGTTAATAAGTAGGTATCTAATTATTAAATATGATGTATTTATATTATTAATTCTTTATATGTGATTTATTATTCAGTGTTCTTTCTTTTCATCTATCAACAACTGAAAATTGTGTCCATTCGTAAGTACAACCTACCATCTACATGAATATTATAATTATTTTTTGTTTCTCTACATTTACAGATAAATATAAAAATATATATAATGACTATATATGATATTTATATCATGATTCAAATTATATAGATAATCGAAAAATATTTTTTTACAAAGGCCAAAACTACCAAACCAAATCATATATATATAATGAAGTAGATATCATCCAGAACAGTGATTTTAAAAAATAATTACTAACAAACTGGGGGAAAATGGGTATAAGTAAATAATATATGGTATGATATATATAAATGTTTTTATTTAATATATTTATTATAAATATATTTTTATAATAAAATAGGTTCCAACACATATGAATGATGTTGTACTGAAGGAAATATATTTTCATATCATTGTTCTATATTTTAGACATATGACATATCCACTATCTGTTTCTTTTATGTGGTATCTATAACTCTCATGAAATTATTTTATGATTTATATAATAATTTTTTTTGGATTTATATATCCACATCATTTTATTTATTTTTAGCGGCATAAGAGTAAAAATATTTCTATGTAGTAACTTTTTTATGTTACAATAACATTATTTAATTGGGATTATTTATTATTAGGTTACACTAATAAAATATTAAGATATACCTACATAGATAGTCAATAATTTAATTAAACTCTTATAATATATGGGTATTACTTGTTTTCCTTTCAATTTACACTATTTATAAACTCAAAATTCCAAAATAATATGTTCTTATGAAAAATTTCAATTATTTATCTTTACTATAAAAAAAATTTCTTCCATATATAATTTTGAAAAAAAATTATAGAATGTTTTTATAATTCTTATTTAAAATTTTTACATCCATTCCTAACCATGTTTTAATTTTAAATTTTTTAAAATGAAATATTTTATTTATTTTCCAAATAAGGTACATTTAATCTTTTGTGGAAAACTATGAAAGGAATTTTTTATTTTACTATTTATAAGATGAAAAAAAAATCCACCATCATGATTGATAAAATTTTCTATATTCCGTTACATTTTTCACAGATTAATTTCTTTGTAAATTTTTTCTGTAACACTTTCAGAATTCTTTTAATAGTTATTTCTATTTGAAAAGTATATTTTCTTCATTATTTTTTCTAGTGATATCTTAATGAAAGATTAAATCTATGATAACAAACTCTAATGTTACTTATGATATATTGTGGATATGATATAATGATTTCGTCCTTATTCTTTCCCAAGGTGTTTTATTTTTTTGATGGAATGGAATTATGGAACTAATTTGTTTTCCATGGGTTATATTAGGATAAAATGTTTATAACGTCCATTTATATTTATATTTTCTAACAGAGTTAATATTTGAGGATATTTTTAATCCACTGTTTATGATTTTAAATATGTATTAGGTTGGAAATATATGTCCCTCCAATGAACGGTGTAAATATTTATATATAATGAGATAAATAGAACAATAAAGAGACATGAACTGAGTTTAATGTGGGACTATATCCATTTTTATAGTCATGGTAGTGAACAGTCACTACAATGATGTTTTGAGGAGAAATACCATGATCCTATGATAGTCTAAGTAGTCAACCATGACTACTGTGATGATTTTTTGAGTGAACCCAATCTACTATGATTTTATTGGGAGTGAGCTGTTACTACTAAAACATTTTTAGGGAGTGAACCCAATCTGCTATGATATTCAATAGTGTGAACCCTTGATTAGTAATGAAATAATTGTTTATGATTTTTTATATACATAAAATCTAAATATAATTATACCGTTATCATCTCAGGTCTAATGATATTTTATTTCATCATGATTAATGTCTTAGAGACTTCCATGTTTTATTCCATGACTCAATATAATGATTTTTGTTATATAGGTTATGGTTTTAAAATGTTATAATTTTTTTATCATACTCTTATTATAATTTTATGTTTAATTTATCACGGATATCTAACTATTATACCCTTACTAAGTATCTTATCTCACAATGTGTTATGTTTTCTTTATATAGGTTACGTAGAATAGAATTTAATATTATATGTCTAGGAGTCATACAAATTACATTGAACCTATGATTCAATTAACTTATGAACCATTTGTTTATATATCCCAGTATCAAAATACTTTAAAACTATATGGTCCTCAAGCATTTATTTAGTAAAATAAATGAATATTCATATATTAATATGTAATATCTTTTTTATGGAATATAAGGGTTATTACAGTTTGTATCATTGTCATGTTTTATTAACCTCTAAAAACTAGGATGATAAAAAATTAAGGAGTACATTGGGGATAAAGATATATATAGGATGACATCATATTGTTTTGGTAATGATCATTAATGTCCATGGTTAAACCCAATGTGAGTTATATTTAAATGGAAGTGTCGTGATTAAGACACTATACAATTATTTTTCTTAAATCCTTATGATGACTATTCTTGCAGATATCATACATTTTAGTTTTAGTCAATAGATGAAACCGGTAAGATTCATGCTAATTATTATAAACAATGTAATGATTTTTCTATTCAGAAACCAAATGTGAGATGTTTTAGAATTCCAATCCTTATGATCATGCCTAATCATATATACAATTATATGATTAACAACATATAATTTTAAAATTTTCATAAAAAATTTATTTATAGATGGAATGAGTTTCGTGAAGTCAATAAAAGATTGATGATTCATCTTTTTAAATACCATGAATGTGGGAATATTCACTCAAGATAATGCATGAAAGGAATGTGAAGATTTTCCACATATGGAAATGAATGTAATATATAAGAGGATTTTCAAGGAATTCAATTTCATATATGTTGGGGACCTAAGAATTATCTAATTCAATGAACTATACTAAATGTTAACCCTAATAAAAACTATGTAATTATGCCATTCTTCTCTTTTAAGTGAGAGTACTAATGTTTTTAAGTATTTGGATTCATCAGTATTATCAATGATATAAGAATATGGTAAATATAAGTTTTTCTCTATATTAGATTTATTTGAGGATTTGAAAACATATTTTAAATAGTTCGTATAAAAAATAAATGTGATTTTGTGGTAATTTGGTAAGGATTTAATTAGATAAAACATGGTTTAAATTATTAGGATATTATTTATCATCTAAAAATTTGGTAGTGATTTGAGGAAAAAGTGACATCGTTTATCTTTGATGAATTTTATATCTATTTTTGTATTTATGGGAAATATTCTATAGTCAAAAATTTTATTGAAGAATTGAGACTATGTTAATTTTGGAATCATATATGTTTTTATGTGAGAATAAAATAAAATTTATGGATAACATATTTGGTTTTTATTGTAATGGTTTATCAAAAGTATAAAGGCTATAACAATCCTTTTTAAAAATGTTTTATGTGATAGATTTTGATATGATATAAAAAATTAAAGAAGTTATTTTGAATAATACACTAATTAAATATTAATAAAACCTTTTTTTAATTTTATTATTTGTTTATTATAGCTTATTAGATAATTATATATACATAATATTGATGGTCAAAATGTAATTCATTGAAAATGGAATATTTTTATGTTGTTTATTATCATATTAATAATTACCTTTAGTGTTAGTGACTAAATTTTATTCATGATATTAGTAGTGAAAGTCACTATATTATTAGATTTTTTCGAGATTTATCATGGTGAATAATAATACTTTGGGAAATTTTTCTTTTGATCTTAATATATGTAACCTTTATGTTTAACATGTTATCTAATATAAATTTTATTTCAGGAAGAATGTAATAAAATTTTTGGGTATAAAAGATGAATATTTGAGGTTACCTTTGAGGATAAAAAATTGGTTACTTAAAAGGTAATTTTAGTTTTTTGGGATGTAGGGTTATTTATAAAGTCATATATGTGGAAATATTCTTCTTATCATGTAAATTGTCGAGTAAAATTGGAATAGTTATATAGTTTAGATATTATATTAAATTATAAAAACCATTTAATTTTGGATCATATTTTATGATATCATGAATAACATAATATCCTTCTTTGTATTATAGTATCTATTTTAGTATATTTTGTAGGAAAAAACCCCTCCTTGAATACCCATTTATTGGAAAAAAAGATTTCAAGGTGGAAATCAATTAAAGAATGAATTTTTCGATGTAATGTGTATTTCCATTTATATTTATTCTATATGGTTAAGGAATTCCCCAATTATAGAAAAATATTGTTGAATTTAAACTATTTCCTTGCACAATTATTTCTAAATAATCGATATTCTTATCAGCCATCAATGATTTGTGGTTTTTTTGATATTAACATTATCTTATCCATGATCTATTTCACTCTATATCAGTTCAAGACCATATATTTCTCATCTATTTCTATGTATTCACGTGCTTATAATTGTATCATATTTGGAAACATAGGTATCCTTTATATAAATTGAGAATCGTATTTCCATTTATATATTTTTAGGAAGACATTTTCTAACCCTTTCTATAATGTAGGATTTCAGAAAATGTATTTTTCAAATTTAGAACCATTTATTTTTTAGAAGACATTGGAATTTCATGTAAATTTATTAATGTTTGAGATAATGTAACACCTCATTATTTTAATGTAACATTATGTTCGCCAGTGGGAAAGATACACAATACCAATCCTAAACGAACTATATAATACAATTATTTAAATTTAACAATTGTAGCATATATATTAAATTTTTATGAACTAATATTTTGAAATAAGATCTAGAAAAAATATTTTTTTCATACTATACATACATATATTGATATATTTTTAGTAAATAATCTCTCAATTTTAAAGTATGAAATTTTATACTTCTAAAATATGTTTTCCTTAAAAAATGGTTTTTATTAATTCTAATGAGAAATTATAATAATAGATTTCATAACCTTTTGAAATTATATTTAATACTAATTATGTTATTTTTGAATTCATAATTGAAAAGTTACCATAAGATATTGTTTTTATAATTTTTGGAGATGTTTGATTTTTTAATGAATAATAAAAAAACTGAATTTTTTAATCTATATTTTCATTATTAACTTGTAAACAATTTCCATTTTATTATAAGATAGTTGTAAAGTAAAATTAGTTCTATAATTTTTATTATAATACAAAAAAATAAATTTAATTAATATTTATGTCTGAATTTGGTATAACAATATTTTTATATATAAAAAAATTCATTTTTCTAGAAAATTGTTTTTATGAGTGGAATTAATTATTTTCTGGATAAATTAAAGTAATCACTATAGGTGAATGATTTTAATGAAATATGTATATAAGTTAATCCAAATTTTTTCATCATTATTTAATTTTTCTATACAAGTAATAAGAATAAAACAAATATTATTCTAAGAAAATTATTCGTTTAAAAAAAGTTTTCTTCATATAATGCATGATTATTTAAAATTAATTTGTTACTATTTTAAAATTATAAATTGGTGAAATATATTCCTCATTAAGAATCAGGTTTTACAAATTTTGTAAATATGTCCATCTTATTTTTAGGCATTATGAATAATAATTTTTGTATAATTTATCACCTTAGTAAATGGTATGTCATGTAAAACGAGCATAAAAATATATGATAAAGCCATAATTTATCATCACAATTCTTATTAGAAATTTTTAATTAATGAATTATCACTATATGATCTAAATTGATATTTTATGGACATTTTCCCCTTACAATTACCTATATAATATTTAATGAAAATAGAGTTAAAAGTGTCACACACTATTTTTAAATAATTTTTTTTGTCTATGTAGTAACAATACCATGTTATGGATGAATATAAAATTATATTTTCTGTATAAATAAATTATTTTAATTTTTAAAATTTATTTTAAATTCATATTAATTATATAATTAAAACAATTTCTTATGCAATGTTGATGTAATATTTTATCAGTTAATAAAAAATATTACAAATGATTTTAAAAATATAAAAATTAATATAATTTAAATTATATAAAAACTGCCACCATTTTTTGATAAATATGACATATCAATGTTTCATTGAAGGATTATATTTTTATAATGACTTTTTATATAATTATTTTAGGTAAAATACTATGAGTACTATGAAAATTGGCAATAATGATATTTTCACAAAATAATATTTTATTAAATTTATCAGAAAACATTAAAATATTATAAGAGGGAAAAAAGATAATATGTGGTCTAAATTTTCTTCCATTAGGAATTTATTAGTTATTTTTACCTTATATATGAAATTATAACCCATTAAGTGTGAGAATAATATTTCCACAGTTAATGTGAAAATGGATTAACTAAGGGTTTATACCAAAAGAAAATTTTCTAAACTCCCCCTAAACCTATAAAAAATTTATTTATGGATCAAATATGAACAAACATTACATTATATTAGAATCCCTATACTTTTGGAATAATTGTTTTCTATTTAATTGAATTATTATATTTTAATCATTTAAGATATTTGAAAAGTCTATCTCACTTCAATTATAAAAGGTAACATCCTAACCTTGGTTCATTTCACCTCTTTAACCATTTGTATTTACCATAATCTAAAAATATTATTACTTTTAACTTAATTACTGACATTATAGTGTTGTATGAAACCTATTATTATATGGATAAGTTATAAAAAATTTGATTCAAATAAGAGGTCACCCCCTTAACCAACCACATTATATTTATTTCTTATTTAACCTTCTCAAAATCTATTATATTATTTACAAAAAAACTAAAATTATTATTATACATATACATGAATGTTATAATAAATATTTAAGGACCATTATTCAATCTATTTTCATAAATTTTAATGTGAAATAATCCAATATGTCTATGTATGGCTTACCATCTCTACAAAGTGATATATTTCATTTATCATCACCATATTTTGATGGATTGTGATGTTGATGTGTTAAATGATTATATAATACTCTTATGACATAATTATACCTATTTAATTATAATATTTTAACCACCTTACTACCTTCAAAATCGATCATATATAATTATATCTCTCATCCGTACGTGTGGGATGACACCTCCATGATGTGATGTCATTTCTATTTCCGTTACATTTTTTGGATGGAAAGAAGAATAAGTGTAATAAATATATGTCATATATGTGATATAATAATTATTTCTGAATGGTGAGTTATTATTTACCATTAATTGATTTCATCAATCGAAAAATGAATTCAATGGACAATTCCTAAGTATTGTATACTATCAACATCAACCTTATAATTATTCTTTCAGTATTTACATTTAATGAAAACTATTATAATTTATAAAATGAATATATATTATTTTTAGATCATTATTAAAAAAATTAGAGGATTTAAGCATGATAAAATTAAAATTTATAAAAATAAAAAATCAAAACATACCTAAAAAATGATGTATATATTACTCATAAAAGAGATTTTAATTCACTCTCTTGGATGTTTATGATAAGGATATAAATCTTTTTATAAAATACTTTTAATTTCAATGGGTTATTCTATAATGAAATTATTAAAAAAAATTATTTCCATGGGTTTGAATATGAAATACATTTTATGATCTTATTCCACACTTATGTATGATTTTAATTATTTTATGGGTGGGATATAAATATTCCACAAATTCATTAGGTAAATATTGATATCTCCTGAGATAAATAGAATTGAATTGGTTAGTGAACCATGATTAGTAAGGGACTATGTCCAAAACGATAGTCTTGGGAGTGAACCTTGACTAATAGAATGTTTTGGGGAGCGAATCCAATCCACTATGATAGTCATTGGAGTGAACTATGACTAATATTATGGTTTGAGGAGTGAACACAGTCCACTATGATTTTATTTGGAGTGAACCTTGACTAATACACTGTATTGTAATGTTAACTCAATCCACTCTTATTTTCTAGGAATTAAGGCCTTGAATACTAAATAAATTATATTCAATTCTTATCAGTATGGAAAATATAAAATTACTACACTAATTTTTTTCCAGATAGCTAGTTTTCTTTTATTCCATTTTGATTAACTTTTTATGAAATGCTATGATTTATTCTGTGACTCCATATTTTGATTTAGATTATTTAGGATACTATTTAAAAATATATAATCATGTAATCATAATATTAGGCTCATCTTATTATTAAATGATCATTGATATATCCCAAATTTTTTATTATAAAGAATTTTATCTCACCATTACTTATTTACCATTCCCCATGTTATGATTAAATCTCTTAAGTATTATTGTTCTAATAAGGCTACTAGTAATAAAGATCATAATGGGAGACAATGTAGTACACTTATAAATACGTTTCTCATGTATAATAGATTCTAAATATTCTAAATTTTAATGGTCATGTAACACATTTATGTAAAATTAAATGAATATTTATCAATTATGATTTAAAAGTGTGGGTCATTATATTTCAGGATGTGAAATTATTATATTCTTCACCCACATGCCATCATTTATACCTAGTACTAATTTACATCCATATGTCTATTTTATATATTATTTTGATAAATTTTTATTAATTAATTTAAATTTTGTTTCATGGAGATACAAGTGGTAAGGTCACCCCACTAGTAACATCAAACACCCTGACATCAAGTCAGTAGCCTCTAATGTATGGGTAGGTGAACATGAGGACTTGTGGGACTATTGAAAGATTTATTATCACTGAACTAGGTTAGGGACATCAAATAAATTCCCATGCTCATCGCTAACATCCCCCTCTACACATTTCATAAGGAAGACCCTCTGGTATTAAGTCAATAAATATAGGATTTGATATTTTGGATGTAGTTATAATGGTTTCTCCATCATATCTTTTTTGTTATATAAATAACTTGTAATTTTTCTAAATTACATTCAAACTCAATCCATATAATTTCAATATAAAAAATTACATAGTGAGAGATGGAAGAGAAATACATTTGAAATAAATATGAACAAAAATGGTAAAATATGATCATAATTTCTTTTATAAAATAATATAATGAAATTTGAGGAGTGGTGACCTCTACATACTTTGTAGGATCAAAATCTTGAAATAAATTAATGGAAATGTAAAAATAACACACTACTTTAAGATTGTATAAATTAATTAAGAATTTAAATTAATGATAGGTGATAAATATTAATTAATTCTAATTCATCGATGGAACAACATTCTCATCATTTTCTAGATTTTATGATATATTAATTAATCAAAAATATATTTCAGAAAAAATATCAATAAATTATCAGAAGTAGTGTCCTTCATCACAATATGTCATCTTCGAGGGTTGAAATTTAGAAACAACCAATACCCATCATTTAGGTTTGTATTTATCTCACACAACTAGAAACCATAGGTAATTTCAATAATAAAAAATAATTCCATAAATAAAGAAAAATATTAACCTTAATAATAAATGAAAAAATACCTACTAAAAAGAAATATTAACCCACATTAAGTTATTATCAAATTAAATCAACTATATTTTCCTATATAACATCAATTAGTTTTTTCTGATAATTAAAAAAATCATAATCATGTTAAATCAGAATAATATTGTGAATAATTGAATATTTAAAAATAATATTATAGTTACCATTAATAAAACCAATTTTTGTACTTACTTCCATGTGAAATCTTCTTCTATATTCCCTTAAACACTATTCATTTAACAAACTCTTCCATTAAAAGACTTATTATAAGTTTCTCAAATTTTCATTCATTTAAAATAATAATATATTCATATAAAAGTTGAAAATTTCATATTTCCTCAAAAAGAAATCCATTAATATTTAAAACCATTCATAATATCATACTAGATTAAAATATGGATATTAAAATTTTAACCAATATGTTTTTTAACCCCATGTTATTCAATATTTCAACCAAAAAGTATATAACTAAAAAAAATTAATTTAGCATGAACACCTTATCATTTACCATTCCCAAATAAAATTTTTAATAACCCTTTATAAACTCATGCTATCAATCCTAACTTGACAAGAATAATGAAAATAACATGGAACATTTTTGACTCTATCCATAATGTATATATTAACATAAAAATAATTTAGAAATATTCAAATGTAACAATGAAAAATACTTCCATGGAAACCAGGAGAAATTAAAGACCTCTATGATAAATAATGAAACTAAGGAAATATAAAATTCAAGCATCATTCCTAGAGAATCCATAACACCGAGAGAATTTTTGAATTATTTTTTTCCAAATAATCTGTCATTATTTATATTTTTTAATTTCATGCCACACTGATGATAGGTTATTTTTTAAAGAAATATGTGTGGATAGAGTAATAGACAAAACTAAGTTATTCTTCATTTATATGCAACATAATATTTGGATTTATATACTCGAAACAATGAGGTTATGTTTTATCATATTCAACTATTACTTTCCTCAATAAATAATGTAGCATTCAAGAGAAAGGTTTACAATACAATAATATGTTATTAAAATATTATTATTTAATATAATATAATAAAACCGTGAAGTTTAAATAGATTTTAATAATATTATTAACTAATTTATGAAAATATATGGTTTAGACAATATAATATGAATCCATATGTTAATAATTAGTTATAAATTAATCTAAAAAATGATTGAATTAGAAAGGTGATATTATTATGGTCACTAAGATATTTTACCCTGTCAAATTGAATTTTAATTTATATATTTAGATTCACCAAGTCAAATATTCCATTCATGTGGATCTGACATGGCATACATTACATGCCACACCGACTTGGTGTATGTTACCCGAATAACTAACTTGGCGTACGATGAACACAACCCTGAGTTTTGGAAAATCATATTTTCTTCATATGATCATTCAAATTAGATTTTTATAATATATCCAGTAATCATAGTTTTAGGAATAGTTTTATCAAATTTTTTAATATTGTTTATATTTTTATATATATATAAAAGATTTTTGTAATGAAAGAGACGAATTTTGTTAAGGTCCTTTTATATTAAAAATATTGATTTATTGAATGAACTAATCATAAAAATATAATTAATGTTAGATGAATTTATAAATTATTTTATATAAAATAAACATCACTTTTGAAATTTATAAAATCAAAAGTATACCATGGTAATTTTTTTTATATTTTTGAGGAACACCATTTTTTGAGAAATAGTAAAAGATATTGCTTTTTAGCTAAAATCTGTGATTTTGGTTAATAAATTATTAATGTTAAATGATATTATAAATTTGGTTTAAGGTAAAATTAGATAAATATTACATCTATTAATACAATTTAATATATTGGATTAAATTTCACTTTTAAATTTAATACAAAGTCTTAATAAAAAATTTAATATTTGCTACATTTGAAACTTGTTATATCGTCTCATCTCTGAGATTCACATTAATATAATTTTTTTCTATTGTGATAAAAATTACTGTATACTAACATACACTATTGCATTCAATATTATATTTATATTCTAATAATAAATTGTTAATTTTTGACCAAAATGATTAGTAAAAGTGACTAAAAGTAATCATAGTGATTAAAGACAAATTAAGATTAATTAGTGACTAAAAATTAAAATTAAGGGTCCAAATGATCTATCCACTTTTAAAAACCCCATTATATTTCCATATTTATTCCATAAATCATACATTCTTGAGTTTATTGGTTTCTTATTACTCTTTTAGGAACGAAGATGTGCACACATAACTCGTTTCTATAAATTCCAAGGGAGCCTTTTACTTTCCCTATAAAAGGTGACCACCTCACCCACTTCCTCAGAACTCTATGCCATATTAATATTGGGAAATACATGACCAATTATCTTTTATACATACCTATCTAACTCATTTAATACCTATTTTTGAATAATAAAATTTTATGTAGCCTTTTGGCACAACCAAAAAAGATTTACCCGATTAAGAGGTAATTGCTTCTCTCAAGCTTCTTTTTCACTTTCATTATCCATCCCCTCCACTAATTTTTAACATTATTTTATAAAAACCCTAGTATCCTCAATATTATATTATTTTTTTATTCTGATTTTTTTAATTAACGTTGCAAACACATTCATCTAATGGGTAACGAGCATAATGTTTCTCTATATGGAGAAGTACTACCTCTCGAAAAAATGATTGTCCATTTTTTCATTACCTACATTCATAGTGGACATTATTAAAGAAATACTATTAATATATGATATATATTATATTTCTAATGAATATATTCTCCTATGATTTATTATAACACAACTTTACACTTTCCATCTTCTCTAAATACGATAATTTAATTTGAGGAAGTCTGGACTGCCTCCCCCTCAGAGCGTTATGATTCATTTATACAATATATAGATTCTATTATTGATGGTATTTGAGAATATATATGATATATATGATATCCTAAATATCCCTTAGTTGTAATATATATATATATATATATATATATTTCTTTTACAGTCATTCTCTAAACATGACAATTAAATAGAAATAGTGTTTATGTGCATGTATGACCTACCGTTTCTATGAATGGTGTATCCCATTTTATACATATGTATTATATATATTATTATAATACACATATATTTTATATAAGTTATCATTATATCATTTTTAAATTATGGAATCATGAGATATATATAAGGACAAAAAATATATCAAATTATGACACATATGAAAAACACAATGAATATTAATCGAAGTGAAACCATAACATAGGATGGTTAACAAGTGGGTAATATAAGGTTGTAATCCAATAGTTTATTTTACTATATATATTAATATTTTTATTTAATAATATTTATAATAAATTTTCTTTATAATATACTTTTTTTTAATGAGTAAGATGATAGTCAAGACACAATGTAAGGGAATTTCTTCTCACTTTTAAATTCTATGAGATATATGATATGTTTTCCACCCTTTACTTTTGTGTGATGTATGTACATAACATGATTGTATTATATTTATATTTTAATTAAATTTATGAGTATTAACATATCAATTTTATGATCTTTATTTCACGTGGCTTAATTTTAAAAAGATGTCAAATCGGTAAAAATTTATTGTCTCAATTTTCCTTCATTGAAATTTATTTAATTTATGAACATTAACTATTATATGTGTTATATATATTTAAATTTTAAATTTTTCTATCTTTAATATACTTATATTAAATATATTTTAGGATTCATGTAGTTTCATTTATTACATAGATAGTATGATCCCATGTTACCAATTCAAAATTATTTTTTACGGAAATCCCATTTCATTTTAAAATTGTTTACAATTATTATTCATTTGATAAATTATTATGTTTCTTCCCCCACTATAATACTGAATATTCCTCTCCTATATCAATTCATTCTATATTCATGTATTGGTACCATGTTTTACTATTTTATAATTAATATATATAAGATATTATTTTTAATAAAGCTCGACATTACCCTCTCTTCGGTGACAAATATATGTTCTTTCAAAATCATATTTTTTTAAAACAAATTCAAGGAATATTCTATTAATCTCATATCATCATTAATATAAATTTTCCATTTATTTATTTTACCAATTTCTAAATAATATTCTTATCACATTCTGATAAATGTATTTTTCTATCCTTTTAAACCTGAAAATAGAATATTTATTTTACCATGTATGACATTTACGGTTTTACCTGATGTCAATTATTTAAATCTTCATTTACATTATTAATGTGTAATATTTTAAGCATGTGTTTATTAATTAATTTTTATCAATAATGGTCTTCAAAATGTTTTTATGCTTCTTTTATATATTTTTATGAATTTTATTTCTAAACTATTTCAAGGTTCTTTTAGAAATTTGCAGAAAAATTGGGTTTTATAATGATTTAAAGCCCTATTTATATGATTTTATGTTATTTTCTTATAATATTATTTTTAAATGGTGTTATGTATTTTTTCTAGGAAGGGAGGTTATTTTTCTCAAGAAATGTTTTTTGAATAATGTTTCAAAATTATTTTCAATTAACATCACTTCCATTGTGGTTAATCATGACCTTCATAGAAATGATATAATAGTTCTATTAAAAATCCTTTATATGAATTGGTTATTATTAATTTCATTGTATTTGGGAAACCAATTTCTCTTCAAAGGTCTATTTGTTTATGAAATATATTTCTCTTCTATGGGTAATATGTTTATGAAATCTATTTCTTTTCTAATGCATATATGTTGTTTGAAACACTCTTCCTTCCACATGTTATTATTTAATTAATCGATTATAAAACCTATATCATTTCTATTGGTTATTGTGTGACAAATTTTGTATGTTACCCATTTTACTTCTTGGGTTATTATTTAATTTATATAGAACACATATCTTTTCATGGGTCGGGATATAATGAATTATTTGTGGAAAATACATGTATGATTTTATTATGAGATAGGTGGGACCTATATAACCCTCATTTGAATTGGGTAATGCAATGTTGTATATGAGATAAAAGCATACATGTGTTCTAGACCAAGCTGAAAAAAGATGATACATGGGTTATATGCCAAGTATAAAAGAAAGAGTGTGCACAGGTTGTACCTCAAGCCTGAATACAATAAGATGCATGGGTTATAGGCTAAGCATGAAAACAAGAATGTAAAAGGGTTGTATACCATGTTAGAAAATAATAAGGTATATTAGTTTTATCCCAATACTAAAATAAATATGGTACATGGGTTGTATCCTAATCTAGAAAACAAGAAATTTCATGGGTTGTAGTCTAAGTCTAAATGTAAGAGGTAACATGTGATTTTATCCCAAGCCCAAAATTTCTATAAGAATTTTTGCATAATACTAACATTTTATAAAGTTCTTGGTAGGTATCTTTGACATAAAATTGAATGTTCTTATATGTATCCAACAAATCCTATATATTATTCCTTTGTTATGATTTCATTTCTCATGTTTTTTATCTACTTACGATTAATGTCTTACGAACATACAATATTTATCCCATAACTGATGTTTATGATCAATGATATGTAGTGTATGATCTCCTATTGTTATTATCTTTTTTTTATACGTCTATCTACATGCTGATACTAACAATTCTATATTGTTTTCCCTTAATGAGCATCTGAGATCACCCCTTTTATATTTATTTTCACTTGGTAATTAATAATGGATTTAGGTAGAAGTGATAATATTGGTGATATATATTGGAAATGATTAAGATTTTACACCAGGATAACATATTGTTTTTCATGTTTCCAAAGACACCAATCTATTATGGTCCTATGAAATTTTTTTAATGTACTAAATATTCAACGTAAGCGAGGTAATATCCATGTATATCGAGAATGAGTCTCTATATATGGTTTCAGATAAATTGGTTAGAAAACCATTGGAAACATAGATGAGAAACATTTATGGAGATCACATGGTATATTACTAAGAATATGTCAAGGTATATATCTTTGGATATGTATAAGGATGATTCAACATTTATGAAAATTTATTCGAATTTTGGAAAATGATAGATTGAGTGGTTTCATATAAATACCTCCTTATCTAGATACTTTAAGTATATGTGGCCCTATAAAATATTTATCTTGGGGTAATAACACCAATAAGATATTCCTTTCTTGAATCAGGGTAATCTTGTACATGACAATGATCCTTACTAAATAATGGGTTTGACACTCAGATGATAAGCTTTCAAAATTTAGAAACACATCATGTACCATGGTAGAAGACTTAAATAAAATTTATATATGAATAACCATGGAAAAAACTATAATGTCATAGATATAAAATGTTTCATGTGTTAGAAAACATATAAGTGATTTTGTTATTATGTGGTTCCTCATTATGATAAATATTTATAAATTTAAACTTTTTGTTTTAGTAAATGCCTTCAAACTGAAGTAATCATGATAATTGTGATTGCAACAGACAATGTAATGAATGTTTTCTAAAGAAACTAAATTCTTTGTGAGAATGAATGAAAAACCTCATGTATATGCTGACACATCTTTATAACTATTTTAATCATGATGAACTTCTAAAGTGTCAAATAAGGGAACAACATTCTGTTGAGTCCTTCGTGAGGCAATTCCCACCTTCATTCAGTGGGTCTTCAGATCCACTTATTGTTGAACACTATATTTTTACAACTACAAACATTTTATTTATTCTCTAGTGTGTGAATCATTAGAATGTAATTTTGGCAGGTTATTGGATAAAAGGTGATGTAGACCAGTGGTGGAATATATTCATGAATATGAGATTGAAATATAAAATTTAATCTTTGGATTGGGATGATTTAAATGACATATTCTTCGATAAGTTCTTCCATTATATTCACCATACTAAGATGTAAAAGGAGTTCCATCAGTTAAAACAATAGGATGATGAATATTTCAGTGTAATTGAGGATAATTTCATAATACTTTAGAGATATTCATCTTGAATTATCATCCATATAGAATATAATGTTGATATGCTCATTAGTGAATTTAAGGCAAGTCATATAAAGGTGTTGTCCATAATAGATTTTGGTATTTATGAAGAGATTGTGCATTGGAAATCCATTTTGAAATAGAGTTTGGAGTTATGTATCAATATAATAGTTTTAATAAGATGAATAATATAGAGTTCGAATGAAAATAAACAAACCATATAGATTGGAAGATGATCATTCATTTGTTATCTTTGTATGGAAAGATGCATGGTGGTAATATTATTAATTGGACTAGAAAATATTTTAAGTGTGGAAAGAAAGGACATAAAGCGGTTGAATTAAAAGTGATTGGAAAAAGTTGTCTAATGCAGTGAATAATTAGAAAACTCCCCAGGATAAACCATCCAGACATTACTGTACAATTATAGTGTGTTTTTGAATTTTAGATGAATGTTACCAAATCCAATAGTTAATAATGGTGACAAGTTCCAATAACATCTGAAGACAAAGGTTTAAGGGGAATCATATGTGATCGTAATGAATGAAGAAATAAAAGATAATTAAGAATTACGAATACTTCCCTCCTTATTAAGGAATTTTATGTTTTCTTTTTTATGATTAATCTTTATATAAGTATTATTATTTATCCGTTGGTGATATTTCATGTGCTTATGTTTTTCTATAGGGATTATAGAATAATAAAATCCCATTTGATATTCTATCAGTAAATAAAATATCCAATGATTCTAATATATTTTTTTGGTTTGAGATAAGAACCTATTTATAGAATAAAGGTTGAATGATATTTTGGAAGGGTTACAAGGTTAACCATTTACGATTAGGTGAATTTGGTATGATTAATGTGTTATCTCGTCACATGAGGATTTATGAAAATTTCACCTTCATTTTTAGAGAAAGAGGTTAAGTGGATCAAGGAATAACAAATGTTGAGGATTATTGGAAATCATGAATGTATATCATTTCATGAAAATATCTAATCATTTGGAAAAAGGATAACGAGACCAAAAAATTATCCAAGTACATCTAGTTTTGAGGACTCAGAAGGTCCCTTATGTCATAAACGATTTATGGATTTCTGATTGTTAACATCATCCTGACGTTGTTCTGTGTCACTCTCCTTGACAACATTGTAGCTATAATTTTCATCCATGTCAATGTTTTCACACCCAAACAATTGTATCCCATGTGTAATCCTTGTAATATGTTTGTTTGGGTAACCATTATGGTTTCAACTATACATTTTTTTATGAATAGTTAATATTCTTTTTTACAATGTGTGTTTCTTTGAATGAAATTTTTTAGTATTAAACCATTTATGACCAAGATGAATTGGGATAGTGAAAAAAAATTATAAGGGGGTAGAATGTTACACCATGATGTTTTCTAAATTATTAGTCTCGAATTAATTTATCTATTTTCTAAATTTTCATTTCATGCAAAACTAAAGGTACTTTATTTTATAAAGATCTATTTTAGGTTTTCATTATAACCAATACTATGTTAATCATTATTTTCCCACAATATAAACGTTTTCTTTCTTAACATGAAAAATTGAGGATATCTTGCATTATATGAAATAATAAATTTCCTCAATGACTTGCATAACATGCAAGACTGAGGTTTATGAAACAATAATGTGTTATGAAAATGTTATTATTTAATACAATAAGTTAAAAATATGATGTTAAATTAGAGGTTATAAATAGTATTAACTAATTTATGAGTCTATATTGTTTGAAAAATATTATATGAATTCATAGGTTACCAATAAATTATAATTGAATATAAAATTCCATTGAATATGAATAGAAACATTATTATGGCCACAAAGATGTATCACCTCAATAAATTAAATAACATTTCTGTCTTGAAATGAACAAAGTCAAATATTCCATTCACATGGAACCGACTTCTCATATGTTACACGAAACACTAACTTAAGAAACATTACATGTAACCCTGACTTTGGTTACGATGCACGCAACATTTAGTTACTACATAACAGATTATTTAATATAATTATTTAAACAAGATAATTATAACATATCGACTAAACCTAGTTATATTCATATTAAAAAATATATTTAATATATTTTTTAAAATTATTTTATATAAGTAAAACATATTGATATAGAATGATATGATTTTTGGTGAAGTCCTTTAATATTAAATATAAAATTTTCATCAATAAATATCTTTTAAACATAATATTAGTTTTTATAAAATATATAAATTTAATTTTTTAAATTAAACAACCATTTTTAATTAAGAATTTTAAAATTGGCCTTGGATATTTTTTTGCGTTTTTTCTGTGAAATGATAAATGATAAATGATATTATAATTTTTTGATTAATAAATTATAAATTATAAATTATATTATAATTTTTTAAGCTAAAATTATATAGATATTACAAATATTAATTCATTTTAATTCATTGCAATCAATTTTAAATTTGATGTCGAATAATAATTCTGATCAAACTGTAGACCATTTTCCTAAATTAAAACCCTATTATTTCATCCCTTATGTGAGATTATAATTAATATTAATTTTGAAGCATCTATGATTTGAATTTGGAAAGACGTAAATTCACCATGATATTTGATATTATAGTTAGATTCTAATAATTCTACATTAATTTCTGACTAAAATGACCAGTAAATTTAATTAAAATTAATCATAGTGATTAAGAACAAATTAGGCTATATTAGGGACTAGGCCTTACAATGAAGGGGAAAATCATCTAGAAACTTGGAAAAACACATTTAATATCCATATTTCGACCGTAAACCTTATATTCTTAAGTTTATTTCTTTTTCATATTTTTTAGGTAAGAAAAAGTGTACACATAACTTGTTTTTATAAATTCTAAGTCTTCCCTTTTTTATCCCTATAGAAGGCCACAACCACTCCCATATCCTTAAAAATATCAAGCCACTTAAGTTTATCCAATACATGCCCAATATACTTCCCATAATCCCTATATTACTTTTTCAATCCCACTTTTGGTAGAATTCAATATGAGGTATCCATTGGGAAGAAACAAATTGTATTTTCCTAATTTAGAGTTAACGCCTTCTCTGCAAATTCTTTCCGTTACATTCTTTTTCCACCCCATACATATTATTTTGTTCCATGATATTATAAATAAAATGATATCCTAAATATAATAGGATTTTTTAATGAAAATCGTTCAAATTTAAATTATACACACCTCTATATAATGGGTAATGAACATAATGTTTCTGTGTCTAGAGAACTACTACCTCATGGAATGATGATTGTAAATTTTTTCACTAACACCTATCCTGGTGGAATTTATGATGGAAAATCTATTCTTATAAGATAAATAATATATTTATAATGTCTTTTTTTTCTTATATAATTTTTATTTAGAACATACATATTTGTTTTCAATCTTATGTAATTATGATAATTTAATTTGAGGAAGAGTTGAATGATGCCCTTTCAAAGAAATATGATTCGTTCATAAAAAACATGAAGTGTATTAAGGATGGTTTAGGGTATATATTTCATATACATGATATAATAAAAATATGGTAATTTTGATATATATATATATATACATATATGTGAACATATATATATATATTTATTTTACTTTCTTTCTCTCCATATGATAATTAAATATAAATTGCGTTCAGGCGTACGTACGACCTTCTGCCTCCATGAACATTGTATTCTTCTTGATACTAATATATTATATAGATTATTTTAATAAAAATATACTATATATATATAAGATATTTATATAATAATTTACATTCTATAGTAATGATCTAATTATGAGGACCAACAATATATAAAATTAAGAAACATACAAAAAACAAAATGAATATTATCCAAAGTGAAACCTTAATATAAGATGGTTAACAAAAAGATAATATAATTTCATAATAAAAACATATATTGTATTATATTTAATAATATGGTTATTTAAAATATTTATAGTATATTTTTATTTATTATAAAAGTGGTTTGAATGTGTACATTGAGTGTCAAGACACAAGGTAATTAGATTTCATCTCACATTTAATTTTCGTGACATATAAGCTATGTTCACCACCGTTTCCTTTTACGTAGTTCATGTACTACCCATGATTTTATTCTATGTATCCTATAATTAAAATTATGATTAATAACATATATAATATATAATCTATCTTTCATGGGTCTATGTTTCAGGAGTTATAAAATCTAAAAAACAAATTTTGTCTTCGTTCACCTTAATTGAGACTCATCTTTTGGTATGCCCTGAAACTCATTTTCAAGGTATATATACATCCATTTTACATGTTATATTATGAATTTACTTCTATTAATTATATTTTATGCTTTATGTAATATCAATTTCTTATATGGATTGTAGGATCCAAATTTACTACGTTATAAGAGAATTTTGATACAATATAATCACTTTTTTGAGATTATCTTCATTTATGATTACATTGATGAATGTTCCATATCTCAATAAAGTAATTAATATTAATATCCTATCATTATTCATGCTATATTCATTTATTGGGTCAATTTTTTACTCATTGATAAAGATGATAGTTATGAAAATGTTTTTAGAAAAGCCTGAATTTACCCTCTCTTCAGTCATAAATTATTGTTCATTTAAAACCATGTATTCTAAAAAGGGTTTATCATATTAATATATTAGTATCTTATTATAATTAAAATAAATTTTTTATATATTTTTATATTACTAATTATCAAGAGAATCTTCTTGTATCATTCTGATAATGTCTATTTTCTATCTTTATTAATGTGAAAAATGAAAAATCCATTTTACCTTGTTTGATATGTACAGTTTAACCCACCATAATTTTTATGAAACATAATTTTCATATTTAATGGGTTAATTTGTATTAAAATTTAATTTTTTATTTCCATGAAAAATGATTTTCGAAATTTTTTCATGCTTCTTCTAAATTTTTTCAATAAAATTGGGTACCAAACTGTTTTCATTAATCCTTTATATGTTTTCAAGAAAAAAGGATTCAATAATTACTTCAACAATTCATTAAAAAATTAATTTATTTTATAAGAAATTTATTTTGAAAGGGTTTATTTATTAAAACTCCTTTTTCAAATAATAAAGGTTATTTTACTAAATTAATATTTCTGAATGTTGTTTCAAAATTATTTTCCATGTAAGATGGCATCCGTTGATTTTAATCACGCCATTATCAATATTGATATAATGTTTCCATTCAAATAATTTCTATGAATTTTTTATTGATAATTCCATGTTCTTTATCAATACCATTTATCTTCTATATGTTATATCTTTTTGAAATCTCTTTCCCTTCCATGGTTTATATGCTTGTGAAATCTATTTAATTTACAAGGCTTAAATTATTTCGAATGCAGATTATTTTCTAGGGTTATACATTAATTAAATGATTATGAATCATATCTATTTTCCATAGGTTATGAGGTGATAAAATTTTAATGATACCCATTTCAATTTGTGTTTTATATTTTTATGTTTATAGAAACCATCTCATTTCATGTATCATGGTATGATGAATGTTTTGTGGCACATGCATGCATGATTTCATTATGTGATGGGTATGTCTTATATCTATCTTCAATTAATTGGGTAATAATAAGTTTTATATGAGATCAATGGGTAGAAACTTAGAATCATAAGCATAATAATAAGAAGTTATATGGGTTTTAGACCACGACTAAAATAAATGGGGTACATGGGTGATAGCACATGCCTTAATGCAAGAAGGTGCATGCACTGTAGTTCAAGCATGGGAAAAATATATTTCAAGGGTTGTATCCAATGTCTAAAAACAGGAAGGTACATAGGTTTTAGACTATTCCTTTAGTAATGAGGATACATAGTTTGTTTCCCAATCCAGAAAACAAGAAGGTACATGGGTTTTAGCCCAATCCTAAAAGTAAACGGGCCAATAAGTTGATAGCCCAAGCCCGTAGGAGGTACATGTGTCATAGCTCATACCTAAAATGTTATAAATGACTTACTAGGTGTATTTGAAATAAAATTTCTTATTCTTATAAGTACTCCACAAATCCAATTTCATATTCCTTCATTACGATTTCATTGCCCAAGATGTTTACAAATTTGGGATTAATGTCTTAGGAAATGCCAACATTTCCCAAAGAACTCATGTTTACAGTATTTAATATAATAGGATTGATCTCATAAGGTTATTTTTTTATTATAATTCCCATATATTTATGTTTTTACTTACATGTCTCCCTTGATATCTCTTACTGAGCTTCTGAGATCACCCATTTTATAGTTCATTTCCCCTTGTTATGAAAAAATGTTTTAGGTAGAAGTTCAAAAGTTTGAGTTATTAACGGTAGATGTTTAAGATATTTCACTTGGATAGAATTTTTTATTTTCATGGTTACAAAGACAATAAACTAACATTATCCTCAGGCAAGAATGTTTTTTTTAATTTACTGAATATTCATCTAAAAAGATGTAATATCGATGAATACCAAGTCTCGGTCTCTGTATAATCATTTATAAATTTTTATCATAACATCCTAAAATTATGAACGAAAAAAATAATATTTCAATAGGTATTTAGATAATAATTATTATATATAACATGGATTATTAAACAGTAGTCTATTAAATCATTAAAGAAATTAAAAACCATCATAATCCCATATGTGAATATGTAGAAAATTTCTCAAAGGCCATCATTCATAAAATTCATAACAATTAAAATTGTTTATAAAATACTTTTAGATAACATGTAGATGATTTAAAAGAAACAATGAAGGAATAATGTGTGGGGAGTTTTTTCTGTCAACCATTATTTATAGAAATAATTTCATCTCTAACGTTAAATTTTCAAAATTTACCATGATTCCTCATTAAATCTCCCCATTCCAAATATAACTGAGATCACTCATTCGATTAATTGACTATAAAACCTTTCCATTTCCATTCCACAACTACTTCCCAACCAAATAATTTAATATATAACATTTATAGATTGTTCAAAAATATTAATTAGCTATTAAACAATTTTTTCCAATTTATACATAATATTATTTGTAGATAACATTTATCATTATTATAATATGATTTATTGTACTGATATATTTAATTAAATATAACATGTGTATAAATTTATCTTAATATTATATTATTTATATTAAAATTAATTTTCCAAATATATCATTTCTAGAAAATCTACATATACTTAAATCTTTTCTATTTACTATTTACATCTAAATTAGCCACAAATATTTCTATAATAAAACTAATTCATTTTTAGTTAACAGTCAAGGCATACAATAATTTATTTGATAGAATAAAATCTCTTACACATTAATAATTATGATAAAAAATATTAAGTAAATTATTTATTAGATAAGAATAATCACTTCATTAATATGAAAATTTTTGTGTAATTTAAAAAATATTTAATCAATAAATAAAAAAATATTACCTGTTTTATTTCATCCATTAAATTCCCCCATAAATTTTTTATTTTAAAACATTCCACATTGGTTCCATAAATATAATAATGTAATTTTATCCACCAAACATCATCTCATAAGAAATAATATGTATACAAATACATAAATAGAATTTTTATATAATAAATATTTATGGATATATATATCAAGATAATATTATGCACCCCATAATTATAATATAAATATATTTTTATTTATAATTTTCCTTAAACATTTAAATTAATTAAATTACAAGATAACACATATTTTTCATATAGATAGAAATTCCAATTTTGTAATTAGATATTATTGGATGATATTATGATCCCTAACATGAACATTTATTGAGATTAAAAATAGATAGTTTTCATTATGAGATAGAGATGATCATTTAATGATAAATATATATAATCATTTAAAGATATATGTGATGCACATAGTTCATTGATATATAAAAACACAATGGAAATTTTTGAAGAATTTGTGATATAAAAAATAATAAATTTATGTGTATCATATATTTAATGGAAATGTGGTAGATTATTATTTTTAATAGAGTTTAATAATGAGAAGGAAAAACTTAATTAAGAAAAATATAATTGATTATTCCAATGATTAATTTATAATTCTATCTGTATATATAATACATGGGGTATTATCTCCATTTAAGGGTATAATATAATCCATCAAGATAGAGTTAATATGTTTTTAATGAAATAAAAGTACCCCTTTTTTAAATGAAAAAAAATTTAAGACCAATCAATGACCATGACATAAAATATTCTATACAAAAAATGTACTTCACATTTCAGGTGGAAATTTTCATATAAAATGAAATAAATAATTATTAATTATTACAACCTAAATTATTATTGTTTTTAGTAATATTTTATGGTAAATTAGATAATATTTTTTATAAATTAATAATTCTCACAAGAATTTATTTTAAATTTTAATGGAAATAAACCTTATACTATTATTTCTAGCTAATATATTAAGTATTTTGGAGAAGAATTATTTTAATGGTAAAAAACATGATAAAAATAAATTGATTTATATAATTGGTTTCAATTTTTCATTTTCATTTAATTTATATTTTCAAAAATTTGGTAATAAATTGTGATTTTTGGGCCCATGCATGAAATGTATATTGTATTTTTTAACAAGTTATACGAGTTCATTAAGAAAATAATCCATAAATATTTAAAATAAAAATGATAATAAAATTAAATTATAATTATAGTGATTTGATTTGTAGGTACATCATGTGTTCATTTTTTGATAAAAAAGTACTTTAGTGAGTAAATGGATTCAATAATGTAATATTTTACAAAATATTATTCTTAACCAAACATTTTATACGATTTTATTAAATAATAGACATGACTTTGTCACAAAATTCATGTCAAATGACATTTATTAACTCAAAAGTCTTCCCATAGAGATATCGATGTGTAATGTACATACACCATCAGAAAATTATAGAAACAATCATAATGAAACACTAAGATTATATCATAAATGAGAAGACTCAAACCTGCTTCATCTACTCTCCAAGAAATATAAATCTCACATAAATCCTCTTTTAGTGAAGTAACAGTTTGAAAGTGGCATCCCCAGATTGTTTGTCTCCAATCCATGCTTTGGACAAAACTTGATTGTACGGGATGAATGAAACTGAATCAATAAAAAATATGGAGTATTAGAAATGGACGAAGATAAACCTACATATGATTGATAAAAATTCTATTCTATCAGAGTAGGTAGCATCTCAATCATCAACTAGCCAATGAAAACAATGAGGGTAAAATGGCACAACAGATCCTTTTGAAACTAAAAAATGAAACTGGATTTCATTATATATTTTCTTTGATAGTAGATATCATTATATATGAAGTTTGTAACCTTTTTAAATTCCTAAAAAACCATGATTACCATCATTTTCATAAAACTAGATAGGTATCATCTTACAAATCTCTATTTTTATACTTTCTAAATTCATTTTTTATCATTCTCATTCATCCATGAGTCATAGTAATTTGAAAAATCTAGTTTTTCTAAAATAAAATTGGTGTCCCTATATATAGGGTCATTTTCCTCATCCTTAATGGTAGAATCTCTAAGATAGAATAATCAGATGATAATACTGATGCATCGGATAGGAAAACACTTTCTCTGTGGGGCTAGCTGTTGGGGGACTGTGTTTGGTTCCTTCATGTGGGATGCTTGGGAATGTGTATAAATTTTAATTTCAAAATTGGAGTAATCCTTATATTTCATGGTGTCCCTGTCACTCTAAGTGAAGAAGCCCTCAGAGTCAATCATTACATTTTTCCCTTTTCAAGCCCTCAATTTTATGAAGTCTTATTCCAATTTTGATGATTTGTTAACCTCAACATGTAAAGATTCATCCTGATCAGATATTAGAGCTTATTTATAATGGATTATTTAACCTTTGAGATATTCTTTCTTTCTTCATTATAAGTCTTGAGGTTGTGCATGGTCTCATCTTTACAATGGGTGAGGGAAAAATTCTTCGAGGGACTAGAGGAATTAATTCTATTAGTGAGGTCATTAGGGAAATATGTCTAAGACACAAGGGGAACTTTTATTGAATCATATTACACCCAAACCGATTTGAAGAGGGGGTAGGCTAAGGGTCACTGCATTGACTATGACACTCCATAAATTAATGACCAATACATGTGCATTTTTGGTATAATGTTGGGAAATTCTAAATTACCACCTCTTGTATGAAACCATTATCCACATTTTGAATCTAAATTCTTGAAACCAGAGTTATAGAAATTTTTAATTCTATGAAAAACCTAGTGACTGAGGGGTGTGCTAGGTTTAATGTGGCAGAGCCAAACATAATGGGTTGACCGAATAGACCAACAGTAGAGACAAAGGCCTTTTATTTAAAAAGTGTAAGGGTAGGTTCTGGAAACCTAGCAAGAGAGAAACAATGGGTGGCTTAGAGTCTAATCATAAGTCTGGAGAATAATTCTGAACTTTCATTCCACAACCACCAAAAGACTAATAACTTCAAGTCCAAAATCTATAATACTCGTCATATAAATAAAATAGGAACAACACATGTAGAGAATTCGACAATATAATGTTATAATTGAAAAAATTGATGTTATCCAATGTCTTGGGAATAAATACTAGAAAGGGTTATGTTTAAAGAACATACAATCCAATGTGAACTATAGATCATAAGTGGGAGTGTGAACCTCATCTTTTGAGAAGGAGATCACTGCTAGACCTCAGTGGTGAAATTGTTTTATGTCCATTCATTCAAAGGTATTTGCGTCATCCAAAGGATTGTGTCTCGTGATAATATCTACAAAGTATCTTGCATACATGGTTCCAATTTGATCAGAGATGTTAGGTTTTCTTCTATGGATACCCAAGGGAAAAGACTCCCACCTGGGATTCGTCTTACAAACAATTCATATCATAAATTATTAGAGTATTATGGTTACATGATAACAATGTTAAAAAGATTGTAATTAATTTTGGTCATGTGTGTTTTCTTATGTGGTGATTAAAATTATTAGTTTGTTTTATCTTATAATTGTTTTTGAAATTAATTATGTTCACATACTATTATTATATTTAATTTCTTGTATATAAGAATAATTGTGAGGGATAATTTTTAATAAGATATTGGACGATATTAAGATAATTCCATTGAATATAATTTTGATTAAAAAATTTCATTAAATTTTTTTCAATGATTACAAAAAGATTAAAATTGATAAGAGCCTAAAATTTTAACGAAAAATTGAAATTTTTATAAAAATTAATTTTAAATGATTTTTTATAAAAAAACAAATTTGACATAATTTTTTTAATAATAATGAAAAATAGAACTCCTTTAAATATATTATATTAAATATGGAAAATATTTATATGGTGTGTCCATAAATCTATGGGTAATTATAAATGAATTTTTGAGATGTGTAAAATTTGTATATTTTATCTAGAAATTTTTTTGGTTACTTAATAAATTCATAAAAATTGGATACAGTTTATTTGATGATAAAGGATTTTTATTTTTTCTAACATGGATTGATCCTTACAAGATGGTGTTATGTAATTTTTTCTGTGAAGACCTCATTGGTCATGATGGAGTTAAAATACATCTTTTTTAGAATGTTTGAACTTGAAGTGGAAATTTTGATATATTGTCTTTAAATAATATTTTGTGTGTGTTATAAAACAAATAATTATTAGATGATCTATTTTCCATCATTTATTTTTTTTGATGTTTAACATTCCAAAGAGGACAAAAATATTTTTTTAATTGTATTAAAAAAATTAGGAAAAAATATTTTGATATTTCTAAGATTTCAGGGTGAATTTCCAAATGTATTCCACATTTTAGAAAATGATGTTAATATTTGGATAAGATACTAACTCATGTCATGGTTTTGTAATAATTTTTTAAAAAACTATATCACATTCTATTACATAAAAAATCAATATGTGTGAAATATATATACTTTTATTATTAAAAAATACTTCAAATTTAGAGGACTTTAGATATGATAAAGTGAGATTATTAGAAAATATGGGGTGGATTTGGCAGCCTAGTAAGGGGTAATGATAGGTTGAATGAAATATGATGGGAAAAGAAATGTAAATTATTCTTATTCAATAAATATATCAATAAAAAAGAGGCTCAAATATAAATATTGATTGAAAATAATGATTAATAAAAGGATTCATAGTAAAACAATATTTGAAAAAGTGACATTTGATTCTATGAATATAAGTAAAGTATATTATAGTATAATTTATTTGAGAATTTTCTAAATTATAAGTTATGGGACAATGTTCATCGACAATATATATATAAATATATTATATATTCCAAAAATAGTAAATATTTTCTTTTATTTTTTTCATGGTGATCAATTCAAGAGGTTATTTTGTGATTAAAATATTGTGAAAGGTTGTAGTGAGGTCCCATAAAGTGATAGGATATAATCTAATAGGTAAAATGAGTTCAATCAAGACATTATGAAAATAGTATACTGTATTGGTTTTTAATACACAGCAATATTCTCGTTGTTTTTTTCTCGACTATTTCCATTTATAAGTGATCCATCAAAAATTAGCTTGTACAATACAAATTTATTTCATTTATTTATATAGGGTAACATATAAATGTTCAAATTAAAAATATATTATAATTGTTGAAGAAGATATTTTTAATTAGAAGACCCAAACTCACCCTTTTATATATTCCCTTTAGTGTCAGAAAAGTAGTGATGAAGTATATGCATTTTTTCTTATGTGTTTTTATATATTCCATAAAGATAGTAGTGATATAAACTTATAAGTTTGTTCAGACATTATTTTGTATTGAAATTATGTTATGAATAAATCAATTCAATTATTGTTTTGATGCCATGTAATAGTTTTTTCATGGATCTTCTATATGTAGTTAAATATAACATAGAATTTGAAGATCTCAATTAAAGGGATCATAATGAATTTTATGTCCATGAAAAATTATTCAATACACTATAGGGATATTTGTAAAATATAATACAAATAAATTGTTGTTATATAAATTCTAGAATGAAATGATGGGAAAATTATTACATCTAAATGAAATTTATTAAATAACTAAGGAGGAAAATCATTGTTTACATTATATCAAAGAAGAATACATGGTGAGTTACCCATATATATTCATTAATAAATTCATCGAACAGTTAAGGGTTCTTATATAGAACATTCTTGGGCTATATGAGAATCTTGAAAAAATAAATACTATGAGTTTCATAATGAATTGGTTTTCTTCTCATTTTAAACTATAGGTTTTTAAAATATGGTAACGGCATCCCAATATATTATATTTATATGACTTGCTAGAAATCCCCATTGAATATGAGATATTATAGATTAAAGACTATCATATGGGAATATAGAAGTTAATAGCTGTAGAATTTTGGGAATTCAAGAAGCTCACTAGGGAGGATTATTTGGAATGGACTAAATTGGATGAAGTTATGTTATTCTATTCTTCAAATCTGAGATACAGAAACATATTTTTTAAATGAAAATTTCCACTATAATAATTTTTATGTGTAAAGGTTGTAAGTATACCAAAAAGTATAATAATAAATTATGGAAATATAATGAAGATCACCGTTTAAAGAATAAATATTTATTGAATGTGTGTGGATAAAATTGAGGATTTCATATAGTAATAGTGATAACATCATGATGTATGGGTTTTCTTGGGACATGATACTACAAAAATAAGTTTTTTAGAGTTAGAGAAACTAATAAGTAAACCACTCAAAACAATAATACAAAATTTAGAGATTCATAAAATTCATATGTACTTCCAATGAATACACATAATAATACATAGCAATCTAGATGTTTTTTATGTAAAATTGGATCAGGTGTAAATTTTTTCTAATGATAAAAATGTTTCCAGGAATTAATATTTTTATAATAAAATGAGTAGAATAAAATACTCTAATTATGATTTCAATAGATTTGTTTTTTTGTAAGATTTTTTTATCAAAATATATTGTATTTCTCATAATGGTGGGAAAATAATTTTTTCATATATATGAATAATGGTAAAAAAAATCACCTGATAGAGTCACCAAGAAAGATAAAAAATTAAATTAGGATAACAACATCATAAGATGAGGACTATACATCACATCAAAAAAATTAGCCTGATTATCAATCATAATTTCAGGTTATATATATATAATAAGAATTTTGGTATAGTTATAGCGGTGGATATTTTCTTATGGGAATTATTAATGGTAGAGATTAGATTCATGATTATTGGTATATAATCCCCAAGATTGGAATAAAAAATATATTTTTGAAAAATAATCAATAAAATGAAAATTTAAATCATTATAGTAATGATTAAGTGATAAATAAGATTATATCAAAGAAATTTAAAAAATATGACAAATGAAAAAGAGAATATTTTCATCTTAGTGGTGGATGGTCTTAGACATAATGTTATAACCATATAAAAATTTATAAATATACAAATATCATTCACATTATCAGGAAAATGTTTACAATCAAAACAATGGAGACAAAAATTTTAATTCAAATATATTTTAATTACTAAAATATATTCTATATAGTTGGAGAAGACTATACGTGTTTCTTACCATAAAGGATGAAAATATTTTTTTTCATAAATAAATGGTCGTTTTGGTAAAACAATAAATGAAAGTATCAGTAATTAATGGAGATTCACATGATATTCCATAAAATATATATAATCATTCCCATAAGTGAGTTTTTTACTAAAAAGGGAATGATTATTTGGAAAACATATAGGCCAAAGGATAATAAATAAAAAATATTGTTTCACTAAGACTATATGTTTTTTTTGAATTGTTAACAACAAGAAAAAATAATTTAAGAAGTTATTAAATATACATTATTAATGATTATTTTAATATGATATGGATAATGGTTATCACTTCTAAATCAACAACACATTAATCCCATAACATGTCATTAGAGGCAAGCATTGAATATTTTGTGAAAAAAATAATTAGTTTCAAACTCACATTTATCAAATCTTAACAAATCGAAAAGTTGAATATTTTCATGAAAAATGAGATATGGAACTACGTTTTACCCTTAAAAACATCTTAATAAAATTCAATCATTGAATAGAGAAATAATATAACAATCAATTATATTATTATATTCTAACAATGTGATTCTAGAGAAATTATGGAATCATTTTGTTAGGAAAACAATTTATAATAAATTTAAATAAGTTTCCCGTTGAAGAGAAGCCCCATATCACTTTTGAATGTTAATAATAAAATTTTATTAAATTTATCAATTATTAAATTAACATTTCATATTTTTTAAAATATTAAGATACATTAAATGTTTAAATATTGATGGGATTATGGTATTATTGTCAGTTAATAAAAAATTATGGTCTTTGAATATTATATATAATGGACATTAAAAAAAGAAAAATCCAAGAGGTATCTATTATTGATAAGAAATAGTTTTTTGAACAAAGATTCATTAATTTCACGAATAATAGTGTCATAATGTTAGTAGTTTGGAGAATTTAATACATTTAATAATGAATCTTGGGAAATTAATGATGAAAAGAAATTGGATCATGTTATTTTCTGAAGTAAAATCAGTAAGTAGATATCAATTTATAAAATTAATCATTATTAAAAAAAATAACCATAATAAACACTTAGATGATGATTTGTAAATATTAAATCACACTTCTATATCAATCAGATCCTAATATTTCAAATTTTGAAACTCAATATAGTATTATGATAAAACCATTTATTGATATGCTAGGAAAAATTGTGTCAGATCAATAAACTGATGTGGTTTTAAGACCAATGGATAAAAACATTTTAAAAAACAGGTGGTATTTACAAATAAAATTTAATGAAGATGAGAGGAAGATTCTATAAATTAAAATTTATCAAAAAATGGGTTCTCTTCAGTTGATGGACTGGGCATTGATGAAACTTTTTCAAGATTACATGCGTATATTAAATAATTTTATTGTAATGAATATGAAAATTTGTTCAAATGGTTTCTAAATTATATATCCTAAATTTATTTATTAGATAATATTTATTTGAAAAACTACCATATAAATTTCACATGAATGACTATATAAAAAACTAACCATAATTGAGAAACATAAAGTATAAATTTAACTAGTACTATGAGTGTTGTAATATTAGAATCCATAATATATAAAAAAAATATTTTGATGGGGAGTATTTCATCATAATAACTATATGAATTAAAATAGTATTCTTTTTTTGTGCCCACATATGTGAAAATATAGTGTTTGGTGGCTCAAGTGAAATCTAATAAAAAAAATTCAATAAATTATTGAATTTCGAGTTCTAAATATTTACCAATAGATAATTTATATTCTAAAATGGATGTATGGTTAAATTCGTAAAGAATTTTTATTTTATTTTAAAATATAAATAATAACAGGACAAGCTATATGTATTTGGAACAGAGGAAATAAGTATACTGAAAACACATTTTCTGACACCAATGATGTATCTTGGAGATGAATATATATAGTGGATTGATATCATGAAGTTTATAAAAATCATATGGTGCCTAATATACCTAATATTAATTTGGAATACAAAAGTATTTTCCCTATTCCAAATGAAATTATGTCCAATTAATCCATTGAAAATCCATATTCTATTAAGTAATTTTACACTTTGGTCTATTAACAGAAAAATTATGTTTATATCATTCTAAAAATACTGAAATAAAATTTATTTATAGAGATATACCGATATTGATTTGAATGGGAAAAATATTGAAAAAATCATAATAGAGAGGTTTATTTTATCATTGAAGATTATTCCTCTCATTATCGAGAAAAAAAAATAATATTTCTCTTCATCATTAACATTAAAATATTAAAATACCAATAATAATCATGAACAACCAAAACATTTATGGGTAAAGAATTAGATTGAATACATTGAATGTAACACCCCAAAAATTTACAAATACATTTATTATAGAATGCATGGATCACTGAGTCTCTAAAAACACCACATTGTTATAATATAGCCTTGTAGACATAATATTGTAAATTATATGATGTGAGGTTCGAATATATGACATACACGGTTGCGATGGGTAAGTTATTTTGAGTACGATAAGGAAAACATAATTTTTGGTGATTAGTAACCTACCCTTATAAATAGTAACATAACCCTATGAATAGTGATATACCCTAATGAATAGTAACCTTACATATGATATTATATAAATGATATTCAAGTTGGAGTATGATATACCTATGTTTTGGAATATATAAATAAATGTACTAAAACTGTTTTTTAGAATAAATTATGATTTCAATTAAATATTAAATTAATCATATTTTGAAAATTATTTATGAAATTTAGACTTCATTTTTGGTTTCTATACATCAAAAAATGGTTGGGGTGAATTTTTGGGACTTTTTTTGAAATACATGAATTTTTGATGAATAGTTGAATACCATAATATTCCAAATAAGCTAAATACAATAATTATAGAGTCATGTATGATGTTCTGCTAATGTAAGACTAATTGATTTGGATTCACATGATAATATTACTATTATTGGTCACATAAGACTCACTATTCCTTGTTTTTTGGATATATAATAATTTAATGAATATAAAACTGAGAAATCCCCTCTTCACTCCACTATAAAACCCCCCATCACTCCATCTTCTCTTCACTCATCTCAAGCATTTTTCCTTCTCCAAATTCTTTAAAAATATCCTCCCAACCTCTTCTCTAATGTCCATCATGCCTTGGTCCCATAAAAATACAAAAACCACTCCCTTAAATATTCTCTCAAGGATGATTGGTGGAAAATATAAATTCCTCTTTCCAATTATTTGTGTTTCCTTTCAAGTTCATTTTTTCTGTTTCTATTATTATCTCTCCTTATCGAAATGTTGTGATGACTCCAATAATATACATGTACTCAAATGTTGTTATGATAGTGGAATAATTTATCATCATCTCTTCCTTTTACCTTTTTTTATACTAGTAGCAAGAACACCATCCGAGATGTGTCAATTTTCAACATTCAAGGATGATGTGATTTTAATTACTATTATCATTCTCAATTAAGGTCATGATACAATTATTATTATGGTAAAACCAGATTATTATATATGTAATATTCCCTATGTAAGTTTATATAACCCTATTGTACAAGTGGTATTTATTTATAAAGAAAAATGAGTTCGTTGTAATCAAAACCCACAAATTAACTAAAACCGTTATCATTAAAACTCTATATAATAAATCATCCTCACGTCATTTAACCAATTTATATAAATGAAAAATAACACTTTTATATTATCATAAATAATATTTGATTTCATTTTTGAATATTTTCATCAATTCCACATTAACTCCATTACTTAAGAACAAGTCAACAGATTAAGAAAATAAAGAAAATGAACACTGTCGAACGACGATATTCCATTTAATAACTTATCAAGAAGGAAATAAATAAACATCAAATAATTATGATAAAATAAATACATGTCTAATAGATTATTAAATAAGTTATTGATATTCCTAACTTCATATTCCACGACCTTGCGTTCAAGGGTGGAACACATTCGGACTTAATTTATGGGGTTTCTTTATCTCACTTCCTCTTTTGTGGGTTTTGCTATATTCACTACTAATACATGGGTATGGTGTATATATGATGTCCATTGATGTAACATATCCTGAATATCTTTATTTTCATGTAATTCCATGTTTCAGTTTATTATTATGAATTTTGGGGCATATGAATCGATTGATTATAAAGTGGTAAGGGTTTTTTCACCCGAACATCTATTTTCATTTGGGTTAATTTTATTATCTATTACCTCAATGAAACACTTTTCTATAATTATATACACCTTAAATAATAAGTGTGTGAGTTATATATATTTTTACCAACCAGAATCATTTCTTATTTTATGGATGGATAGACATTGTAAAAGGATCTTTTGAAATTGAATCTGAAATATAAGCCAGATCTAAGGGAATTTCACTAATTCATGCCTATTTTCAAGGGAACTATATAATCAGTATTTGGAAACCATTATTTTTAAGAAATCACTAATTTTATTTTTAAAATACTATATTTCTTCACTTCTGTTTTTATACAAATATTTTTCCAACAGAACACTTCTTTTCCACATAAAATAGTATTTATCTCAAGATTTACCCGAAGATTTTATAAGAGTATCTTGATCTATTTCAACACTCTTATTGATTATTATGTATGATTGGGATTAGTATTAAATTTTATCATCTACCATATTTAATTTAATTTTTTATGATTACTTTGGATACGAATGTTCTTTCCTAAATCCATTCCCTAATTTACTCTGAATGGTTCGTGTTTGTGCTTAATGTTCAGAAAAATTTATTTTCATTTCATATATTAATTTCAATATGAAATTATATATTCTTAATGATTATCACCGTTTATATGAGGAATGCATTGGAAATATTATGTGTCATTTGGGGTTCGCTATAGCCCCTTGGTACATAAGTTTGTCTCATTTGAAAATCTATGGTCTTGGCACAAAGCCTTGAAAAATGATTATTTATCGTCTTGGCACAAGGCCTTGATAGTATATATATGTTGTCCTGAATTATTCATTCCTTAATTAAGAAAATTGTACTAATGGATCATGAGATTATTTGATTATTAGAATACCCATTACTATGTTATGTTATGGCGATATTTTCTCAGCTCATTTTTCATCCATGTTAGGTTCAAGTTTATTTTTATGGGCATGTTATTTTAATTATTCCCCATATCTAATGTTTATGTTATCTTCTGATGTATTGTATAACCATACAGAGCATTTTAGATCACCCCTTTATTAGGTTATGTTTCCTCAGGACATGAAGAAGTTTATTATGAATGACATTCTTAAATTACCTAGGAGTTGTGGATGTTGTCTATAGAGTTCTATGTGTGTTTTTTTTCATGTTCTAATGTTTAAATTATGTATTAATATTTTTTCCAGTAATAATAAACAACATAGTCTATAAGGATTATTATTCCTTCTTTGTATGCCAATCTAATCAAATAAGGAACCGGATCTAGGAAACTGGGGTTGGGTCTTTAAAATTGGTATCAAGAAAAGTTTAGTAGATTACTAGGCAACTAGATTTAAAAATTTAGGTTAGGGAACAAATACCTAGGATGGTATTTGATGATAATAAAACCAGAAAATCATAGAATTTTTTTAAATAATATATTATGTTAATATTTCTTGAAAATACATCCCTTTCATGATACAAAAAAGTAGTGGTGGCTCTAGAAGAGATGTACCTAGGAGTGAAAACTCCAACAAAGAATTTCGGGCTTGACCTAGGGAATCCTAGTACACAACAAAAGGCTACATTGCACTCTTAGTTTTACACTACTAGGGGATATGATTAGGGTAATTCACTATTAATTTAACCACTATTGTGGGGGATTTATGTACCCAAAGTAACAAATGTATATGGTTCTAGGATTTACGATTCATAAATATATTCTATGTGTTTTACCGTGTTTAGAGTTATAGAGAGTTCAAAATTTTATGAGGTAATATATAATATGGAATTGATTAGATATGGTGCCTAGAAGAATGAATGAAATCTTCACCAATGCATGGGATGTGATGTGTAAGAATGATCATTAATCTAATGGCAATAAAACATTTTTTCAAAGGAAGATTGTCTCCCATGTATCCTCATCATATGATGAAATAATATCATGTGTTATAAAGGTATGTAAAGACTTCTCTGAGTCCTATTGATTTGAAGAGAAGAAAAAGAATAAGAGGATGGAAGAGAGATACAGGGATAAAAGGAATAAAGGAATGATGTGCTTTCCCACATGTGATAACTCTGGAAAGAATCACCCTGGTAAATGCTTGAAGGAAATTGGTGTTTTCTGTAGGTGTGGAGAAAAAGGGCACCAAGTTCAATATTGAAACGGTGTGAAAATGGTTTTCAATATACAACACATCAATTACCTGGAGAGGTGACACTATGCAAATCAATGTCCCAATCGTCAAAGTTATATACCCAAATGATGATTTTGGATAATGAGCATGTTATGATTCTATAGAAGATAATGTAGAATGGTAAATATTCCTAGTCCAAAACCATGTCATTCATATATTTTGTCTATAATGTAATGGTTGTATGAATTATGAGATATATAAGGATTTAACTATTGTACTATTTCATTAAGTATTTAAGGTCATATGATGAATGGTGCAAAGGAAAAGTGATTCGGTGGAAACTTAAAATTTTTAGAAACAAAAAATGATTGAGGGAAAGAAAACCCATAATATATATCTTATGTTGAGATAATGATGATGAAATGATTGATTCGGATAAATATAGACTACCAATGAACTAATTATGGATATGTAGAGAAGTGGTCTATGCTATCATCAATAAAGTTTACATCCCTTTGGATTTAAGGAATATATCCAATAACATGTATATTACATAAGAATATGGAATAATGCATGATTCCAATATAGTATTTAGTGTAATTGATGTTATTATAATATTTCAAGAGGATACATGATGAAGTCATTCACATGTTTGGAATGTGAATTTTAGAGCTAATTCTGGTTGATTAAGGGTTAATGATAGGTTCATCTCAGAAATTTCGAGGACATCATTATAATGTGTTAAATCATTATATTTTGAAATTTTTGAACCTTTTATGTAATGTTTTAAGTTGATCATTGTATGATCATTTAGAGGATAATTTATTTCTTCACCAAATGGTGTTACCTGTGATATGTGATGAGGAATAGATTGTTAAACTACTATAAAATGATATTTTTATAAGTAATTTGTATATTTATACTCTAATAGAGTGGAATAATTCATCGACACATGGAAAATAGTCTTAAATAAAAAAAAATTATTTTATAATTATCATTGATAATATTGATGATTTTTTTAGTTTATAGTTATGTAGTAATCAGTATTCATCTGAACATGTCCTTTATCATGTTTTATCTAAACATCATAGTTAGATTTTTCTTCCTTATCTAGTTTTTTTATTCCAACTAATGTCACCTCACTTGAAAGTATACTTTTTTTGTTGACATTCTCATTTCCATTAACCTTTTTTAGATGATATGTTATTAACCATATTTCCAAAGGGGGTTTCTATAAGAGAATTTTCATGTATCCTCCATTATCTTTGGAAGTTCAACTTCAAATTTAAGTGACAATTTTTTTGAAGGTGGGGATAATGTAACAACCCATGTATTTAAAAATAGATTTTTTTATAGAATATATAGATCATTGAGTCCCTACAAACACCACTTTATTGTAACCTAACTTTTTAAACATTTTTTTTACTACTGTGGTGTAAATTTCGAAAATCTGACAAACACGGTTGCGAGGAGTATGATATTTAGAGTTTGATAAGAGAAACATAATTTTTTGTGAATAGTGACCTACCTATAGAAATAGATACATACAACTATGAATATGGATATACCCTAATGAATAGTAACATTACCTATGAAAGTATATAAATAATATTCATGTAAGAGTTTTATATACCTATGATTTGGAATATGTAAATAAATATTTTAAAACTATATTTTAGAATAAATTTTTATTTTAAATAAATATTAAATTTATCAAAATTATTAAATTGTTTTTGAAAAATGGAATTCATTTTTGGATTCTTCACATCGAAAAATGGTTGGGGTTAATTTTCGGGATTTTTTTTCATAGATGAATTTTTAATGAATAGTGAAATACCATAGTTTAATAAATAAGCTAAATACACTAATTATATAGCCAGGTAAGATGTTATTTTTATTTAAGCCCAATTGATTCGAATTCAAATAATAAAACTAATATTCTTCGTCTTAGAAGACTCACTATTTCTTCCCATGTGGATAGAGAATAAATTAATGAATATAAAATTGAGAAATCCCCTCGCCCCTCCACTATAAAAACCCCCGTCATTCCCTCTTCTCTTCACTCCCCTCAATCATTTTTCCTCCATTAAACTATGTACTAATATCTAACCAACCTCCTCTCCCATGTCCAGAATGCCTTGGTCTCATAAAAAGTTCAAAACCTTTTCCTTAAAGACGATCTCAAGGAAGTTTGGTTCAAGAGGTAAATTCATATTTTCAATTCTTTGTCTTTCCTTTCAAGTTCGTTTTTTCCTTTTTAATTATTACCTCTACTTATCCAATTTTTGTGATGAATCCAGTTCCATACATTTACTATAATGTTGTTATTATAGTTGAATAAGTTATCATCATCTATTATTTTAACCTTATTATATACTAGTAGAAAGAACACCATCTGAGATGTGTCAATTTACCACATTCAAGGAAGATGGGCTTCCTATTTCTATTATAATTCTCAATTCTGATCATGAAACCATTATTTTTATGGTTGAACCAGATTATTATATTTTTAATATAAACTACGTAATTTATTTGTAATCCCTTTGTACAATTTATATTATGTATTAATGAAAAATGAGTTTGTTGTTATCAAAACCCACAAATTAATAGAAACAGTAATCAATAATGTCATATATAAAAATTTAACATCATTACATGTGTCCAAATTATATAAATGAAAAGTAACACTTATATATGATCATAAATAATATGCTAATTGAATTCTATAAATTTACATCAATTCCACATGAACTCCATTACTTATGACCATGTAAACTGATTATGAAAACAAATAAAACAAATACTGTAGAATGACAAAATTTTATATGTTAACTTATGATGAAGGGAAAAAATGAACAAAATATAATTATGATAAAAAAATACATGTATATTATGTTGTTAAATAAGTAAATAATATGTCCAATTTCATATTCCAGGACCATATGTTCAAGGGCGGAACACATTCAGACTTATGTTAAGGGGTTTCTTTATCTCACTTCCATTTTTTTGAATTATCCCGTAAACAGTACAAATAATTAGGTATGGTGAATGTATAATCCCTATTGATGTAAAAAATAATTAATATATTTATTTTCATGGTATTCAATATATTATTTTAATATTATTAATTGTTAGGAATATGAATTGATTGATTAAAATGTGGTTAGGGTTTTTTCACCCAAACTTCCATTTCATTCAGGTAACTTTATTGTCTATTAAATAAATGAAACTATTTTGTATTATTATTTAATCCTCAAAAATTATATGTGTGGGTTATATATGTGATTAAAAACCATAATTTTTCCTTATTTTATGGATGGTTACACTTTTTAAAAAGAATTTTCAAAAATGTTTCCAAAATACAAGCCCGATCCAAGAGAATTTCTCTAATTCTTACCTATTTTTAAAGGCACTATATAATCTGTTTTTTAGAAACCATCATCTTTATAAAATCACTAATTTTATTTTAAAAATAATATCTTACATTTCTTTTTGTTTTACACAGATATGTTTCCAAAATAACTCTTCTTTTCTATGTAAAATATTATTTATCTCAAGATTTACCTGATGATTTTATAAGATTATCTTAATTTATTTCAACAATCATTTTGATTATTATGTATGATTTGGATTAGTATTCTATGTAATATATACCATAATTAATTTAATTTTTTATAATTACTTTTTATTTGGATGTGTTATCTTAAATTCAATCCCCAGATTACTCGAAATGGCTTGGGTTTACGCTTAATGTTAGGGGAATGTTATTTGCATTTCATATATTAATTGTAATTAGAACATATATATTGTTTATGTTTATCACAGTTCATATGAGGAATCTATTGTATATAGTAAGTGTCTAGGGGGGCCTTTATATCCCCTTGGTGAATAGGTAGGTCTAATGAGACAAAATTAGTATTGACATAAGTCCTTGAAAAAATGATTATTTATGGTCTAGGAGTGAGGCCTTCATAGTATGGTTATGTTGTCCAATATTATGAATTCACTCCTTATAAAAATAGTATTGATGGTTTAGGTTGTTATTATACTAGTAGAATACCCATGATTATGTTATGTTATCGAAATATTTACTCATCTAATTTTTCTGCCATATTATGTTCATGTTTTTTTTGAGGCATGTGTTTTCAATTATTCACCATGTCTAATGTTTATTTAATCTTCTATTTTATTACTTAGCCTTACTGACCATTTTTCCTAACCCCTTTATTATGTTCCATTTTCTCATGACATGAAGGATTTTATTACGAATTACAAGCTGATATAACCTAGGATTTATGTATGTTTTCTAATTAATTTCTATGTTGTATATCTTTTAAAGTTGTAATGTTTAACTTATGAATGAATATTTTTTCCAATAATACTAAACTACTCGGTCCTTCAGGATACTTATTCCTTGTTTGTATGCTAATATAATCTTATAAGGCACCTGGTCTGGGAATCCGAGGTTGGGTCCTTACATTGAAATTGATTTTACTTCTGATATTTCAATTATATATGACATCTCAAGTTATATAAATCATTGGAAAACCCATTTTAATTATTTGATTATAAATAAAATAAAATTAATGTATAATATTATCTTGAATACTGTGGTAAATGGTGTTGGGAAATAGAAATATATTTCCATGGTAGAACTTGTTTTGGAAATATTGAAAAATGAACTACCAAGGTGGTTATCAATAAGAATTAGTATCCTCTTAGAGCATAGACAGGCTCATGATCTAGATAGATGTGATAAGAACCTCCACTCTAATTATATTTTTTTATATGTTATAAGAAAACACAAATATTTTATTGATTCCACAATTTCATAAAAAATAACATATCACGTTCCAATACCCCTAAAATGCGGTAAAATTTGATAAGTAGGTTATGAAATAGTATGTTCTTAACCAATGATGTTTTTTGAGTATTTTGTTTCTTATACCAAAAAAATAAATGAATATATGATTTATTAAAAAAAGAGGGGATTCTTTTTTTTCTTATTCACAATGGTTCAATGTTCCTCAATGGTAGATAGATTGATTAATCAATTAAGTTGTATGAATTATAATATATATAATTAGGGAGAATATATCAAATAGTGTTTAAAATGGGAATGAGTTATTAATGTTATTATTCTTCAAATAGTTTCATTTAATTCTAATTTCGTAAAATAGCCTCAACTCAAAGCGGTTGAGAATGAATAGTAGTAAATTTATTGAGTAATGTATGGCTAAAGATACTCAATATGTTAAATATTTTTATAAATGGTGTATTATGCTATATGGATATATGTTTTTATTATAAAAGGTTTATATTCAACATAACCTATCTGAGTGATTGTCAATAACATTTTATGGAAACATATATTGGGTTTACATATTAAAAATTACATATAGAAATAATTTAAAAGGATCATATTTTCTTAATTATTTAATGTTAGAGAGTATTATGTTTTATAAAATATGATATATTGGTTTATTTTAGTATAAAAACAATAACATCTAACAATAAATAATTCCATGAATAATACTTCATCTTGATAATGATATATAAGGTTAATTGGGCTAGGAAACTTTTTATTTCAACAAAAATGGATTGACAACTAAATAGTTTATTGAATAAATGCTTTTTGAAACTATGTTTTTAGTCAAAATTTATTTGTATATAATGTATTTGTAAATCTACATTGGAAGTGGTATTGTTTTGAAATATTAGTTTATAACTATTCTAAAAAACATATAAAACACAAAAACATTATATAAAAAACATTTAGTGTTATTATTTTATAGAATATTATTTTTGGGATGGTTATAATTATAAATAGGAACAAAAATAGTAAAGATTCATTAATTTACTATCATACAATTCCATTTTCCCAAATACCCATTTTTAAAACTCATTGTTATAGAAAAAGATGAAAAATGCATATTTAATAAACAAATAATATTTGGATCAACATTAAATATATTCCCCAACATCAAAAGCTGAAAAAAAAATTGGGAAAATATATATAAACATGAAATTATCTTTAGGAATGAAATATAAATATTAAATATGTAATTTTATATAAACAAAAACCATAGATTTGGTGAATTAATTTTTTGTTTCGTGATTTAAAATTTTATAAACCTATAAGACATTCAATATTGTATAGTGATATTAATTGAAATTAAATGGTGGATTTTCATTCTCATTATGAGGAAATGGTAGGTAGAAATATATAATGGGGAACAAATATCAATTGATTCTATGAATCACTCATATATCACAAAAATATTAATGATGAATAGAAATCATAAGAAGAATGAAGAATGTATAGATTGAAAAAGTATGTACTGAGAGATAAAATAAAGATGGATAAATTGATGTATATAATTACTGTTTTTAAATAATTTACCTAATTTTTTTAGATAATAATTAATTAAATATATTTCATCAATAAGATCAATAAATATATTATTATTAGACCACCTAATGTGTAATAATTTCATATATTAATTTGTTGAGAATAACCAATTCCCAGTTTTTATTGTGTGTCAAAATATTAATGAGTGGAATGAGATTTATAAAATCATGAGGTTGTAAACTATAATGGTAAATGATTATAAAATAAACATGTTACAATGTGGGTTATTTAGTGGATCTTGGTTCATTGGAACCCCAAATAAAAGTTTAAATTCATGGAATTCTAAATTCGTGAGTCTTCAAAATAACATCAATTTGATTAGAACCATGTAACAACTCATATTAGTAATTAATCATACATTAAATTTTTTTCAATAATTGATGATTTTTAATTATATAAATATATTTTATGAAATATATATTACTTAATGGTTCTTCAAATACCAATCTAACTGATTTAAAAAGTCATATACTCTAATGAATTTCATAGTGGTGAAAGGATAATGTTTTCATTATTATATTTATATTAGTGAGGAACCAAACTATTGTTAGATTTAGAAAGCCATGTAAATAGGAAGATTAATAGTTATCAATTATAAATAAAATTGAACTTGACCCTGTTATTTATGGAATCTGATCATTGGATAATTTCTTATAAATAGAGATCCATAACACGAATCATAGGACATGATACTACATTATACATTCTAAATTTGTTTTATCACCTTTAATAATTCCATTATATTATTGGATTAAGATATTGATTCAGTGAAATTAGTATTATTATGATTATTTATGAGAAGATATACCATTTTGATGTTTTTTAAAAGATCATTTTATATTAGTTTTATTTGTTTTAGTATGCTACCAGTTCTAGTTTCTAGATACCAATAAATATGTTTCTATTAAAGGATAATGTGAGATCGATTATGGTATTTTTATAACTGATACATAGGTTATGTAATAGATATAAAAACGAGGTTCCAGTTATGTAGCTAGAAAATTCAAGATACTAATTATTCTAGAGGGGTAATTTCGGATAGGGAAGATCGTGGGTTTCCAATGATAGGAAGACATATTCTAGGTTTAAAAATTTACAAATTTTATACCTATTAATAGTAATAATAGTTTATTATTACTCAAATTAAACTACCAATCTACTATTTACTTTTACCTAAAATTGATGTTTATAATATACATGTTTAGATATTCAATTATAAACAACATTTTAAACATCAATTTATGTAATTATTTTTTTATATTTCTATTGTGCTAAATCATTTTATTATAAATTTATAAATTTTTAATTTTTTTCTAATTAAAGAAAATTATAATGATATAGGCTTATGATATATAGATATCACAACTTTTTAGATGAATATTCATTACATTATATAATCACATATAGTGGAGCGTAATTGTTATGTGTATTTGGAAACATGGATACCTAAAGATTGGTTCATATGGGAACCACATCATCCCCCACTATGATCTTCACAACTAAAAATCTTATTAGAAATATCATGAAAAATACATTTCATTAAAACCTGGGGAATGGAATAAAAATAATGGTTGGGATTCGATTCATAGTATGGGAATAAAATAAAGATACGTAAGCAATACATGACATAATGGTATGGAAACATGAAAATACAATTTGAAAACCATACCCTACATATCAAGGATCAGAATATTGTGTCATATAAAAATTATTATCATCCCATAAGACATAGATCATAAATAAATCAATGAATATGGGCCATGGGAGAATCAAATTGGTATAAGACATTGAATTGTGAAATGCACATAAGAATAGAAAATCTTTTACATGGTAGTCAAGGCTCACTGCCAAGGCTATCAATGTGGAATGGGTTCACTACCAAAATAATCTTCATAATCAATGTTCACACCCAAAACGATCACTAAATAGAAAATCTCATACTGAATCATGTTTTCTCCACATTCTAGTCGTTTCTACTTAATGAGATTGAAATATTTCCCCACTGAATTAGAGAGATATATAGGTCCCAACCACAACATAATGAAAATCAAACATATGTGTCCCAAAAAATCATAAAAAGATCATCACATAAAAACCCATGAAATGAATTGGGTTTCATAATCATTTCATCATATCATAACCTGTGAAAAAGGGAATGGAATACTAATCATTTCATCACTTCATTATATAATAAATAAGAAAAAATATGTGGGTTTCATAAGTAATTTATATATTTATAATGTATGGTGGGAAATAATTTATCATAAACACCATTCATTCATAAACATAAACATTTTAGATATTTATTAATAATATTATCCTTTGATCACACACCTAGTAATTCATAAGTAACGTCAATGGATCTTGTCATAGATGGAGAATGATTTTATGGATTTATTAAACATTTCTACAAAAAATGTAACTTTTCCTAAAAAATATAATTAAAAATTAATAAAAAAATTTTGAAATCATTTCTTTAAAAATATTCTTCAAAACATCTAAAAGAAGACTTAATATTTAGTTAAAACATTTCTTGAGGAAAATATTCTATCAACATTGAGAAATTCTTTTTATTACATTAAAAATTACCAAAATATATTAATTTACAAAATTCATTGTATTATTACAGTTCAAGCTTCAGTGAAATGATTTTTTATGATATAGGAGAAATATATTTAAGTTGTATACATTAAAACAAATATTCTTCCTTGTTTTTCATTAAATCCAAAGTGGAGTTTTTGGGGGAAAAATACCATTAAAAAATATAAAAAAGTAAAACATGGGTGAAAATTAATTTAATAAATCATTTCAATAATTTTTTAAAATATTTATGGAAAAATATTTGAAATCATGGTTTTTAAAGAAAAATTGGATTTCAACTAAAGAGATAAATTTAGATGATTTTGTCGTAAAAATTATTTTGAAATCATGATTTTGTAAAGATAATAAAATGAATGGAAAACTAGTATTCTCAAAACATAACCAAATGAAATGAAAATACCGGGGTTATTTTAGAATTAAATCATAATATTATATTTTCAGATACATACTCATGGGAAATCCAGATACAATCTGTGATTATAACCAATACCCCTTACCACTTTGGTTGAATTAAATCATATGACCCAAGAAAGAATAAAAATAACAGAAACATCTAATATCATGTGAAGAAATAAGTTTATGGTATTCAATTTCTAATTGTGATATATATAAACCTCAAAAATAGAATCAGAGCATAAAAGAACATATTTCTCATGGATATGATATTAAAATTAAAATCCCATACTTTAATTATCAAATTATTCCATAAACATTAATGACACATGTATAATAATTATAAGTTTGTTTTAAAAATAATAAAAACTATACATATATATATCATAGCATATATAATTTTTTTAATGATCTTGTTTTACTTTTTTATTGACTATACCATGTAATAGTCAGGTTTCATGCAATACATACTATATTTTTTATATATATTTTTATTTTTTTTCATCTAAATTTGATCATGGTAATATCATATAAATAATTCTAAACATGAATTAAATATCCTATATAATCATTATATATTTGGTTTTTATTCTATAATATTTAGGTAAATGAATGAAATAAACTATTCATGGAGACGGTAGGTCGTACGTATTCAAGAGTGTTGTTCCAATTTCTTAATGAGTAGAGATAAATAATGGGATATAATTTTTAAAAAATATACAGTACTTTTTTGGCATATTTTTCATATATGTTCATTAAAACAATCCTCATAGCATACCATGATAATTGTGAATAAATTGCATGACTTCGTAAGTTAGTAATCATCCATACACATGATCTACATTTATGTATTCCCAAAAAATTGAAAAAATGAAGGTATATGTGATATAATGACACTATAATTATAATAACAAGATAAATATTATATATAAAAATTAAATCTATCATTATGTCCATCTTGATGGGTTGTGAAGGAAAATGAATAACATTGGTTCATAAGACCTTACTCCATTGTATACATGAATGATATTGATGTATCCCATGTGATAGAAGGGGATATTGTTCTTTATAATTACCAAAAAAATAGATAAACATATAAGTATATGGAATATTTTTGGTTTATTATATCAATATGGTTTGATAATAAATGAAGGAAGTGGGGAATAAAAAAATTAATATAGTTTGTTAGGGGTGTTATCTATTCTTGATAAAAATTATTTTGGATTTTATGGAAATGATTCTTATGATTGAATTCATAAAAACTATAGGATTTTTTACATAGCATAGATTGATATAATTACAATATGGTGGGTGAATAATAGTTTAAAAACCTAGATTAAAAGATTTAAACTAAAAAACAAACAACTTATTTAAGTCAATTCGTTGGACATTGTCTCAATATAATTATCAGCTTAATGTAATTGGAATAAGAAAGGGTTTAATTATATCAAACTAATATATCTGAATAATAATGGGTCTAATTATTATATTTTTTTATTATCATTTTTAGAATGATATCTATAAAAATGCAAAAAATATAAAGGAATATGAAAAATAAATTTCTATGAAATGAAAACGTATATAAATTTTATAAACACAAGTATTAAAATGTTATGTGCAATTAAGAATAAGATATAATAAATATTAAAAAAATTACCTTATTTAACCATAATATTATTGTACTAAAACCCCCAAACTGAAAGTGTCCACTTTTTTATTCTCATAGTAAAGTCTTTATTTCATTACATGGATAGACCTTGATATGAATATATGAATACCACTATATTTCAACATGCAGATGTACTCGATATAATGATCAAAGTTTCTCTATCTACCTATCCTGAGAAGAAATAAATCAGATGTATTGGATTCACCATCTTTCTATCCCCAGAGTCTTTCAATTATAACAAATATAAGACATTAATACAATTTCAATAGTTCTTATTTAAAAAACCATTACAATGATTAATTAACAATACAACCTTATAAATAAATAAAAATTTCTATAAAAATAATTTCAATCTATATATTCTTCAAATGACATGGGAGAGAAAAAGAACAGGCTCTGAACTATTCAAATGACAATGTATTGATAGGTAATCTCATAGTGGTCATATTTCATCAGATTTGGACAACTAGTACTTGAGAACTCCTAATGAACAAGCATAATTAAATATTTGACATCATATTGATTAACACCATTACATTGTTTAAGATATTTTTTATGTTAGAAACAGTTTTTTTATTCTAATTATATGATTATTCTATTCAATAGTCTTTCTTAATAATATAAATACATTAATATTTACGATTATTTGTATGATTATATGAGTATCATTATTAGTATTATTGTTATCATTTGTATCAATATGAATGGAATGACTAAATAATATCTTCCATTCTTGATAATGGTTATTCTGATTTAGCAAACACATAATCATTCTGATAATCCTGTTGACGAATGTGAAGTTTATATTTGTAATAATTTAGAAGATATTCTATGTATAGTAAATGGTAATGTTTTGAGAAAAAAAATGAAAATACAATGAAAATACAATGTTAATAAACAATTTTTTGACAAATTATTTGTGTTTTAAAAAACTAAAGGATTATATAAGTAAGAGATAAAACTACTAACTTAACAATATCCCAATTTTTGGAAAGAATAACCCCCAAAACACAAAGGATAAAATAAAGTAAAACATAGAATCCTTTGTTCTTTTAAGATCATCATATTTGGAGTTATTCAATAAACCTTATCTACCCCTAAATTTCTAACACATCTGAATGTGATGGTTACTATGACACAATTATCAAATAGTTCTTATTTTTAGAAAACTTATCCCCCTTATGATTTTCTCTCCTGCTAAGTGTCAATATATCACCCTTAGTGAAATATTTTACATTTTATATTTGAACTCTCTCTTTATAAAATCATTCACTCAATTTGTTAATATCTTATCACCCTTTGTGATTTTAAAATTAGAAGATGAAAAATTTATCGTTTCTTGATATTTTATAGAATAAAAAATATACAGAATTGACTGATCATTCATAGATAATATGAATTAATGGTTGGCCAATATGAATTCTAAAATATTTAGAATAGTTTCATTTGGATGAAGGCTATTTCATTATAAAAAATAAAAATATTTGAAAGAATATGACAATAAAATAAATCAAGTGTTAATAAAAACTAATTTTTATTTGTTTATTAGGGTCTTCAAAAAATACTTCATTTTCCTAAAATCTTTACAGTACTTCTATAAATTTGAACCTTTCTCTTCTGGAACATCATTCAATTGATATTTGTCTTTGAGTCTTTAAATTTCATTATAATACTTCTTATTCTCTTCCATTATAAATAATGGCTTAACTTCAACAGTTTATAGTCAGGTCATCTCTAACTAAATTTCATAGATGTTCATCATAAAAAGATTAACATATTTAGTAAATTAATCGGTGAAATATATAAACTTTTCTATAAATATAAATTTTTATTTCATAAAAAAATAATGAGTATTTAATGATGGAGTTTTTTTTACCAAAATATTATTAAAATTATCAAAATATTCATCATAGATACGAAAATATGAATCAACTTTTTTTCCACTTAACCATTTGATTACATAATCTATTATGAGTATGATGATTTTCATGAAAAATAATCAACTATGCCTCAATCAGAATAATTTTCTCTATTAAAAAATTTATATATTTAGATTTTTCATTAAGGCTATATTAAATAAGCTGGATCCAATACTCATGGTTTTGAAAATAAGAAATAGTTCCTTCTAACCTTATAAAAACATGAAAAATATAATCAACTCCTTTCTGTACAATTGTTCCTGCAGAATATGATAGTTCTAGGTCAAACTAAAGAGGTTTAGAATTACTACTTCCAATATACATACCCTTTACCTTCCCTTTATCTATCATTTAGACTTCATTCTGATCTTCCTTACACAATTTTTTACCATCTAATAATTCCATAATGTCTCGTATTATATGTTGGGTCAACTATATATATATATATATATTGAAAAAAATATTGTTGTAATGATTACATGTTTTTGAAATAAAAAATTGAAATATATATTTTCAACATTGGGGTAGATTATTTTCATATAATTTTAGGAGAATTCAAAATACTATAAATTTAAGTCTCTAATTTTTTAAGATAAAAGAATAATGAATTTCTAAAAAAATTAGAGTGAGAAATACTATTCTATATTAAATATATGGAAATCTTTGAATCCAAGTATCTTCATGTAGTACTTCTTGTAAAATCTGGAATAATTAAGATATCAAAAATTTATGAACATGAGTGGAAATATAAATGAAAATTTATATAATTATATTGGACAATCAATAAATTTATTTTCTATCTTGATAAATTTTTTCTCAAATGTGTCAAAATAATAGAAATTTTTTTATAGCTTAAATTACCTTTCTGAAAAATAATTACGTGATTATCAAAAACTTGAGAATATTATATAAATCATAAAATGGAATGTGAATCTTAAAGGAGATTTATTGAAGATACGATTCATATTACACAGTTTTGTCTAAATTTCACTGTTTATAAATAAATAATGTATAAATTGTTTTAATAATATATAATCAAAAAGGGAAAAATAAAAGTTGAGTTTCTTTTACAGCTACAAAAAAATAATAAAATAAAACATGCTCCGCAAATATATTTTGTAGAAAATTATCCAAATATAGTGAAAATTATATGACTAATGTTGAATTTTATAATCTGTAATAAAGAGTGTTAAAATAAAATATTTTAAAGAGAACTTATTTAAATAAAATAAAATAAATGAATGATACTTTTCATTCTATTTTTTATACTAATATAATGAAATTTAATATTATAAATGACTATCTAGATCATAAGAATAACAAAAAGAAAGCTCCTAATAGAATTATAATAAGATAATTAAGATAATAATGAATGATATAGTTGGATAATGTTCTAGTAAATGAAAATAAACTATAAATATTTTCTCTCAAGATAGTGATAATGGTAGAATAATCCCAAGATTTTATGATAACTATTCGGAATTAGAAAAACATATTATTGTTAATTTTTACTACTAAAGCACTTATGAATCCTTCTTATACTAGAACATAAATTATTTTGTTATTAATTGATAATGTTTTTGAATATAAAATTTAATATGATGCAATAGAATATGAATTTTTCTGAGTAAATAAATTCGTAATTTACAGAATTTAAAAGAATGTATCAAGGACGATAAAAGAAGTATAGTTATATAAATAATAATATGAATAATGAAAAGATATACTAACAAATATTGAAGGAAGGTCTTTGGAAAGTGATATTTTAAATTGGAATGTTTCTTTGAGAATATGAATAATATAAATAGAATATTTTAAAATATAGTTATATTTGATAGGATAAGAAATAATTTAATGAAAAATTACTCAAAATTACAAACGAATAAATAAAAGTCAAATAGAGTGAATTTTCTCATGTGTGGTATAAAATATTCAAAATCATATGTATGATCAAAATTATAGATAATATTTTTAACATGTTTACTAATGTTTGAATATATTTTTAAAATATTATTTGAAAATTTAGACTCATCATAAAAAAATACAGATAACAATCAAAATAAAATGGAGTTTCATTCTACAGGAAGAACAATTATATTCAAAATAATTTACATTTCTACACACTATTTTATAGTGGAAACTAGTAGAATAAATTTCCTCTAAATAAAATTTAATCCCATGGAAAACAATAATAATTCATTTCAACAGAACTAATTTCATGGGAACATAAGATATCTATTAATTTTTGGTTTCTAAATTTTTTATTTACTAAATATACTAGACAAAAAAAGATAATCTTTTTAGGAAATAATTCTGATGAATAATTTTTTTTCCCATCAGTAGATGAATTAGATTCACTGATTAACCTCAGTATTTCTTATTTACCTATTTTTTTATTTAATTACATGGACATTGACTATTTTTTCATATGTTCCTTTTATTTAGGGTCATTGTCTATTTGATTTTTATTACTAAAAAATCAAATTCCATGTTCTCATATGATCATTATTATATATGTGAAACTAATTTCTTGGAAATATATTTTAATTAAGAAGATCCATATATTCATCAATAGAAGATGACACCCAAACCAATTTATACATTATTTTCATTTCATCTATTTTTTTATTAATTTTATTCACATTACATAATCATTGAAACATTTTTCATCTAATATATATTATTTATTATTAAAATTATGTTTTATTATGTATTTCCAAATAATGTTACATTATTTAAATTTTATTTTTGAGCTACAAAATTTTGATTATAATAATTTATAACTAATGTTTACTACTATTTTATATTAAGATAAAGATAGTGCCTAAATACCTTAGAATAAAAAAATACATAAAGGAATTAGATGTTGAAACAAAAAATTAGCCTACAAAAATAGTATTGAGCCAATATGTTTTGGTGGGACTCAATATCATTAATTGCATCAAATGTATATAATGGGTCATTTTATTTTCCTAAATTATCCTCTATACCAATTTGGACCCCTAGAGTTTTCGGATGGATTTACTATGAACTAAAGTAGAGAACATATTGGTTTTTTGAATAAATTTTATCCATCTTCTTAATGTGTTCCCATCTTCTATGTATCATAATGGATTACTCATACAATTTTCCTTATATCGGTATCCTTTGATAGTGATTGGTATATCAAAAACTATCTTGGGAACCCTGGAATCTCGATAATTAAGAAGATAATAACACGACCAAAATGTAATTAATGATCCACATGGTTTTGCGACTAGCACCCGATTTCATACAAAATAAAAGTGGGAATGGTGATTTCCACAAAATTTACAGAACTTGATAAATTAGTCAGTATTCATGCAAAAGAAAACTCCACATGGAGTAGTGTACAAAAATTAAAACAAGAATACAACCCAAATTACTATATCAAATAACCAGAAAGTATGATAAAAACAAAACTCACAATAGAAACAACTCAACAATCCATAAGGATCATCACCTACTACCACCAAGTTTCACATTATTCATGATCTAACCAAGAAGAAGAAAATCTGAAAACACTTGAAAGAATAGGTATTTTGTGATCTAAAATACATAGAGGGTCTCAAAAAGTATTCCATAATAATATTCCAACATTTAACAAACCAAATAAAGATTTCATGTTTAAATAATGAGTATAAAAAATTCATATATTAATTAATATAATTCAAGATTTAGATTTTATATTTCTGAAAAAAATAAAAAAATTGTTTCACGAAAAATTTAAATAAAAAATTTTATATAAATAATTTTGGAATGTATAATATTTTAATAACATTAGAACACAATTATATAGCATATATAATCAAGTAAAAAACCTTGTCATCCTGTAAAAGGTATGATTTATTTGGTTGTGGGGTCCTCACACACACAATGGTGATCAAAACAATATGTTTATACACACAGCCCTCTAACACTATCCAAAGATGACTCGTCATCATCCCAAATTGGATGTCACCTACTACACTGTTTTCTTTAAGTTTAATGCATCAAAACACTATTATGAAAATAAAACAAAAACTATATAGGATTTGACGTTTTCTAGTAAAATCAATGATGTGTGATTTATTTTAAGACAATTTAAAATATAAAGCATATCATTCCCCATTTAAAATGTTCCAATTTTTCATTTAAAATACAATAAAAATGTTTTAAATAAAAACATTCCTTTTTCAAGATAAAACCACTAGGTTTATATCAAACCCACATTCAACCATTTTTTCATATTCTACATTGAAATAAATTTCAAAAAATCAACATCATGATTTATATTCTAAAATTTTACATCAATTTCTCAGAAAAAACACAATTCAATTAAACTGAGGAGGGTTCGAAATTTCATACTATAAATTAAATTTTACAACCAAATCACCCAATTAAATGGAATTGGGTTTTCTAAAAAAAATTGAAATAGTTTTCATATCAATTATTTTCAATCAAATAATTAAATTTAAATAAATAAATTCATGGTTAATCACTTTTGGTCATTATAAATGAACAACCTACTATTCTCAAAAAACATAGAGCCCACAATGGAACCCACCGACAAGAACAATGGGGTAGAAGTTCTAGGAACTCAAACTAGAAATCAGATTCAACAACACAGATTTTAGATCCATCACTCCCAATAAATTCCATCAAACTCCATTATGGTAAAGAGTAATATATTTAGATACTGAGAGAACACTTACCATGAAAGCCACACCACAACGATAAGAACAATCCATTGTAGAATGAAATGTCATATATGGTTTGAGGGATCCAAAATCACATAGTAATGGATATTTGGTACTAAAGAAATGAATTATAGAAATGAGGAAATATAATTTTAATCCAACATTCCCATTTTAAAAAATAATTATGATATTACATAATGTGTATCCCAATTACATGTCGTGTAATTGAAAAATCCCATAATCATCGAAAAACCAATCACCCTTTTTTAAAAATGATTTTATTGTTTTATTAAAATTTTCACATCATGAAACAACATTACATGGAATGTAAATCCCTAGTTGGTTACAAAAAAACGATTTTCATGTTGAGAATCCAACAAGTAACTGAAATCACCAGTATAAGCATCCTCATAATTCCTTCTTAGACCTACCCAATCAAATATAAATGATATCCATGAATACATAAAATGTACCCATCAAAATGTGAATGTGATGTTACAAAATTCCCACCATAAGAAATTTTTGTTCCAAAAAATCCTATTATGAAGCTTCCATATCAAAAAATATAGTCCCATTCTCCCCCATCAGTTCCTTGTTCACCCATGTCCCATAAAAATCAACCATGTCATTTCATAGAACTCAAACCAAAGTTATCACTCTCCCACGATGAACATTGGATTCAGAATCAATTATCATAACTGTTCATTCCATCAAGTATAAATCAGGTACAATCCCAATGTCACCCCCTCCAAGATTATGAGATAGATTAGATAGGTACCTTTGTAGATTTTATTGATGGAACAATTTATATACCAACATCAGTTGTAGTATAACATCTAAATGGTATGAAACATTACCCACATTATAAATATCCCCAAATGGTCCAAAAAATTTAGGATCAAGTATCCCTTACATCTCAAGCCCTCGATGACCCAACTGATGTGAAACATTCAATAACACCTAGTCACTAATAGGAAATTACAATGGAATGCGGTGATGGTCATCATAATATTTATACCAACTCAATCCAATATTTATACCAACTCAATCCCATCAACATTATTTGACGAATCAACTAAATATATGATTATTTCAATTGAACCTGGCCTATTCCAACCACGGAATATTCACTAATCTTCGAACAACACAATTGAGATCTATATAGATGATCATACAAGGACATAAACTGATATATATCATTCGAAAAATAGAAACGTTGATTAAAATAAATCAAAAACGACACTAGGTTTTCATCCCAGGTTCCTCAAAAATAAATAACACAAGTGATAATTATATCCTAAAGAATATTTATAACACTTTCTATATGACCATATGACTGAGGATTATTTGTCTTGCAAAATGGACATGATACCCTATAGCCTCTAGAAGGCCTCTCTAAAACCAATATGGGAATTGATGATTTCTATCTGAATGTATAATAGATGGAACACAGTGAAAATGAAAAATCTCTTTCATATAGAGATTTCCCAACTCTTAAACTATATATGTATAATGAAGGGGTGAAATAGAGATAATTTATTTATCCTATTAATTAAAACCCATGCCATATTTACTTTCTTTTAGTATTTAGTCATGTAACCACAATTACCATGTATATATCAAACCAATTCTATATAGGAACTGGTGGTGGCTGAATATAACCTAAAGGTTCTTGGTGCACGTCATTGACAAGATGTCACATATAATAATGAGAGATAAATTTAGAAATTCCACTTCTTATACCAAGCCACCATAATCTACATAGCTTGTCAAAGAATATCGTCATTGTTTTTGGATGCACTACCAACTAAGATTTACAAAAATTCCCCATCATAGATTTCAATACGACTAATGGTACACCAACGCGATTCTGGTATCACAAAATTATTTTAGGGAAGAACGACCAGTCATCCATAGTCACCATAACATAATGAGAGTCTTTAATGCAATATAAATCATTATAAATCCATCATTATTGAATAGTCATATTAACAAGGGCAGATGTTATCCAAACACTAGCCAATGTATCTTCGGACCCTGATTCATGGACAATAATTTACAATTGTGAAAATAGAGCCATAAAGTTCTACTCTGCTGTAGTTTCATTCACTACATGGGTCAGATGTTTTGTAACGCTGCATGTTCTTATTGACATATTTTTATCGAAACAATTAAATTTTCATTGATATCTCAAATGTCACAAATTCTAACATTAATTTCATGAAACAATGACTGGGTGTACCAAACAAGTAACAACTACATAGTGTATATTACACCCAACATGGAGTTGGAATATGTTCCACTCAACATTGATTTTCTAAAAAACATTTTTTTTGTTATCATTATTTAATTTAAATAATTATAATCTATAAATGAAACATTGTAATTGGAATAGTAATAATTACTTTGGAAATATTTTTTATAATAGATTTATATAAATAAAACATATTGATAATGAATGATATTATTTTTTTTAAAGTCCTTATATGATAAAAAATAATATTTATTTGAATGAACTACGTTCCATGTAATTATATGAATACAAATCTCATCACCTTTTTAAATTTAATTTGATATAACAAATTTAAATTAAAATATAAAAAATTATCGTAGAGGTAATTTTTGGGAATTTTTTTTCGAAATTTCAATTTTGGATGAATAGAAACTAAATACTGAATTAAAATTCAGAAATACCTTTTTATATCACTTATTTATATGGTAAAAATATATTTAAAATAGTATTTCAAGATTTATCATATAATAGTTTTAACAATTAATTAAATTTAGTTCATTGTAATCAATTTAACATGGAAATTGTGTATAAAAACATTACAAGCTTTCGGATGTTTTCAAGTTAAAAATCTTTATCATCATCCCGTTTGGGGGATTGAATTTAAATTAATTTCTATAACAATAAAATTAGAATTTGAAAAAAATTATTTATTATTTTTAATTGGAATAATTTATAATGTATAATACATTCAACCTAGTCTTTTACCAAAAATATTAGTCAAATTAACTAATATTAATTTAAATGATTAATAGAAAAATTAGGTTAACATAGTTCTAATATATAAATTTAAGACATAAAATGACCTAGAAAAATTTCCAAGATCCATTTTATGGAAATATATTGATCCTACATTCATTTTCATCATATTTTCTATATTATTGGATCCACGATACATTAGAAAAATTTTGGTAGAATTCCTTTTCCAAAAAATTTATAAGAATGCCTCTTCTACTCTAGTCTAAAAATTCCTCCTCTCCTCTCACTCACTCACATCTCTTAAGCCACATTGGATCTACTAATATCTTGCCAAATTTCTCCAAAACATACCTTCCCTAATCATAGAAGCCTAAAATTTTGTAGAAATCATTCCATGTAAGCCCTTAGGTGCCAACTAAAAGGATTTACCCAAAGAAGATTTAACATCATCCCTCAATATTATTTATTTTATTTTCTTTCAACGCCCCAAAAATATCCTAATTAAACGAAAATATAATTAAAAAATATCTTAAATTTAAAATTTTTTTATCTTAGTATGTATTTGACATAATCTTACAAAAACCTCTATCTAATTGGTAATGAACATACATGTTAAATGTACGACGAACTACCAGCTCATGAAATTAAGATTGTTTATTTTCCCATTACCACTTTAATAGTTAGACAATATTATAAAAAATCTATAAATTTATATATTATATTATATTAATTACTAATTTATGATTATTTTAATGTTTTATTAATCATACCTTTACAATTTTTATTTTTTGTAAATCTTATAATTTTGTTTTAGGATGTGTAAACTACTACCCTGACAATGTGTTATGATTCATTCAAAAACTATATAGAATGTATTAATGATGTTAATTGTTAAAATATATAATTTATATGAAATAATAATACCACTATAATGATATTATAAAAATATAGTCCTATATTACATTTTCATTAATTCTTTCAATATGATAATAAAATGGAAACTATGTTCATTCGTGCGTATGACCAATTGTCTCCATGAACGGTGTATTCCTTTTTATAACTATATATTATGTGTAATATTATAGTAAAAATATAATTTATATAATTTATATTTACATCATGTTTTAAATTTTTTAAATCATGATATAAGCATAAAGACCAAATTTATAACAAATTAAGACACATGTGATGAACAAAGTGCATATTACATGAAGTGAATCCTTTAGATAGAATTTTTAACACGTTGGTAATATAAAGTATAAAATGAACCATATATGGTATTAGATACAATAATATTGTTTTTTTATAGATTTATAATCAACTTTTATTTATTACATAGGAGGTTTGTATGTGTATGACGAGAGTCAAGACATGAGGTACGAGAAATTCATCTCTCTTTTTATATCTCTGAGATACATGCCAAGTCCACCACTCTTTTCATTTTAGTGGTGTATACAATCCAATTGAGTGTATTATTTGATTATTATTATTAAATTTATGGGTTCTTACATAACCATAATATTATTTTTCTTTTATGGGGTTAATGTTTCAAGATTATCCAAATCGGTAATATAGTTTTCTCCCAATTTTTCTTCTTTGAGACATGTGTCTTGATATGAACCTAAATTATTTTTCTAAGTGTATATAACTAAATGTGAAATGTTATATGATGAATATAAATCATAAAATGATATTTTTCATTTCAATTAATTTCATTTTCTTACATGGATTTTATGATTCTAAGTTATCATTTGGTAAAAGATAATTGAAATAATGTCATCTTTTATCAGGATTTTTTATGATTATACTTCTATTAATAAAATATTATGATCCATATTTCAATTACAATCACACATTTCCATATACTATGTTTATTAAAGTTATATACATGTATTATTACCATCATTTCACACTATGGTACTGAAAATAATGATGAAAATATTTTTATGAAAAAACATACCGTATTTTTCTGTATGATCAGAAATAAATTTTATCACTAAAAACATGTTCGCAATGATATATTAAAAAGATTTTTAAAATTATTATTCAATATAATTTTCAATGAAACTAGATTTTAGAAAGGTTTTATTATTTGAAAATAACCCTTTATATGTATTCACCTCTATTTTCAAAAAAAAATGTTTTCCAAAAATGATTTTTATTTAAAATAGATTTGTTATTAATAAAAGTATATTTCCTTCAAGAAATTATTTTTAAAGAAAATTCAAAAAAAATCCCATCTAATATGACATATATTTTGTTTCTCATGTCATTATATAGATATTATTTAATGTTTCAGTTCATATTCTTCCCTTGAATAGTTTATGTATTGATTTCATGATGTTTATGAAAAATTATTCTCTTTCATTGGTTATATAGTTTTGAAACCTTCTTCTTTTACTAGGTTATTATTTTGTTGAAAGTATTTTGAATCCTTTATGTTTTTCCAAATATTATGATATGATTAAATGTTTATGATACCCATTTCATTTCATGGGTAGTGATATAATTATTCATGATTATTGGGAACATTTTATAATTTCAATATGAGATTGTTGGGACATATATCTACCTCCATTTAACTATGAAAATATTTATATATTAATAAATATACTATGATGGTGTTGGGAGTGAGGTTTGACAACTAATATATCCATGAGAGTTAACCATCACAATCTAAATGATATGAGCAGTGACCTCACACTCATACGACGGCCATACAAGTGAACCATTACTAATAATATTGTATGGGGTGTGAATCCATAATACCATGATTGTCAGGGAATAAATTATTTGAATACTATGGAAATCATATTATATTCCTTTGGGTTTCCCACAATTCAACATTTTATTCCTATGTTTTTATTTCATTGATGAAGTTCATTAATTCCTTATGATTCAAGTCTTATTCACTTTCATGATATTGTCCACGATTCATGGTTATAATCATAGGATATTAATGTTATTATATTTATATGTTATTATCATTTTAAAATACCCATATACACATATTTATTCTTATATGTGTCATATTTTTAACCTTACTGAGCATCAGAGAAAATCCACTTTCTTGTTTCCTTTCAAATATTTTTATGAAATTTATTAAGTATAACATGTCTAAGAAGGGTGATAGTCAAGAAGAACCTTGTGAGAGAAAATCTAGATCACTTATATATGAGTTTTTATGTTTCCATGTTTCCAAAGAAACTATACAAATATGGTCTTTATACATTTCCTTGTATAATGTTTTAATTGTTCTATAAAATTTATGTATTGTTTATGTAAGAAAAGTGACATTCCCTAAAGTTATTATCAGATAAAATTTTTAGATAACTATTGGGATATATGATCATAAATACTTTGTGAAAACCCCAAGGACATGTCTATGAATAAGTATTAGGATAAGGAAATTTATAGGAAAATATCCATAAATTTTGTTATTGTATATATAATGTTGTTTCCTACAAATAAATTAATGTGGGGATATCACATGTGGTTTTGGTCTACCACAGATGTTCCTAGGAGTAACAACTTAAAAAACGTTCTTTGGGCATGACGTGGTGTAACTTAGTACATCGCAATGATCATTGTTGCACCTCTGGTTTGACATTCATAGGGGGTATTCTTTTGGAGTTTACAAACTCATCATGAATTATTATCAAGGATTTAGAAAGAACATGGTAATGAATTACCTAGGATATTCATAAGGTGTCATTTATTATATAATTTATCATAAATTAGACATTCTATATGATAATTTACAAGATTATGTGGTTCCAAATTATTATAATTGATTCTTACTCTATGATTTCGGTTTTAGTCAATGGATGGAACCTGAATGAACCACATCAATTTTTATTGCAATAGACAATCAGAAAATTGTCCTCCTAAGAAACCAAATTCTATGGGAGTATAAATGAAAAATATAAATTTCATTACTCACCCAAATATCATATGATACCATTCATGGTGGAAATTCAAAAGAAAAAAGTATGGGACAACATTCTATTAAGTCCTTCATGAGGAAATGACCACCTTTTTTCAACAGGTCATATAATCTACTGTTTTCTGATCAATGGATCTGTACTAATAAAAATATATTCTTCATTATCCATTGTTTTTATCTTGAGAAATTCATTATTGTTCTTTATCTGTTAATAGGCTAAGTAAACCAGTGGTGGATGCTAATCATGAATATGAAACATCATGATGATATTGAATCGATGTATTGGGATGTGTTTAAGAACATATTTTTTTACAAATAAATTCCTATTATTATTCAAACCAAGATGGATAAAGACTTCAATTAGTGTATGAAAAGTGATGATTAATATATTGATACCTATGTGTATAATTCCACAAGAGTTGCGAGGCCTTCTTCAAGAATTATCATCCAAACCCAAAAATAATATAGATTGGTTTTTCAGTGTCTTATATCCATGTCATGGAATGGAATTGACCATATAATAGTTTTGAAGCTATAAATATATTTTTCATTGTGAAATTAACATTGAAATGGTTCTTGGATTCATGTGTCAATAAAATTGTTTTCATATTAAAAGAAAGATGGATCCTAAAGGAAAAGATAATAATCCTGAATATAAGAATATGAGATTTCATTTATCCTCTCTGAGTTTTAAGTAGAATGGAGGAAATTACCTTAAGGGGTCTAATGAATGTTTTATGTCTGGATGAGAAGGCCATCAGGATTCTTATTTCCAATGTGATGGCCAGAAGTTAGATAATGTTGAGAATGAGGAAAATGTGGCACAAAATGGACCTCCCATGATTCATTTCTACAAGTGTAGGAGAAAAAGAATTGTGCTAACTATTAACCAAACCCAAGGGGTTTTGATGATATACGATGTCAACAAACACTAAATCCAATGGACAATGGGAAATATCATATAATCAATATTTCTGAAGAATGGGGCAATACAAACATGTAGAAATGTACATTTACCATCAAATATTGAACTAATAATCACATATTTTATGCTGCATCTACCAACTCATTCACATCTATTTAATTTTATAAGGGTTTTATTATTCTAATAATAAAATTACATATATAAGTAGAAGTGTAAACCCATAATGGTTCATTGATTGAATCTCAATTCTATGATTCCTCTCCAATTGATGTTTATGGTAATATGCTTCCTAAAATTTTTTCCATTCATCCTCTTATTTAATATTATGTCATCTTCAGCATGGATCGTGATTTTCATAATTAATCCAGAATAAAATTTCCTGGAATGGATGTTATGTTATATATATAAAAACTTCATATGATCATTGATTAATGTGATGATTATATTGAACTTTGTATGGAGATTACATCTAGTGTATGGTTTTTAATTCTCATTCAGAGGGTTTTTTATCTCAAATTGTTGGGGAGAAAATCGGCATTGATGATGTGAAAATTGTTTGAGATTTTGTGATGAATTTTAGAAGAATTTAATGACCTTCCCCTAAAATTAGAATTTTTGTTCTCGATATAACTCATTCTTTTCCCCACACCAATTTCAAAGTCTCCCAAAATAATTGATTTGATTGAGGTGCATGAATTGAAGATGATACTCCATGAAAACAATGATAAGTTATTTATTCAACCAATGGTGTAAACATGTGGTGTACATGTTCTTTTTGTGAAAAAATTAAATGGATCACTATAAATCTACATTGATTATCAAGAACATCTATTATCTCCTCATATTTATTACATATTTGATCAATTGCATAGAGATTAAAAAATTTCCAAGATTGACCTTCATTTTGGATATCAATAATTGAGGATAAATATGAAGGATATTCTCAACACATAATTTTATATAGGGTATATACACTACGAATATATAGTGATCAATTTTGGTTTTACTAATTTCCCTTATATCATCCTGGATTTGATTAATAGTTTCTTTTGAGACCCCTCGACTACTTTTTGGTAGTATTTATAGATGATATTATTATATATTCAAATAGAAATTAAGATTATGAATATTAATTTAGAACAGAACTTTTTACCCTAAATAAAAAAAGTATATATGAAAAATTTACAAACTATGATTTTTGGCTGCAAAATGATTCATTTTTTGGTCACATAATGTCATGGGATGGTATATCAATTGATCCAACAAAGACGAATGATATTGAACACTGGGCTACACCCACCATGGTTACTGAGATATGTATATTTCATGGTCTATACAAATATTATAAATGGTTTTGGGAGAATTTATCAATACTATATAATCCTATGACCATATTAACTCATAATGGTAGCAAGTTCCTCTAGGTAGATGAATGTGATGAAAATTTCAGGAGTTGAAAAGAAGGTTATCCAGTGCACCACTTCCTAAAATAACATGTAGTTAATAATGGTTTGTATTCAATAGTTATGAAACCAAAAATATATTAGGATGTTTTCTTATTCAGAATACATTGGTTATCTCTTCTGCTAAAAACATTTGATTACTCATGAGAAAAATGATCCCACTCATGCCTTGGTGTTAGGAGTGGTAATTTATTCATTAATGATATGGAGGAATTATATTTCTTGGGAAATGTGTGATATATATACCATTAATGAAGGTATGAATTATATATTCACTCAGAATGATTTTAACATGTGCTAGAGTAGTTGGTTAGAGATTATTCAGGATTCTGACTTATTAATCCATTATCACCATGGGAATTTGAAAAAGATATATAATGCTATGAGTTGAAGGGATCATTATATCTTATCTATGGTACGGATCCCAAAAGTTCCAATATTTATCGATTCAGAAAGGATGGAGAATTATATCTTGACGGATGGGTAAAATATTATATTTCTTAATTGAATGTTTAAACTTTTATCCATGTGAACAATAACGGGGCACAGAAAGAATATGTAGATCATAAAAATAAATTTATAAATGTTCCAATGTTTAACCATGATCTATATTGAATGTTATGGTTTATTAACCATGAATTTGTTCCTTATATTCATGATTTGAAGAAGGATCTATCTTCCAAAACTCATAGTTATTAATTATCTATTCATAATGGAAGTATGAAGATGTATAGGTTAATGAATAAATACTTCTGGTAGGATTTCATGGAGAGAGATGTCATTGAATTTTTCTATTGGTGCATGCTATGAAAAAATGTTAAGGATGAAAAATGAATTACAATGAAAATGTTTTGTCCCTTACCAATTACAAAATTATAATAGAAGAACATCACTATGTATTTTTTCATTGGACTACCAAAAACCTCTAAAGGGTTTAACGTTATATGGGTTGTAGTTGATAGCCCTGAAAATTTATCACACTTCAATGATATCAAATAATAATTATATCTGGATTAGGTTTCTTGGATATACATTAAGGAAGTGGCAATGATGGTCGGAGTACCACATTCTATTGTATCATTTTAGAATATGAGGTTTACCCCTATGTTTTGAAATATTATTTGTTAAAAATATGATACATAATTGAGTTCTATCACTAATTTTCAAACTCATATAGAGAGATAGTATGAAATAAAAATTCATCCCCTATTGGATATATTTATAGATTATTCACTTGATTTAAAAGATAGTTAGGATCAACTATTTCCTCATGTTGAGTTTTCATACAAAAATATCATTCACTAAAGAATTAATATGGAACCATATGAATCCCCCTATGGGATGATATGTATATCTTTATTTTTATGGGACGAGTTTAGAAAAATAAAGCTATTGAGACTTTAGATTAATAATGAAATTGCATAGAAGGTTAGATCTAATTAGTAACATATAAAGGAAGCTCCTAGTTGTTAGAAAACATATTCAAATAAATTATTTCATGGTTTGAAATATGGATTTGGTGGGAAGTTATTTTTATTGATATCTCCCTAGAAGATATTTTTGGGGTTTGGAAGGAAAGGGAATATATTCCCTAGGTATATTGATCCCTTTTATATTCTTGATTGTATTAGGATGATAGCCCATCACAATGATCTTCCTCCAAATATCACTCAGGTCAAAGCATTGTTTGATATATCTCTCCTAAGGAATTATATACCTAACTATTCACTTTTACTAAACTATAAGGTTGTAAAGCTGTAGTATGATCATTTTTAAAAGGAACAACTAGTTGAAATTCTATATTATACAGAGACAGTTCTATGAAATAGAACCACAAACAAGGTCAATGTTTTATGAAAAGATCACTGGATAGAGGAATATATCTAAGAACTTAAGGATATGATAAAATACAATAATTATCATTCTTGTTTACCAGAATGATGAATTTTTATGTAGAAATTAATTTTCTGGGGTGTAGAATCTAACACCATGAGTTTTTATAGACCTTTTTCATGAATATATTAAATTTTAATTTATATATCATATTTCACTATAAAAAAACTATCTTTCACACATCACCAAATTGTATTATGTTATATGAAACTTAGACTTTTTATATGTTACATTAAAAAATAACTTTGGAATATGTCACATGGAACCATGAGTTTATATGAAAAATCTTTTTTTTCTAATTTTTAAAATAAGATAATTATATCCTATCCATTAAAATTAATAATACGAATAGTAATAACTAATTTTTAGAAAAATTGATAATTCTTTTATATAAATTAAACATATTGATAATGAATGATATAATTTTTGGTAAATTACATTTTTGATAAAAAATATTATTTTCTCAAATGAGGTTCTTTTCACATCAGGCTGTGAAAAGTGATAAAATTAATTTTATACAAATATAGAAACAAAAAAAATTAATTGAGATTATTTCTATAATTTTAACTCTTAAATTATATTAGGGTTTTTTTTATTTTTATGAGAAACGTTATTTTTTGATGTATAGTGAAAAATAACACATTTTAATTCAAAACCACCTATTCATATGAGATATTTATATAGTTAAATTATATTTTAAATTGTTTTCAATGTTTAATTAGATCATATTTTTACCAATTAATATAATTTATTTCGTTTTAATCAATTTAACATTAAAATTTCGTATAAAGACTTAGCAGTCTTCTAGATGTTTTTACATTATAAACTCGTATTGTCATCCAATCTGCATGGTTAAATATAAATAAATTTATTCCACTTATGTGTATGGAATTTTAAAAAATTGATTCCTTTTTTGGAATCATCATAATTTGTATTTTAAAATAATTTCAATTTAGGTTTCTCCTAAAATGATTTGTGAATGTTAAAAAATTAACTACAATGACTAAGAGAAAAATTATGTTTACAAATTACTAAATTAAAAATTTAAACAAAAATAAACAAGAAAATTTTCCTAGAGACATTATATAGAAATATATGTACTCTATTATCAAAGTTCTCGAATTTGGTTTATTATTGTATCCAATTGTCATGGGAAAAACGTCTGAGGAATTCCTTTTCCCAAAATTTACAAGAGTGTCACTCCTCCTGTACTATAAAACGTATCCCCTCCTCCCACTTCCTCACTCCTTTCATCCAAAATTAGTTTGAATGGTCTATTCCCAAATAGATCCGTATAATCCCTTAATTAAACAAAGAATCCAATATTTTAAAATAAAACACTCAAATGAATCCCTTTGGTGAAAACTAAAAGGAGTTACCCAATGAATATGTAACAAGCATCCTCGAGAACCTTTCTATTGTTTTCCTTCTCCGACAACTGAAATATTCTTATTACATGATAATATAATATCACCAATATCATAAATATATTTATATGTTATTATAGTAATTTTTATACCTAAACATACACATATTCCATCTAATGGGTAAAGGACATACTATTTACGTGTATGATGAACTACCATGTCACAAAATGATGATTGTTCATTTTTTATTTACCCTCTTTCACATTATGAAATTATTATGGAAACTATTTATATAATATATATATAATATTTTTTATTTCATTATTATTATATAGTTATATTATAACACATACCATTACAATTTGAATTTTTGTGAAAATAAGATAATTTTGTTTGGAAAAGTGCGGACTCCTACCCCCTCAAAGTGATGTAATTCATCAACACAATACATGGAATGTATTAATAATGTTTGCAGTGAAATTATATGTTATATATGATGTAATAACCATAAATAAATTATATTATATAGATACATATGTATGTTTAATTTTCATTCTTTCTTTCAATGCGACTATAAAATAGAAACATTGTTCATGCATACATATGGCCTACCGTCTCATTCACTGATGTATTCCATTTTATACTTATATATTATATGGATTATTATAATAAAAAAATATTTAATATAATTGATATATACTTCAAGTTTTATCTTCTATAAATTATGACATATTTATAAGAAAAATGATATACCAAATTAAGACACGTGTTAAGAACATAGAGGATATTACCCAAAGTTAAACCATATCATATAATAGTTTACAAGTGGGAAATATAAAGTGAAAATTTTACCATATATGGGTGTATATATAATAATATGGTTATGTTATAGTTTTATAATAAACTTTTATTTATTATAATAGATGTTTTTGGAGTACAAAGAGAGTCCCGACACAAGGTAAGGGAATTTAATCTCACTTTTTTATATCTCTGAGATACAAGAAATGTTCCCCACACTTTTCATGTGTGTGGGGAATATTCTACCAATTAATGTATTCTATGGTTATTAATGTTAAATCTATGGTTTTTTTAGATATTCATTCTATGATCATTCTATAATGGGGTTCTATTCCAAAAGTTACCAAATCGATAAGACATATTGGTCTCAATTTCCCATAGGTGAGACACATATTTTGTTCTCCAGTTACATTATTTATATAGGAGTATATACTTCCATTTGAAATTTTATATCATGAATATATTTTTTGAAATGATTTTTTTATAATTCATGTAATTTTATTTTTTTACATGGAGTGTATGATATAAATTTACCATGTGGTAAGAGTTTGTTGAAATAATCTCATCATTTATCATGATTGTTTATGATTATATTTCTATTAATGAAATATTATGATCCAAATATAATGAAAAAAATGAGATTACATATCATCTATTATTTAACGTTATCTTCATTTATTAGTACCATTTTTACAATCATTGTTACATAAAATAATTATTGAAAAGTTTTTTATAAAAATCTATCTATATTTATATCTTCAGTCAAAAATCAGTTTTATTTCAAAAGATTGTATTCAATAATCATCAAAAATATGTTTTAAAATTTATATACTAGATATTTTTCAAGGAAATTTTTTTTCAAAATGTTTTATTATTTTCAATGATTCATTTATATGATTCCAAATCTGTTTTCAATGAAAATGTTCTTGAAAAATGCTTTCCGTTACTAAAACGATTATTTCATTATAGAACTTATACTCCACTAATAAAATATTTTTAGATGTTAATTGAAAATTATTATCTACATATGACGAAATCTATTGGTGTTACTCATTTGTTTTTGGGGAAATGATTCGATATTTTTATTCATATCATTTTCTTGAATGGTTTAAGTTTGGATGGAATGATGTTTATGAAACCCACTTCAAATTAATGGGTTATAATCATTTGAAATCTGCTTATTTTTATGTGTTATTATTTTTATGAAATGATTATAAAACTTGTATCTTTTTTCACATGTAATAATTTGATAACATGATTATGATACCCATTACATTTCATGTTTTATTATATGATTATTTGTTTTTTGGCTCATGTATATATGATTTCATTATTAGATGGGTGGGAGATATATCAACTTATAATGATTAGGGTAAATATTTATATCTAAAAAGATAGGATAATATGGGCTTGAATGTGAACCATGACTACTAAGATGGTATTGGGAGTGAACCATGACTACTAAGATAGACATGAGAGTTAACCATGACTTCCAAGATGGTGTGAGGGGTGAACTCATGCTTCTAAGACGACTATGGGGGAGAACCATGACTAAAAAGAAGGTATGCAGAGTGAAACCATACTACTATGAATGACTTTGAAACAATTACATGACTATTAGGGAAATCTTCATATATTCTTATGCTTTTTCCAAAATTCCATGTATTATTCCTATGTTATTATTTCATGTATTAGGTTCTTTCTTTATTTATGTTTTTTGTCTATTGAACTTCTATGATTTATTTTTTGATTCATGTTAAAAATAATATGGTATATAGGGTATGATTATATAGTGTTATGATAACGTCCTCATACCCCTATACTCATGTTAATTATTACACGGCTCCATTTATACAATTATTGATCATCTAATCTCACAACTTTATATGTTTTCTTTTGTATAATACATATATATATGTATTAAGAATGATGTGTCTTTAAATATTTCTATTCAAAAAGATCCTAGTGGGATATAATTTAGTTTAATTATATACCAGTTTTTATGTTTTGATGCTTCCAAAGTACCTTGACTAATAGACTCATTGAATCTATTTGATATTGGTTTAAAAAATTCGGCAAAATTAATGTATTATTAAGTTAAGAAAAGATAATATTGCTATATGTTTTCTAATAAATTCATATATGATGAAATTCCCCTTTATGGGGTTATAGGTGATGTCAAAGTTGATAGATTTTATGTATTCTACCTAGTTACTCTGGTAGAGATTCTGATATTTTTTAGTGATGATATTAATCAAACTGGTGAGGTCAAAAAAACAAGGTAATCCATTCATCATAATGGTAGTACTACCTACTCTTATGTGAATGAATCACATATAAAACATAAATTTAATGGGTCAGGAAATTCATCTTGTGTATCCTAAGATGAACAAAGATAGAGGAAACAAAATGATAACCTTCCATAAGAATCCAACCCAAACCTGAACACAATTCAACACAGAAAACCACATAGCTAGGTCTGGCCTCTAGGAGAGTCATCGATGGTGTAGTAGTTAATTTTTTTCATAATAATGAAAGAATTTTTAAATATTTCATCCCAAGGAAAAAATACACCCGTACATGTTATGGTATTAAAGAGAGAATCCAACATTGACAAGTCCATAAAGAACCATCAGTAATACCCAACTAGACCAAAGAGTCATTGGATCTTGAATCAATTTCATGGTTTTTCCAATGTCATGAGAACCTTTACCTTTTATGGTATTAAGTGAAATAAAATTTATCAACACCAATGTTCCCATGAATCCCACTTCCCAAATCTAGATTATATATTTCAAAACCTTGAAAACAAGTCATTTATTTCATGAAAATTCTAGTACTACACTTAAGTGATTCCCATGATCCTCCTATGATATAGAGTAAACAAGTATTTGATCCACAAATACCACCAAAAATATATCTATACACTCAAGGAAGATCATATTAATTGAAGACATAATAACAATAGGATAATGTTTTAGACTAAAAATAATTAAAAGTTATTCATAATGGTCTTGACTACTTTGAAAGTCTGTTTATTCAATATCATATTATTTATTCTCAATTGATGTTTAGATGACAGAAGATCATTATTTTAGAACCACTTATCCCCTTTCAACTAATCCAACATATCATAAAGATATGGAAAAGAATACTAATTATTTACCACGAATCTGTTATGTTTTTCGTAATCAAAACAAAGGTGTAGAGAGACATCATCCATCTTAGAAAAGAGAAACAATGCCTCCCACAGGGACACACTCTGGTGTATAAATCCTTCATAGAAAAGAACATCTGACTAAATATTTAAATCTATTGTTATGACTGGTAAAATGAGGTAAAAGTAATTTTCACTAGTTGAGTACTAGGTACAAGATTGATAGAAAATTCATCTTCCATTACTAGTGGGAACCAAAAAATATTAGAAGGAAACACATTGTGAAACTCAAAAAAACAAGATTGTGATCGTTGTTCTTGGATTCTCACTCTGGATCAGAAGAAAATACAGATATCACTCTCTAAAAATTTTTATAAGAAGGTATATAACTAATCGACCTTATATCCTACTTTCCTTAAAAGACAATACATACATCATTGAGTGTAGTAAATGAGAGCAGTCAATGATAAAAACAATCCACGATATATTAGTAGTGAGCTAATCTGTTCTAATTTTGACATTAAGTGGTTTCATGTCAATATTAAAAAATCTCCAGGAAGTTTTCACATTAGATAGAGTGTAACAATAATAATAACTATAGAGGCCACGCTCCCTCCTTTTTGCAAGAGGTGTAATAATATCTATCACATAAGATAAAATCTCAATAGAAAAAAATCATATTAAAAATACATGCTAAACTAAATGAATTAGATGCACCAGTATCAAATCAATTGGTCTATAATTGTAAAGATATCATGATTGTACCTATCGTAGTTGCTAGTCACATATCTGGTTCCTCCAGAAACGCATCCTCTGCATGAAGAATCCGGATTATTGATTCTTATGGATATAACCCCATTGTTATAGAAGAATGGGATTTCATCGTAGTCTTGGATGGTTACGATGATTGCACGACACTACTCATATTTGAAACAACATGGAAGAAGTTATGTCAGTGACAAAATGACCAAAATAGAATAATAACATGGTTTTCTCAATTCAAATGCTCTTTGAGTGCTTAACCATTTCAAACTAGTTGAAAAACAGGGGGATTATTCCATTCACTATATAAGGTTTAGAGAAATCCCAAATATTGACATAAAACATGACAATCCTCACAATTCTTCTCCCCTAATAGAAAAACACTCTACTATGTGAAAGATAAGAAACTCATGTCAACCCGAACTTCCTACTAGATCAATTTCAACCAAAAATGATTTATATGTTGCATTAACAGAAGAGGTTAGATTTAGCAAGGAAACCTGAGAACTAATATATTCATTAAGTCCCAACTTTAAACATTAAGGCTTTATCATCTCATTTGATTCTCCCCCAAGTGAAAAATGCACTAGCTTAGAAAAGCAGTTCGCATATGCTGACATGATTCGGTTAGACTTCACTAGTTTCAAGAACTCTAAATCATTGGCGAACAGCATCGAATCACCGAAGAACCAGTTGGTGAGAGTTCTTATAATTCTTCCAATTGTAATAATTCATGATTTTTATTCATCACCATCATATACTACCATCTCTTTCTGAATTCATCTATCACCATGGTGGAACAGTTCACCATGATTTAATCAAGTCTCTATAGGAAACCAAACAGATTATCGATCCTACACGCAAATTTATCATCATCTTGGGGATCATCTAACCCTTTCATGGTTGGTGGTTTCTGGAAAAGTAACTCTTGAATATGATATCATAAATAATCCCTATAAGGTTCTGTATCTTGAGCTTCAACAAGGAATAGAGGTGGTTCTTGTCCCATTGTTGGATAGTACACAAAATCACCACAACTTGAATCTGATCTATTGGGAGGATTTTATTCCTCTACTCCACGATTAGCTTCCTCCGAAATTTGATTCTCAGATATTTTCAGAGTTATGATACTACACAACATCAACAAAAAGTTTTGAGACATCATAATGACACTAAAAATATCAAAAAAGTATATTAATTACCTTAGATAGGTAACTATAATTTTTATTTTAATAAATAAAATTAAAAATAAATTAATATACAATAAATAATACTTAAGAAACCTCTCCCAAACCACCCATGTTGAAATAACATTCATTTCTATTAAATCTTGCTATAAACACAATCAAAACTCAATCCTATGTCCCAATAAGAAATCAGAACTGCATACTGACATCCATACAAGAAGCTCAACCTAGAGCTCTAGTAAAAATTTTACATGAACTAGCCCAGGTACCCTGTTATGCCGATAATTAAGAAAGTATTAACATGGACTTATGGGTATTCCAAAACCACACAAGTTTTAAACTAGATTCTGGAAAGATATAAAATTAATGTTGGAATGATTTTTCCCTAAACACTATGGAATCAGATAAATAGGTTAGTATGAATACACAATAAAACTTTCCAAGGAGTAATATACTATAATTCAAATAGTGAAAAATCCAAATTACTACAACAAACTACCATAAAATGGATAAAAAATCATGTCTTAATAGGCGCAACTCTCCAGAACCCAATGATCAACAACTACTACCACAAAGTGGTACCCTACCCTCGCTCGAACATGGAAGATGATAATCTAAAAACACCTTATGGAATGGGTATGTTATATGATAAAATACTAGTAGGGTCTTACCAAGGAATCCATAAAAATATTCCAACATATAATTAACCAATTCATTCATTCATTCTCAAAAAAATCGAAATCAAAATTTAGAGATTATTTAAAACAATTCATGCTTTAAATTTTAAATGAAGGAATGTATTTATTAAAATGGATTCAAAAAAAATTATATCAAATTGTTTATATAAATTTATTATTTATATAAACATGTTTACAAACATTAGATCTATTATATATCTCATATATAAATATGTGAATAATATGGTCATATTCTATAAGGTATGATAGGTGCATGCTATTGTATCCTGAAATACTTGAAGGAGATCACAATAATATGTTTATAGACATGTACCTTTACTATTATCCAAATGTGACTTATCACTATCTCGTTGGGGGTTTGACATGCTACACTATGTTTTATTACAGTTTTAAAGCATGAAAATATTGTTATCCCAATAACACACTAACTACCTAGGATTCCATGTTCTCTAGTGTAAGAAATTATGGGAAAATTTTTTTAATACATCTTAAAATATAATTCAACCCATCCCCCCATTTCAAATTATCCAATTTTCTTTTTAAAAAACAATCAATTTTTTAATAACAACATATGTTTTTATGATAAAGGCTATGGGTTTCGACAAGAACCATTTTATGAAATTTTTCAAAAATACTATAATGAATTCAATTTCATAATTTAAATTAAAAATTTTAAATTCCTCATTTTCCTATCGATTTCTCAAACACAACCCAATTCAATGGAATTGGGGATTTCTCCAATTTTTCCCAGATTTTTAATTTCACATTCAAATCAGCCAATTCAATTGTATAATGTTTTAATTAAATGAATTCAATGAAGTTTTAGGTAATATATTTTAAATAAAATAATGGAATTCAAATCAAGAAATTCATGGTTGAATAAATGAGGCCATCATAATGAAACCATCAACCTTATTCATGGAAAGGTGAAGACCGCAATATAACACTCTAACAAGAATGAAGGTATAGATAATCTATAATCGCAACCATGAAAAAATATTCAAAAACACAGTATTTAGATCCATCACTACTAAGATTTTCTATTAAACTCTAATAATGTAAAGAGGAAGAGATAGAGAGACATGGAGAACACTTACCTGTAAATTTTCACAACATCATTAACAATGATCAATTGCTAAAATAATTTACTTAGGAGGGTTTGAGGGCTCAAAAAGTGCTTCAGAATGGATCTTTAGTTTAGATCAATGATATATAGAGAAGAGGAAATTGAATTATTAGTCAAGAATCTAGTTTAGAAACAATAATAGGGACATTATATGATTTTTAACATAACTACACATTAGGTAATTGAAAAATACCATAATCGATGAAAACCCCCTCGTAGTTTTTTCAAAATGGATTTTTTCTTTTTTAATTTACACATCATTTAATCACATTACACGGTGTGTAAATCCTCATGAAGATACAAAATAAAAAGTTGGCATAATGAGAATCCAACATATCTATTACTTCTCAATTATAGGTATCCTTCTAGTTCCTTCACCACCATACCTTTACATATATAATGGAATACCATGAAAAGATATACAACGTACATTTTAGAAAGGTAATGGTGTGTTAAAATTACATTCAAATTTATTAGGATAAATGCATGTTTATTCTAAAATATATTCATAATTTTCAATGATGGGGAAAGTTGTAATCTACTAAAGATGATCATAAATAGTATTACCAACTAGTTATAAGATATTTATATAGTTTCGAAAAATTAACAGTAAAATAATGTGTAAAAATTATTCCTTTTTTTCATTATGAATTTTAGTATGACATTATGGTGTTTGAAAAAATATTCATTGTTCATTTTAAACGAAAGTGTCTCTTTATATTCAATAATATTCATAAATTGTTTGGTTATTTTATAAAATATTATAATGAGAAAATCTATTTTATGATAGATATATGGTTCACATGACTAGAAATTTCAATCCTTATGTATGGATCATTTTTAAATGGATTCCACCAGTACTTTTACTATAATATGATTCAAGGAAAAAATTAAATTCCAAGATGTGTATCTGTTGGTTTGGATATTAAAATTACTTATGATGATTTTGTGTAGGTTTTTATGGATTTATATCATGGAAATCAAAAATGATTTTATTAAGATGAAGGTATTTCATTTTAAAGGATTCACAAAAAATATATTGTTATATTGTTAAATGAATAGGATATTGAGAATGAAGCATATCCTTAAATGAAAAAATAAAATCTAATAAGTGAATATATTATCACAAGGATGATATTAGTTAATTATTTCATGTATAATATGATTTTGGATAAATAATCATTACGTTATTTTATACAAATTGAAAAATCAACTAAATTACAGGATAATGATATCAAAGAAAAATACCATTGAAAGACTAAATCAAATAATGTTCCTATTTCATATATTTCACCTACAAATAATCCCAAAAAACACCAATAATTTTACTAATATGATAAAATAAATAAAATTTAAGGAATATGATTTAAAATTATAGTAATATATATTCATATAACATAAAAAAATATGAAATTGATTGACACCTATAGTCTGTATGTGAATATTAGATTAGAAGTTTCCAAAAAGAAGTTGTTAAATTTTATATGAAAACATTTTTCATCTAGATAATGATTAGTTAATTGATCTAACAATATAAAATAAAGATATTATTGTTGGAGAGAATGATAATTAGATTCCTAACTAAAAGATAAAAAATATCCCATATAAGACAATATATTATTTAATTTATAGAATCTTTAGATTAAGTTTTTCTTAACGATTTATTTAAAATGATGTTGGTAATTTAAGGGAATGTCAATGTGGATTACGTAGAATAGAAAGAGAAATATAATCACCTCTCAATAATTCCAAGCTGACTATAATCATATTCATAAATACTGTTGATGATAGTAGATCATATGTTCTTATATATGATATTCTTATTTATCCTCCATCTAAGGTTCATCCCACAAAATTTCTAATTTCGAATGTTACACTATCAAAAATCTTAAAGAAGTTGTTATTTAAGATTATTTTATGAAATATATTGAATATGAAAATATATTTTTGTGATGATGGCTCTTAAATTTAGCCATGGGATTTTGGTTTTGATGGGGGATTCATCCTCTAGGTAATAGCCTCAACAACTTATTGGGCTTCTTTGGCATATTTGGTGGAGTCTCTCCATGGAATTTGTACAGAATCCATGTGAGGTTATGGCCTCAAGATTATGCTAAAATGGTGGAAAGGAGTTTCAATTGGTCTCTGGGCTTCAATGGAGATTTTTAGAATGGTGACATGACTCGGTGGCCATCGGTGGGGTAAAATCATCATGTGGTAGCTCTCATTGGTGGCTTTGGGCATAGAATCGAGAAATATAGGTCATTCTCAATGGTTTCAATCCTTTTAAATCTGTTCTTGCTCTGTTTTTAGACCAGATCTGGAAGGATTGGTTTGTTTCATGTCTTTCGGTCAATGTTGGTGGCACTCTGAGTTTCTGGTGATGTGATAGAGCATAGTTATGAGGATGGCTTTATGGAATGTGGGTCAGATTTCATTGGTATCCATGGGATAGTTCATAGTGGCACTCTAGGATGGAATAAGTGCGTATTGGTGGGTCATAGACTGCTTGAGGAATGGTAGGCATCTTGGTTTGATGGCTAGAAATGGGTCAAGCAGCCCAATGATGTGATGGTCGAGTAATTGGTGGATCTTAGGCAACGACGGCATGATGTTGGATGGAGGCAGCATTGTTGTCCATAGTTTCTTATAGGATCTTAGTGTTTTGGACATTTTTGAAATCTTATTCATCTTTTTGTATCAATGAGTCTATGGGACATGGGTTCTGTAATGTGTTTTGTACAAATGGGATCTCAGGATACTAAATTTTGGCCTTCTAATTACTAGGCCTCTGAGCCATGATGAATCCTTTAACTATTTGGTTTGTGGATCTCATCAATGTAATAGGTTCCCTCTCTGATAAAAGGGGATTTCATTTTTTTCCTTTTTAATAAATTGGGCTCTTCTTTAATCATTCTAGTAATATAGAAAGTCAATTGATTAGAAAGAAATGTCAATTTAAAAATGTATCAGTAAGGGATATTTATCCTCATAAATATTTATTGAATACATTTGTTTATGAAAAATCATCAACATCAAAGATTGTTTCTTATAAATAATTTTTTGAAAATTTCATAATTTTATGTTTTTTATCATGTCCAGAGAGATTTTTAGATTAATACACTGAAATGAATGATGATCTGATTGACATTGACAGTTCTTCAATATAATATGATAATGAATCTAAATCCCATCATGTTCTTTATAATGATTAAAATAAAAATCATAAGGAAGGTTCAATTGATTGAATATATTCAATTAACTCATGATCATTCAATATAATATTTGATTTTATCTTTAGAATAAAAAATAATTTGACTATAAGGATTAACTTAATCCTAGAGGTTAGTTCAATGGTTGGTGTAATTCAAGATAAAATTATTTATATTCAGAATAATATAGAACAAAGAGATATTGTTGAATTGAATAAAAAAATACATGAGTAGTTAGAGGAAATAATAAAATCATCAGATCATCGTAAAATGATTTTAAAAAAATCACAATGTAATTTTGATCTCATGGGAAATAATTACAAGTTATTGGAGATTGTCTAATTTAACATCACTAAAACTATGACATCCTATATGATATATCAATAATAATTGATGACATTCTTAAATATAACAATATAAATGTTTAAGGTACTTCTACACCAGTTTAATATATGATCCTTTAAAACATTGGAATCAAAACATAGAGAACAAAATAAAAATTTTAGGATCATAATAAGAATGATAAATAATTGGATCGAAAAATTATCTTTTTTGAATAGAATCTCAAAGATAAGGACTCAATCATTAAATATCATCAATGAAAATTTTTAGAATAATTTATTGAGTTAGAAGATTATTTACATATTTAGGAGGAACATATATATCTAAACATTCGATATATATCAATTATCTAAAATATGATATCCAAAAATCAATTAAAAAGGATATATTTATTTCCTTATGAATTATTTAAATATCATGTTTTATCTAAAACACATTTTTTAATTTTAATTATGATATTTATACTTCATTATTTATTATTAATTTATAATCAACGAATAATTATCCAGGTAAATATCAAATTGTTTTTTAATATCTGACTAAATAATCTACAAATAATATGGATGAATGTTTCTATAAATATAAATTTCCATCATAAAGGGGTGAAGGTTTTATAAAATCAAAAGATATTATGTTTTAAAGAAAATTAAATCTTATAACCTCTCATAATGGGGAAAACCTTTTTAAATAGATTTTCTGTTAAAAATAATAATAATATTTCTAGAAGGAGAGTTTCATAACACCTGAGTGAATATTCGATAAAGGGAGTACATTTAAAAGGGTATAAAATATTAAATGGTGGAGATAAATTTATAATATGGAATGTATTATAAGATTTTTTTAATTTCCCTCTATGTGGTTGTATATTATTAAAAGTGGGAGATTATTGAGTCTTTGAATAACATCATGCTTTTTTAAGAAAATTAAAAAACTATTTTTACGTAATTGATCCACCTTAAGATTGACGTTCTATATTTATTTATTTGTTATTTTCACAAATAAATTTAATAAAATACCAATAACATAAGATTTCATTAAATGTACATGTAATATATTTATTAAAATATAATAATATAAATGATTACATTATAAGTAAAGGTATTTGTTTTTCATTTAAATAATTTTAATGATAATGAACCTATATGTTGGCATATATGGAAATAAAATTCCATCATAAGATGAAATGTTACCTTATTCTAATACCTTTGTAACTGACCCCAATGTTTTTTAATTTTCATTATTGCTAAATATTTTATAAATATAATTCCATACCACGGATCAAAAGAAAAAAAACTACACTAATAATTCTAAAATTAGATTAATTTTAGGATTCAAGGAAATATCTTATTTCATAATCACTTTAGTTCTTTGTAGTTTCCTTTTTTAGTGATTCTGATAAGATCTATGATCGAGATTTTTTGTACAAAGCTCAAAATGTTTCTATTGTATTTTTTTCAATGATATTCCAGTGGTATTAGTATGATAACATGATAGCAATTGTAGTTGCAGAAACATAGAGGCATATATTATATTGTGGAGTTAAAACTGAGTTATCATTTATATTATGGGAAAACCTTATCTTCTAGTTTTTGTAGAATGGAAATTTCTAATTAGGTAGATCGAGGGATTCCATAATTGGGAGTTAAGAGCCTATCAAATGAATTTATGAAGAATATACCATTTGATTGTTATAGTGTTTTTAGGATTCATATGATCTTGTATACATATCTACCCTTAAATTTGATCTAAAATACAGTTTTATAATATCCCATATTTATTTATTCAATTTCAAATGGCATTTTATGAGTCAAATTATATTATACTTTTTTATAGCTTTGGTAATTACTAAATAATTTTATTATTAATTGTTAAAATTTATTTTATCATATTTCCATTGTTCCTATTAATTCCATTGGTAATATATAATAACATTAATTAAATTAAATTACTGTTATTTATTCATTTATTTTATACATCAGTATATTATTTTTTTGTAATACCCAAATCATTTATTCTTGGACAATTTGATATTCATAATTCCAATACATTTATATTTAGAGGAGGATGAAAATATATTGTTTTATAACTAAAACTCAATGCATCTTATAGTATTCTGACAATACAGACAATAATTTTTAACCTATATGAATAAATTTATTTGCAGATATTTAAATGTAGTTTTCATTAAATCCCATTCATTTCATTCCCATAGTTCTAGAGGATAATGTAGAGTTACATTAGGTCACTTGAAAGAAATTAATTCTATAGTATTTTTATGTTTCGATTATTTTAAATTTGTGTAATTTTGAAGGAATAAATTTTCATATTATTTTGATTGATAATTATAGACCACACTATCATGATAGTAACATATTTTTTTCTAAAAATATATACCGAACTAAATATATTTGTGATATCAATATTTTTGATCCATCAATTGTTGGTATATCTATGGATAATGATGAATCAATATTATAATTATGGCAACTCCTAAATGATTATAATATAATAAAAATATTCAATTTATCATATATGTAAAGTTTTCGTCTCTAATTATGAGAGTGACAATATTAGAATCTATTTGAAAAATATTTTTAATATATTTTTCTTTTTTTTAAATACTTGTTAGTATTCAAAATGATATTTGAGATTTTAAATAGTAGACGTTATTAATTTAATTTTTTATTACTTTTTCATAGGTTTAACCAATAAAATTACAATTAATGGAACATTTTTGTGTACTAATAATATAATGTTATTTTAGAGTAGTCTTCATTTTTTACAGTACAACTTATCATTGTTGATCTATGTTTGAAGATTCTTTTTCACTATGAAATTCATTTATTTTCAAGACTCCTATAAAAGAATATAAAAATTAAAATTCAATATAAAACTCTATGATAACTAATCAATCAGGGCCATTGATTGATCTAAATTAACTTTGATTGAATATATGTTTGGAAAAATAATTATTTTATAAATTAATTACCTAGACCAAGGAAATAATTAATTAAATAACTCTAAAATAATAACAAATTGAGATTATTTTTTTAAGAAATTTCAAGGGTCAATAAATATCCATTCATCATTTGACTTACACGATCTTGAAAATGAATGCCACACACTCAGATCATTAATCTCATTTATCATCATTATCGTTTTAATTAATTTATTTTACTATTTTTTATATTTTAATCATCCAATCACACATAAATTACAATTTTAAAAATTACAATTTCTTGTGTACTATGATACTTAATCTATTTTGTGCATATAGACTGTATACAATGGTTCTACCAAGATTTTTTATTTTAGAGATAATATATATTTATAAATATTTATTTTTTAAAGACATGGTTGTATAAATAAACTCTTGAAATTCAATTTAAATGTTTAAAAAATTTATTCTATATTTGAAATTTAGGCATAGAAAATAGATAATGGTTGAAATATGATTTTTTTGGAAATGTGAACTGAAACTAAGAATTGTGATTTGTAGTATTAATATTATATAATTTAATAAATGTTTGAAAACATTATGTAAAATAATATTGAATTTAATTTTTTAGAAAAAATTGTTCTAGTTTGAAATATTATATTATGTTTCATACCAACATTCCTCACTAATCCCACTGAAACATCTAACCACATAGGATAGCCAAAAAACCATTATTCTCATATCACAAGAATATAATAAATGTATCATAAATTTAACAGAAAAATACCTCGTCCCACACCAGAATGTCAACACTATCGACATATATATTCATTTTGGTTCCCCAAAAAATTCCATATTATACATTCTTTCTCTAACATAAGAGACTTATCAAATGTTAAAAAATCAATTATGAAACATAATCAGCAATAAAAAATTAAAATTTATTTATTTCTCTAGAGCGATTCTTTTTTAAGAATTATTTGTAAATTAATTTTTTTAAAATTTATTCATATATTAAAAGTCTTCATTTGATAAGTATAACTCATAATACATAACAATAAAGAGAATAAAATCTAAGAACAATTAGAAAGTAGAAAAATAATATCATAAATCCTTTATTTCATTTCCTGACAATTCCATTCAGTTAATATTTCCCATTGAAAAAACTATCAATTTATATATCATAAAATCCTTATATAAATATTAAAATATTTTGAAACTCTTTAAATAAGGATTATTATGTATATTTTCTATACAATTTTAGCCTAAATAATATGAAGATAGAACAAATTCATCCAATATTATTTTTTACATCATTACCACCGTGTAAAATATTATTTTCTATAACAAAATTGTAACAATATTATTGATTTAGTTTACAATTAATTTTATTTTCAATAAATTATTTATATCGATAATTGGTGGCATTGTAAGTTGTTATTTCTGTTACTAGAGAATAATAATGTTTATAATTTATTTATATTTCTATGTTTGAAATTTCCAGATTTGAAATGATTACCCAATAAATGTTTTATTATTCCCAATAAACCACAATAAAATGTAATTTTTTATCATTGGGATTCTATGATATTAAAATCTTTATAAAAATTTTCCCTTGTTCTTTATTTTCTAATGGAGGTTCATGTTATTTTACTAATCTTCAGTTTATTAATATTAATTTCCTAGAAATATGATAAACATACCTTATTACATGTCAAAAAAACATTATAATACAAGAGTTTTTGTTCAATATTATCTAATAATAATCCAATGCATCTCCTCTACCACAAAGGTTTTTAGATTTATTGTATTAGACTTATTTTAAATAATATGAGAGGTCATTTTCAAAATAATATTTAATATATTAGTGGTTCAATCAATATAATATTTTTTATATTATTTTATAATATAATTTTTGTATTATTATTATAGTATTATAATAATAAAGTAGGGTACATTCACAATAAAAACATTCAAATAACCTTTTATTCTAATTTCATTTTATAGAGAATGAGGTAAAGGAAAAAAAATTAATATTTATAAAATTCATAACCAGTAAGATTAATTAAAGAAATGTATTATTTTGTCTTTCAAATAGTGAGCCATAACTGATTAGGAAACATAAAATTGGTATGTTGGTTGGAATATAAATAAAAAAACATAGAAGACTAATAAAAATGGAAATAAAGAGTATTATACACCATATCAAAATATATGTGTCCATTTAAATTTTTTAAATAAAATTGAAATTTTAAGTTTACAAACACTAGTATAAGAAGTATTCATGTTCTATATCAAAACATAAAAAAATTTAAGATCATCCAAAATAACCCAATAATACATATCAACGCAATAACTGACAAATATTTCATGATAATGAAAAATATTCCTCCAAAAAAGAGGATTTTAACACCAAAGAAAAATTAATATCAATATTTAAACATGATACTTCGTCCATCCTAATATAATAATTGAATTTCATTTATTTTTAAAAAACATAAAAATTTATAATATTTCAGGTACTCATTATTATAGTCAATAAAAATCATTATGATTTCTGTTAAGAATTGGTCCAAAATTTTGAACAAAAATTAAGTAACCATTTATTTAAAATAAATTCTTCTAAAATAATAAATTAAACAAAATTAAAAAGAATATTCTATTGGATTAATAATGAAAATAAATAATTATTCTTGGATGTTTTTAAAAATAATGAAATCAATTAATTTCAAAATATATAATGGTTTTGTAAAAATTAAGAAATTGAGGATATGAATTTTTTTAAAAAAATATTTAACAAAATAATAATTAAATGTAATAATAGATGTTTTTGGGAGAATAAATATTGAAACAATACACATGTAAAATGTTTTCAGAAGGAATATGTATCACAACACCCATTTCCCTCCCAATTCAACATTTCACTATAATTTTTAATTATTATTTATTTTAAATACATACTGATATAATAAATTTAATTTTGTTTTCTTGTTGGATTAATCCAAAAACAATACTTTTCACTATATAGTTTTATTTATTTTATTTTTTTGTATAATCATTTCATCTATTATAAAAGGCTTTCAATCCCTATAATATTTAATATCATGTTAAAAATATCCATTTCCACAATTAATTTTTATACTAGAGGCCGTATAATACATATGAAGAAAAATTTATTATGGTGGGATTTTCTTGCCATAGTGTGGTTGGTTCCTTCCATAATTCCCTTAAATGAGGTAAGAATTTTAATGCATAAAATATATACATATAAATTATTTTCTATTTAAATTAATATATATTCATAATGTTGTTATTCATTCAACGATTTTGACCCCACATTGTATGAAAACTGGACAAAATATCATTAGAAATTACCTTTACCATTTATGTTTTTCATTGTATTCTTCCAATTTGAATATCATTTTTTACATTATTTTGTCCTAGAATACAAATAGGTAATCCCCCTCTACCTATGTCCCTTGGGAATGGGGATAGTAACCAGTGCTAATATTTCCACACAATCATGGGATGGAATAACTCTAAAACAACATGCCACCTTCTATTGAACATCAAGATTATATAATACTATCCTTAAATATAAATTGATAAATTAAAAACATGTTTATATATATATAATATATATTTATAAAACAATATAAAAAATGAAATCCCTAGATACATCTATCACAACCCAGACATATCTCAATCCAAATATTGACAACATGAGGTTATTTGTGGTTAACAGGTATTTATCCACTAGTAATCTAGGTCGATAATTAGTCTGTTGGATTATTTATCTTCCATCATAATCTTTAGATAATATCCATGAACATAAGGAAATGATAATTATGTCTAGAAATAGCATTAACCATCAAATAACTCAGTATGGTTATCCAAAATAAGTAGATGATGCTATAATGTTTTAGTTCCTATGTTCATCAATTATGGGTAATGTATAAGAAATATCATATCACCAAATTTCATCATTAAACATAATTTCAATCCAAAATTAATCCATACCATTCTTTCCTTTAAATTTTTTTATTACACATCCAATATAATAGTTCTTGTATTAAAAGGGTAAAGATATAATCTCACAACCCTTTACGGATTTCTTACATAAAAAGGAAAACTAGTTTCACTATTTATGAGATGTTTGAGAAACTTCATGTCTCCACCTACCATATAAGTGTTAAAAATACACATCTCCGAAATAATAAGTAGTTTTCATGTATTGATTCTAGAGGAAATTTACATCTTTAGTAATAATATTTTATACTTGTGTCCTGACAAAACTAAACATTTATAGGATTACAATTTTATATCATTTCCTTTTAAATCCCAAGGATATCAGTAAGAGAATAAATAACATCAGGTGTATCATCATCCTCATTAATCATATAGCTATGTGAGAGAATGAGTTTAATTACCCATGTGTGTTATCCTTGGTAATATTCTCATATTATTGATCTTGTAGGACTTAATACACTAACTTCCCCCACTAGAATCCCCTTCAAATCTTGTAATAAATATAGGATTAACCCCTAAATCCTAGCTCTAATCGGTCATGAGTTGTAAAAAAATATCCTGAGAATAAATAACTTAAATGTTTTATATTATTCGAATTACACAAAGGAAAATTTAATGGAAACTTCTATCATCTTGAAATTTAATGATATTATTCAAATTAATTAAAATGTGTTGATATATTTTGTTATACACACCAATGAGTATCATCGATGATGTGCATCACACGTGACACAGATCATCAAAAAAAGATAATATAATACTATTATAATCAAGTAATTTAGTAGGGGGTGTGAATAATATTAAATACTTTATGAAATATCCATACAATTTTTCTACTCCATATAAATTTATTTATACATTTCTGGTAAATAATATATTCATTTTTATGAATGTAATTATATTTATAAAAAATATGCCTTCAAATTTATTTAATTTCAGGAAAAAATATTATAAATAATTTATGTATATTTAAGAAAAAAATTATTAAATGAACCTGGTTTTTTAAAGCATCATATCCAAATTCACTTACGGTGAATTTGTTTGATTTTTCGGAAAATAATAAATTTTTAGTGAATAGTGAAATACTGATTTAGTAGAACAATTATATATATATTCAATAGATTAATTAACCCAAATACAAAATAATTTTTAAAATTAGAATAATTATTCTATATTACTATATAACCCACTTAATTACTTTTGAATCCACTTCATAATAGAGTTTATTTAATTCTTACTTTGGGTTTAAAATTCTGGTTTTCTGAAAAATATTTTCAAGTGCATAATATTACTGAATTATAATTACATAAAGTGATCCCTAAGGTTGTATTATTTGAATTAAGATGAAATATTATATATATATATATATATAATTTAATTTACATTCATATCATTAATATTATTAAAAAAATATTTAATATAAAATCATTTTCTACCAAAAAAATTATACTTCTCATTACCTGTCTTTTTCATCATGTCTGAGGGTTTTTAAAAATTTATATTTTTCCATGTGGTGGAGATTTATTAAAAAAACATTTTTTATATTCATATTTCAATATTATATTATAGTAACTTTTTTATTTTTTTATGAAAACATTAATTTTTTATTAATAGTGAAAAATATTGAATTTTTAATGAAAAATATATTTTTTTAAATTATTTATAAAGTTAAATTATATTTTAAATTTTTATTAATGTTAAAATAGTTCATAAATATATATATATATATATTAAAAAATATATTTAATTTTAATCAATTTTATATTCAAATTTTATATCAAAAGTTCCAAACATTTTAATATTTCAATTTGAATACATGCTTTCAAGTCGCATTTGTAGGATTAATTTTAAATTAAAATTTTCCATTTTTATGAATTGAAATTAGAAAATTTGATTACAAACATTTAATTATTATAATTTATATTATATAATAATTTAAAAAGGATTATTCAACAAAATAAATTGTTCTTGGTGTAAAATTTTAATTAGTGTTCTTAAGGTAAAAATAGGTTAACCAAAGGGTTAGGCTAAAGGGAGAAGAGTTAAAATGACCGATAATCATATCAAAAATCTTTTTAATTGAACAAATTAGTCCCAAGAGTGTCTAGGTATGGAAAATAATCAATTTTCTTAGCTTTTTTTATTATAAAATATTCATTACTATTTTCTATTTTTTCAATAATACATGTCTTTCACTGACCACACTTCTAAAAATACACCCCCTATCCTCTCTTATTCCTACCATCAAAACCATCTGTTTCAGTGAAAACCTACCCAAATAATATCCCAAATTTTATACTCTCATCCTATAAGACATATTTTTTCTATAAAAACCTACAAGGGAATTATGTGAAAAATGAGGAGGTTACATGAAGAAGATGTAAAGTTAACAAATTGGATCTTTTGTTCCATTTATTTTTCATCCTCCATAAATTATTATTAAAAAATACTATATTAAACATAATGAGTTATATTTTTGTTAACTTAATTACATAATACCATCTCAACTTCTATACAAAGTTAAATGTAATCATTTTTATGTGTCTAGTGGACTACCAACATACAAGTTGATGCCATTCACTTTTCATTACCACCTCTCACTATTGGGTATGAAGATGGATATATATTATTTATATTATACATATAACATAATAATACTTCCAAATAAATTATATCATATATTCTTTCTTTACCCTTCATTCCATAAGTGATATGATAAGGTTTCTCATGTGTATGGAAAACACTACCTCACAAAGCGATGTGATTCATATTCACTAACACATTACATGGAAGATAATTAGGATAAATTTAAAAATATATATATTATATAAATGAAATAATTATTATATTAATGATATAATTTTATTTCTAAAAATCTAATATAAAATTATATTTCTTAGCTTTTCAAACACTAAAATATTATATCATTCGTCATGTACGTGTAGACAATTACTTTTATAAAGCTAAGTGACTCTATTTTCATCACCACACCAAATAGATGATATTTAAAATTATTTTTAATAAAAAATTATATTTATTTTATTATGAGAAATAATAAAAGATAATATTTTACTTATCTCCTTTCCATAATGATGTTTGAAAAATGGAAATGATTCTCATGCGTGTGTATGATGTGTCATCTCCAAGATCGTTGCGTAATACATATATCAAAACGATATTTCGTGATTTATATTAAAATTATAATTGATGAAACACTATTTTCATTAATTAATAATTATTATACAAGAGTTTAGGGAACCATGTTTTATGTACGAAGAACAAGAAAAATAAAAAATCAAAATATACAAGGATAACAAAGAAGAAATTACCCAAAACATGATATTAACAATATATTTTTAATAACAAGGAAATAAAAAGAAATATTTAAATCATATATATTTTTGAAATATATATATATAGGTATGGTTTGGTAATATTATTAAAATGAAATCATTTTTTATAAATTTTATTCAATCGTGTACAACGGAATTCGAGACTTAAGGTACGAGATAATTGTTCTCTCTTTTACATATTGTAGACATATGCAAGTTCACTATACATTTATTTTATGTGTTTTAAATAATTGATATTTTAAATTTTATATCATTATTAAGGTTTTTTAATTATACTTTATTTTTAATATGGGTTTATTCTTTATTGGGGCTCATGATCCAAATGATTACTAAAGTGTTAAGGGATTTTTGACTCCCTTTTAACTTCTGTAAAAAACATTCCATATTCACCACAGATTTTTTTGGTGTATAAAATTATCATGAAACTATTTTAGGATTATTATACTCACAATTATCATGATTTTCATATCTATTTTTTGGATCTCTCTTTAATGTGGTTTTAAATTCAAAGGATACCAAAATTGTACGATGTTTTTTCTATTTTTTTATTCTACGAGACATATAATTATGTTATGCACCTATCCTCATTTATGAGGTGTATACACATCCAATTTGACTTTTAATGTAACAAATTTATTAACAATCATTATATTTTATGTTTAATTTAACTATATTCTTTCATGGGCCTTATACTTCAAATTTATAAATGGGGTAAAGTTTATATCATATAATCAAATCATTTATCGGGATTTCTTATGACTGTGATCAAATTTTATAATCTATATCTGAAGAAACTCATGGTTTATTTTGTAATATGGTATTGTCATGATAATAAATGATTTCCATCATTTTCCACTATTCATGTACTCAAGAGTAGAAAAATAATATTTATAATATAATATACATTTTGGTCAAAAAAAACTTATTCTTCCAAAACTATGTTTTCAATGAATGTTTCCAACAATGATTTTAAATTTTTTAAATGGATTTACTAATGAAATTTTTTTCTTGTTATTTACAATTTTCAAAAAAAAAACCCATTAAATGCAATATTAATGGATTTTATTATCAATTAATGTTTTCATTTTGCTAAAAAATGTAAAATGTAAGTTTCTTTTAATAATTATGGTATGAATGTAATTTCCATACTTCATGACCATTATTTTATTTAATACATCATTTATTAGTTTTTAAGGTTATTCTCAATGAAAGGGATTTTTGGAAATGTTTCATGTTTAAAAAAATAACGTAATTGAATAGGTTATTTTATTCTATAAATATTTGTAATGATTTTAAAAGATTCAATTACAATTTTTATAGATTATTTCAATGAAATTGATTTTTAAAATATTTTATTCTTTAAAATGTTCTCTTTGAATGTGGAATGGATATTTTACCCAAACAGTATTATAAATTATTTTTAGAGGATACATTAAAATTTTTAATGGTTTATTTTCAAAGAAAATGATATCCAAAATATTTTTTATAAAAGTAATTGTAAAATAAAATTATGATTCCTCAAGAATCATTCCATGTAATTTGTAATTATAAATAATTTTCAATATAAGATGACAACAATATATTTAACTTATTATTATCTTGGGATATGAACAAACGATACCATTTTTCCCTTCTCTAAATGATTTTTTATTATAATAATTTTCTGAAGCTGAATTATTTACCACATGTATTAACATGATAAAATAATTTTTAATCTATATTATTTATTCAATAGTTGTTTTTTGATGAAATGATAGAATTATTATGAAAAATATCACTTTTCATGAAGTGATGATATGATAAAATGTTTATAAATCCCATTTCATTTCATTTGTTATGATAATATGAATGTTTTTATTATATTATGTAAACAAATATGTATAATATTAATTATATAATTGGTGTAACCAATATATCATTCCCATGAATTGGGTAATGATTTATATCTCATGAGATAGACATGAAATGATTGGTAAGTGAAACGGATTAAGTACGAGAATTTTCTTCTACGACAGGCGTGAGAGTGAAACATGAATACTATGATGGTTTTGGTGTTCCCTACTAAAAAATACACCTTTAACACCACAAAAATTTTCCATTATTGGCACTGGAAAAGTATTGACTATAAAAGTGAGGTTAAAATCATGATTCTTTTATTAGTGCTTTTAGTAGTGATGATAATTAAGCTTATTATAGATTTTTCTAACTACACAAACCAGCACCAGTGTAATGTGATGTAATATTACTCAACAAATCAAAAAGAACCACTATATAAGAACAATAAACTACAAATTTAAAATTTAAATGAAGAAAAAATCTAGGCACATTTGTTCAGTTTTGATTATGTGATGAGGTTTTCAAACTAAAATTATAAATATATATTTAAAAACACACTTGGAGAAATACTATTCAAAATATGTATCATATTGTGGTGAGGATGATTTTTACATGTCTAAAATGACTTATTGTTTATTTTCTTGAAGCATCAAAACAATTCGAATGTGTTTTCTTGGTTGTGAGTATGTCATTTTTCCTTTTACAAAAATTTCATTTTCAATTTTATACATGCACTTTTAATAATACTAGACACATCGTGTGTTGGATTGATGTGATAATGATTCTTAAATATATAAAATGATTTATGAACCATTTTCTTGAATTATAACAATAATTCAATCGTGTTTTATGGGTTTTCTGTGAGTGACATTTTTGGACTAAAAAGTTGATTTTAAACTTATAATGGGAACAATAAGTCATACCAGACACATCGTGTATCGGATTGAGGTGTGTGTGATTACTACAAATCAAATATTATATATTAATTTTTTCCCTAAACTATCTAAACAATCCAAAAGTCTTTTATTGTTTTTTAGTAAGTGAGGTATCCTTTTTACTAAAATTGATGTCAATTTTAAATAAAAATATGCAATTAGAGTCATATAAGTCACACTAAGCATCTGATTGGGTCGAGGCTAGTTTTTATACATCACAAATGGCTTAAAATCATTCTCATAATGTATCAATATAATACAAATGTGTTTACAACATTTTGAGTATGTCACCCACCTTTATTAGAAATGTAATTTTAAATTGTAATCACATACATTAACTCATACTGATCACATTGTGTATCATTTTTATGTGATACTGATTCCTATACATCATTAATGACTTATTAATCAATTTCATAAATTATCACTTCTATTAGAGTGTGTTATATCTATTTTTAGTGATTGAATGTTTTGAACTATACTATAAATTTCTAACTGATAATGTAAACATTTACTCATACCAGAAACATCATTTATCAAATTGAGGTTTTCATAATTCTTACAGATCAAAAATGACTTATTTTTCTTTTACCAAAATTATCAAAATAATATAAATGAATTTTCTCAGTATTGAGTATGTTAGTTGAATTTTTTATTAAAATTTATGTCATTTTAAAAAAAATAACATAGATTCATACGGTCAGACCATGAATTGGATTGTAGAATGAATGATTCCTAAATGTCTCAAATGAATTATGGATCATTTTAATAGAGTATCAAATTAATTTGAATGTGTTTACTCCCTTTTGAGTACGTTTTTTTTATTTTTTATTATAATTGATTTAATATTTAAATAAAAAGACACACATGGAGTCATACCGGTCGCACAGTTCATCATATTATAGTGTGGATGAAACCTACATGCCTCGAATGAAAAATGGATTATTTTCTTAATATATAATAAAATTTTAAATTTGAATTCTCAATTTTCAATATGTCATTTGTTTTTTTAATGTCATTTAAAACTAAAAACACAAACATTGACCAATACTAATCACATCATTTATCAATTTTACTTTATACTGATTCTTACACATAAAAAATGACATTTTAATTGATTTCCTAATTATCATGATAATCATAGAACATTAGTTTTATTTTCAGTTTGATACAATTTTTGAACTAAATTATCTATTTTAAACTCACTAAGGATACATTAGACATAGCACTCACATTGTGTGTTGAATTGATGATCAACTGATTATTTCAGGTCAAAAATGACTTATGAATAATTCAACAAAAGTATCAATCTAATGGGGAGATTTTTCACAGTTTTTTGTATGTTATTTTTCATTTTTACTGAGATTCATGTAAATTTTATATAAAAAGAAGCACTTAGAGTCACACCGTGCGTCAGATTTTGTTGTAACTAATTATTACACATAAAAAATACACAAAAAATCCCAACTACCAATATAACCATGTTTACATTGTCTTTATATGTCAAAATTAGAAAACTATATATTTACTCAATTATTATAGATGATAAATTATTCTCATTTTGAACTTTTGGAATAGGAGAAGAAGCTCATGGTCAAATTATATCAAGGGAAGTCGCGATAATGGAAACATGAGATTATTCTACTCTCACGGATATCAATAAAGTGAAGGGTTTTTTTCTAACACCAAAGAATCAATATGAATTGTCTCCAATTTTATAAATGAAGGACATAAATATATAAAACATTGGTTATATTGGTTGTAATAAACATTTTATCTCTACTCTGGCATGTTGTCAGTAGATGAAACAAAAATATGACTTCCCAAAAGATATATGAAAAAAACTAAATACGTACTACTAAAAAATTATATGGAAATTAACCTTTAAATAGTTAAAGTAAATAAATTAAATAATTAGTTGTAATTCACCCTTTCGTAAGTATTGTATGTATTATTGATGCCATTCATTGTTTTTATTATCTCAATTGTAGGCTTAATGCCCAATACCTCATGAGCATTAAAAGATTCGAACAAACCACCACAACATGAATAAAATAATCTACTTGTAAAAGAAAATAATTATTATATTTGTAATATTGAAATGAAATAAAAAACATAAATATGAAACTATACATTTATTTTATGGATTATGATTTTACAATGAAAACATTGTTAACCATTGGGATATTACGATAGTAATGACATAATGATGATAAAAAAAATAGATCTCCCCAAACAATCAATCCATGAGTGAGGAGGATGAGGAGAAAATAAGATACATTGGATTGAACCTTCGAATCATCTGAGGGAAATTAATTATATCCTATTCGGTTTATAAAATATTCATTTTTTGAAAGAAATAATTAAATAATAAAAAGATATGTATTATCAAAGGTGGATGCCTCCCATTTTTTAGAATTACAAGGATGGTAATTAGAGACTCTTAAGGGGGGAACCAAATAGAAATGTGGAATAATGGTCTATTTGTAAATATATTAATATAAAATATACTTATTTTTCATTAGAAGGGTGATAAATGAAATGAATAGATTTTTTATGTATTAATGAGTGGGTTATCATTTCAAATATGGGTATATTTTAATCAACTATAAAAAATAAAATCAATGTAGGAATCAATGAATAAATAATCATTTATTATCATAATGTTTTGGTGAAAAACCAATGGACTGAGACTCTAGAAAAACCCTCATTTGTTCCCTAGTATAGTCTAAATCATTTGGATATGTTGAAAAGGATGATAATTTGATCAAATTTATTAATAATTATCTTGATCCAAAAAATAACAATATGGCATGAGGAGATTGATCTGATTAATCAAATTGAAGGCTTATTATTAATGTCATTGTTGCATACATTGTTCCAAAAAATAAAAATCAGTTTAATAATAAATGATTTTTTTGTTAATTTTTTCCTAATTCATTAAAATTAATAATATAAATTTTTTGTGGCAATTTATTTTAATAAAACATTTTTTATGTCATTTAATCAAGATGGTCATATCTGTGGGGCATAATATTACTACTAGAAGGAAATAAAATTTAGATTGATGTTTATGTTAGTATTCCTTAAAATTCAATAGTGTTATGAATCCAAAATGAATATATAATTTCAATAAATTATTAAATCCAAACTAATAAAGTTTACATGAATTGGGATTCAAAAATTGTAATGATTTAATCCCAAAAAAATAATGTTAATTTTAAAAAAATATATTCAATTAAATTTTATTTATTAAATTAACATAAATCAATGTAAATATGTTATTTTATCAAAAATAGATAAATTTAGTTGTATAAGATTTATTATTAATTGAATTTAAATATTGTTTTCAATTTAAATAATAGAAATTTTTTATCATTAAATAAGTTAAATTTAAAAGAAAATATCTAATTTTGAAAAATATTTTTCAATCTTAAAGGATTAAGAACAATAGATTCTATAAAAAATGTACCTTTCTTCTATACCACATAATGAAATAGTATTTTGTTTCATAAAGCACCATGTTAGTTAGGTTTTTCCTAGAAAATAAATATTCCATGTTGTTTATTTTCTGACTATATTTCAACAACCAAAATTCATATATAAATTAAATTTTATCTTAAAATCGTTTTTCCCTATATAATATGTCCATTTTTTATAGAACATTGAACATCATTGATTTTTTTCTGTAGAATATAATCATATTTTTCAAATTCAAATTAAATTATGTAAAAAAACAAGAAATATTATATTTCTTGAAAAGGTTGTTTGATAAATAAGGGAACCAATCAAACCTATATAATGCCTTTTCTCATTTGATGTTACATATTCATCTGAATCAATTGATTGATAAATTTTTTAAGTGATCACTAAATCTATCCTCAGCCCCATGAAATAGATTATAGCCATCCTTAATAAATCATATAAATTTACACCATATTTCAATTATTATCATTATTAAAAAACATTTCATGGAAAATTCATTATATAGTTGTTCCCATATGTGAGATATATCATCCTTAATTTTTTGAAAAAAAATATAGAGTTTCCATTCAAGGAAAAGGGGATAACCCAATATTTTAGTTTATCCTCTCAAAACCCTCTCTGTGCCAATATTATAAATGATATATAGAGATTTTATAAAATTTATTGGATAAAATTGAATTATTTTTTTAAATCATTATATCATATTTCAAATATTGTGATATATTGTGATTTTTTTCAGAAAATATTAATTTTTCATTGAATACTGAAAATACAAATTTTTGTAAAATTATATTTTATTTAAAAAAATAATTAATCTGATTTTATAATTTTGTTTCTGAGTAAAATTTTAATTATTTAGTAATATTTATTTCACTTAGACACTTTTTAATTGGAATTATATTAGATTTTTGTATGATTTTATTTTTTCGTTTAAGATGGATTTTTTTTCTAAAAACTGTTTTAATGTGACAAGTTTTTCTACATTTTATTTAATTAAAATAGTATATAATTATATATTTTTTATATAAAATATATTAATTATATATCAAAAATAATAATATATATTAATACAATGGCTATTATTATGAATAGAGTAAATATAAAATCATCTCGTGGTTCAAAAAAGACATTTCTCCATAACCCATTTTTCAGTATACCTATGGGTTTTGTTTTAAATATAATTTTTATCAATTCTTTAAAAATTATTTCAAAAAATGAACATATTTTTTAAAATAATAATATAAAAATTATTATAGATTATTTTTTATAATTTTCCTAAATTATTAATTTTTTATGAATAGAAAAAAATACAGAATGTTAATTGAAAATATCCTTTTTGTTTCATTATTTAAAAATCTAAGTTGTATTTTAATTTTTATTAAATTAAAATCTATTAATATATATATATTAATCATATTTTTGTAATTTTAATCAATTTATTTATGCAATTGGATTTTAAAACACCCTAAAATGTTGACCATTTAATAACTAAAAACTTATATTATTATAATGCATGTGGGATTAATTTTAAATTAAAATATTCCAATTCAAAATAATGATTTTTTTTAAATAAATTCCTTATTTTCAATCACTATAATTGATGTTATCATAAAATTTCTAATTAATTATTGATCATAAAATTAATTAAATTAGTGACAAATTAATAAACATTGTTATGGTAATAAAGGGTTTATTGGGTGTGAAACTAAAAAGAAAATGGTTTCAATAACCTAAAAAGCTATCTAAAATATATTTTTTGTTATTATTTGAGATTTATAATGTCATATTGTCAATAATAATCAATTTTTGAGTCATTCTTCATGATTAAAACATGGATACCCATTTTTATTTTCAAAACATCACAAGTGTACCACCCACCTCACTTATAAAATTCCACCTTATCATCTATTCATTCAACCATAAAACACATTTATTCAATGAAAACCAACATGGATAACTTTCCAAATTCAATAATATTATATTATAAGCATTATATTGGGAATAATTCCTACAAATGACAAAAATTTGAGGTAAAAGTTTTCAGTTTTATGGAAATATAGGCTATATTGTTCAACTATCACTTTTATTTAATTTCTCTATCCACCTCCTTTAGTTATTATTAAATAATTATGATATAATAAAAAATCATATTACATATATTTTTATTTATATATTTTTATTTATTGACCTACAACCAACTCCACTTCCATCAAATGGGTTATGAAATAAACTTTCTTCTGTATAGTACACTACCACCTAGTGAACCGATGTCTTTCATTTTGGCACTACCACATCACAAAGATGGCTATAATGGTGGATATAATGTATTGATATTATATTTTTAACATAATTATAACTTTTGAAACATTATATCATAGATATATTTTTATTTTCCCTTCCATGGGTGATAAGATAATGTCCCTCATGCGTATGGAAGAATACTTCCCCACAAACTGATGTTATTCATTTTCAATGATGTTTTACAAGAATGAAAATAAGGATAAATTATTAAATATATGTGATATTTATGACATAATTATTATATTCATGACATATTTATAAATCATAAAAGATAATATATAATTCAATTTAGTTTCTTTTTACTCACTTAACTATTATAACGTCATTCATGTACGTGTGAACTACCTCCTTTACGAATTGATGAAAATATATTTTCAACAACACACCATATGGAGGATATTGATAAATATCTAATAAGAAATAATATTTTATTTATGATATTATGTTCATTCTATAAGTATGATATATTACTTACCATCTTTCCATATAGATAATTTAAAATTATAATTTAAGAATAAATATGATAATTAGTCTATTATTATTATTTTTAAGATAATGGAACAATGTTCAATTTTAGAGCACCATAAAATAACAACTTAATACATTCATGAAAAACAATGCAGTGAATGCTGAAAATGTTATTTTTATAAGGAATTGTAAATAAAAAAGTATTAAAATGACATAATAATATACTATATGGTATTATATATATAATTATGGTTTGAGTTAATATTCATAATATATTTAAATTTATTATAAAAGAAGATTGAACTTGTACGAAGGATGTCTAGACTTAATATAGGATATTTCATGTCTCCCTTTTATTTTTGGGGATATATGAAACTTCAACTTTAATTTCCTTTAGGTGGTTTATGTAAAAACCCTTTAAATTTTGATAAAAAAATATCATTATTTTCATGACATATTTTGTTTCATTTGACATTATTATTTTATTAGTAGTACCATTAATATTTTTTAAAATTGGTAAGGTATTTCCATTTTATTTTTTACTCCTTTTAGACACATTCCATATTCACTAGTTATTTCAGTTATGAGGTTTATATTCTTCCCATTAATGAATTTTATGGTTATTATTTGTAAAATTACGGTGATTAACATAACCATTTTAGGATTTATCTTTCATGACATTTGTAACGTCCCGACCTAGAAGCCACTAAACCGGTGCTCGGAGCCGGTTCGCCACAAAGCCTCAAGCGCACCTCCTGGTATGCCAGAGGCTGCTGACTAGTAGCGAGGGCCTAGGTTGTGATAGTGGGGAGACTATTCCCTCATAACAGAGTAAGAAAACATCAGAAATAACTAAGTATCATACATAGCAAAAAGTAAACAGAGTGTGGAAGCAATAAACAACTAAAATAGAACAATTTGTAATAATAAAAAGTTGTAAAAGCCAGAAAAGCTATGCAATACAATACAACACTGGTCACCCACTGGCTAACCATACATATACAAGTAAAAAACCAAAAGTAAAATTACAAGTCTCTGCTGCTAATTCCAAGCCAAACCACGTACCTGATCTCCAGACACTGTCGAACTGCTACAACCCGATCAATAGAACCACTCGAGCAACTCTGCTCGCTCTTGCAACACTAGGCCTCATCCCTAACCAACATGAAACTCATGATCAACCTAAAAGGCAGACATAAGGTCTACACTTACACTGAGGCTCACGTTCAGGGGTGAGAAATAATCTCAGTAAGTCACCCAGACAAGAAACCTACAACTGTGCTGCTAAAAGGGTATGCAACAGCAACATGATCAGCCTAGCTGGATCACAACAATGATAGTAATTCAACTGTGCAACCACATTCGAACTCAGGGTATGTAATCCCTATCAACTGGTAATTTTCCACCATAGAATTCCATAACTATATACGTACACATATATAGTCCCATACCTATACACATATACATAATTATGAATATCCGTGATTCAGTGATTCAAATAATAAGAAACCACATCAGCAGTCGATCCTATGGACCATAAACACGATCTCTTGGACATCCTGTGCAAGGTCATTGAGCTGGACGTCATGCCACTCAATCACTATATTATCAAGTCGATCTCTGGGTTCGTAATACCATCGACATGTACCTTCTTTGGCCAACACCGAAAATAAATCTATGAACAATTTAACCAAAAAAAGTAACCTGTTCAATATAATTCAACTCTGAGTTTCTACGAGACTCGGCCTCATCCAACCATCTCCAATACTAAAGCCACAACATAAACCACAACAGGCTATCAACATGTCAAAGATAATAACAATGCCAAGCCTGTGATGTAGCTTGGTAGGTTCAACAGAAGATGTCACCACTGTGAATATACAAAGTAACCACTATCCTCAGACACGTGAATCCTTGCCCTCAGGTGAACAGAAACAAAACCATCAGGTGACTGCCCTTAGGCATAATGAATACTTCCCTTAGTCATAAGAGATATTTCCCTCAGGCACAAAAGCTACTGCCCTCAGGCATGAGAAACATTTCCCTCTGGCTAAACAACACTGCCCTCAGGCTAAACAAGCACTGCCCTCAGGCATGAGAAACGTTGCCCTCATGGTAAAGAGAAACTTGCCCTCAGGTGAAACAAAACACTTTTTTCAGGCTAAATAAAATACTTCCCTCATGCATTCCATAGGAAATCAGGTAACCGGGCCGATCCCAACATACAAACAAGAATTTATATAAACTTTCTCTCATGAAATTACAATGCATAGTATAATCATGGAATACCCTAGGGTATCCTGGAAAAACATCTAAATAGAGGAATGCACCCCTGGGGTGGTCATGGATCCAAGAAAAGATCCCAAGAAATAGTTTATATGTACCATTAGATTATCTATGCAATTCTAGATATCTTATCGGCTAAGGCCTCAGCTACACGACACCTCGATCATGGGATCATGGCACAACGGTACACAAATTCAACTCAACATCTGGAAATAAACACCATAACACCTACTACTTAGGAACACAAGGCAATGTAGACATCCCAAAAAACAAGAAGACGCCTCATGTCAAGCTCAACAGCCACCAACCAGGAATCAATTCTGGTGACCACTAAAGCATCAACAACCCATGTCAGATATAAACAAACATGTGTGGGTCGCCAGAATGCCCAACCCAACAATACATCCAATGCCCAAAGGGATCACTAGTTTGGAATGGGTTCTAGATGAAACCTAATCACCAACTCTACCCAAAAATGATGTAACAACTCATGGTAGGTTAAACAATGAGCACCCACTGGGTCCCTCAAGTCAAACATAGAGGAGGCATCATACTCGATATCCTCCAGGTAAACAAGAGAGAAGGCATCCTACATGGTATCCTTAGCGAAGAGTAAAGGAATCATACATGAAATCATCAAAGGAAGGACAACATAGTAATTTTATAACATGGGTCCTATCAAAGGAATAACCAGAGAGAGATCCTACTAGGGACTCCCTAGGTCAGCACACAAGTAAAGGCATCCCTTAGTGGATCGTTGGAAGCATTAGGTCTCACGGCTTCATGGGCCAGAAGGCACGTCTCAGAAGGGAAACATACTCTTTAGAAAAGGTTATGGGAGGTAGCTCATCTCTGAAATCATCTTAAAGTTCTCTACTATGTTGGTTCAAACATCCAACCTAACAAACTCGCCAAGTCTCACCCTCAGGTGATGACTAGGCTCGATAAATGGAGAAAGAAACCCCCTAAATTTAGAGGAACCCCCCAAAACCACAAATATATTATCTCTATATGTTACAATGATTCCACCATTACGATCTACATGGAAAAACTCTCAAAATTGACTAATCACACGCCCAATTATGACTTCCAGAGCATAAGATATCACAAAATTACTAAACTGAAGTTGTACATGGCCAGAAATACATGGCTAGACCCATTGGGCATGCCTGTGTAAAAGTACACGGTGTGTAATTTATTATACATCACGTGTACTATTCACAAAAAGTCACCTTATGTTTGTTTTCACAAAAAAAAACATGCCAAAGTACCACTACACAGTGTGTACTTAAAAAACCACTATTCGGTGTTCTATTTGACATGACCAGCCACACGGCCACCCACTACACAGCGTGTACTCAAAGTACATGGAATGTACTTAAGAAAACATCATCTTCCCTGAACGGGAAGGACACATGGTGTGTACCTCTGGAACACACGCCGTGTATATAGGGTTTTCCGATGGGAAATCCCTAACAACACCCGATTCTCCCATTTTCGCCCCCGAAACAATAGATCGAGCCCCATGGGCATACCAGTAAGCAATATAAGGAATTAAAAACTTAAAACAACATTTTTTATTGGAATATATGGAAAAAACATAAACGGTCCCACCTTCGAGCGGAAACTGTCAATGCTTCGGTTGATTTCACGGACCTCAGATGCCGCACGTCGGCTCAACGCGTTCAGGGCTTCGAATCGGTGCCACTCTTGCCTCCCAAATATCCCTCTTTCCCAATATCCAGATCCCCCCATGGGACATGACCAAGGAGGAGAACAGCTGGAGCATGCAAAAGGTGGTGGAGAAAGTAATAGAGAGAAAAGAAAATAAGAAAAGAAAAGAAAAGGAAGAAAAAGGGGCTCGGGCCAGCCCCGGCGCCCGACATGAGTTTATGCATTCTATAGGCTAAACTCTCCATTATGGACTCAACGACGCAGAGAAAATCCTATTCTGATGCTTCGTTTAAAATTTATTACCAAACGAACCCATGTTAATAATTTAATATTTAATTTAAAAATATTAAATATTAAATATTCCACCAAAATTTTAACAGATTAGATTTCCACCAAACTCTTATCTTAGGGTAAAAACCCTATTGCAGGACCAACGAAGTTGTTAGAAAAATTATCCATGATCAACTAGTGGGTTAAAATGACCATTATACCCCTCAAGAGCATCCAACAGCAAATATTCAAATTTCTGCTCAAAACTACAGTCCGGAAAAACACGGGTTCTTACAAACTCCCCACCATAAACCTTATCGTCCCCAAGAATCCCAGTGAAAGAAAAGGCCTCTATGCCCCAATCCCGTGAATCTTTACAATCTAGCTATCTAGACTGTCCAACGACCTGCCTTATAGTGTTGACAAGAACCTTCTTCACAGAAGGCACTCAACTACGCCTGATCTTGTACGCCGCACCATAGTAATACCCTAATCATCGTATTAAAAGAAAACCTCGGGCTCAAAAGCTTAAGGAAAACACTGTAAATTAACCAGAACGAGGATAACCACCCTTAAACGGTAAATGGTGCACTCCCCACCATATGGATTTCCTTAAACCACTCTGAGAGCACAACCAGAACAGGTTCCATCATCAACAGGGATGAACATTAAGAAAGAAAAAAGAGCTCGATGTAAGGTTAAAGCTCTATCAGCATATTCAAGACAAATCAATATACCGCATGATCATCCCTAACAAGAGTAAACGGAGATTTCACTAATGGTGTTTCCAACTCCCTCTTATTCATGGTAACATATTTCCAAAACCTAACTCGGATTTAATCATGGGTCAACCACTCTTACACAGGTCTCCCTAGAACAAAACAGACATTGATCTACAAGGGTTTGAGTTAATAAAGGGGTACATAGGTCTTCAACCTATCTCTAAAGAAAAATCCTCATAATTAGGTCACAATGTCTAACCACCTAGCCCAAAAGATCCAAATCCTCTAAAAAGATGTTAAAGATCAGAACGACTAAAATGTAAAAACCAAAATACAACCAACAAGGGCCCTGAACTTCTCCGAGCATCCTCAGAAGAAACTACTCCCTAGATTTCACAACCCAAGCAGAAGATAAACTGAACTGACTCTCATAGACATCTGTATACGGTAATACCCCATGGAGTTCCAGTTCACAAAAAAAGCCTTGATATCTATCGACATCGTTCTCAATGATCCGACTAGATAACCATAGACCCAAAAAACAACACCTAATAAGGGGTTAAACAAAAAGGCATCATGTGCCACATAGACCAACAAGGGTCACTACACCACCTATGTAAGAGGACTGAGTTATCATCCTCAACAAAAATTCCTCAATGTAGATACACATAACAGTCCATCAGAGTAAAAAGAATGTGTAATCATACCCAAAGGTCTCAGTCGTCAGTAAAAACATACATGAGGAGGCATATATTTTGTGAATCATATGTGCCTAGTATGATGCATGAGACGCCTCTTGCCTTTGTTGGCCAAGAGTCAAAATCCATCCCTGGCATCTTACCAATTTCCAAGATCCATAGATCCATAGTAAATCAAAACACCACACCACGTGTGCTTTTCTCAAGGAGAAAATCATATACAACTATAACATCGCAAAATCAGAACAGCAATCCCAAACCTTGAAAACCAATAACTCCTACCGTAACAAGTGTTCTCAACGCACCAGCCCAATATCCATAAAAAGTTCTGACCCATTACTAATATTCCTATCTACCATATCCAAAATAGTGAAGATCAAGAAAAAAACTCCTCTGATACCACTTTGTAATGTCCTGACCTGGAATCCACTAAAGTGGTACTCCATGCCGGTTCGCCAAAAGGCCTCAAGTGCGCCTCCCCGTATGCTAGAGGATGCTGACTAGTAGCGAGGGCCTAGGGTGTGTTAGTGGGGAGACTATTACCTCACACAATAGTAAGAAAACATTGGGAATAACTAAGTATCATACATAGGGGAAAGTAAAAAAAGTGTAGAAGCAATAAACAACTGAAATAGAACAAGTTGTAATTATATAATGTTGTAAAAGCCCGAACAGCTATGCAGTACAATACAAAACTGGTCACCCACTGGCCAACCATACATATACCAGTACAAAAGAAACTAAAAGTAAAATTACAAGGCTCTGATGCTAACTCTAAGACAATCCACGTACCCTATCTCCATACATTGTCGAACTGCTGCAGCCTGATCAGTAGAACAACTCGAGCAGCTCCGCTCGCTTGTGCAACACGGGGACTTATACTTAACGAACATGCAACTCATGATCAACCTGAAAATAAGACATAAGGTCTACACATACACTGAGGTGCACGTGCAGGGGTGAGAAATAATCTCAGTAGGTCACCCCGACAAGCAACCTACAACTGTGCTTCTAAAAGTGTATGCAACAGCAATGTGCTCAATCTAGCTGGATCACAACAAAGAAAGTAATCCATCCGTGCAACCATAGTCAAACTCAGGGTATGTAATCCATGTCAACGGAAAAAGTGACATCGTGGATGTCCATATCTATATACGTACACATATATAGTCACATACCTATATACATATACATAAATATGAATATTCATGATTCAGTGATTCAAAGAACAAGAAACCACATCAGCAGTCGATCCTAGGGACTATAAGCCTGATCTCTTGGACATCATGTCCATGGGAATTGAGTTGGATGTCGTACCACTCAAGCTAGGTATTATCAAGTCAATCTCTGGGTCTGTTATCCCATCGACATGTACCTGCTTTGACCAACGTTGGAAATATATCTCTAAACAAGTTAACCAAAAACAAGTAACCAGTTCCATATAATTCAACACTGAGTTTCTCCGAGACTCAGCCTCGACCGACCATCTCCAATACCAAAGCCATAGCAGAAACCACAGCAGGCTATCAAAAGGTCAAAGATAATAACAATTCCAAGCCTGTGATGTAGCTTGGTAGGTTCAACCAAATAAATCACCACAGTGAATATACAGAGTAACCATTTTCCTCAAACACGTGAATCCCTGCCCTCATGTGAACAGAAACAAAACCCTCAGGTGACTTTCCTCAGGCATAACGAATACTGCCCTCAGGTGTAAGAGATATTTCCCTCAGGCAAAGAAGCTATTGCCCTCAGGAATGAGAAACATTTCCCTCAGGCTAAACAATGTTACCCTCAGGCTAAACAAGCACTGCCCTTAGGCATGAGAAACGTTACCCTCAGGCTAAATAGAAACAAGATGTTATAGGAAATCAAGTAGTCGGTCCAAGCCCAACATACAAACAAGATTTTATATAAACTATCTCTCAAGAAATTTCAATGCATTGTATAATCAAGGCATACCCTCGGGTATCCTGGCCAAAATGCTAAACAGATGAATGCACCCCCGGGGTGGTCCTGTATCAAAGGAACAATCCCAAACAGCATTTTATATGTATCATTAGATTATCTATGAAACACTGGATATCTTATCAGCTAAGCCCTCGTCCACACGACACCTCGAACATGGGATCGTCTCACAACAGTACAAAAATTAAACTCAATAGTTGTAAATAAACACCAGAACACCTACTACTCAGAAACACAAGGAAAAGTAGGAATCCCAACAAACCAGAAGACACCTCGTATCAGGATCAACAGCCACAAACCAGGATTCACATATGGTAATCACTAAAGCATCAATATCCAAAGTCAGATATAATCAAACAAGTGTGGGTGGCCCGAATGCGCAACCCAATCAATAAATCCAAATCCCAAATGGATCACTAATTTGGCATGGGTTCTAGATGAAACCTAATCACCATCTCTACCAAAACTCAATTTAACAACTTAGGGTAGGTTAAACAACGAGCACCCACTGGGCCCCTCAATTCAAACAAAGAGGAGGCATCATACTCGATATCCTCCAAGTAAACAGGATTGAAGGCATCCTACACGGGATCCTTACCGATGAGTAAAGGAATCATACATGGAATCCTCAAAGGAAGGAAAACTTATGAATATCATAACATGGGTCCTATCAAAGGAAAAATTAGAGATAGATCCTACTATGGACTCCCTATGTCAGCACACAAGTAAAGGCATCCCTCAGGGTATCCTTGGAAGCATTAGGTCTAATGGCCTCATGGGCCAGAACGCACGTCTCAAAAGGGAAACATCCTCTGTAGAAAAGGTTGTGAGAGATATATCACAGTTTATCTCAAATTAAAGTTCTTGACTAAGTTGGTCCAAACATCCAACCTAACAACCTCTCTAATTCTCATCACCAGGTGACGACTGGGCTCGATAAATAGATAAAGAACCCCCCTCCATTTAGATGAAACCCCAAAAAACCCATTTATATGGCCTCTAAATGTCAAAAGGATTGCCCCATTTATATCTACATGGAAAAACTATCAGAATAGACTACTCACATTCCCAATTCTGACTTCTAGAGCATAAGATATCCCCAAATTACTAAACTGAAGCTGTACATGGCCAGAAATACATGGCCAAACCTATTGGGCCTGCTTGTGTAAAAGTAAACGGCGTCTACTTTACTTTACACGGCATGTAATGTTCACAAAAAGTCACCCGATGTTATTTTTCACTAAAACACATTCCCAAGTACCACTTCACGGTGTTTACACAAAGTACACGACATGTAATTCAAAAAAACCACTATTCTGTGTTCTATTTCACACGGCCAGCCATACGGCCACCCACTACATGGCGTGTACTCAAAGTACATGGCGTGTAATTAAGAAAACATCATATTCCCCACACTGGAAGAACACATGGTGTGTACACTTAGAACACACGTTGTGTATACTAGGTTTTCTGATGGGAAATCCCTAAAAACACACGATTCACCCGTTTTCGCCCCTGAAACAACAGATCGAGCCCCATGGGCATAATAGCAAAAAATATAAGGCTTTAAAAACTAAAAAAGACATTTTTTAAGGGAATATATAGAGAAAACATAAACAACCCTACCTTAGAGTGGAAACCGCCGATGATTCGGTTGATTTCATGGTCCTCGAATGCCGCACGCTGACTCAGCGCGTCGAAGGTTTCGAATCGGTACCCCTCTTGCCTCACAAATCTCCCTATTTCCCAATATCCAAATCCCCCCATGGGACAAGACCAAGGAGGATCACACATGGATCATGTGCAAGGAGGATTAAGGAAGAGAGAGAAAACAAAAGAAAAGAAGAAAAGAAAAGAAAAGGAAGAAAAAGGGGCTCGGGCCAGCCCCAACGCCCGACATGAGTTTTTGACTTTTCTAGGTTAAACTCCACTTTCCGTACTCAAAGGCGTAGAAAAAATATCATTAAAAAACTCTATTTAAAAGTTATTTCAAAAATAACCCGTGTGAATAATTTAATATTTAATTTAATAATATTAAATATTAAATATTCCACCAAAACTCAAACAGCTCAAATTTCCACCAAACTATTATCTTAGGGTAAACACTCTATTCTGCGACCAACAGAGTTGTCAGAAAAATTATTTGAGATATGTTGGTATGTTAAAATGATAATTTTACCCCTCATGAGTGTCTAACATTAAATATTCAAATTTCTGCTCAAAACTACAGTCTAGAAAAACACAGGTTCTAATACTATTTACGGTTCAATAGTTACCTAAATAGTAAGGGTTTATTATCGCAATTTTCTATCTTTAACACATATGGTTATCTTATGAATCTATATAATTTTATGAAGTGAATATAATAAAATATTAAATTTAATATCATGAATTTTTTTATTCTTATTATATTTCAAATTTCCTTTATTTATTTTCTTGCATGATTTTAACATTTAAATGTTACCGAATTAGAAATGATTCTAGGTTACACTCTCATTATTTATTGAGATTTTTTAGGAATATAATACAATATTAGGACACATCACTCTATAAACTCATGAATGTTATTATCCATTCTTTATGTCTTCATAATTAATTTATTCCCTTTATTTGTTCTTATATATGTTCTTAGTATTGGAAAAAAATTAAGAAAAAATGACGTTTCGATCGAAAACCCATTTTCGATCAAAACGGTGGATTCTAAAAAAATTATCAAAAAACATTTATAATTTCATAAAGGATTTATAAATCAAATGTTAACCCATTTATGAATTCATAAAAAAATTTGAATGGAATATTTATTTATTTATTAAAACAAATCCTATTTGGATTTCACCAAAAATGCGAGTGGAATATTTGTTTTAACGTGTATGAAATGAATAGAATTTCCAACAACCATGAAATTTTATTTTATTTGAAGATTATTTCTTAATTTTAAATTTTATTTTTTAAAAAAAAAATTATGGAAATAAATTGTGGCCTAAAAATATAAATATTAAATGTTTAATTTCCCAAATATATTTTATAAATGTTTTTAAAATATCCCTTAATAAGTTCTCCATTTTATTATCAATGAAAATTATTTTACAATTTTATAATTATTTTTTAATTATTTTTTAATTTGAAAGGATATTTTCTACAAATAAATGTTTTAATTTTTTTGAAATCATTTTCATATGCTTATTATGATTACCTCTAAATAAATATTTTAAATGTTTTTATTTTAAATAATATATTTTCAAAGACATTTTATGTTTTAAATGTATAAATCCATGTGAATAATCATCCAAAATAATTCTCTATGAAAGATGATATCCTTTGATCTAACATATTATTTTATAGTTATATGATCCAATGATTCAATTCTTAGTCATTCTATGACCGGTTTATGATAACATGATTTTATATAAATCTTGTTTTTCTCACAGGATTATCCATGAAATAATTATTATGAAAATTGATTCTTTTTACATAGGATATGATTTGATGAAATGATAAAATGATTATGATTCCTTTAATTTTTATACAGTTTATGATATGTTGATATTTTTAAGAAGCCCATTTACTTTCAGAGTTAGTGATTTGAATAATGTTTTAGATCCTATGGAACACATATATATGATTTCCAATATTTTATTGGTGTGAAATATAACTCCTACTAATGCATTGAGTAATGATTTTTCTCTTACGATATATATAGGCCTAGAATGGGAAGTCAATCTAGTTCAGTAAGGGTATTTTTCTACTATAATAGTTTTGGGAGAAAATCTAGACTAATATGATTGTTTTTGGAGTTACCCATTCTAAATTGATATCCATGGAAGTGAGAGTTGATTTCTGGGGACATGATTTTATATTATTATGTGTATGAAATAATTTAAATTATACTTCCAACTTTATGCTCATGTGGACCATGTTTATTGATTACCATATGATTCATGTCATCTGAATTTCCAATATTTATTCTATAACCCAAAATTAAGATCCTTGATACGGAGTGTGTGTTTTTTAATTTCTATGGTCATGTTCCCATACACTTATATTCATTTAATACATATGTATCCCCCATTATTACCCTTATGGAAGATATTTGCTCACCATTTCTTATTTTTTGATTTTTCATGTTGTAAGGAAGGATTTTAAGTAGGGCATTCCATTAAAGATTACTTAATGTGAAGAATATCACGGGTAAAATTGATTATATTTCACAAAATTAGACGAATTTGTGCAATGTCTCCAAATATACAAATCAATTGTCACCTTCTTTTGCCTGTTTTTGTAATGGGTTGAATATTTATCTAAGAATATTAAAAATATATGTATAAAAATCATGGGTCTCTATAGTTGTTATTAAAGTAATGGTTTATATATCCATTAGAAAATAGGACGATAAAACATTATTGTTATCTCTAGGAACATTTCAACGGATATGACTTGGGATGTCTCTAAAGATAATTCTATGTATGAGTAAATGTATAGAAAATTTTCCTAGATTTTTTAAATGGGGAGTGAGTATTTTTTATAAAATTTCATCCCAATAAGGATACTACTTATGGATGAGTCTCCAGAATTTTGGTACCCAGGGGTAATAAATCATAAAAATAGGTATTGATCTGGACTTGATTGTCACATAGTGCATGAAATAAGGCATTTCAACAGACATGGTTTTTTTATCCTTGGGGTTATTCATGGTAAATACATAAAACTTTTACCAACCATCATAAAATATTTAAACAGTTTTTGAATATTAATTACTTATGTAAAACCAGTAGTGTCATATATTCAAATTAATTTTTTCTGATTTTGATATCATATATGTTATTTCCAGGATTTTGTTTTTTCCAGATATGGATATTATTTCTCACGCTATGTTTGTTGTATTATTTCAGTGGTTGGAATCAGAAGCAAATAGGTTAACATTGATTGAGATGGGAAATTTTCTAATGAAAATTCAAAATGGGATGATGAATTATGTTAATGATTTTGTGATTATACCTAATCTATTATCATGATATATGGATAATAAATTTTTCATTAAACATATCTTAGTCTAACTGTAAATGAGATTTATTGAGTTTGTCTAGTGTTCATGTGGAGAAGACCATATTAGAACGATGATTCAATATACTATATGTTAATAATATAGGGAAAACCACTATTGATATTGTTTCAATGGAATGAGAATATGATTTGAGTGTTGAGAAGAAGGAAAAAATAATGAAATTTCAAAATAAAAATAATAAAATTTCACTTAATTCAATAAACAATAATAATGATATCCATAAGATATCATCAATGTTTGAATGCTTCAAATATGTAAAGTATATAAATTATGAAAATAAATTTCATGAGGGCAAAACAATCGAAATGTATCACAGTGTTTATATGTGTAATTATATTTCTATTGATAGTGAAGAGTCTATGAGGAAAATCTGAAAGTAAGGGCGTACTAAGGAAGAAAATTATATAGAAGATTTAAGAGTTTGATAAGGAATTGGGATTTTTTTATTATTTCTTAATTAGAATTCATGGATTATGAAATATGGAAGGAATTTTCAGTATAAGTTTTTGTTAAATATTTAAATGAATTTGTTGAATGATGGCGATGACATATAAATTTAATTATAATTAAAATTTTATAATTTTTAAAATTGAAATATAACTATAAATAAGTTCTTTATATTAAAAATTTTGTTTTTTATTTGGATAATGAGATCTTTCATTTGAAAAAAATTGAATTATATTGCATAGTTTCCCTTGTTACTGATTAATCATTTATTAAAAAAGTGTATTATATTATAATTTATAGTGTTTACAACATTATTTCATTTATAGAATACATTCAATTATTTTTTGTTTTATTAAAGGAATACTGATTGATGTATTTATTCAATAAGTTTCTCTATAAATTCATGATATTACAATATTTTGAGACTTTACATGATGATGTCGTTCATATTTCTGGTATGTGACAATTGAGAGCTACATAGTACTGTTTGGTGGATTAATGTTAAGTTGATTTTGAAAAATTTAGTGAACATCATTATAACTTTTGAATTTTGGAAGGGTAAAAAGTCTAATCAGTTATGGAGTCGTTTAATTTTCTCATAGGATTCGTTTTTTAGATTTTTCTGTTACTTCACCTAATAATCATTTATGCATATTGGTTATCTTTTTCTAATGATTTTGTTTTGATGAAAACTAGAGAGAGGTGATATGTCTTATCATTATATTTATAGATATAATACATTGATTGTTCTTTAAGAAAAACAAACTCACATTTATTTCATGGTGTAAGAGATGAATTAGATATTGATCAAGGCTTACCAAATGGGTGAGATTGTTCTTAGGAACTAGAATAAAATCATGTAAGTATATATTCTCATGAATATTATTCCAAATTAGGAAAATAGTTCTGAAATAAATTTCTATCCTCTACTAATCAATTTCTATGAAATCAATTTCCATTTCAAAGACCCATTAGATAATAGTTTAATGCTACCCTAGACCAAATCCTGATTTTTGGCTTCAAAGATTGTATTATCAAGTACATCACAGTGTTCATGTAACTTACTTTTTTAATTTATTATGGAAAATATTGGTTATATCATATAATTTTTTACATCTTCTGGGTGTTTTTCACTGTTCAATTTCTCAGTCAACCACTAGAAGTGTTTATTCCTCAATAAAATATTTAATTATCAACAAAATGTTAATTTCCCACCGATATTTTCCTTTTTGAAAACCTATTTATGAGTTACTATTGCTATCCTTTATGTTTTAGAGTTTATTTTTTTAAGTTATCTTTTATTATTCATTTCTATGATGTGTGTTTTACAAAGGAATTTTGAAATTTTATTCCTTTTATGGACAAGTTGAATTTTCAGAATGAAACTCATTTTAAGGGGCTAGAATGATACATCTTGTTATTTAACTATATTTTAAAATTAATTTTAATTTTAAGATAACATGTGTTACACACACAATTTATTTTCTTCAATATCATGCATCGGAACCATCAATAACACACTATGTATCATTTAAAAGACTATCTCATTGATGGAATCCAATAGGGTTTCATGATTCCCACAGTGGGATGTGGTGACGTCCTCTCTGGATGCCCTCCATTCTGTGTATAGGGGTAGACTCTACAATCCATCTCTCCCACTACCAACCCTTTATCCTTGATTTTCCCCACATTAATATAGGCCTAATAGTCCTCTCTCTTAACCTCAGGTCCCTAAATCTTTCTATATACTTTCATGAATTATCAAAAGCATTAGAACTCTTCAGCCATTCTTGGTGGCCGATTTTTATTGAAGGCATCCCTCACTTCACTACATTGATAAATTCATCAACAACACATGTTCTCTAAAGGAGTGATTCACCACTGATTTGATGGATCCATTTCACTTCCTCTATTTTTTCTCTAATGAAGATGGCCTCACTGTAACCTTTTCTAAGGGTTAGCAGTCATGCGGAGATATGACCTTTTCATATTCTAATATGGATACGTATATCACTAGAATTGTGATCCTAGGACCATGGAAATTTTGTTATGTTTCATGAGCCTACCCCAGCCATTCCAAAACCATTAAAACCTAAAAATATTAGAAAATATCATATTATGATTTTTGGATTTTTATGTAAACTCAAGATCTATGTTTCAATCCATTTCCACTCATATTAGTATGGTAATTGATGGTTTTATTCCTCATGTGAATTCAGTGTGGATTGAGGTGTATGAATAACATAAAGTACATCAAGAAGTGGTGTTTCAGTGAGGTAATATCCTATATAGAAATGGTGATGGGAAATGGAAGAAGTGGTAAATATTTGATTTCTGAAATCCCGAGTGGATGGAATGTCTGACCTATAATACCCTTATTGTTACTATGTATGTTGAAGAACTCTAGTGAAATGTTATATCATGGATTTCCTATATTCAATGTCTCAATGGCATGAACTATGAATCCCTCTGCTACTGGTGGTTTTCATAAAGCAATTTTATGAGTCATGTAAGATCAATCTAGTATCCTTGGCCTCAAATGAAGGTGAGGAGAATTTCATAATAAAAAAAGTGAAATAAATACTACTATGAAATAAAATATAAGAAACAGATTTTATGATTTTAATATAATTGGTTTTAAAAAAGTTGGTAAGGCATAGGAAGATTATATTAACAGATAGTAGCCAGTCATTCCAAAAGGTACAATAATGTTGGAAGGGTCTAAAACCCAGGGGGACCATCAAAATAGAGACAACGAAAATGACTCAAAATAAGCTTCACATTGTGATAAATTTCATTCAATAATGGTAGATGACCATTGTATTATGGAATTTGGATCCCAAAAATGATGCTTCTAATAATTTCACAATCAATGAAAAGAAAAAATATTAGAAACAAAAATATTACAACAATATTTTGGAGCCTATGGTCACCCGATGAGATGGAAATCAAAATAATCATCTATCTTATGCCGTGAGGTTTCATGTTGCAGATCATGAATATGGAATTATTAGGGTTCTACATACTCCTATAAATTATGAGGATGAGGTAAATAGAGATAAGGATGGGGATACTAAACCTGGTAGAAAAGAAAAATCTAACCAGTTGTTGGAGCTGAAAGAATTTGATGGTTCCCTGAAGGAAACACATAATGGGGATAAGGTTATGAATATTATCTTATTACCTAAAGAATATGTTTTATAAGAAAATTTTTATAAAAACATTTCAAAATAATTTTTCGATAGAATGTTTGATAGATCAATTTGAGTTGATCATAATGATGAAAAAATTAATTGGATCAATAAATAAGATCAGATATTTTCAAACAGAATAAATTATAGGGATATAATTCTAGAGGAATATATTTAGACCTTGGAAAAACAATCCAACCACTTCAAGGATCATATCATAGAAAACCCAGACATGAAGGTGACCTATTTAACATGAATACTATATAGGTTGAATAATTCATTCCTTTTTAATATATTTAATAATATAATGATAATTTCATATCTGTTTCGAAATTTATCATTTCATTCAATCTTTCTGGGTTCTCAATTTCCGTAAATATTGTTTTTGTTAATAAAAATTTAAAATTGTTAGGTCAATAGGGTGAAAGAAACCTGGCACAAAGTATTAATGAATCCTAAAATATATTCTCATAAACTATTTATTAACATAGTGGGGATGAAATATATAAACTAATTTATAATTTATAAATTTTAATTTTCAACATAATATAAATATATAATTAAATATTGGTAAATAATGAGTCATGTTTTTAGAAAAATTATATTAGTCAAATATATGTTTTTGTAAAAAAATATTTATTAATTTTTATAAAAACAAATATTATAATTATGTAATATAGATTTTGTAGCATTAATTTGATAAAGTTACCTTATTTTTCGAAATCATCATATCAAAATTAATTTATGGTAAAAATTTTCTATTTCTTCAAAAAATATTTATTTTTCAGTGAATGCTGAAGAATACATACTTTTTCTAAAATGATAATTTTTTATCAAAAATAATGTAATTTAAATTCAGAATTTTGTTTTAATATAATATAATTATTATTCAGTAATATATAATCTACATAATTACTCTTTGTTTAACTTTACATTTTTGTTTACTATATATTTACTTTTTGAGTTTAAGATTTTCATTTTCTATAAACTATTTTTATATGAATAATGTTTCTCTATTTTAATTAACTAAAATAATCACCAATGAAGATTGTTTCTAATTATTTTTATAGATTCCATATCAATAAATTTTATTTAATATTCATACAAATGATTACTGTTAATTAAAAAGTTAATATAAATACAACATGTTTTAGAATAAAAAACAATTATCAAGAACCTTATTTTTCATCACCTCTGTGGGTTTTTATAATTTTAATTTTTTCCACTAGTGGAAAATTTATTTAAATTTTTTTTTAAAAATTGAATCATCCAGTTAAATTATATAATATTTAGTTATTTATATTTCAATAAAATGATCTATTTTTTGAATAATAGATAGAAATGTTTTATTTTTATTGAGTAATTATAACCCAAAATTTGTTCCTGTTGTTAAAAAAAGGGGTTTAGTTAGGATAAATAGATGATTGATATGAATAAATTAAATTTTATTTTATTGATCCCTATAGAAGTGACTAATCATTTTTTTGATAATTTGTTTTACGGTATCACTGATATAGGTTACAAATTTATTTTATTTTTGGAATATATTTGATAATATTTGGTTTTATTCATGGATTAAGTAATAATTTCTATCATAAATAAGGTTTTATGTTGATTAAGTTCATCAAAAAATTTAGTGATATTATTTGATGATGTTTATCACATGTTTGGAATGTGACAATTGAGAACTAATACATATTATTTTGTAGATTAATGTTTTGTTGATTTTTAGAAATTTGGCGGTCTTATTTTTAAATTTTGAATATTGGAAGGGTTGAAAGGTTAAAAATTTATGCAATGGTTTATGTATAACATATGATGAGATTTTAAATATTCGTTTATTATATAATTTTTTTAAAATTTAATCATATTTTATTACTTTTTCTAACCATTTCATTATGATGATAAATAGAGAAATATGATTTGACTTATCATCATAAATATGAAACTTATGATCTGTTATTTTTTCAAGAACAAAAGATTAACCATTATTTCATTGTGTAAGACATAAAGTTTAAATTGATCAAGGATGATAAATGGGATTGATAGTTCTTATTAAGTGGAATAAAATCAAGTGAGTATTTATTCTCATGAATTTTAATCATCATCAAGAAAATGATCTTGAAATAAAATGTTATCTTGTTATCAAATTTTTTTATAAATCAATATCCTTTTCCACTACTGATTGTTTATTTAATTCTATCCAAAAATGAATTGTAATATTCATATTCAATAATGGTATGATATAGTAGAAAATAATTTGAAAGTGACTTATTTGTTTAATTTATTGTTGAATAAAGTGGTGATGTGATATAAGTTTTAACCTATTTTTTGTCTTTGTTCAATGTTCTGGTTCTCACTCAACCCCTAAAAGTGTTTCTTACTTATAAAGATATATAATTTTCAGAAAATTATTCTTTTCTTACCTATGTTCTCTTATCTTGAAACCTATTTATGAGTTACATTAGGTAACCTTGTTGTTTTCGAATTTCCCTTTTTTAGGGAAGTTTTATTATTCATTTTTACAATGTGTTTTCTATGAAGAAATTTTCAAATATCAAAACATATATGATCAAGATTACTTTTGAATGTTAAACTCATTTGATGATGTTAGAATGTGAAATCCAGATATTTTTTGATTTTTATAATTAAATGTCTATTTTTTGATAACATGTGTTACATGAAACAACAATGTTCTTCGATATGATGCCTAAGAACTATCCATAACACCATGTATATTATCGAAATGGATCTCTAATCGATTAAACAATAAAGTGTGTTCTGTGACCAAATAAGGGCAGTGGATATGGTTTTTCACAATTCCCTCCCTTCTCTATGTATGGGTGAAGAATCCATTTTCCTTCTCTCCCTTTACCAACCCATCCTTTCTCAATAATTTTCTCCAAATTCAGCTAGGCCCAAGGGTCCCCTATATTCACAACATGGCCACATAGCTTCCCCCTACCACCAAGAATTCTCAGTGGTTTCATACCACTTTGACCACTCCATCATGGCTCATTATGGTCAAATGTATCACCCACTAAATTGCATCAATAGATTCATTAATGATGCATGTTTACTAATGGAGCGATTCACCATCGAATTATTGGATCATCAATACTTCTTTCTTTTTTTCTAATGAGGATGATCTCACCTCAACATGGTCTATGGGTCTGCCATCATGAGAGTGATCCCACCACTTCCTGTTTACATGGAGAAATGAATATAAGAATAATTTTTATCCTCGGAACATGAAATTTTGGGTATGTTTAATGATTTTACCCATTCCCTTCCAAAACCATTCTATACTCAAAAATATTATCAAAAATCAACAGCATTTTTTGGATTTTGATAACCACTTGTGATCCTTATTACACCCATTTTCCCTCACAGTTTCATTGAAATTTATTTTTATAATCATTATATGGATCTTGAGTGGATTGATGTGATTGAATAACTCAAAGTCCATAAATATTAGGTGCTTGAGGACTGGTTCAACTATTTTTCCATCGTTATTTCATTTGGGACAGTCAGAGTTTTATTATCATCATTGTTCAATGAAGGTGTTAGAACATACTAAATCAGAGGCTAGTAGTAAAGTCAATGACCATATTCTATGTATTCCTTCTCAGTTTTTTAATTTCATTTCACATTAGATGGAACTGGATTCCATTAATGGGCTTATCCCCGATGGAAAAATGTTGATTGGAATTGAAAAAAAGGTAATTATTTGATTTCTATAAGCACAAGTGGAGGTGATACATGACCTACAACACAATTATAGATAGGAGGTGCAGTGGATAATTATGAGGAAATGTTATCTCATGGAATTCTATCATGTAATGACCCAATGTTAGCAAATGTGAATCCCGATAATATTTATGGATTGTTGAATCGGGGTATCATGAGACATAATGGATCAAATCTGGTGGACATGGATTCAACTGATTTTTGGTTGAATATAGTGGTCAAATAGAGTCTAATAATGGATACTATAACTCTTAATCTATGAAATAAATTTGACGGTTTGGATATTATGGGATTTAAGGAATGAAAGGAGGAGAAAGGTGGTCCTAAAGGGTGGTAGTCAATAGTAGCAAAATAGTGTAGGAAGTCTATCAGGTCTAAGATCCATGGAACCTTCAATAGACTAGTAAAGAATATGACTCCATATTAGTTTCAGAGTGTGACAATGATCATAAAATAATGGGTGTTGTGTGTGGCTTGAGGAATGGGAAGAATGAAATTTTTTAAAAAAAATTATCCAATCAAACAAAACAAAAAAGCTACAGAATATAAAGATTAATCCATCCATATAAAGTGCATGGTCACCAGTTTAGCAGGAAAACTAAATAAAATTGAGTTTGAGGCCATGAGGGATCTAGTGGCATATCTTGAGTGTGTAATTATCGACGTTATAGCTACTCATCCTAGTGATGATGTTGAGGTAGCTAGAGATAAGGATGGGGATATTAATGCTGCTATGTTAGAATACCCTAAACGATTATTAGAGATGGAGGCATTCAGTGGTGCCTAGATGGAAACAAAGAGGGAGGATTTTGATATAAATATTATCTTATATTCTATGTAATAAATTTTGGAGGAAGAATTGGATATCAATGTTTCAAAAGAAGATGCTGCTAGAATGTATGACATATCAATTTGAGTAGATCTTAATAATGATAAAATTTATTGGATCAATAGATATGATTAGATATTTTATTATAGAAAGAATGATGCAGTATAATTATAGTGAAATATTTCTTACATAAGAAAAACTAGTATACCACAACGAGGATCTTTTCAATGATGAGCTAGACACGAACGTAACCTGTCTAACATAAAGATTATATAGGGTGACTAATTCAATCATTTTAAAGATCTTTTTTAATAGCTTGATAATTTACTATGTGTCTTGATATTTTTGGTTTAATGTAGTCTTTCTAGGTTCTCACATTACAGAAATAAGGATTTCTTAATTAAAAAATTTTATATTGTTCGGTCAATAAGTTGCATTACATGTGATAATGAGCTTCAATGTAGCATGAAAAAATATTATTATAAACTAGACGTTAACTATGTGGGTATAAATAGTATTAACTAATTAGTGTAAAATAAATATATAATTCAAAATTAATATAAATCGATTATGAATTAATAGTAAATAATTTGTAGTATTTTATTAAAGAATTTATATTATTAAAAAAATATTCAAAAATGATAATTATTATCTTTTTAAAAAAATGATAATTTATATATAGTTCTTTTATAAATTTTATGTGATAAAAAATTAGTTCTTTAAACAAGAATATCTAAATTAATTCTTATGGAAATTTTTTATTTTTTAATAATATTTATTTTTCTGTTAATAGTGATGAAAACAATTTTTTAAACTATAATTTGTCTTAAAAATTAATGTAATTTAAATTTATAGTTTCAGTTCAATTTAATTAAAGTATTATTTAGTAATGACTATTCAAATTAATTTATTTTGTGTTGACATTACATTAAATTTTCCAATAAGTTTATTTTTTAAACAAAATGGATTTTTCTGGAATCTATTTTAATGTGCATAATTCTTCTCTATTTTAATTAGTTAAAATTATCACTAATAAGGAATTTTCAAAATAATGTTTATATATTTTTTAAAAATATATTTCAACTGATATTTATGTATTTATTATTATTATTCAAATGTTTTATATTAAATTTTATTTTTCTTGAAAAAAATACACTTCTCAAGAACCCCCTTTTTCATTATATATGTATGTTTTTTAATTTAATGTTTACACTATTTGAAAATTTATTTAAAAAAATCAATAATACTATCAAAATTTTATTACGTTGATTTTTCATAAATCTCTCATAAGATTAACTATTCGAATAATTATGAATAATACTAATTTTGAATTGAAATCCTCTTTTTTAATTAAATTATTTATATAGTTATGATATATTTTAAAATTGTATAAAAGTAAATGTATTTATGTTATATATCTATTAGTCAAATATTCCTCATCTAAATTTATTTCATATTAAAATTTGATAGAAAACACGGTATGGTTTTCAAAATTTTCTCTATGAAATCGCACTTTCTCATTGTGTTTATAGGATTATTTTAAAAATAAAATTTTCCACTTCTAAAAATATAATTTGGAAAAATGGATTTTATATTTTCAATAATCATAATGTATATTATCTAATAATTTTAAATTAATTTAAATAAATTAACTGTGAAAATAATAAAATTTTAATTACCACAGTTAATGTTAAAATTTGATTATTTGGAGTTAAACTAAAAATATAAGGCTTAAAATGACCTCAAAACTATTTTAAAATATATTTAATATAATTATTTAGATTTTATAATGAATTAGACACTATGATAATCCATTTTCATGTGTTTTTTCATGAGAAAACCATGGGTACACCTTCTTATTTTAAAAAAATTGTTGGCATTCCACTCACCTATTTTATAACAGGAAACCTACTCTCCTATATTATTTACTCAAAAAAACCCTTTTGGTTTTTCCAATAGCAGTCCAAATAAATTCATTACTTCCCTAATCTCATTTGAAATCATTATTTTGGTAGAAATCCATCTAGGGAAGGATATTATTGTAAACCTAAGGAGGTTACCCAAAAAATATGTAACATTAGTCGATGAGTTATTTATATTATTTCTTCTAAGAAATACTTCATTTATTTTACAAACATGTCGATATAATAACATAATATATTCAATATAATAATTCATTTTTATTTAAATTTTATTACTACTACAACTAAGTTAATTATTTATTATAAATATGTTAATTGAAAAATTAAAAAACCAACAAGTCAACAGGACATCTAGAACTATAGATCAAAAAAAATTATTAAATGTGAACATGAAACAATTAGATGAGACTACCCGCAATAATTTTAATAAAAAACTAGATACATTTTTATTTGGCTCGTTGTTGATAATCTCTTTGAATGGAGAAGACATATTGTCCTATGCTTGCAAGAACTCCTCCACTGTTTTATTCCTTTCATTGAAGCCTCTAGTCAAAATTAAATATTTTATGTTGATCCAAGTTCTCTTATATATTTTTATTCAACTTGCATCAAACATGATATGATATCATCATTTGTGTGTAAAGCGGGTGACCACCTCGCAAACTGATGTCATCATTTTTCAATTACCACCTCTCAGGTTTTGGTATGATGATTCGATATATATATATATATATATGATATTTATACCATAATTATACCTCTAGAGTCATTTTATATAATTTACCTTTTTCACATTCTATTCCATAGGGGTGATGATAACATCGCTCGTTTCTACGGAGGATTGTTACCTAGTGAAGAAATTAGATTCTTTTCCCTGACTATTTTCATTAAAGACAATATCTATAAATATAAAAATTAGATATCATAAAAATTAAATAATTCAAAAATAAATAATATAATTATCATTATTAAAAACAAATTATAAAATATTTATTTCTTACATTTTCACTTACTGATGTATGAAACCATCATTCGTGTACATGTGGAATAAAGCCTTCACAAAGGGATGTGACCCTCATTTCATCACAACACCACATGGATGAAATTTATTATTATATTTTAAAAAAAATAAAATATTATTTATGAAATAATTATCTTTATGTAAATATAACATATCACGTTCCTTCATACAATAATGATCTTTGAGAATTTTAAACTTAACTCATGTGTATGTACGGTCTACTATCTTCATGACTGTAACATAGTTCATTTATAAAAAACAATCCTTCATTATACATAGAGAAATATTAATTGATGTATAAATATAAAAATTAGCTTATTATTATTATATAGATTATGGTAACACGATCCCTCCAAAATTACCAAAAAAATAACACATCAAAACATACATGGAAAAGGTTGATATTATCAAAAACGCGATTTTAACAAAGAATAGTTAATTAATGAGTAATAAAAGGAGATAGGTAAGTAATATGTGGTAATATATATATATATATATATGTAATATCATTTAATATACATATAATAATCTTATATTTATTCTACAGGATATTCAAACCAATTTAAAGGAAGATGAGACTTTTGATAAGGGATTTCTAATCCCTATTTTATTTTGAGGAGACATAAGAAAATTCCCCACACATTTAAATTTTTTGGTTTATATAGTTACAATTATACATGTTATTTCATGAATATTATTATTTTTATGATATTTAAATATACATTTTATGTTATTATTTAGTGGATCATACGATTTGAATGATTTCAAAACCGGTATGTGATTTCTATCTCACCTTTTTTTACTTATAAGAGACACAAAACATATTCACTGCCTATTTATTTTATGCTATATATATACATCCCAATAAAATATTTTCTGAATATTATCCTTTAAACTATGGTTATTTAAATATCCATTTGAAAATACATATTTCTTGGGGTTTACATTTCGAATTTTACCAAAGCGGTAATGGATTTTTGTTTTAATTTTCCTTCATTGAAAAATATGGGTACATTATAAACCTATCCTATTTTATCCACTTTATACAGAAACCCATTCCCATGTAATATTATGAATTTATTTATCCTCCTGATATTATATATTCATTTTAGTGATATTCTTTCATGGCTATAATGTTTCAATGTTACTAAAGTCGTAGTTATTTTATGTTAGGATGTCATCATTTATCGAGATTGTATTGTATTATGATTAAATATTATGATCTATATATCTATAAAGACATGAATTTTATTCTCATCTGGTAATTTAATGAGAATGAATTTTCTCCCTTCATTTTTTTCTCTTTAGGTACTCAATATTTTAAATTGGTGGTTTTTAAAATAAATCATCTTTTTAGTCAAAAACCTATTTTCTAGATAAACCATGTTTTATAATAATATTTTCTAATATGTTTTTAAAAAATTTCAATTCATTTTAAAAGAATTGTATTACCCATTTTTATCTTTTTACAAAAAAATCAATATAATATTAATGATATTTCACAAATAAACCATAGTTGTATTTTACCCGAAATGTGAAAGGAATCCTTGTTTTTACATGTATGACATGAACAAAATTTATTTCCTTCATATAAATTATTTTAATTAAATATTACACTATCAATTTTCTAGATTTTTATAAAATAATTTTTTTTTGAAAAAATTTTATGTTCTATTTATATTTCAAATTGAAATTGTTACTTTTCTCAAGAAATATTTTAAATTATTTTTAAATCATCCTTTATATGTTTTTAATGTTATATTAAGTGATAAATGAATTTAAAATGATTTATGTTTTAAAAATAATCAAATATAAATTGATAAATTCATTATATAAATATTTTTAATGATTTTTAATGCTTTCATTATAAAAGTTTAATGTTTATTTTCTAATAAATGGATTTCAAGAATATCTTTAGTTTTTAAAAGTGATTTTCAGATAAATGTTATCTTCCTCAATAAATATTCCTTGTGATTTGTCTTTAAAAATTATTCTCAATATAAAATGAAATAGTTTAATTTACTTAATTTTATGATAGTGATATGAACCCACAGTATATTTCATATTTTTTCTCTAAATGGTTTAGAAAGATAATATTTTTATCAGACCTACTTCTTTTTCACATGTTATTCTATGATGAATTTCATATCAAACCTGCTTCCCCATCACAATTTATAGTACAATTAAATTATAAAATTATTATGAATACTATCATTTTATTCATAGGATATTATATGATGAGTTGATTGAATGAACATTTTCATTTCATGGGTAATGATATAGTGCATTTGTTTATAAACATGTGGCGTATATATGAATGATTTTAAATATGTGATAGGTGGGACCTATATATCTCTTCAATGCATTTGGTAAATATTTTCTTCTCATGAGGATGAAAGAATTTAAATTTTATGTTATCCTGATTTGGTAAGGGAAAGTTTCTTCAATGATGGTTTTGGGAGTAAACATTTGGGTAGAGAACCTATTTTCACTATTATAGCCTCAGTAGTGAGGCACGACTACTATGAAAATTATATTCTATTCCTTTGTATTTTACATAGTTTTATGTCTTATGTCAATGTTATGCTGTTGTGGATTATGTTCTTTGGTTCCCTTACTATTCATATCTTATAAACCAAAAATATTTTTACCGTGAATCAAGGGTAATTTTTGATATGTAAGATGTGGTTTTCAATTGTTAGTATCATGTTCTTGTACCAATATTTTCATGTTATACTTGTTTATCTACCTTATTTACCCTTACTGATAATATGTTCTTACACATTCATAAGTTTCATTTCCCATAGTCATGACAATAAAAATTTATGGATGGTATTTCTATAAAGAGTGCATAATGGGAAGATCTTTATGGGTTACATTGATGATATTTCACAAAATTAGATGATTGTGTCCCTAATATCCAAATACACTAATCTATTAAGTTCATTAGGAATATTATGGTGTAATGTATTGGATATTCAAACAAAAATATATGACAAATTTTAATGATAATCAGAGGTATCTATTAAGACATGAGTAACTTAAATATATTAATGAAAAACAACATCTCAAAATTCATTTATTTTCAAGACTCAATAAAACTGTCCAAAATTTAATGCCATATGGCTGAAATAAAATTAGAAATACCCAACCTCAATGATTTTTATATCATTGCGGGTCTCTAAATAACTCTTAGATACACATATAAAAAATTATTATTTATAGTGGTGTGGATAAATGTACACATAGCAGGAACCACATCAAAAGAACTTGTGAATATGTGAAGGGGAAATTATAATGCTTTAGTGAATAAACATAGAACTAAGAAGAACCTACCATTTAAAATATCATTGAACTTAAAAAAGGATCTCTAAAAAAATATCACGCCCAAATATGATAATATAACATCAAAAAAATCATTGAGTTACCTAGAAACTAGATCTTATTTTGGTTGTCTCTATCACACCCCGATAAGAAATATCATGGTGCTACAAATACCTTTAGTAGTCCTGCAACAAAACATCATATCTCATATTAGAGAAATTCCAAATATCAAATCCACATCGTAATTATAATATTCAAATCACCATAACTATATATATTTCACCACATATTGAATCAATAATTCCATAACAGTTAGTTAATATTAATATAAATGACATATTTCTTGTGATATCTTCATACCATGGATGATCCCTACAATATATCATCGTCTCAATTATGTAATCATTTTACCCATTAGGTCACATAAAATACTTTTAAACTATTCCAATCCATAATATTATACATATCATTATACATCATATTTTTTACTATACATAGAAGGGAGATCGATGAAGAGTGAGTAGGTAGCCATCCATTCCCTCTTCAATATAGATGTTTAGGGAAAACACAAAATAATATTTGGGAATCAATGAGGTTATCCAACATGTGTGGGTTGGGTAAAAAATTTCAAGAAAATAAAAAATATAATAGTTGTAGACAACCCTACTAAAATTTCATAGCTAATGAAACACCCATAATATCCCTTACTATAACTATCTTACCATTTCTACACACTAAAAAAAATTCTGGCTATAGACCCAAAAATTATGCCACCTTCTACACCAAATAGCCATAATAAAATTTTTAATGTTCTAATTACAACATATAATTTCATCATTTAAAAATTCACAGTTTACTTAAGACACGCAAGACCCACATTTCTGAGTCTAGTTTTAAAAATTGTAGCCTTTATAAATCAGGATTAATACATATTGAAGTAAAACAACAGAAAATTCGACATTTTTGTGATGGGTAATTTGTAACAACCTAAATTTGGATCACAAATTTTTTTGTAAATACATTTTTCACATAGTAGTAATTTAACTATAAATAATTAATATTCATGATTTTTATTTGTTATAGGATTCTTTTTCATAAAAGCTTCTGGCACACGGTCTTGTATGGTGAATTGTAATGGTTCCTTAAAATGGACTTACTTACCTATCATTAATTTATTTCACTAAATAACTATTTAACATATACTTAGAAGTATATTGAAAAGGCCTAATAATGAGATAGTATATATTTGATATATTTTTTGTGATTTTCTTAAGAAATGGGTCAATTTAAAATAGTCCTTCCAATAGCCTTTTTTGAAGTATTATTTGAAAGTGATACACATGAGATATTTTATTTGTGGAATTTTATTATGATGGATGTTTCTATCCCCTGGAAATCCAATTTAATATTGTCAATATGTTTTACTTATCTAATGTAATTTTTTGCAATGTAATGTTCCATCACAAATAGACTATCCTAATAAAATAAATATTACATTGCCACCCAACCCTCTCCCCTTCCAATTAATTCTCTAGAAGTTGTGTATCACTAAAAAACGATCCCTAATATTTGATCTAATATTTTTCTTTGTATATTCTAAATCACATTTATAAATCATTTACCAAAGTCCCCATTTTAGTATATTTATTCAATTTTTTAATTATTGTTATTTTAATGAGTTTAATAGTTTATTTATTAATATAATTTGTTAGTTAGTTTAATAAATTGATTTACTATAAAATTTAATATAAATTATAAAAAATTATAATAAATTTGTATTATATTAGTAAAATTTAATATGTATTATTATATATTAAAATTATGATTTTATATATCAATAAATATTGTTGGAAATTAGTATAAATAAATAAAAATAATTATAAATACATATAATTTACTATATATCACTTAAATTTTTTATAAATATATATAAATTTATATAGATTAGTATGAATTTGTCATAAATAGTTTGTATTAGAAAACGAATATCATTCATTTTAAATTATTTAAAACTTACATAAATTAATAAAATTATGTTTGTATTATTAAAATTTTAGGGAAATTTATGTAAATTAATATAAATCACGAATAAATTAAATTATTAGAAACTTATTAAATATTTCAAATATAAAATATTTATTAAAAGTTAGTATGAATTATTAAAAACTATAAAAAAAACTAATAAAAATTGGCATAGATGTTATTAAATTTATAAAAAATGAATATGAAAATAATTAAACAAATTATAGTAATGTTTTTAACAATTATAACTAAATATTTGAAATTAGTAAAACAATTCTTATATTGATATTATTTTTTCAAAAAATAATATGACTTATAATAAATTGATAAATATTAATAAAAAATAGTATAACCTATTTCCAATTTGCACACATTAAAAAATGAAAAATTATTCTTAATTAAAACAAATAATTATAATTTAATAAAAAAAATTAAAAAATAGTTATAAATTTTATTAAATTACTAAAAATTATGAAATATTTATATAAATTAATTGAAATTTTTCTAAGTTAATATTTTTTATAAAAATACATAAAAAATACTACAAAAAATTAAAAATATGTAAAACAATTATAAAAAATTAGTATAATTTTAAAAAACAGTTATATATATATTTGAATAACTCATAAGTTATTAGTGTAAATTATTAATAATTCTTATAAAATAGTGAAAATCAGAATAAAATAAAATAAATTATAGTTAGTATAAATTAATTAAATTCATCCAGAATTGTAAAAATTTTGATAAATTAGTAGTAAAATTTAATTAATTGATATAATTTACAATAAACTAATATAATTTAGAATAATTTTTTATAAACATATCTAAATTAAAATAAAATAATACAATCAACACATTATTTTTGGATTTATTTTCATCTACTATATAGAGATAACCCCCACCTATATAGGAAAATCATAATTTTATTTATTTTTAGTTACCTTTTATTAACATATTAATTTCAAATATATAATGCATGCATGGTTTTTAAAAAAATATGTTTTTCTTATTAATAAAATTTTGTGTTTTTTATGACGTATTGGAAAATAAATTAAAAATATTTATATGTGATGGAATTAAAAATTAATCCAAATAAATTACTAATGTATTTATGATAGGCTTTCTAATCAATAAAAAATAATTTTTTCATATACAACATTCGATTAAGACATCAGAAATAATAGTGTTTGGGACAAGGATTCCTAAAATAGGTTATTTCTGACTTATGTTTTTCTTATATGAAATTTTGTTATAGATTTCAATAGAAAAAAAAACCATCATAAAATACCAATTTTCATATTTTTTTCCTAAAATATAACCATCTAAAATTATAGCCCCAACAACAATTATTGAGTCACTAAAATTCCAAATACATTTTTGGTTTAAAGATTTATAGAAATAGGGAAAATTAATAATTAGATACCTAATTTATTTTCCATCTAGTAGATATGTTCCACTGAACCAATGATTCTAGGTTTTATAAGACTACAACAGCATCTTTAACAAATTCTCTAAAAATGATAACGATCAATAAATTTCATGCACAATACTCTTCCACATAGCCTAGGAAATTTTATTTTTTAAAATGTGTATCTCAAATTATCAGTAATGGGTAATATACAACAAAAGATAATTGTGAATAAATAAGTCACTATTAGTATTGTAAGAATAAATAATAATTAATTAATTTCGTATAACTAATATCCTGAAAATGTAATATACACTTATAATTTAACAATGAAAATAATCACATGGAAAATAATAATTAATTTCATAGTAAAGGAAAGAATGATATTGGATAACCTAATATTACTAGAATGGCCTTCTTCTAAGACATCACACATAAACGGGTAAGTATTATAAAAAATACCAATGATATTTTTTCTATTGAGTCCAATCAAGGATTCAAGAGACCATATAATTTGGTTCCCAAACATGACTAATTACATCTAATGCATTAAGTATGTTATGGAATAAATAAATAATAGAGTTTATAAACAACTGTATATAAATAAAAATTATACATAATATAATTTTTTCCCTTGTAAATATATGGGAAAACATTTATTGAAAGAACAATTCTAAATAAATTCATATAATGTAATGAATATATGGATAATTTAATGTAATAAAATAAAATATATAAATAGTAGAGGTGATATAAAATATATATAAAAATAGGGAATATGGACATGATGGATAAAAATAATGTTATAGAGATATAAATTCGAATAGATAATATAATTCATGTGAACAAGTTTTAGTGTGAATAATAAATTCATAAGATAATTTATAGGGTAGTACATCAAACATAATACCAAATGATAGAGATATTTTATAGTTTAATTAAAAAATTTGAGCATAATTATAACATAATTTTCATTATTATTTTATAACATTATTGTAAGAAAATCTTATAAAATGAATCAAAAATCAATTTAAAATAGAATACAAGATGAAATTTAAAAAATTAATTAATTACGAGTACAGAATAATTGGAAAGAAATTATGTTAATGATAATAAATGTGGATTTTAAGATAAAAAATAACATATGTCAAATGAAATATCATTATCTATTTTTCATAAATATTAAAAATTACTTCTAAAATGAAAATTTCATAAAGAATTGGTAATAGTTATTACATTAGAAAACTAAGAAACATTTTAAATGAATATTGACAATGAGGAAGTTATATGATTATGGGGTATCCTTCATATAAAAAATGTAAATAAACACTTTTCACACTTTTGTAAAGGTAGTCTAAAATTTACTCATGAAAATATATTTAAATGATTCCTTTAAATGAATTTAAATAAATTTAATGATAGAGTAAAATAACCATAATGATTAATTTATATATATATATATCTATGTGAACACTCATGTAATGTATTAAGGAATGTGGTCTTGGAGGGGAATGATTACAATGTAAAAAAAATGACTGACTGGTTTCACTAATAGAAATTTTTTTGGATGAATCAAAACTAGAGGGAATTGAAATGATTGGAAGAGTTTTAAACCCAAAAATAGAGGATAAAAATTTAATGGGTTTTGATATAAAAATATTATATAAATTCCCAATATGGAAACACTATCAAAATATCAAATCTGGGTTTGAGTGGAATGAAATACCTTCTGTAAAAAGTATTGTATGAACTATTAATCCATGTAAAATTAATGGATACCATCCATTATTCATAATATACAGATTTAAAAAAATTCACTAACAATAATTTGAGCCTTATAATAGAAATTGTAATAAAAAATTATAATAAATGAAATTAATAGAGACATAATGGGAAACACATTCCAAGAACATAACATGTGATGTAAGAATATATCAACTAAGAGATTGTCTGAAATAAGTATTTTCACCCTTAAAAATTTAATGGGACACATAAATAAATATTTGTATATAGTTCACTTATTCATTTAACTTAAAAATCATTTAGGGTAGAATATTACTCTATGATTGGAAGTTGAGTTAAAATCCCCTTCTGTGTTTCATAATGAATGAAACGAACATGGAAATTTAAATTTAAATGATTATTACATATACATTTAAATAATTTTATTTATGAAATATTTATTGAATGTATTTTAATTATATAATTTTAAATAATGATAACTTAAAAGTTTAAATTCTACATCGAAAATTTAATTTGAGACAAGAAACTCTTATGACAAGGTCTTATTACGTAGGTACGTGTGTAAAAGCACCTAACATATAAAGATAAAATTATTAAACAAATACCAAGATCCATTTTAATGTCAATATCACTTTTTATGGTTTATCAATTATAATGTATCATTATTTTACTTTTTATCATCTTCTTTCATCATCCACATAGGGTTGTATAGTTAATTGTTCCAAAAATTCTTTGGTTTGATAATCATGGTCAAATAATGGATAAAATAGTTTCATAATCATAATAATTAAAATATTTATGTTATTTATCATTATTATGGAATTAAATTTCTACCGTCCACTAGGGATTACAAAATTGTTTTTATATAAAAAAGTTCGTAGTATGTTATCTTTTGCGTGGTACAATTTACATGGTATTTTATTATTAATATTATTAATAGTATGCTTAATTTATGTGTAAAAATTATAAATCATAATATATATAATATTTTTTCAATTAAATTCATTTTTAGTGACATACAAGTTTAGAATTAGTGGAAAAGGAAATATGTTGTTCTTAGGCATGAAAAATTGACTATTATAAGGGAAACACAATCATTTTTTAATGGTGGGTGAATGTAGATATTGGTTATGAAATCAACATAAAAATTTTTATTTATAATAATGAAAATTAATATTTACATCATGATGGGAACAATTGATTGACAGGATATATAAGAAAAATGAAACATAAAATAAAATTTTTAAAACTATTATCTCTTTCTTTGATATCCTCCCATAGAAAACTCATTATGTTTTCTTTTTTACGTGTCTTTTAGTGGGACCAAAATCATTAGGAGAGAGGAATGATTTCATATTAGTGGTTATAGTGTTTTTATAGTGATAAATATTTATGTGTGAGGAAAATTGGGGTTGTGAAGGGGTCCTATAATATTATAGAGGGTTGACATTTTCTTCAATAATAATTTATTATTACGAATGATATGTGAAATTAAAAACAAGTGTATCCAAAATTTATAATTATAGATTAAAATATATTTTATTGTCAATATGTCTAATATCCACCAATTTAGATATTTTTTTTATATTTTATTAATTTCCCTCTTGATTTAAAATTATCAACTATTTAGAGCCTTTCCCATGGTGAAAAATGTTTTACCTTTGAATTTTATTTTTATGATATAAAATTAAATAGATTTTATTAACTATTTTTTATTATAATAATTCATAATATGGAATATTTTTAATTGAAATTAGTTTATAATTATAGTAAACATAAATATTAATAAAGTACATAAACATAATAAACTGAATATATCTATTTTTCACTAAACAAAATTATTTTTTGAAAATCCCAAAAATTCACCATAATATAATATTTAATAGTTGATTCATAAGAATGATACCTTTTAACAAAAATTTAAACCTTAAGTGATTTTATTTTAGAAATATTTAAGATGTAATGGAAAGACATTTTGTCTAAAGATGAATTTTTAAAAATTAAGTGTTCTAAGGATTATTTCACACCAATTTCTAATTAAATATGTGTTAATATATTTTTTTGACATTGAAACATTTTTTATAATATTTATATAAAAGTTTTAAATTTAAATTATAATGATAAAAATACATAATATAATGAAAAATTACCTTCAATATAATTAGAACAACTAATATTATATAATTTTAAACATATCTTATTTATTATTTATCTTCTAATAATTCAATTCATAAAATGAATTTTTATTATAAACCATCAAATTTTTCATTAATACCAAAATAACAGAAATAAAAAAATAAGGTAATTCATTTAAAAAATGTTTATATTGACTCATGATTTTATCATTATTTTATTTTTTAATGATATTTTTCATTTTTTACATGTGATGTATAAATTTTTGTCTTCTATTATAACATATATCATTATTTATATTATGTTTTGTGTCTTAAGATAAAATATAATTAGAAAAGTATTCATTTGAATGAAAAAATATATATTAAAATCTCTGAAACACAACATAAATAAAGTGATTCCTCATAATTTAAATTCATGTCCCGACATTAGAAATAATTTTGTATTCAAATACATCATAATGGTTCATAAAAAGAATAAGAAACATCCAAATTCCATCCCCCATGAGTGTCAAACTAGGTGTGTTTTTATGTCATCTTGATGTCCTCAGATTGAAGATCGACTTAATACCCAAACATCATTTTTTTAAAGTAATTTCTCAAAATTTAATTTGAGCCAGATCCTACAACAACTTTTAGTACCCATACCTGAATATCATTTCAAGGAAACCACAACCCACTATACATTACCAAAATTTTATTATGTTTGACTATATTTATTTTTATCATTAGGGATTTCACTATTGAATTCATATTCAAATACCCAATAATAAATAAGCCTAAATTTTTTAAGAAACATCATACTAAATCACAATTTGAAAACTCATGGAAACCTATGCTCTGAGAAATTAAATTTACTATTTAATCCCCAAAAATATATCAAATTTCACATCTTATAACATATATTTTAATAATAAATACTCCTGAAAATTTATTAATATTTTCAAAAAATAACAGGAACCACATTTACATCAAATCTCATACAATATATTAGAGAAACATATACCATGATCATATACACACCCTAAAAACCAGTAAATGTCTTCTAAAATATCATTAATCGCCTAACAATACAATCACATAAGACCAAAAAATGGTATATAAGTCCTTAAACATATTATCACCATTAATATAATTAACCCATTAGGGTATCTTGAACTTGTAAAATACCCTAAAAAAATTATCCATTAAATTTATCTAAACTATAATTTGATAGTTGTTGTGATTCCGTAGAGCTCCATAATATTGTTAAAAACAGATTCTTTATAAACATGTTCAGATACCAACTAAAGTACACAAAAAAAGTCATCAATATTTTTAATATTTATATAAATGGTACATCACTTATATTTCCATATTAAATTAAAAATTATACAGAACTTAAATATTTATTTAGAAAGTAAATAGAATAACATTTTGGGATATAATCCTTCAATATAAAAAATACATTTTAAAATATATATGATTAATTCAAAAATAGAATAGAAATATATAAATAATAAAAGTGAAATAGAAAATATATATGAAATTAAAGAATATAGACCTGAACAAAAAAATTTGTAATGAAATATGAAGAGTTATAGAATATATAACCCTTATAAATATGGGGAGGTGTAAACAAGAAAATCATAAGAGTATCTAGATAAAAAACCAGGAATCATAATCCTAAAGAAGATAAGCATTTTTGTGATTTAGAGGAAAATAGTACTGTTATTATAAGATAATTTTCATAATGTGTTTGTTAAATATTAAAAAATTATATATATATATATATGAAAATAAGTTTCTAAGAGAATAAAATAGGTCACTGAAACCCATAAATTGAAAATATTTATTCACAATTATACACATTACATAAACAATTTTAATGTTAATAAATATGGATTATAAGATTAAAATTTCCATAATTGGAAGGAAATACATTTATTTATTCTTCTAAAACACTAACCATTGTTTTCAAAATTGAAAATGAAAAACCTAATAGGAATTTATATTACTTTGAAAAATGAGAAAAAGGGTACATTAATCCTAGAAATGAAGAATCAATATAATGGTAGGAAAATGTGTTAGTGTAGATTATGGTAAAAAGATATTTTCTCCCACTTTTGTAAAGAAATTCCTAAAATAGACCATGTGGAAACATTAAAAAGGTTATTTCTAAACCATGTTAATTAAATTCTTGTATTTTTTTAAAATGAACATAAAAAACCATTTATTTATTGTTATTATCAATCTTGAAGTAATATATATAATATAGAGATGAAGGAGATGGATTCTCGGCTGAAAAGAATTGAAATGTTGAGTTTAATTTATATGAACCCATATAGTTGAATTTTAAACCACTGAGAATTTAAACTATTATAATACTTGTAACCAAAAAAGAAGAAAATTATTAAAAACTAAATGGTTTTTAAGAGCGAATGCTCATTCTAATCCCTTATATATTTATATATAAACATATTTATAATCTCAAATTCGTGTTTGAATTGAATGAAAACCATTATGAAAAAAGTAATTTTTAAATAATAAATCAATAATGAAAAATTGATATCATAAATACATTGAATTATAAAGTCATATATTTATGTAAATATACAAGAACATGAATTTTATTCATATAATAGATAATATAAAATTAAAGGATAATGATTCAAATAATTGTATTCATGGAAACAAAAACATTACCAAGAACATGACATGTGAAGTAAAAGTATATCAATTATGATAATATGGGAAAATGTATATCCAAAATAAAATATATATAAAACAAAATCAATTCATTGGTTTTATTTTATATAATAATAGAATAACATAATAAGTAAAGGAGAAATATAACTCAATGAATGGAAATTCTGTTAAGAAACTCTATTCATGTTTTCTAATAAATAAAATGAACATGGAAATTGAACATAAGAAGATTTGAAATCACATGAACAAAAAAGAAAATTGTGGATAAATTAATTCAATGTATAGTAATTATATCATTTCAATGACGAATAGTTGTATAATTTCAAATTTATCAATTGAAATGTATGTTGCCAAAAATAACCCTTTCCTAAAGTCCTTACCCGCGTGGTGTGTGCATATAGAATCATAAATAAAAATACATTTTTTGTTAGTTTTTTTATTCAAAAACATATCTTGTTATATTATAAATTTTAATGTTCACTTTTTAATATATTTCCTTCATTTATTGTGTATTTTTTCCTTTCATTAGTTGCAAGGGGTTATTTGGTGAAATCATCCAAAATAGCTTTGGAACAATGAAAGTGATCAATGAATTCTTCAAATAAGTTCATAATATATAAAAATTTAGTATTATAAATTATTTATTGTTATAATAGAAAAACTCTATTAATAGTTTAATAGGATGTCAAAAATATATTCGATTTAAGAAATTGGACTCTGCATGCTCATTTTTTGTGGTTAAATTATCATTGAACATTAACTGATAATATTATTAATAGATTTCCGAATTTAACACTACATTATATTTATAATTTTAAAAATATAATTTTCATTGCATAAGTAAATTCTTACAGCCATTCATTGAAGGTGGAAATGAAAAGAAAAATATATTATTCAAGGAGGCGGTCGGCCGAGCATACCGTAGGAAATATTAAAATTTTATAATGGATACTAGTAATGTAGATAATTAGTAATACCGAAAAATATTTATATTATGTTATATTAATTATACTTATTGAATATTATTTTTGGGGTATAATAGATTTGTAGTATTTGGAAGAAAAAAGAAACATGAAGGAATTATATTATGACAATTATGACATCCTTTGATATCATCCTTTAGAACACTCCTTAATCATTCTAGATTGATATTTTGTTGAGACCAAAACATCTATAGTAAGATAAATAGGGTTTTTTATTATACCATGATAGATTTGGTAGATCAACGATGCTATAGTTGTGAAAAGATGTTCTGTTGTGAAGGGGTCTTTTAATATGTGAGGGGTGGTATATTTGTAATTATTAATTTATTAATATAAAATAGTTTATATTAGAAAAATACTCATTATTTTAATGATCCCAAGGCTTTTTATAATTTTATTAGTGAATTTTATATTTTCTATTAGTGAATGGTTGTCGAGAGAAAATTCCAAAAGAAAATATTTCTGAATCTTACCCTAGAAATCTGTCACCTTTTTAATATATCTACTGTATGATGATATTTTACTAACCATGAAGCTAAAGAGACCACATGGAACGTACCAAAGAATTTTCCTCAACAAATCACAAGAAAAATATATTTAAACTATATCACATAATTAAATTCTACCTAATATATAATCTAACCCTGAATTGAAGATGAACCCACCATGTTTTGATGAACTTACTATGCATTAAGTATCAAGTAGCCTCATGGAAAATAAACCAACTGTGAGATAGGTAAGACCATTTTATCAACAGATTTTAATAACTATTTTTATTAATTTCTCTCCTAACCAAATTAGAAACTACATACTTCATGATGAAATTTACATACCATGATTAAAAGGGAAGTGATTGTGTTGAGTAATAACTTTATCGTCATAATTCATGAACCCACCAGATTATCAAATGGACTGACCTCATTAAGGAATAAAGTGACAGTGGATAGATTTATTCCAACTAACCTTTCCAACCAAACATTATCTCATGTTTTTATTTTTTTTAATTCAATACAACCTTCCAATTCAGACATAGTAGCGAAGGATCTTCAAATGTATATAGGATATTATTCAAACCATTTAATGTAGAGTCAATACAGTTAATATTGAATTTATTTTTCACCAATGGATTCCTTTATTTGGACTTATATTTAAGAAAATATTTATCAATGTGAATATGTATTGGTATATACAATAAATAACATAGAACTATATGAGGGAACCTATCATATGTAGAGGTCTCATTTAGAAAATTTTATGTAGTTCAAGTTTTCTATACTTACTTTGAAAACTTGGTTTAATGTTCTCCAAGATAAAACCAATGATATATAAAAACCAGAGTAGATCAAATTTAGTGGTAAATAATTTTCAAATCCCTCATCATTTCTCTTTCTATATCAGATATTATTCTAGGTGGACTTTTTTATACTCTATTTATCTTTAAACATAGGCTCATGTACAAAACTGGATAATGGTTTCCTTCCTCTTTTAAATCCTTTCATATGTACTTTGATTTATAACTATAAAAGATTTTTTTTGAGTCCTATAATATATTTCTCCCTGTAAAAATGTTGTCAATGATTTTACACTATACCTTTTTAGTATATTTATATTTAAATCCTGATCTAATATGAGGATAGGTTTATTTATTAATAAAATAATTAGAGTTGGGTGATTTTTATGTAGGGGTATTAAGTCTTGTCTTATGACTGAACCACACATTTAATTTCCACTATGTTATTTCCAATAATGTTTTATCATTTAAAATAATAAACCATTATATACTTAAAATTTCATAAAAAAATAGTATATTGATATTAGGTATTAAATTATGTTATATATAGGGGTTTCTTAATATTATTTAGTTCCAAATGTTATATTGGTTTTTAAGTCACATAAAATTATTTTTTATTAATCTGTTTAGTACCCTTTTGAAATTATGATTTATATAATATTATAGTTTTAGTTAATGGGTAATTTAAATAAAATTTTGATATTATGTTTTGAAATCTCCCTAATAGAAATCGTTAATTGGAGACTCAATTAAACTCCTACTGAGGGTTCAACTTTGACTAGCATTTCATATCAAGGGACTTCAAAACATCTTCTTATAGTGATCATGTTTATTTATTGATCATAATTTATATAAGATATAAATTTTCCTAATGATAGATAACCATAAGGTCGAGAGAGATCCCATTAACTAGCCTCCTAATTTTTTATGAAAATAAAATTATTCTAAAAATAATATTAAGATGAAAATTAAAATATATATCATGGGATTAAAAATTTGGGGTTGGACAAAGGACTAATATGAAAAACATAAAACAGAAAGAAATAATTATATGCTACTGCATATACAACAAATTATTCAAATTGTATTCCAATTAATGTGTTATTTTGTACTTTAGAAGAACAGAACTTTTACCTCATATCTACAAGTTCAACTAATTTTGAGTTTTGGGATATATAGGTGTTATTTTATTTAGTTACATCCAATGATATAATTATTACAGTGACCCTCGTTTTTCATACTTAATAATTATATAACTTTTTGGTAAAATATATTACTTTAAAAAAACACACCCAAAATTGTATTATTTCAGTGCCATTGGAAACATAGAAACCTAAAAACTAGTATATAAGTGTTCTAAATTATCTCTCTCTTGGTTCTCCTTGACTATAATCATTCTTAGATACATAATAAATAATACATATCATTAATAAATAAGTAATGGATACATAAGAAACAGTGGGATTAGATTCTTTATAAGGGTAAAAAAGGCATATATGTATCCAAAATAATAATCATAAGGGTATGAGAACATTATCCTAACATAATAAGATCATTACATTCATTTAAAGGATCATATTCAATAGTTTCCACATAGATATTGGAATTTCATAAGACAAGAATCATAAGGTAACCAAGAGCATAATATAACAAGTCATAAAATATCAAAAAGACATATAATTGTGGTAGACACATATTACTATTAAAATGTGTTTTAAAATAGTCTATAAATATTTTAATGGTTTTATCAGGGTAATGGGTTAACAACCAAAACTATCAATGTAGTCAAGGTTCAGTCCCATGACTATCTTCATAGTTAAGGTTTACTCCCATGTCCATCATAGTGGACAATGTCCTTTACTGGAACGATTTTTCTCCCCAATCCATCCATGTATATATCATGAGACATGAATCATTTCCCACTTAATTTTATTGGGAATATATGTCCCACTAATCATATAATAAATTCATACATACTCATTCTACAAGATCATAAACAACCTTTATATCATAACACATGAAGTGAAATGTGTATCATAAACATGTCATCATATCATAACCTATATAATAGAGAAAGGTATCATTATCATTTAATAATATATTTACTCGGTAAAAGAAGTTGGTTTCATAAGTATCTATCATTTTTTATCCCATTTAAGAGAGAAATAATTCATAAACAACATGTCCTTAGAAGTATAACCATTCAGTGAAAGAATATTAATGGTATCATTGGTTTATAACCACAATAAGACAAAGGTAACATAAAATTATTTCTTTATAAAAGGAAGCTAATTTTTAAAATAATTTTAAAAACAATTATGGAGGATAATATCCTTTCTTCTTTGAACATTATATTAATTAAAAATTAATACATTTTGAAAATGATTTTCTTTCAAAATAACATTGAAAAAAGTAATGGTGTATATGAGAACATTTTTGAAAACATGACTAAACTATAATAAATTTATAAATAGACTTCTTCAATTAAAATGATAATGAATTCCATTTTTTTTTAAATAATACTTTTTTGAAATCATGGGTTTTAATTAAAACATATTTCAGACCAAAGAGGAAAACAATGTTATATTTTCTTAAAAACACATTCATAGTAATCAAAACTAAAAAAGAGTAGTAAAATTGTACCAATAAATTAATACATCATTAAAACCCATTGGATAAAAAAATAAAGAGAATTATTGGGATGTGGATCATAATATTTCATAAATCGATGCATAATCATAAATAATCCTAAAACGGCGAGATTAAAGCAATACACTCTTATAGCATCGGTAACATTAAATCATAATCCGAAGAAAATAATAAAATTACATGATTCATAAAATTTAATAAAAATAATTATATTCATTATATTTTTTTTTTAAATTTCATTATCCACACATCATAAAATAACATTGGTTCATAACAAAAACATGTTTCTCGTATAAGGCCAATTGAGACACAATTTCCATACTAATCTTGTAACTTTTTAACCGTAAAACACCATAAAATTTAAATCATAAAATTAGTATTTAAATACCAATTATTTTATTTAAATGAATAATATAATAAATTCATTGGAATTATATTCACCACATAAATGAAACGGGTGTTTAATAAGGCTAAAGTCTATCACAAATAAAGGTGATACGAGAAATCTTCGTACCTTTTGTATTAAGTCTCTCAATACTTATTAATAAAACCATTATAATAAAAATAATTTTATTATATATATACTAAATAACCATATTAAATTATATCATAAAATTTTTTTGTTTACTTATGACCATAAATTACTAATTTTTTAACAATTTTGTGTTAATTTTCTTTTTTGAGTGACAACTTTGTTTCTCGTACTTGTTTTAACTTCTTATTCTTGGTCCATTTACATAGAACATGATTTCATTATTTCCAGAATGTATACCATGATATAAATATCATATATATTTATTATATATTTATTTATAATAATCTATAAGAGATTGAAATAGGATATTAAATACACCATTCAAGGAGATGATTTTTCATATGTATGCATGAACACTATTTCCATTTTCTTATTATATTGAATGAATGAAAAGTAAATGATATATATATATTATCATTATAGTTTAATTATTATTGCATAAATATGAATTATTTTAAATAAACTGCTTCTTATTACATTTAATGAAAAATTTTAAAAATCACATTGCATTGAGGAAGCGTTTGTCTACAGCTCCACAAACAATGTTATCGTAATCCAAAAAATGGAGAGTATGATGTTATGTGTTAGATATTAATTACACATGTATAAATATAGATTAAATATAATATATATCATATAAAAATATTATTTCCATCATTGTTCCCAAAAAGGATAAGAGGTAATCAAAGAAAAAATGGCATCAGTTCACGAGGTGATAGTCCACCGTACATAAGAATTGTGATTTTGTATCACATTTGATAGAACTGTGTGATATTGTAGGTTGTACTCTTAATAGAATGACTATTAATTATTTTGATGACACTTGTGATATTATATAAACAAGGAATAATAATAATTTATATGTTGCATGATGAAATAGATCAAAAGTACTTGTTCGAGGATTCTACCTCTACTTTGGGTGTATTATTTTGGTTTGCATAAATTGATTTATGTGGTTGGATTTTATCCCAACATGATTCCTCTATGATGAAGATAGGGAGGTTGGGAGGATATTTTTTTAGGTTTTGGCAGAGAAAATGGCTTCAGATTTTTTAATAAGTGAGTGTAGGGGGGGATGAAACACCATGGGCTTCAAAGTAAGTTATATGTATTATGCATGATACAAAAATGAAATAAATATATAAATTTATAAACACCAATAAAGAATCATTAAACATTTTATTTGTACAAATACATTAATACAACATTGACATACATTAATTGACCTATCAACCCCCCCCCCCCCCAACTATTGATACTAAAATAACTCGAATTCATCAAAGAAGTACCACAAGGCCAATTAGAGAGTTCACATCTCATAGATCTGCCATAAAATAAAAGGTTATAAAAGAACAATAACAGAAAAAATGAGAATTAGAAGAAAAATTTAATACCATTTTGTGAGAAACCAATGAACTGTTGACAAATTTTACTCATGATAGAATACCCATAAATGTAGACCTATATAGATTTTTTTGTGACAGTTATAAATTTTTCTGTAATATTTTCCATTTTAAAAATTGAAATTTGAAAATGGCATATTGTAAACATTTATATATATATAACCATGGATATATATATATATCAATATTATTAAGAAGTTTTTATTTTTTATGCCATAAATAAACATTGTGTATTAAATATATTTTCTTATAAAAAATATATATTCTAATAATAAATAATATTTTGAGCATTAAAAATAATATATTAAATTTTTTAAAATTATTTAGACATTAGTATTTATAATTATGAAATATTTTATTAAAATTATTATATCAATATGAGTATATATATAAGAGTATTTTATTAGTTTATAAAATTAATGGAGTATATTATAATATATGAAAATTATTAATTCTCATATTAAGATTATTATAAAATGAAGTAATGTAATATAAATATATTAATAATATATATATTGTTTTGAAAAGAATGAACAAAATAATAAAAAAAGATGAAGAAATTTGGAAGAGGGTTCATGTATTTGGGGGGACCGGGGTTGATGTGAAGAGGAGAAGTCCTATGTAGGTGGGATTCGAGTAGAGGATGTAGATCGAGTACTATCAAGGTTGAAGATATTCTATTAGATGAATTAGAACCCAGAGGTGGTAGAATCAAGTGAGAGAATTAACATTTGAAGATTCACTCTAGGTTGAATGAATAGTATATAATATTTTCGATTGGGATTTGATCTTCATAAGGAAGGATGATATTGTTTCTAATGTACAAATATGGGTGTATGAGTATTACTAATTAATGGATCTTTAGAAAATTAGGTCAATAGTGATGTATGTTGTCAATTAATTTGTTTTTCATCTTGATATCGATGTCCTCTTATTCTTATATCTGCATGTAGGATTAATTTATATCAGAATATTATATGATATCATTATGTTAACCCACTAGATTTTTTTTTGAAATATAAGTTACATTTCATGTATATATCTATAAACCCATTTTCATTTAAGCTTTTTACCTATTTAAAAAAAACTATACATTTTTTAGCTCACTGCGTTTATAAATCCTGAATGTGATGAACTAGCCGAGGGATACATTGCATCATGTTTTTATTTACATGATTTATAAGATATTATGGTTTTTTCTTCTAGAAGGACTTAGAGCATATAATGGAAATGAATAGATCCAAAGGATGTGTATTCATTCCTTTTTTCTTCCATTTTGAGAAATAGTTAGTATAAGAGACCCAGTTTTCTCAAACCATGGAAATTTTCATTAGATTTTGATGAAATGGGATTATGATTCAGAAAAGGTAAGGGGTAAATATTTATTTAAAACATTTATTTATTTATGATCTTCTTTTTGTAAAGGAACCATTTTCTTCATATATGTCATTTCATCATAAAATTCAACAATTTTACTTTATTTAGTAAGGGTATTGACTTTAATTTTTAAGAATGTATATCTTTAAAATCTGATGCTAATTATATTCTATTATAACGATTTCATTAATTTTAATGATTATTTTTATATCTTTAATATTTTAATATTCAAGGGTAGTTAGTATTTTCAAACACAAATATAAATTTTCCCTATTTCCAAAAAAAACCCTCGATAGCTAGTTTTAGTTTCTAAATTGATTTAGGATTTCTATGTTATTTAATAAAGCCTCTATTTATGCATTTTGAAGAAAGTATGTAGTCATTTTATATTCTATCTAAAATACGTTTTCATGGATTCTCATCATGTAATATGAATTCATGGATGTCATAATAGTAATTCGCCATAATCTATAAAATCATAACATTTCACGCTTGCACCATAATATTAAAAAGTCCTTTCATTATGTTTATATAAGTTATTTGTATATATTTTCAGAAATTATTATTTAACAAAGTATTGGATAAAAATTTTGTTTAAACATATATTTATGTATTTTATTTTGTTGTATATAAAAATCAATAAAAATTTATGATCAATCAAATATTAGATATGAAATTATAAATAAATAATTTCATAAATGCATCATGTCATGCCACATCATTCATGGATATACATCAAGCTTATTATATATATATATATATATATGTGTGTGTGTATTAGTGAAATATATATAAAAAATTGTTTTTATGAGTTCATATATGAGTTAATATTTCATGAATATTAAATATTCTTTTATCAGTAGTCTATATATTAGTAAATTCATAAAATTCGAAGGATTTGGTTGTTAATAATATAGAAAATAAATAATACATGAAATTTAATATATATACATTTATATATATTTATATTTATATGCTTATTTATGTTTTGAAAAAAAAACTCAATTGACAAATGTATATATTAGTAAGAAAGTTTAAAATGTTTTCAAAAAATAATTCACTTAAACAATGTATATATGGTAAAGATTTGGGGAGTGAACCCAATCCCTAAACAAGTGGGATGGCCAAATAAAGCCTTCAATGTTTCAATTTTGCTCAAGAAAAAATGTTTTCTTTCAAAATATTGCAAAGTGTTTTCAGAAAAAATCATTGTATTTATTTTAATTTGATTTTTGTATGTAAGAAATTTCAGAAGAGGTTGTTTTGATCAAGGGAAAAAACATGTGGTACCCAATGGTTGATTAGAGAATGTCAGGTTCTGCTTAATCACACATATCAAGTGCAGCATTTTCATTTCAAAACGCCCACCAGTTCCATATCCAATGATACGTGGACCTGCTTTCCAAAGGCAGGTATTCGCTGGGTGATTTGGCCAGCGATACTTAAGAACTCACATTGGTCGAGAGAATGGGATGTCGGGATCATCGCACCCTTTTGGTTGGAATTATTTCTTGTTCCAAGACTCTATTATAGATTTAAGATGTATTTATATGTTCTCGAATCTTTGGTTTATACCCAAGCATAGTATCCATGGATTACTCCTGGTTGGTAATGGTCACCTGAATGCAGGGATTCAGAATCATTTAGGCCCTAGTTTTACAATCCCTCGTTGGATTAATGATTCAGAGGAGTTTGGAATTATCGAGACCGCACTTGTTGGAAGTCGCATGACTGGGCGCTCTGGATTTTATTGTCATCCATGGGGACAGATAACAACATGATCATTTGGATCGAACCCGTGATACGGGGTTACTACGTATCCTCATTAGAGGAATATGAATCCACGTAGTTAGGTGCCACTTGAGAGGACACATCACCTTTTATGGTCATGCGACAAGGACCTGACCGTTCAGCTTAACGCCTTGTGGAATGGACACCCGGGCAAGAGATGTCCGGTCAAAGTTTGTGCGGGACTTACACCAGAGTAGCCCAAATTGGGATTGAACCTCGGGGAGGCTTCCTACGTACCCTGCGTAGGAGACAGTTATCAAAACCCATGTAGTTCATTTAGAGGGGCGTGATTGGGACATTCACATGGTTAGTGGACTAAATTGGGAGTAAACCTCAGGGAGGCTTCCTACGTACCCTGCTTTGGAGACAGGGATCAAAACCCGCATTGTTCATTTTGAGGGGTCGTTGTGCGGATGTCATGGCCATCACAAATCTATAAGCCCATGTGAGTCATGCTCAGTGTGAGAAACCAGAGAATGCGATAGAATTGGAAAACCTCGCACTTTTCCCCTCCTTCGGGGAAGTTGGACGGAACTGTAAGACACATCTTATTTCTGATGTCGAAGGAAGGTTGAAATCACGCTAACAGAACCATTGGAGAGGCGGGGGAGCAATGAAACTTTCTGGAAAAGAGGGGAAGTCCATTAGCTTCCAGCGATGATGGTGTGGGGCTTGTTCCAAGAGGGATGCCCAGACACTCCCAGGAGAGGGGAGAAGTTCTCACCATTGGCGCTCATCAAACGGAAACGCAAGAGGGATCCCTCTATCTTGGTATGCAGAGAGGCACAAAGGGGACTCACAGGATCGAACCCTAAACTACCATAGGAATGTGAACCCAGGAATGCTTCGGGAATCTTCTCAAGGTTCTAGGAAACCCATTTCTCCTCGCCTACCATGGGCATGTGAAATCAAAGTGGCATGCTGATGTGCCTAAAGGTTTCATCATACGGGTCTAGTGGCTTCGGTAGAGGCCTTGTCTTGGGGCCGGTGAATAGGCCAGAGAAGGGATTTCGGAGGACCCGACTGGATTGGAAGGGTTTGGCTCGTGGAATGGAAATACTGATGGATTTGGTAGGCCACATGGGTGCATGAGGAATAGAGCCCATTGCGTAGGGGGTGCTACGTGGCTGGAGAGGTCATCCGTGTACCAACGTGGCACACGGACTGATAGGCATCCCGTGTACCAGGGCGGTACGCGACTTCGACTTCGGCATGCGTACCAAGTTGGTATGTGGTGGAGTCTGCACGAGTGGCGGTGGTCAGGGGCGTATCTGGTTATGGGTTCACTGGTTAGGGCTTCGCCCGTGTAGGAGGGTGCCACACGGTGCGTCAGATCAAAAGAAAGAACATAGACTCCCTGGTCTGCAGGGAGTACATCTGCATAGGGGCCATGGTTCGCAGTTTTTATTTTAAGTTCATGGTTCACCGATTTGTTATGAGTTCCATTAGTTCATTATCAATTAGTTTCCAGTTTTTATACATGTTCTAGTTCTCGAATTGGAACTTCACTGTTCGTGAAACCCTAATCTACTTCCTCCAGAATCCTTCTTTTAGAATTCGATCTCCATACCTTCTCACTAATGGAGTCCGATCAATTGATCCCCCAATATCTGAATCCACCTCTCCTGAATCCCCTCCCCTCGATGTCCTTTTATAGAGGGGGGAAAGAGATGTATTTGTGGTCATGTGGCACCTTTTGCGGCGGCCCAAGGCCAAAAAACCGGTTTACGGTTGACTTGGTCAATATATAACTCACGGGGGGCATTGAATGCACCTCACCCACGAACCAAATTGGTTCGGGGGGGTGCTTTGCAGTCGTGTTGGGCTCCGCCTCTATTCCGAAAACGACAGAGCGTGCGGTCTGGGCCAGTTGTCGCGTTTTGTGGCTGGGGAGGTTCATGATGGTGGACCGGCCTGGCACCTGTCCTGCTTCACGCCCACTGAGGGGTTTTCGCCTCCATTTTGGGAATGATGCTACTACGTGGAGGGGGCGGCTCGGTGCACGAGCCACGTACCATCAACTTTGGACCGGTACACGGACCAGTCGTTCCTTTTCCAATCTTAAGTATTCTCCATATTTTTGTTCCATTATTTGAGGGAAATTGGGTAGACTCTTTTCTCAAATTAAGGGTGGATTCCAATTCCCCATTGCGGATTTTTCAAGACCCTACAAATGCCCCCCATCAGAATACAGTCTGATCGGAACGAAGAGGAGTCTATTCCAATGTAGAGTGGCCCTAAAACCTGGATTGTTTTTGGCAGAGGATTGGACATGGTAGGAGACCACGCCTATAAATATGGGGGGCCCTACCCTTGTTTTTTACCAGATTCCTCGCGAAAACGGAGCTCTCGCTTTTCATCTCCGTGTGCCTGCTCCTTCGCAAAATTCCTCTTCCGCGAACCAACTCCCTTTTCAACAAACCATTCCTCATTCGCGCTTTCCTTCCCCCACGGACCAATCTCCCAGTCGTGAACTAAAAAATTTAATCAATTAAAAAGTAAGTCACGACGGGCCGCATAGGAAATTTCTACGTGGTTTTGGATGGTCCGCAGACCGTAAATCTTCCAGACTTTGAAAATATTTTATTTTTTCTGAACATAAACATTTAAATTTGGAATAGAGATTCCATGAGGCATCCTGGTTCGCGGCTTTACAGCCAATGCTCCGCGGGCCCGAGTATCGTGGTCTTCTTTCTCATAGGGCTGGTTCGCATGATGCAGCTATCGCAAACCAAATTTTGAGGCTAGCCTGCATATTTTTCTATGAAGGCTCCTTGAGAGTGTCCTTTTTAAAATACTTGGTGTTTTGTACAATTTTTTTTATTTTGGACTAACCACTTATATGCTTTCCAGGATACAGGGAGAAAATATTGTTCCTCCTCGACCTGCAATTAGGCCTGCAACCGAGCCTCTTCTGATCAGTCCAGGGAGATGTCTATCTATGATCCATAAAGCTAAGACAATCAGAGAAGACCCTATCCAACCCATCATTCCCGATGATGGTGTTTTGAAGTACTTTCCCTCTCCAGAAATTATGGGCTATCGGTTATCGAATCTTCTTCCACTTAATGGTTTTGGCCTTCAAGACGACATTCATATCCCCCCTGTCTTCTTAGGTCTTATGTCCCATTGTTTGGAATCATCGCCGAAGTGCGCTCAGGAGAACCTCACCCAATTTAGAGAGATGATTTTTGATTCTGATCTGAAAGACACTTTTATTTTGAGAGGATCTGTTTGGACTCAAAGTGATCGGTAAACTCAGGACTTCTCCTAAGAGGCCATCCTCAAGAGTTACCCCTCCTTGATCAACCTTTCTCTAGTGGATCCTGATGTGGTATGGATTACCATGTGGGATCGTCGGTTGGGTGGGATTTTCTCAAATGATTGGTCCTAGGACTTATGGGTCCATTATCATTGCCATGAATTTCCCGAGTCACTGGAAGTGGTAAATTTGTACTCTGTAGTGTGGGCGTCCCAGTTTTCAGTTTACTCACCATCTTCGATCCTGCCTGACTTACTCAATCACTAGTGTTCGATCAATAAAACTTTCCACCTCACCAATGGTGAAGTTAGTATTATTTTATGGTACATCTACTAATTAGGAGGGCTTCTGATCATTGGTGAGATGTATGAAGAGTTTCTGCCCACTCCTGATGCATGGGACGATGACGAATGGGTGCCTTCGTGGATCTGCTAGTTATGGTGGAGCATTAATTGGGTCATCCCTTGTGAACCCACTCTCATATTCTTTACAGCACCTGGATAAGGTAATTTATGGAGGCCAGCTGTCCTGTGCCGAAGGTCAACTGTCCCAGGACTCACCCTTATCAACAATCACGAACTATCCCAGGTTCCTACTGGGCGGTTCTGGAGGCAGGAAACTGTCTTTTATGGGGTTATGAGGTGTGACATAGTGTGCTGCCTATGCTCAGGCTGGTAGGACTTTTCACCTTGTTTTTTAGTGGGTGGCTATTTCCATCTCAGGATATCAACCCAGGCATCAGGGCTTGCACCCTGATGATGTCAACTGAGCTGGAGGGAGGCCACCAGGTGAATTTAGTCGTGCCAACTATGGCGCGTATTTATGAATTACTAAGCCACATGTAGGAGGGTGGGTCACCCTATCATCTGAGTGGGCCATTTCAATTTCTTATATGTCTTGATAGTGATTCATTGTCGTTGTTATGTGTATCGTCATAACATAGTAATTCCTCTTCCTACACCCTGTCCTACACTGCTCGACATAGCTGGAGTTCGTCTGAAGTCCCTCAGCTCTGATGAATTCATCATGCTTTTGAGTGACATTTCCTAGTTCACATTCACTAACTACCCCAATCCTTCTAGCGTCATGATTGATGACCCCATGGGGAGCTTAGAAGAGCGTTCTTAAATGATTTCACTGTGGGATGGGTTTTCTATCCGCGTGGATTGATGGGGTTTCTCTATGTTAGTTGTACGCACCATATCATTTTTCTTGCCAGTTTGGATGCATGAAACTCCAGGTTTCCCTTCCCCATCCTTAGTCCTGAAGACTACATCCGACCATTCTCTGTCAATGGAGGTTGATTTTTATGTGGGAGGGATCCAACACATGTATTCCCTTGCCTGACATAGCAGCGGCTGGCATCCTATCCTTGGAGCATTCAAGAATGTGGATAAATCATTATCCAGATGGGATCCTGGGGAAGGTTGTCCGGCAATTTCCCAAATCGGGGGTTACTGCGGCTACTGTTCTTACCGCACCATCCTCATCAACTTTGAGGGAGGACCGATTGATGGCTCGCAGGTCGAAGCGGATCAGGGGATCTTCCTCTTCCAACCCTTCTACGGCCTATCTTCAGATAGATCCAACCATTTTGGATTCAAATGAGGATGACCCCATGACTTCGGGCCAGCGTGAGGTAATTCACAAATCTCTGTCGGTAGATACTGGACTTACCAGCTCAACTCCCAATCATGAACCAGGTCTAGATGCTTCTGACCCTCCAATCTTGGAACCATCTTCTATTGTGCACATTTCTACGCTAACTGCAATGATAGACTTTATTCTTGTGTTATCTAGTGAGGATACCAAAGACCATCATGTCATGGAGGACCACCAAGCTTTGAGAAGGTGGGTCTGGCCCTGGATCTATGTGATTTTTTCCAAAACTCCTCTGGGTGAGATGGAGACTAAGATTGAATCCCATCGACAACTCTTCCTAGGTTTGGTGTCTGGTGGATTCAACTATTGACAACTTCATTTTCTTGCCTTCCAGGTTTTCATTGCCCTTGGAGAGGTTTCCACTATAGAACACAAACATGATAACCTCGCTGCCTCTCGTTGTGGGACCTAAGATTTTGAGGAATCTATGATGAAGCTCTATTAGCTGATAGCACTAGAGGCGAGCTCCCAAGATCTGGAGACCACCCTATATTCCGAGGTGCATGAATGCGAAGCTCGAGCAGCGATGATGAGGGATCAGTTGTCATCATTGATTGGTGACCCTGAAGCTACCAGGAAAGGGATAAACGGTCTCTAAACGACAGTGAGGTATACTCATTCGGTGTTCGATGTTGAGGCCAGTGAGAAGGCCGTGATGGAGAAAACATGTAATAACCTTCACCTCACGTTTTTAGATCTGATGGAGAGAGTGATCTAGGCTCCTTTGTCATTTCCAAAGCTATTTCTGTACATTATGTTTTACCTCTTTTTTTGATTCGAAGGAGAGACTCCAGCTTGTGGAAATCCTCCCTTTTTGTCTAAATGGAATAAAATCTGTTGTTGATCTTTCCTTGCTATAAAATTTGATTCCTACTAGAACGACTATTGTATAAATAAAAATGCACCGAATTAGAATTAATCATAGTTCATGAAAATGATAAAATAGAAATGAGATTTAATTTTTTCTTGGACTATAGCACCCCAAGAATCTGTGTTTCATATAATAGTAAATTTTATATTTTATATTACCCATTAATCGAACAAACTAGTTTCTTATGGAAAAGTAATAATAAAATTTTAATTTTTTATGAAATAGAGTAAACAAACAAAGGAAATAATGGCTCATTATTCAAATGGGAACACCATAGTAATTACAATACACTGATATCAAACAGGAAATTATGCTAACCAAATATACCAATTAAAAACCCTATTAAAATTACTGGAAGACCACTCAAAACAACGAGAACCCCAAGAAGATGATAGGTGTCCTTAGTATCCATCATAATGAACATAATAATGGTTGAAGCCACCGCAGCCACAATAAGAACTTAAGGGATCACATGAACCATCTTCTTCTTCTTCTTCAATCACCTTAAGATTAAGACACCACAACTCTTGGTTTTATAGGACACCAATCTGACTGTTACATTTCTTTATATCTGTTGGAGTCTTTAAACCTAATGACCGATGGGTGTTTAAATTAATAAGATTTATCGTTTATATAAACATGGTTTTTATAATGCTTTTATAATTTTGTGGTATTTTCAAATATTCGAATATGTTTAAAAGTTATGATTTATATTTGTAAATTTCATACTTTTAGAATAAAATAATACTTTTATTTATGAACATAGTAGTTTTTACAAAACCTAATGTTTATCTATATAGTCCAAAACATAGTAATTTCAAATAAAATTTCAGTATTTTAAAGGTTATAACTCTTAAAGAAGGTATTTTAATAATTATGAAACCAACATAACTTTGTTGGCATGGTTTGAAAGTAAGGAGTGTGTTTTCCTAAACCTTTTAGAGTTGAGTATGTTAATTATGAAATATAAATATATTTTAAAATAGTTTTATCAAATAGTAAAGTATTTTATAAACTAGAATTGGATTTTGGGATTTGAAAATTATAAATTCATAGTATTTACAATAGGTTATATAAATTCATTTTATAATATTAATGTCTCAAAAATTATTACACGCTGTTTAAATTACATTTTATATGCTCTATTATTTAAAATTATTTAAATGAATTTTTAATAAAAATTGGTATGGGACCCGGCCAGCCGAGGGAAGCCCTTAGAGCCAAGCCCTCAAGGCCAAGTCCGAATCCCCTGAGGTGACTGAAGGGAAACAAGAGAGTACGATCTGAGTATAGGTTGGGCTGGGTCGCGTGTGGGCCTGTGTCTAAGGCTCATGGCGTGTTGTGTTTGAGAGTGGGCGTAAGGCCCACATGGTCCCATGTATAAGGCCTCGTGGTGTGTGTGTGTGTGTTTGTGTCATCGGGATGAGGAGGGAGCACTTTGGATTATAATCCGCACTCGAAATTTAGTTCGTTTCAATGTGGGATGGGGAAATTTCGGTGATGCGCAATCTGAGTTGTCCACCGTATCTCACACTCGATCTAAGTCGTTCGCACGATCTAAGCCACATGATCACCTCGCTTCACCCTGAGATCGTCCGATCTCTCACGAGATCTAATACTGGCCGCTCATCCTATTTTAAACGCTCGATCGACTCCCGCCCCTCCTGTAGCCGTTCGATCTAGACCGGCATGATCACAGATGTCCGCTCCATTTCTGCTTCTTCCTTGATTCTTCTTCCTCCAGAAGCCAGGCTAGTGGGTCATCGCCCTTACTCCTCTCCCTATCCACTAGGCCACGACTTCTCGTGACCCCCTAAGGATCCTTTTAGCATATCCTTTCCATGATCATACTCCCCTTTTCATCTCATCCCTATCCTCCAAAGCTCCTCTTTGGGTAAGGTCATAAATAATATATATATGTGTCTGGATTTTGTTTTCTACCCAAACTCGATCCCATGTCCTCTCCAACGGTAGTCAAGAATAGGGCCCCTATTTTGAGCCGAGACCAGTTGTCCCTTTAAATCACCCCCTCCCATGAGGATCAGCCCTACGGAATCATATCCACTAATCCCTCCTCACCACTCTCTCATGCTCTCCAAGACCTCTAGCAAGCTTCTGCCAGGCCGAAACCCTTCTCGTCTGTCTAGGTATGGGTCTCTTCACTTTTTTTTCTATTTAAACCGCTTATACACACTTTATGTATAATCGGTTATCCTGTATATATATATAGAACATTCCATTCTCTGTTTTATGTTTTCCAAATGAGTCATTGATATTTTTAATTAAGATTCATGCTGGAATATGCCATATAAAAGTTTTGTTTGAAGGCTTTATCATTAAGCAAAAACCAAATTTATACCATGTGTATAATTGGGCGTATATATATAGATATATACATATATACCCAATCTAAATCTATTTATGATATTTCTGAATAATTTGGTATTTTATATTTTGAATTATATTCTTATAAAAGATAATTTGAATCTGATCTAATATACAGATTCCCTTTGTAGACATTGTATATATACATATAACTATAAACTCGTATATGTTTATGAATATAAATACAAATCGATTATGGTTTTTAAAAGATGAATACCCATCTTTAATTGTTATGTTATAGGTGAACTGGGTTTTGAGTCTGAGTGTAACTATGTTTTTATATATTTATATACTTATGGTTACATATATAAGAAACCTTATATTATTTTGGATTCAATATAATAAATTATTAGTGGTTAGAGGTTTTCAGATTTCAAGGAATTTTAATGGAACTTGTTCAATTTGTGTAAACCAATATATACACTTTGTGTATATATGGTTATGAATAAATGTGTTTATAATATTAATTCCCCAAACCCTATTTTCAAGTATAATTATTAGGACTAAATTGAGGTTTTGAGGTATGTATGATTTTAAGATTTTCCTAAGTTAATATTTATTTTGTGCATGGGTATACACTAATGGGATTTCATAATTAAAGAAATAATTATTACATGGACCATCAATGTAATTTATGTTTTAAAAGAATGTGCTTCGGTCTGATTTAAATTTATATTAAAGGAATAAGAATTTATGGGTTTATATTATCATGTAGTAACCATTTATTATTTGATGTTAAACATGTTGCAGTGTTTATTAGTGGTTGATCTGGTTATGGTTTAATTGCACGTTCAAAGACATGTATTTCACAATAATTAATGTAATGCATTTTTTTAAGTGTTTCATTGTCATGTGTTGGGATTTTAAAGAGTTATCATTTAACACCTCTTGTGGAAAAACCTACCATTTTATGTGCTTTATCAATTATCCAGTGTACATAAATTGTTTACTAAACCATTCCTAGTTTTGATTAATTATTCCATATTTACATTGTTATATGTCATGTCATTGTAATTCAAATGTATATTGGTTTCATTATTGTTCATTCATGCATATGACATACCATGATAATGAACTAATAATTAAATTACCGAAAGTGGTATGGGACACCTTGGGTAATATGAAGTAAAGGTTAAATATTCAAAGTAGTATGGGATACCTGGAACAAAATGAAAAGTGAATTAAAAAACCATATAATTTGTAAGTGATAAGTTATTTAAATAAATCAAAGTGGTATGTACACTTTGATTTATGAGATATGAGTAATGCATTGGACTTATTATGTGATGGGTGGGGCCCGCTAAAGCCCCTCAATGCATCAGTAGGTCTCATGAGATAGCTAGCAGGGGAATTGGCCGAGGTGTTTCCCAACTATGAGTTATGGATTTTGGTCTAGGCCTTAATCACTAGACGTCTTGTCACGAGGCGTTGACACAATCTAGCATATTCACTTTCCTCATTATGATTATATAATTTAATTAACCAGAAAAATATTCGACTAGTAGAATATTGGTTAAAGAGCTTATGGATTATGGCCGAGGCCTTAATCACTAGATGTCTTAGTCGTGGTCTCGACAATATGTTTTAGAATGTTCTGTATTATAATCCATTATTATGTGCATGTTAATTAAGATACATTTCTTATGAGTATCAGAGAAATGAAAGTTTATGGCATGAGATTTGTATAACACTCAATGATTTCAGTATCTGATGTATGAAAATGACATAATTACCTTTATGCACAACTCCGATCATTCATTAATATTATCTGTTTAATCTGTGCTACATACTCTTATGTCAATCATGTTTGGAATTTTATTTATTCATCATTCTAATAATTGAACTATGTATCCTTGTAATTCCAACAACCTGTTTTGATTGAGCTCTTTTGTGATGTGTACTAGTGTTGTAGTTTTTCTTTTGACTGATTATCTTATGGGGTTTTAAAGAATGTTTTCAAAAGTAAATATAGGCATAGCTTATTATTTTTGAAACCCCTTACCGGGCATACTTTTTCTCACCCTATGTTTTAAATGAAAAATTTGCAGGTATCAGTCATGTCTTCAAGGAAGTTTCAGAATGCGGCTGGTTTTCCAAAACCTGAACCGAAGCAATCCTATTTATAGGTCATGATGTGTGATGTGTTGTTGTAAATTTTTTGTAAAAAGATTGCACATCCTATTTCCAAGGAATCGACTCCTGAGTGTTCGGAGGATGGAACCAACCTCTGGGCATTTCTAGGGTTTGGTCTTTACAGTTGGTATCATAGGGTAGGTTCAGAAAAATCTGGAAGAAAAGGTAATAAAAATATATATCTATGACTAAAACTTATTGAGTGGATTTATTATATATTTCATATGGAAGATGAAAATGTGCCTCCCAATCTATTATCACTCCCCACTGAAGCCCTAGAGACCATTGTTTCTATAGCTAGTCGAGAGAATTTTCATAACTATGATCATATCCGCATGACGTGCAAACACATGTATGATGTGTCAAACTCACCACGGGTGCTTCAACAACACGGAGGGTTAGAATTTGATTACCTTCTTATAATGATGACCCAATTCCCCTCCTATGTACATCAGGGAAAGTTCCATGAGGGACTATTTCAAGTGTTCACGGCATGTGTGGAATTTAGCATTATGGCCTTCGAAGCTTTTCAAGATGTTGCTGATAACAGTGACCTACGAGCGGCCTATTTTGTCAGATTTTGAACATCAGCTTCTAGGGCCAATTGTTAGACTCCGGGATGTTAGAAGATGAGTCCACTTGACTGTCTTACAGGAAACAAGTTTATTTTGACGTTTCCCAACTTCATACCCCTCATTCTACACTCATGAGACATCACTGGTGCCCCAATGAGTTTAACCCTGAATGCTCAGCCTGGGTTTGGTTTGAGGAGTTAGGGAGTTTTGCTTCTCTATGTGGAGTTCGTATAGTAGGTCGTTAAAGAAAACTGAGGCACTGATTTATTAACTTATGTGTTATTGAAATATTAACTTTTTTCCCTTCCTGTCTTTACTTTGTCTGAACTTTCAATGTGAATTCTCACGAATATGTTTTTAGATGGTTGGATAAACAAATATCTCATCACTACCCTATGAAATTTTGGAGGATATCTAAATCAGGATATGAAATGTGGACTATCCTTCTTTCCTCCATCTGCAAGGATCATTTCAAGGCATGTTTGATTTGCCAAACATCCATTTATTCATTCATTCCTGTCAAGGGATTGACCATGTCTTCCTCCTCATCGCCATTACCTGATATCCTTATTATATGCGATGGGGGAGATACATCAAGGGTATATTTCGATGTGTCACTTTGGCACAAAATTTTTCTTCCAGAGCATGTTTCCTAGTGGTTTCCTAAGATGGGAACCTGAAAGTAGCCTTTATGTTCTAGATTCTAAACCTTATTCTTTTTAATTTCATCATCCCAATGGAATATCTTTAGCATGATGTAGTCTGGTAGAGCACCACATAATATGTCCATTCGGATATCCCAGATTTTATTACCACTCGAGCCTCCCTATGGAAGCCTGTGTGTAGAATGCATGAGCAGGAGTTCAAAAAGTACTGCTCGAGGTGTATCTGGGCCAGTGAAAAAAATGAACTGAGTACCAACCTAGGAATTCCGTTGACTGATCCAAATATTCCATTTTGGTTATGTTGATCGTCTAGGGAATTTTACTTCCAATTTATGAATAGAATTTTGAGGATTCAATTATTTGTAGGGGGAATGATGTAACACCCCAAGAATCTGTGTTTCATATAATGGTACATTTTATATTTTACGTTACCCATTAATCGAACAAACTGGTTTCTTATGGAAAAGTAATAATAAAATTTTAATTTATTTTGAAATAGAGTAAAAACACAAATTAAGGAAAGGCTCATTATTTAAATGAGAACACCATTGTAATTAATATATGCTAAGATCAAACGTTAAATTAATCTAACCAAAGATACCACTTAAAAACCCTATTAAAATTACAAGAAGATCACTCAAAACAACAAGAACCCCGAGAATATTATAGGGGTACTAAGTATCCATCATAACGAATAAGAATTGTCGAAGCCACCACAACCACACTAAGCACTAAAGGGATGACTTGAGCCATCTTCTTCTTCTTCTTCTTCTTCTTTAATCACCTTAAGCTTAAGACACCCCAAGTCTTGGTTTTATAGGGTACCAATCTGACCGTTACTTTTTTTATAGCTGTTAGAGTCTTTAAACATAATGATCGATGGGTGTTTAAATTAATAAGATTTTTCTTTTATAAAAACATGTTTTTTATAATGCTTTTATAATTTTGTGTTATTTCCAAATATTATAATATGTTTAAATGTTTTGAATTATATTTTTAAATGTCATAGTTTTAGAATAAAAGAATAAATTTATTTATGAACATATTTGTTTTTACAAATCCTAATTTTTATTTATATTGTCTAAAACAAAGTAATTTCAAATACCATTTCAGTATTTTAAATGTTATAACTCATAAAGAGGGTATTTTAAAAATTATGAAACCAACATACCTTTGTTGGCATGGTTTGAAAGTAAAAAAGTGTGTTTTCTGGAACCTTTTAGAGTTGAGTATGTTAATTAGGAAATATAAATATATTTTAAATGAGTTTTATCAAATTTTAAAGTATTTTATAAACTAGAATTGGATTTTGGGATTTGAAAAATATAAATTAATAGTGTTTAAAATAGGTTATAAAATTCAATTTATAATATTAATGCCTCATATATTATTACATACTGTTTAAATTACATTTTATATTCTCTATTATTTCAAATTATATAAATTAATTTTTAATAAAAATTGGGAGGGGACCCACCCAGCTGAGGGAAGCCCTTGGATCCAAACCCTCAATACCAAGGCCGGATTTCCTAAGGTGACCAAAGGTAACCAAGCGAGTCTAAGCTGTGTAGGGGCTAGGCTAGGTCACGCATGGGCATGTGTCTAAGGCCCGCGGCACGTAGTGCGTGATAGTGGGCCAAAGGCCCGCAAGGGACCATGTATAAGGCATCGTGGTGTGTGTGTGTTCGTGTCATTGGGATGAGGTGGGTGTGCTCTGGCTTATAAGCCATCCTCAAAACTCAGTTCGTTTTGATGTGGGATGGCGAAATTTCAGTGACACATGATCTATGTCGTCCGCTGCATCTCGTGCTCGATCTGAGTCGTTCACGCGATCGAAGTCATGTGATTACCCTGCTTCGACCTGCAACTATCCAATCTCTCACGAGATCTAATCCTGGTTGCTCATCCCTTTTTACACACTCGATCGACTCCTGCTCCGCCCGTAGACGTTCGATCCAGACCGGCGTGATCACATCCATCCACTCCCTTTCTCATTCTTCCACACATCTTCTTCCTCTACAAGCTAGGCTAGTGGGTCGTCTCCCTCACTCCTCTCCCTCTCCACTACTGCACGGCTTCCCGTGACCCCCTAAAGATCCCTTTAGCCAATTTTTTCCATGATCTTACTCCCTTTTTCATCTCAACCCTATCCTCTTGAGCTCCACTTCGGGTATGGTCATAAATAATATATATATATATATATATGTATGCATTTGGTTTTCTCCCCAATCCTGAACCCTTGTCTTCTCCTTCGGTAGTCATGTATAGGGCCCCTGTTTTGAGCTGAGACCAGTGGTCCTCTTAAAACACCCCCTCCCATGCGGATGAACCCTATGGGATCATATCCTATAATCCCTCCTCACCACTCCCCTGAGCTCTCCAAGACCTTCAGCTAGATTCTGCCAGGCCAAAACCCTCCTTCTCTATTTAGGTAAGGGGCATCTTAACTTATTTTTCTATGTAAACCGCTTATACACACTTTTGTATAATTAGTTATCTTGTATAAATATATATAAAACATTCCCTTCTCCATTTTATGTTTTTTAAATGATTCATTGAAATTATTAATTATGATTCATGAGGGAATATGCCATATATCAGTTTTATTTGAATTATTTTTCATTAAGCAAAACCCAAATTTATACCATGTGTATAATCACATGTATATATATAGATATATACATATATACCCAATCTAAATCGTTTTCTGATATTTCCAAATAATTTGGTATTTTATATTTTGAATTATATTCTTATAAAAGATATTTTCAATCTACTCTAATATGCAAATTATTTTTATAGACTTTGTATATATACATATAACTGTAAACTTTTATATGTTTATGAATATCAACACAAATCAATTATGGTTTTTGAGATATGAATACCCATCATTAATTGTTATGTTAGATGTGAACTGGGTTTTGAGTCTGAGTGTAACTATGTTTTTATATATTTATATACTTATGGTTACATATATAACAAACCTTATATTATTTTGGTTTCAATATAATAAATTATTAGTGAATAGAGGTTTTCAGATTTCAAGAAATTTTAATGGACCTTGTTTAATTTGTGTAAACCCATATATACACTTTGTGTATATATGGTAATGAATAAATGTGTTTATAAGATTAATTCCCAAAACCCTATTTTGAAGTATAATTATTAGGACTAAGTTGATGTTTCGAGGTATGTAAGATTTTAGGATTTTCCTAAGTTAATATGTATTTTTGGCATGGGTATACACTAATGGGCTTTCTTAATTAAATAAATCATTATAACATGGACCCTCTATGTAATTTATGTTTTAAAAGAATGTGATTCGGTCTGATTTAAATTTATATTAAAGGAATAAGAATTTATGGGATTATATTATCATGCAGTAACCATTTCTTATTTGATGTTAAACCTGTTGCAGTGTTTATTAGTGGTTGATCTGGTTATGGTTTAATTGCAAGTTCAAAGACATGAATTTCACAATAATTAATGTCAAGCATTTTTTTAAGTGTTTCATTGTCATGTGTTGGGATTTTAAAGAGTTATCATTTAACACCTCTTATGGAAACCGTACCATTTTACGTGCTTTATCAATGATCCAATGTACATAAATTTTTTACTAAACCATTCCTGGTTTTGATTAATTATTCCATATTTACATTGTTATCTTTCATGTCATTGTAATTCAAATGTATATTGGTTTCATTATTGTTCATTCATGCATATGGAATACCATGATAATGAACTAAGAATTAAATTTCCCAAAGTGGTATGGGACACCTTGGGTAATGTGAAACAGAATGTAAATTACCCAAAGTGGTATGGGACACCTTGGGTAATATGAAGTAAAGGTTAAATATTCAAAGTGAAATGGGATACCCAAAACAAAATGAAAAGTGAATTAAGAAACCAAATAATTTGTAAGTGATAAGTTATTTAAATAAATCAAAGTGGTATGTACACTTTGATTTATGAGATATTAGGAATGAATTGGACTTATTTGGTGACGAGTGGGGCCCGCTACATTCCCTTGATGCATCAGTAGGTCTAACGAGACAGCTAGCAGGGGAATTGGTCGAGTCCTTTCCCAACTATGAGTTATGAATTTTGGCCAAGGTCTTAATCACTAGACGTCTTTGCATGAGGCCTTGACATAGTCCGGAATATGCACTTTCCTCACTATGAATATGTAATTTAATTAACCAAAAAAATATTCAACTAGTAGAATATTAGTTAAATAGCATATGGATTATGGTCGAGGACTTAATCACTAGATGTCTTGGTCGTGGTCTCGAAAATAAGTTTCAGAAAGTTATCCATTATAATCCCTTATTATGTGCATGTTAATTATGATCCATTGCTTATGATTATCAAAAAAGTGAAAGTTTAGGGCATGACATATGTATAGAAGTCAATGATTTTAGTATTTGATGTATAAAAATGAAATAATTACCTTTATGTGCAACTCTGATCATTCATTACTCTTAGTTGTTTAATCTATGCTACATACTTTTATGTCAATCATGTTTAGAATTTCATGTATTCAGCATTCCTATAATTGAACAATGTATCCTTATAATTCCAAGAACCTGTTTTGATTGAGTGCTTTTATTATGTGTATTAGTGTTGCAGTTTTTCTTTTGATTGAGTATTTTATGGGTTTTTAAATAATTTCATCAAAATTTATTATGGGCATAGCTTATTACTTTTAAAACCCCTTATTTTGTATAATTTTTCTCACCCTATGTTTTAAATGAAAAATTTTCAGGTATCTGTCATGTCTTTTATGATGTTTCAGAATGCAACTGGTTTTCCAGAAATACTCTGTATGGTTCATGATGTGTGATATGTTATTTTAAATTTTTTGTTAAATGATTTCTCATAATGATTCCAAGGCACTAACTCCCGAGTGTTCAGAGGATGGAACCTCTTTCTGCGTAGTTCTGGGGTTGGGTCTTTACATGGACCATGGGACCGAGCGACAATAGTTTGACTGTTGCTAGGGTTTTGTAGAATAACCCTATAAACTTTTTGTATTTTTCTTTAATACCCTAATTTTGCCCAGGCCCATTTGGTGTGGACACAGTGGGTATGGCTCAGATTTTTCTTAAATCACCCCTTTTGGGTATTCGGCCTAATGGGCTTTGCGCCTCTTTTTATGAGCGGTTTAAAGTACCGCCGACAAGACACTCATTTATGATGCTTTAGGTCGAAAATCTTTGACCAGATGTGGTGGTGTGAGGGCCCCGAAGAGGTTTGGTTGATTTAGAGATGTCTCAATACCATTCAGACACACGTGGGGGAACATGTTTAGATTTGAACAACATGCAGGGCATGTCACAAGGCATGGAAGTTGTATCGGCATGCAGAGGTAGAAAAACCATCGCCTAAGGAAGACTTTCCTTTATTAGATGGGCTAGGGTTGATCAATATGCAGAGTTGTGGAGGAAATGGTATGCATATTCATGCAAATGTGTCCTTATGTCAATGACTATCCATTCCTGATGGCCTGAGGACTTTATGGAATTCTGGATTATGGAAACCACCATGGGTGGCTGGGAGAATTATGAAAACCACCAGGGGTGGATCATAAAGGGTATGTGATGTCTGAAATAGATTGGGAGCATTTTTATTAACCAAGAGTGTGGTAAGGAGGCCACTTTCCTACGCATTTAGTTAGGGTAAAGGATGGTTGGAGCTTGGCGTAGTTTAAAGTCATGCAGCTGGGAAATTCCTTAAATTGTAAAGACTTCTCCTGGTCCTCGGTAATCTCATCAGAGACATTCAACCATATTCAGGCACGGTTGTGAAAGAGGTTGGTAAACTGCAGCTCAGAGGGTTTCCAAATCTTGGGATAGATGTTGGGGCTCAGAGGCTAATAGGAATACGGAGAGAAGCATTGCCTAAGGAAATATTGCCTTTGGTAGACGGGCCAGGGGCTATCAATATGCAGAGATGTTGAGGGAATGGTATGCATAGTCATGCGAAGGTGTCCTTGTGTCAATGATTGTATTCTCTTTATAGCTGAAGACTTCATGGAAGTTGATATTTGGGACCACTAGGGGTGGCTTACGAGAATTCATTTTTTTTCTGAGAATAGAGTATGGTTTATGAAAAGAGGGTGACTAGATACGGGAGAAACATCTAGGATAAACTTACCAGGAATGGGTGAAGTCATCCCTTCTCATGCTGGTGTGAGACGGTGGTTTTTTCAGGTCTAGCCCGTGCATTGATGAATAGAGGAAATCCTCCATTCTTGACTGAACCCACGATAGGTTTGACCATGCAGTTTAACGTCATGCGGTGAGGATAGCTTCCATGCAGTTTAACGTCATGCAGTGAGGATGGAGGGAATTATTATTATTTGATACTATGCATTTTATTGTACTGCAGTAAGGACGTGTGAGTATTTTAAAATTCCGTGAAGTTTAGCATCATGCAGTGAGGACGGGGATCTTTTTTAATGATACATTGCAGTTTAACGTCATGCAGGGAGGACATGGGACATTTAAATAGTTCATTGAAATTCTTTTAGTTGGAGGCATTTCCCCGGATGTTTAAGGGTCGGTCCATTTAGCTTCATGCCAAGTGGAAAAGACATGATCCCTTCATTTTTAGTGTCACGTTGTAAGGACATTGTTGCAAAGGCCACTCTGGATTAGAATGTAACTGGGCTCGAATATCTCGGCATGTCCAAGATGTGGAGAGGGATTGATGGTGTAAGTCATGGTCCTAAGACTTCTTGAATAAATATAAATGAAATGGGGGCTTTGAGGCCAATAAGCGTACTGAGCTAGGCTGAGTATCGCCTGGGGAGATCTTGCCTTTGGTAGATAGGCCAGGGGCTATCAATATGCAGAGCCTCTAAGGGAATGGTATGTATAGACATGCAAAGGTGTCCACAGGTCAAGGACTTTCCACTTCTGATGGCCATTAATGACTATGAGGATGCACAATTATCTGGGCCGCGAAGTCTGTCATTTGGTAAGTAAATCTATGGACATGTCAGGGTTGTTCTTCCCCAATTGTTGTTAAAGCTCAGGGAGTTCCATATGCTGATTTATCTTGCTCATGGGGTGTACCTTTACTCCATGCAGTTTAATTTCATGTGGTAAGGACCAAGTACTCTTAGTTTAATGGTCATAGAGTTCAGACCATTGGGTGACTATTGCTACAATCTCCCATAGGGTAATTGATTTAGGATGCTCGGGTATACTCTGAACAAATGTGATGGAATGAGGGTGAAAACTGTAATTCTGGGGTTTCCCATATCAGGAGATATGGTGTGGGGATATGATGTCGGTATGTGTACGGAGATGGGAAGGGTATCACCTAAGGAAGTCTTTCCTTTGGTAGATGGTCTAGGGGCGATCAATATGCATAGCCACAGAGGGCATGGTATGCATAGTCATTCAAAGGTTTCCATAGGTCGATGACATTCCACTTCCAATGGCCATGGATGATTATGAATATCCGGGATTTATCATAGCACAAGGTTCGGCATATGAGGATAATGGTTTCCAAGCTTACAAGAAATATCTTCACCTCAATTTCCCGTTGAGTCAATGTAGCCTAGCCCTTGATTGATGTTTTTAGATACAGATCGTCATGTGAACCACAGGCGGATACATAGGCTAACTAGGTAGGGATACCATGGAAACGTTTGGATGTGAGAGGGGAACAAACTTGTAAACCACTGCCCCATAAATTTTTGGATCGGTAGATATGATATGGGGGCTCTGAGGCTGGTAAGCGTACAGAGACAAGAAGAGTATCTCCTAAGGAAATTTTGACTTTGGAAGACAGGCCAGGTGCTATCAATATGCAGATCCACTAAGGGCATGGTATTCATTATCATTAAAAGGTGTCCACGGGTTAATACCTTTACACTTATGATGTCCATGGGTGGTTATGAAGATCCACAATTATCCAGGATATGGAGTCTAATGTATGAAGAGAATGCATCCAGATGCGCAAGGAGTATTCCCATCCCGTTTTTTCATATATCAACAGTGGTTCATGATGAAGTCCATGTAGTTTTAATTTCATGTGGTGTGTACGAATTCCGTGCAGTTTTAAGGTCATGTAGTGAGGATGAAGATGAACCAACGTGAAAAGGGGATTCATGGTAGTTTAACATCATGCGGTAAAGACGAGGGGTATACATACATGTGTTTTCTTTTTATCGGCGACTGGGCTAGGAGAAAAGATCCCAAAGTCGCTATGTATCCTGGGAGGGTATGAATCAAGCCACACGTAGTTATTTTGGGGAATACACCCCCTTAAGGTCCGGTTCGTATGAGGGAAATGGAAAAATATTTTCTTATCCGTGCAGTTTAACTTCTTTCGGTAAGGACAAGGAATACACCATGTGAAGGACTGGTCCTTACACGAGGGAAAGAGTGTATTTTTAGCTTCATTTGGGGTGGCTGGGCCAGGGTGTGGAATTCTGGCATCACTACGTATCGTGCGTGGGCAGGAATAAAGACGTATGTAGTTCTTTGGAAAACAATACACCACGTGTAGGTCTAGTCCGTACATGGGGGGGAAAGGGCATTATTTTTTTTATTTCCTTGAGGGGTGGATGGGCCAGGATGGGGGATCATGGCATCGCTACGTTTCCTGCAAGGGTAGAAATCAAGATGCACGTAGTTCTCTGGAAGAAAATACACCCCGTGCAGTTCTGGTCTATACCCAGGGGAAATGGCATTTTTAACTTTATTTGGGGATGGCTGGTCCAGGATACCGAATCTTGGTGTTGCTACATATTTTACAAGGGTAGAAATCAAGCCGTACGTAGTTCTCGAGAAGACAATAGGCCCCATGCAGGTCTGATCCATACATGGGGGAAAAGGGAATTTTTAACTTTATTTGGGGATGGCTGGGCCATGATACAGAATCTTGGTGTCGCTATATATCCAATAAGGGCATGAATCAAGCCGTACGTAGTTCTTTGAAATCCATGTAGTTTAACATCGTGTGGTGAAGAAGAAATACTCTTAGTTTAAGGTCATACATTTTGGGCCCTTGGGGCTTGGCAGTTTAACGTCCTACAGCTTGGACAATAGGCATATGGCAGTTTAACATCATGCAGCTCGAACGATAACTATTCTTGGTTATGAAAAATACTTCTTTAGTAATCTTTCATTTTAAGAATCTTAGTGAACTACCCGTCTATGGAGATCAGGGAATATGCTCTGTTGGAGTAGATCTTGTGTATAACATATGGTCCCTACCACTTGGGTTCTAGTTTTGTAGATTTCTTTCCAAGTATCATTGGGGTCCAGAGGACCAACACCAATTCTACTTCCAAGAAAGATCGAATATGAACTTATTTATTGAAGGCTCATGCAATCTGGTTCTAGTATACTCTGTGATGGTGCAATGTGTGAAAACGCTTCTCATCCAGCTGTTCCAATTCACATAGCCATTTTTCTGATTGTAAATCATTGGATAACTGATCACTAATGGCAACGCGGAGCGAGGGAAATTAGGGTTCAATGGGTAGGACTACTTCTTTTCCATATACTAATGAGTACTGAGTAACCCGAGTAGCGATGAATATTGTGGTTTGATAATCCCACAATGCATAAAGGTGTTTATCTGGTCGTGATTTCTTGTATTTTCCACCATTTTCTAGAGAATGTTGGACAAGGTCTTGTTGAAAGCCTCTATCTGCTCGTTGGATACTGCATGGTAGCAGGATGAGTAGTTATCCTTGATACCATAAACCTGGTACAGTTTCTCCAATTTAGAAGAGCAAGATTTGGTGTCATTATCCATCAATATGGTATGAGGGACGTCAAATCTGATGATTATATTGGCTTTCACAAATATGACAATGTTTCCTGCCCTGAATTCCGTGAGGGGTACAACTTCTACCCATTTGGAAAATAAGTCGGTTGCTGTGAGGATGTACTTTAGTTGTTTGGCTATGGCGGGAGGATATGGTCCCACGACGTCCAATCCACAGATGGAAAATGGCCAGGAGTACTTAAACTGATGAAGAAACTTTTGGGATTCGTGAATTAAGTTGGCATGAATTTGGCTGGAGTGGCATATTGCAGTAATGTTCTCACAATCTCGTGCCACAATGGGCCAATAGTACCCAATCCTTTGAACCTGAAGGGAAAGCATAGACCCAGACTGATGTGCTCCACATACTCTGGCATGTACTTAATTTATGACAACAATAGTTTCTTCTCCATTAATGCATCTGGGGAGGACTCCGTCGAGGCCTCTTTTATAGAGGACCTCTTGCTGACTCATGTCGCCATATAGGACAATGTTGATTTCCCTTATCTGTATTTTCTCTTTTTCAGCCCTGTCTGATAGATGTTCTCCCATTTGAAGGTAGTTTGAAATGGCGGTTATCCAGCCGTCGGTAAGAGAATATGGCTCAGGTACAGGACTGACTTCTTTGATTTCTTCTTTCATAGTTTGAACAAACGGGAAGTCCGTTCAACAATGAGCAATACTGATAATTGTTTCATCCCGGTCTGGGTCAGCTAGGGTTGTGGCCGCATTAGCTAATGCATCAGCCTGGGCAATCTGAGACTGAGGAATATAGGTCAATGTTGGTTCTGTAGATAATTCTTCCATTAACCCTCGGACATGGTCAAATAGGGGAATCAGCTCCCCCATTTTTATAATATAATCACCATTGACTTGCTTGATGACTAGTTCTGAGTCACCTTTTACCTTTAGTTGTTGTACATGTGCCTGGTGGGCGAGCTCCAGGCCTGCAATGAGGGCTTGATACTCTGCTTCATTGTTCGTACATCCTTCTGATAAGAGGAAGGAATATGGCTAAAATAATTTTCTGGGGACATGAGTATGATCCCCAAACCCACCTTGTTAAATTTGGGATCCTCCATCCTATTCAATGTCGGGCTTTAGGATGCACTTTCGAAGTACATTTCCCATGTTGGGAAATCCTCTTGAACTGAGAAGATGTCTTCATCAGGTAGCTCGATGTCCGGTGTGGTGGTCCCTGTCGAGGGGTGCTCTGCCAGAAAATCTGCTAACGACGGGACATTGATGGCTTTCTGAGGTGAAAACTGGATGTCAAACTGTTGCAGGACTAATGCCCATCGGGATAGGTTCCCGGTCAACATTGGGCGGCTGAGGATGTACTTGATTCGGTTACTACGTGGGACCAACTGGACTTCATGATGCTGCAGATAATGTCACAATTTTTTAACTACGAAGATGAAGGTCAAAAAACTCTTCTCGATGTTTGAGTATTGGGTTTCAACATCAATCATGGTCCGGTTGAGGTAATAGAGACTATTTTCACTACTGGTGTCATTTTTTGTGTGTGAGGAAGGCTCTTAGTTATCTCTCTAGGGTCGTCACGTATAGGATAAGAGGTCTTTCTTCAACCGGGGGCATGAGCACTAGTGGGATTAAGAGGTACTTCTTTAGGCTGTCGAATGCCTCTTGGCAATCATCTGTCCATTGGTACATAACCCCCTTTTCATTAACCTGGTGAAGGGAAAACATTTACCCACCAGGTTGGCTATGAACATCCTAATGTTGGTCACGTGTCCTTGTAATCCTCTCCACTCTGTGAGATTGTGGGGAGGTGGTAAACCAAGGATAGAATTTGTCTTTTCAGGGTTGACCTTGATGCCACGATGGCATACGACGAAGCCAAGAAATTTTCCTGAGGTAACCCCGAAGGCGCCCTTCAAGGCGTTCATCTTCAGGATATGTTGTCGAAGTTTGTTAAAGACGGTTTTATGGCCACATAGGTGATTTGAGTGATGTCTTGATTTGACCACCTATTCATCCATGTAGCATTCGATGAATCTCCCCAGGAAGGGTTTAAAGATATGATGCATGGCACATTGATATGTGGTTCCAGCGTTCTTGAGTCCAAAGGGAATGACCCTGTAACAGAATATTCCATGAGGGGCCCTGAAGGTAGTGACTTCTTTGTCTTCTCATACCATCCTGAATTGATTATACCCCGAATAACCATCCATGAAGGAGAGATCCTCATACTCGGCCATTGCGTCAATTAATAACTCGGTGACCGGGACTGGAAAATTATCTTTCGGTCAATGGGGATTGATATCTCTGAAATCAATGCATATGCGGATTCGTCCATTCTTTTTCATGACGGGGACAATGTTGGCTAGCCAGGTAGGGTATTAGACCTCCCTAATGAAGCCTTATTTAATAATCTTATTGACTTCAGTCTTTATTTTGGAAGCATGTGTGGGGTGAACCCTTAGGGAAACTTTTTTATAGGACTTGTGGTCCTCTGGCAGACCTAAGTGGTGTGTCTCCAATTCGGTATTGATTCCCAGAATTTCTATGTAATTATAGTAAAAACAACTCGATGTTGCCTTAAGAAATAGGTATATACCTCGTACTCCTCAGGAGACATGGATATACTATTGAGAGTGGGCCTCAGGTCTTCCTTAGTACCTAGTTTTATTTCCCTGAGCTCATCCATAGTGGTGGTGATACCTTCCTCAAATGCGGGAAGTGCATCATTGAGATCCTCCTCCTCCTCTTCCCCCACATTCCCATCTTCTTGATCCTACGGGGGGAGAGTTCTCAGTATAGGCACTTGGGATTCTAGAGGCGAGGCATTGTGGGCGTCCTCGCTCAAGTATTCGCCCCCAAATTTAGGGTTAGTTGTCGTTTCTGCACTTCTACGCTCAGGTGTCATGCCTAAAGTCAGAAGGATAGCTGAGTACGTGTTCGGACTTGAACTCCTCTCAACATGGTTGATGGGAAGTACATAGTCATCACCGAGCTTCTTGAGGGGGTCATCAAGAACAATTTCCATGACATTTGGAGCGGGTACCCAGTAGATACCATCGATTGAGGGCTTCTTTTTAATTTTCTCATAAAATCAGGCGTCAATGTAGTGTGACTCAGAGAGCTCGAAAGGGTCCTTGTCAGTGTGAAATATCCTACCTTTTCAATTGAAACAATACTTGATACACTGGTGGTAGGATGAAGTAATGTCCATGTGCTTATGGATCCACGGCCTTCCCAATAGGGCATGGAATGTTGTGTTCTTCCGAACCACAAGGAATTATTGGTAGGCCACAAGTTCTCCAAAATGGGTTTTAGCTTGATTTTTCCCATTGGATTCTAGTCACTCTTTTCGTAACCCAATAGAGTTGTGGCTGAGGGTATTAAATCATCCTCACTATATCCCAACATAAAACGTATCTGTAGGGTAAGGTGGTTAACTCCAGAGCCATTGTCAATAAATACATTCAAGATCTCAACCTCATTTAGTGTGTCGGACACATATAGTGGTTTTATGTGTCCTTTCATGATGGCATATTCATCCTGATCGGTGAAAGAAATCACTGCATTGCATTCAGCCAGACCAGTCTCTATCTGGTAAATATCGGTGGCAGCTAACTCGGCTTGAAACTCCTAGGGGCTGAGCAAAGCTTCTATAAGCGCCTCCCTGAGATCTGCTGAAAAACTCAGAGCATCCAAGATTGAAGGTTTGGCTGGTACCGACGCCAGCTACTTAAGGATATTGTATTTCTTCTTTAGTGGCCAATGATTTTCCATTGGTGAGAGAGTTTTAGCAGGCACTTTGGGAGCTGAAGTATGTGATGAGGAGGGACCGGCTACAGGGTCAGATTTTGACGGTGTTCCCACGTTCTGGGGACTCGGCTCGGCTGGTCTATTTTTGCGCACTAGGCGGCTACACACTTGTTCCTCCTCTGATGGGTACTGTATAATAACAGGGCAAGAGTGGCTTCTTGTGGAGGTGGAGGGATATTCTTTCTCTTACTGAGTCCGTTGAAGGTCTCTCCCACGGGTTTCTGTGATATTAACAGTTTGGGATGGGGTAAAACCATAGGGTTGGTTTCGGCCGTGACTGCACCTCCCCTAGTATCCCATGCTTATGTGATTCCTCCTCCCATCCCCTTGCATTGGGAACTCGGGTTCGTAACCATACCCTTCTTCAGGGAATGATTCCATTAGATGGAAAATGTTTATGGAACCAATTATTAGCTCTTCTTCCTGTGACAGGTCAACCTGGTTGGTTGTCCCTGATGGTGTCGTTTGGTGGGTCGGTGCCTTTGGAGACAAGTTTGAGGGCATAAAATCTGACAATTTTGGGGCTAACTTTGTCCTCGTTACATACTTCTCCTCTTGCACTTTTCTCCTCCCTTTTCCATTATGCTTGGATGGCTAGCTCGTGGAGGGTTGTGGGGCCGATATTTTTGGTTGTGCGGCATTAGGGGTTGTTGGAGGCAACACCAACCACTGTAGTTGAGCTCGGAGTATGCCCTGATCTCGATTGATAATTTTCATGATTCATCCAGTCATCATATTTATACCCCTTCTTGCTGGTGACTTCCTGTCACCCCTCCCCCTTGTCAGAGTCGGTGGTAGAAATATATGTCACATGTGCTGGGGTTGGTCCCAGCTCGACCTGCCCAGAGTCTACCATCCTTTGTAGGAGGTCTTTGAAGATGAAGAATTTTTGGATATTAGTCCCTAACATTCGATGGTAGGGACAATAATATAGCATGTCATCGCGGCCGACTTAACTGGGATTTCTTGGCTCTAGGAGGTTGATCAAATTTCAATTTATGGCGGCAATAAAGTAGTCACGGACTTGCTCCTCTCAAAATGAGTATACTTTTTGTCTTCGTTCCTCGAACTAGTTCCACTTGGATCCTCTCTAATCGTCCCGCTTTAGTAGAGGCGACCATTGGTATATAGAGGGACCTTGACGATATGGTGGAGACCTAGGAGGTGGAGCAGTCTTAGGGGCTAGCTTGAGCATGACATAGGATGCTTCATATCTAACTTCTATCTTTGTAAAAGCCTATGAGGCTATTTGGGACTTCAGAATAGTCCACTATAGGGATTCTTCAATTCTCTGTGTAATGGAAGAGAGATTGAAGAACCCAGTGGTACACTCCACTAGTATGAGCGGTGTTCACATCTCATCTCTAAGGTTATCAATGCATATGGAAAGCATCTCGTCATAGGGAATTGGCCTATTCAGATAGTAGGTCAGACCCTTCCTTCTAGTGATGAAGTTTAAGACCCTCTCTTTCTCCCTCTATTTGCAATTCACGAGGTCGTTGACCATTTTTTTAGGCAACGTTTAGCTGAAGTGAATCATGAACTGATGCAGAAGGTCTTCCCAGCTTTTTGTTGACTGAGTTGGTAGGCTCATATACCAGAAAAAGGAAGATCCTTACAAGGTCCACATGAATCATCTGAGTTTCACTACTTCTTGTTGTTCGGAGTTCCCATCATAGGGTTGTAATAAGACGTGTAGAGCATCCAGTGATGATTCGGATCGCCTGATTCATTGAAAATAGGGAATATAGGGCTCCAAAAATTGGGTGGAGGAGGTCTGTTGCTCACCCAATCTAGGAAAGGTTTTCACTCTGGCTGTACCAGAGCATGTCGACCCTCCATTACTTCCAATCGAGCTTTCAGTGCCTCAATGGTGTTGGAGAGACCCTGGTTTACATCCTCTTGGGCCCGGTTTTGGGTAGGTGTAGCCCGAGGCATTGCATGAGGATCCACCTCGGTCAGCACCAAGGGAGAAAATACCGTTTGTGACACATTCGTAAAGTTCAGACGTACTCACTCTGGTTGCTTCCTAAGTATAGGGATGTTTTGGTATTCATCCAAATCTATGTTCAGGTAGTTGGATGAGATGGGCAACGCATTGGGTGGGGGGCATCATCGTGCTTCGTTTACTAGGGAAAACCATGGTCTTTGAGGTGCCCTTGCTCAGAGTGCAAGGTGTGGCTCTTATTGGGAAGCACTTTCAATAAGATGGTTCCTCTGGAGTATCTCTGCGTTAAGCCGCCTCAATTCTTTCATTTCCTATTCCTACCAAGCGAATATCTCTTTGAACGTAAGTGGCCCATTTTTATTAAGAGAAGGAGGCAGGTTAAGGGTAACCATTCATTTTTTATTATCCCTGTTGGAAGCTCTCAAGGTAAGAGGATGAGGGTTAGCTGGAGGGGCGACCATATTTAGGGCGGCCCTATGGTTTCAGTTGTGCACACCTGATGGTTCGTTCTGAATCATAGCCTGAACGAAACCTTCTTATGCCGATCCATCCGGATTTACATCATATTTGGTGTGACCCTTGGGGTTAACCTCGATGGTGTTGATGGATGGATATTAAAGGGTGGAGGAGATGTCATAATCCAAATAAGAGGAGGATCTCATGTGCCTTTTACTTGTCTTCCCCATCCTATCTTGAGATTTCTTTTAGACTCCTTGATGAAGGGTGATACGGAGGGTTCTTTGATGAAACCTTACGGTATGCCTCCCTCTTGAAGGGGATGATGATTCAAGGGATAGGATAGTGCAGGAACCTCCTCTTCTGGTTGTTCTCCCTAGACGAGAGAATACTAATTCTTGTGGGGGAGGTTGTTATTGAGGTAATAAAAATGCCCCTAGCCCTAGGGGCTGCGGTTGGCTCTGATCATTGGACATTTCACCCCTTACCGTTTTTATTGGTCTTACAGGGGATTTTTTTGTTAAAAATGCCCCATCCCTGCAGGCTAGGGTTAACCCTGGATTGCGGCAGTGGATGCTGATATCGCTACCTGCCTGATCTTGCATGCCCCCATTTGGGGGTGAACTGGATGTGATGCCGAGTTCACCTGTGAATCAATCCACTCTGGGAAGGAATGCAATGACTGATTATTGGCTTCTCTTAGACGAGAGGCATGTTGTATTCTTTCGGAGGCCTAAATTAGAAGTTCGTGAATGGCTTGTTCCCATTGGGCCTGATTCTTCTGGGACTAAATCAAGGAATGTCTTTGTTTAGTGTGTCTCCTTTCCTGAATAGGGACCTCACTCAATTTTTTTCCGGACTTGATGACATTTCAAGGCATTATGTTGAATGGGTTATTATGGGCGGGGAGCAGAGTGCAATTCAGAGCTCCATTTTCTCCCCATCCTCTGATATGAACTCCCTTCGCAGCGTCAACAATGAGGCCAAACAATTGGTTTAGTGCATTGATAGGGCAAATATTTTCAATTAATTTATATTTAATATCATTGTTTTAAACTCACAAAAGTGTTCCTCTAAGATGAATTGTTTCATTATTATGATTTTGGTGTTATTTTGAGCTAAATAGTAAAAATTGGCCATTTTGGATTTTTAACAGTTTTAACTTATTTCTGTATTTTGGCCATAACATTACCTACATTGATCCAAATTGCAAAAATCTTTCTTTTACAGATTCCAAATATCTAGGGCTTCATTTACTATTGTTGGACTAAAAGCTGAATCGGTCATATGGAAGCTCAAAATAAGCTCACAAGTTGGCTCAAGAAAACTGTTTCCAGTTCTTCCTTGTTTTGGTATGGGATCCATAACGCATTGATTGTGGGCCCACCTCTTCCCAAATTCTGTGGGTGGACGCGCAAGGCGTTTGGAAGAATCTTTTATGAAGGACGCACCATGAGATTCATCCGTTTGGGGGTCCATTAAAGCTGCCTAATCCGGGGTTTGACGTTTTGGATATTCTGAATGGACAGAATAAATGATCAGAGTAAAAGGATCATAACTCTCGGAATACCTGTCCAAATCCGCTGCGATTTTGAGGGGACACGACCAAGATAATTATGAACAACATTGGAGAAGGGCTCAACGCGTGAAGAGGTCATTTATTGGGTCCAAAGCGCGACAACATTCGGAGGACAGAAATATGGCTATAAAAGGAGGAGAGCTCCTCCTCCTCAGCACATCTCATTCTCCATCCCATTCCTTCTAGGACACCAAGGAGCAGAACTTATCAGCTTTTTATTTTATTTATTTTATTTTTAAATGTCTCTCCTCTCCCGAATTATCTCTCTTACCCCATCCATGGAGGGGTAGTTTCATTTGAGTGATCGGAAAGAGGGGAGGCTGGACCTATGTGTTGTGTTTGAGTTTTTCTGCTTGAAATGAATAAAATTTGTTCTTCATTCTTCTTCTGGTTCAAATTCATAATTCAGAATTAAATTCCGAATGCAGTTGTGTTAAGGTTTTGATTCTGAAATTATAAATTTCTTTGGTCGATGATCACATCTCCCTCCACCCAATTCTAATCTGTATACGATGGAACATGATTAGGGTTGGGTGGTGATTGCTCGACGGTTGTCAAGCACGTGTGTAGGATTGTATGTTGAAATCTTGGTTTATTAGGGAACATCAATTCCAGGTCTGGGATTTCTCTAATTAATCAAGAGACCTTCTACAACCCTAAACACATTGGAAGGAGGATAGACCAATTTAAGGTCTTAGAAAGGAAAATTCTCATCACATCTCTCTTACCAGTTTAAGGAAGAAGAAGCGATAAAAATTGGAAACCATGATGGCACAACACTAAGTCTAGCCGAACCCAATCTGATCACTACCTTTATCATTTGTTAAAATCAATCAATTTCTGTTGTTTGTTTCTCTCATAGTCATTCAAATTAGTTAAAACCAATATTTTTACGATAACCAACAAAAAGTGACAACCTTGTTTTATGTGCACTCCTCTCCGGGAGACTACCTAGGATCAATGTCTATACTATACTTAGGTAAATAAAATATTGTTTTGCCACACCCCATGACAGGCATGCATCAAACTTGGCGCCTTTGCCAGGGAGGCAGTGCCACAATCAAAGTGTAAATATTTGACTTTTTTCCAAATTAAAAAAAACACACTTTCCATGTTGTTTTCAAATGACTATTTCTTTAATTCATGGAACAATTACCCACCAATAAATGAACCAATTATTGAATCGACCTTATACGCAGAGGATGGTGTTTCTTCTATTGTTAGACAGGTGAGGTTATTTTGGAAAACAAATAATGATGAGAAAACATTCAAAGAATTCATAGATGGGCTAAGGGAGGACATGAACGAAGATGTTTTTGAAGCGATGGCATGAAAGCTAGATGAGTTCTCCCATTACTTTCCAGAATTTTATGAAGTATCCAAGGTCCAAGAAGATCCCCCATTAGTCATCCCTGATTTTTTAATGGATATCCAAGAAATAGTGGAGCCTGACTACCTGCCTATATCTTCTACTACTCAACTCCAAGAGGTGATTTCAAATGAAGAAGAGATTGAAGACGTACAAACTCAGGGAGATAATCATTCAATTAACTCGTTATCTTTTGATTTTGTTGAAACTGAATTGATTATTACCTCCCCTTATTTTAATTTTGCAGATTCATCCAATACATGTGTTTCCTTGGATAAAGATGATGAAAAAGAAGATGAACCTAAAGAGTAACAACTGGATCTCCCCAAACATGTAGATCATTTATTAGAGGGAGATCAAGAGAAGATCGTGGTTTATTTTCATAAAGAGATCAATTACCAAGATGAATTATATAAAAGGGAAGATTTCTTTTTTAATTCTCCATGTTTTAATCTTATTCAAGGTGAATTGATTTCTGATTTCTCTTTCTCATAAATTTATGATACACCAAAAATGGAAGAGACAATGGATGTTAAAGAAGAGGAAACCCAAGTGGTGGTGATTGAAGAAGAAGAGATGGAGTATATGGTCATGAGGATACCTCCTCAACAAAAATTTACATACCATATAGAGGAGGACACCATGAATGTCAACAAGGATCACCCCTCTATTCTATTCCCTCTCACTATTGAACTCAAATTTTATCTTTTTTCTTTCTTGGGGGTTGGGAAGTTTCTTATATACTTTGGGGTTCTATAGATGAAATATTTGCTCATGGAAATTGGGAAAATTCACATGTGGTGGTTCATCTCAAATAAACCACACCCACCATTAGATTGGGGATAACCGATTAGAACTGCCCCTCTGGAGGCAGTCAAAACCCAGGGCCCACATAGGGGATTAAACCATGATCTGTCCTTCTTTTCTCATCCTATTTCTATTGTTGTTTCATTCAATAAATGTCTTAGGTTTTATTTTGTTTTTTTTTCATAGGTTATCAGTGTGAAACACTTAGGATATTAACTCAATGTTGCACTACCAATAAATCAGGATATACCTCTCCTTTACACTTTTTTGATGTGTGATTCATTTTCAAATCTTCTTACATGTTAAATCCATTTGAATGCATTGAGTACACTGCATCAATTAAGTGTGGGGGAGGGAATCTTGTAGTCCATGAGATTTTTCAAAAAGTTTAATTTTTGTTTTGTTTTGTTTTGTTTTGTCGAGCCAACGACATTAAACAAAGGCGCTACCGGGAGGCAACCCACATTTTCCACCATTTTTCACATGTCTTCTTAGTCATTTACCAGCATGATTGAAGAGGCCTGCACTATCAATTGTTTTCATTTTTTTATTTCAGGTCCATTAATGAATAGGTTGTAGTGGTATTATAATTCATGAAGAAAATGATCCATTTGACAGGGGAGTATGAGTTTCAATTCTATATTATCCAACTTTATTCCCTACATTTGTAGTCTTTTAAAGAATTAATAAAAAATGCATTCCCACACTTGAATTCATGTTTTACTTGACTTATCAAGGAGACATGAGTTTCATAGAAATCCAGTGATTATTTGTTTTAGATTTCAATGTTAATGAGATTGAATGATTAAAATGGATAATTGGATGATTAAAGTGAAGCAAGGATATTGAAATAAGGACTCATGATATGAGGGAATTAATTGATTCATGTAAATGAAATTTCCCTTCCATTTTTCATTCATTGAATTTCTGAAATTCATGTGAATTAATTTTTTATTATTAATCATGCCATGAGTGATTGTCCAATATCATATTCTCATTCCTGAGAGGATTTCTAGACCAAATATTTCCTATTTTATCTTGAGCATATTTCTGGAGTGATCTTGGGACGTGCCACCTTCTAGAACTTGTATTGAAACTTTTCAAATCTATGACTGTAGAAAACCACATTTAAAATGATTGAGGCATCTCTTTGGATAGACACATTTTATCCTAAGACCCACCTTTACATTTATCCTTCATAAGCCCTTAGATCCCATGAATTTCCTTATAGGTTTAAGCCACATTACAATCCAATTTTTCCTTACCTACCCGCACTTTTAGTATTCTTTGCATGGTTATTTAAAGTTTGAGTGTGGGGGAAGGGCCTTTTGTGTGCGTTCCTTGGGATATGTATGATTTTTGGGTCGTGTAATGTGTGTGTCACCATTTTGGGCAATGTATTATTAGAAAATTGGGCATGAGTGATCATTTCATTATGCTTCTTTCATTTCATCCGTTTCCCCCAAAAAAGAAGAAAAAAATTCAAAATAAAGTTGTGCCTTTCTGGAGGTTTACAAAAAAAAGAAAATAAAGTTGTGTCTTTCTGGAGCTTTAGAAAAAAAACAGGGAGAACTTGGATGATATCATTCTTTGTAATCATTTATTGACTCATGACCCATGTCATTGAAAGGGGAGTGGTGTTGTGATTCACATTTCAAGGGGATTTGAGTGAGGTTCATCTTGTGTTTTCACTTGATTAATCATGCATTGTACTTAAGTGTAAAACCTCATACTTCTGGCCTTAAATTATTTCAATCATTTACCCACCAAACCTAAGCCACATATTCATTTGAACCTTTATTCCAAATCCTCATGATTTTATGTGTGTTTTGTCTTTATAAAGTGGAGAAAGTAGTTACTTTACAAGACTATGGGTAAGGAGCATGTTCTCATGATATGAGCATAACTCCACTATTAATTGTGTCATGAGTGATGAGAGAAACGATTCATAAGTAAGGTAGATCATGATTTGGAATGTTTAATAACAATAAATTGAGAAGCATGAATGAATGAAAGGAGAAGATTCATTATTTTTCAAAGGGGAAAAGTAAAATGCATGAATTGATTATTTCTTTGAAAAATGGGAAATTAAATTGTTATTTTTGTGGAACTGGAAAATTTGATTGGACATTGATAATCATTTAATTTTATTCCATTTGAAATTTAAATATTGGTGACATTGGTGCCCTTTGAATTCCATGTTGAGATTTTATGCTTGAGGAAAAGCATAAATTAACTATGGGGGAATTGATAGAGAACATATTTTCAATTAATTTATATTGAATATCATTTTTTTAAACTCAAAAAAGTGTTCCTCTAGGATGAATTGTTTCATTTTTATGATTTTGGTGTTATTTTGAGCTGAATAGTAAAAATCGGGCATTTTGGATTTTTAACAGTTTTAACCTATTTCTGTATTTTGGCCATAACATTATCTACATTGATCCAAATTTAAAAATTATTTCTTTTCCAGATTCTAAACAGCCAGGGATTCATTTACTATTTTCGGACTAAAAGCTGAATCGGCAATATGGAAGCTCAAAATAAGCTCACAAGTTGGCTCAAAAAACTGTTTCCAGTTCTGCCTAGTTTTGGTATGGTATCCATAACTCATCCATTGTAGGCCCACCGCTTCCCAAATTCGGTGGGTGGACGCGAAAGGAGCTTTGAAGCATCTTTTATTAAGGAATCACCGTGGGAGTCGTCCGTTTGAGGGTCCATTAAAGCTGCCTAATCCGGGGTTTGGCGTTTTGGAGATTCTGACTGGACAGAATAAATGATCAGAGTAAAAGGATCATAACTCTCGGAATACCTGTCCAAATCCACTGAGAATTTTAGGGGACACGTCCAAGACAATTACGAACAACATTGGAGAAGGGATCAACCCGTGAAGAGGTCATTTATGGGGTCCAAATGCGACAACATTTGGAGGACAGAAATCTGGCTATAAAAGGAGGACAGCTCCTCCTCCTCAACACATCTCATTCTCCATCCCATTCCTTCTGGGACACCAAGGAGAAGAACTTCTCAACTTTTTATTTTATTTATTTTATTTTTAAATGTCTCTCCTCTCCCGCATTATCTCTCTTACCCCATCCATGAAGGGGTAGTTTCATTTGAGTGATCGGAAAGAGAGGAGGATGGACTTATGTGTTGTGTTTGAGTTTTTGTGCTTGAAATGAATAAAATTTGTTCTTATTTCTTCTTCTGGTTCCAATTCATAATTCAGTATTAAATTATGAATACGGTTGTGTTAAGGTTTTGATTCTGAAATTATAAATTTCTTTGGTCGATGATCACATCTCCCTCCACCCAATTCTAATCTGTATACGGTGGAACATGATTAGTGTTGGGTGGTGATTGCTCGACAGTTGTCAAGCACGTGTGTAGGATTGTATGTTGAAATCTTGGATTATTAGGGAACAAAAATTCCAGGTCTGGGATTGCTCTAATTAATCAAGAGACCTTCTATAACCCTAAACACATTGGAAGGAGGATAGACCAATTTAAGGTTTTAGAAAGGAAAATTCTCATCACATCTCTCTTACCAGTTTAAGGAAGAAGAAGCGATAAAAATTGGAAACCATGATGGCACAACACTAAGTCTAGCCGAACCCAATCCGATCACTGCCTTTATCATTTGTTAAAATCAATCAATTTTTGTTGTTTGTTTCTCTCATTGTCATTAAAATTAGTTAAAACCAATCTTTTTACAAAAACCAACAAAAAGTGACAACCTTGTTTTGTGTGCACTCCTCTTCGGGAGACTACCTAGGATCAACTGCTATATTATACTTAGGTAAATAAAATATTTTTTTGCCACGCCCCACAACAGACGTGCATCAAACATGGCGCCTTTTCCGGGGAGGCAGTGCCACAATGAATTTGTAAATATTTTACTTTTTTTCAAATTAAAAAAAAACACACTTTCCATGTTGTTTTCAAATGACTATCACTTTAATTCATGGAACAATTACCCACCAATAAATGAACCAATTATTGAATCGACCTTTTCCGCAAGGGATGGTGTTTCTTCTATTGTTATACAGGTGAGGTTATTTTGGAAAACAAATAATGATGATAAAACATTCAAAGAATTCATAGATGGGCTAAGGGAGGACATGAACGAAGATGTTTTTGAAGCGATGGCACGAAATCTAGATTAGTTCTCCCATTACTTTCCAGAATTTTATGAAGTATCCAAGGTCCAAGAAGATCCCCCATTAGTCATCCCTGATTTTTCAATGGAGATCCAAGATATAGTGGTGCCTGACTACCTGCCTATATCTTCTACTACTCAACTCCAAGAGGTGATTTCAAATGAAGAAGAGATTGAAGACGTAAAAACTCAGGGAGATAATCATTCCATTAACTCGTTATCTTTTGATTTTGTTGAAACTGAATTGAGTATTACCTCCCCTTATTTTAATTTTTCAGATTCATCCAATACATTTGTTTCCTTGGATAAAGACGATGAAAAAGAAGATGAACCTAAAGAGGAACAACTGGATCTCCCCAAACAAGTAGATCATTTATTAGAGGGAGATCAAGAGACGATCATGGTTTATTTTCATAAAGAGGTCAATTACCAAGATGAATTATCTAAAAGGGAAGATTTATTTATTAATTCTTCATGTTTTAATCTTATTCAAGCTGAATTGTTTTCTGATTTCTCTTTCTCAGAAATTTACGATACACCAAAAATGGAAGAGACAATGGATGTTAAAGAAGAAGAAACTCAAGTGGTGTGATTGAAGAAGAAGATATGGAGTATATGGTCATGAGGCTACCTCATCAGAAAAAATTTACATACCATATAGAGGAGGAAACCATGAAAGTCAACAGGGAGCACCCCTCTATTCTATTCCCTCTCACTATTGAACTCAAATTTTATCTTTTTTCTTTCGTGGGGGTTGGGAAGTTTCTTATATACTTTGGGGTTCTATACATGAAATATTTTCTCATGGAAATTGGGAAAATTCCCATGTGGTGGTTCATCTCAAATAAACCACACCCACCATCAGATTGGGGATAACCGATTAGAACTGCCCCTCTGGAGGCAGTCAAAACCCAGGGCCCACTTGGGGGATTAAACCATGATCTGTCCTTCTTTTCTCATCCTATTTTTGTTGTTGTTTCATTCAATAAATGTCTTAGCTTTTATTTTGTTTTTTTCATAGGTTATCAGTGTGAACCACTTAGGATCTTAACTCAATGTTGCACTACCAATAAATTAGGATATACCTCTCCTTACACTTTCTTGATGTGTGATTCATTTTCAAAACTTCTTACATGTTAAATCCATTTGAATGCATTGAGTACACTGCATCAATTAAGTGTGGGGGAGGGAATCATGTAGTCCATGAGATTTTTCAAAAATTTTAATTTTTGTTTTGTTTTGTTTTGTTTTGTCGAGCCAACGACATTAAACAAAGGCACTACCGGGAGGCAACCCGCATTTTCCCCCATTTTTCACTTTTCTTCTTAGTCATTTACCAGCATGATTGAACAGGCCTGCACTATCAATTGTTTTCATTTTTTTATTTCAGGTCCATTAATTAATAGGTTGTATTGGGATTATAATTCATGAAGAAAAGGATCCATTTGACAGGGGAGTATGCGTTTCAATTCTATATTATCCAAATTTATTCCCAACATTTTTAGTCTTTTAAAGAATTAATAAAAAATTCATTCCCACGCTTGAATTCATGTTTTACTTGACTTATCTAGGAGACATGAGTTTCATAGAAATCCAGTGATTCTTTGTTTTAGATTTCAATGTTAATGAGATTGAATGATTAAAATGGATAATTGGATGATTAAAGTGAAGAAAGGATATTGAAATAAGGACTCATGATTTGAGGGAATTAATTGATTCATGTAAATGAAATTTCCCTTCCATTTTTCATTTTTTGAATTTCTGAAATTCATGTGAATTAATTTTTTATTATTAATCATTCCATGAGTGATTGTCCAATATCATATTCTCATTCCTGAGAGGATTTCTAGACCAAATATTTCCTATTTTATCTTGAGCATATTTCTTGAGTGATCTTGGGACGTGCCACCTGCTAGAACTTGTATTGAAACTTGTCAAAGCTATGACTGTAAAAACCTCATTTGAAATGATTGAGGAATCTCTTTGGCTAGCCACATTTTATCCTAATACCCAACTTTACATTTATCCTTTGTAAGCCCTTAGATGCCATGAATTGCCTTATAGGTTTAAGCCACATTACAATCCAATTTTTCCTTACCTACCTGCACTTTTAGTATTTTTACATGGTTATTTCAAGTTTGAGTGTGGGGGAAGGGACTTTCATGTGCATTCCTTTGGATATGTATCATTTTTGGGTGGTGTAACGTGTGTGTCATCATTTTGGGCAATGTATTATTAGAAAATCGGATATGAGTCATCATTTCATTATGCTTCTTTCATTTCATCCGGTTCTCCAGAAAAAAGAAGAAAAAAATTGAAAATAAAGTTGTGCCTTTCTGGAGCTTTACAAAAAAAAAGAAAATAAAGCTGTGCCTTTCTGGAGCTTTAGAAAAAAACAGGGAGAACTTGGATGATATCATTCTTTGTAATCATTTATTGACTCATGACCCATGTCATTGAAAGGGGAGTGGTGTTGTGATTCACATTTCAAGGGGATTTGAGTGAGGTTCATCTTGTGTTTTCACTTGATTAATCATGCATTGTACTTAAGAGTAAAACCTCCTACTTATGGCCATAAATTATTTCAATCATTTACCCACCAAACCTAATCCACAGAGTCATTTGAACGTTTATTGCAAATCCTCATGATTTTATGTGTGTTTTGTCTTTACAAAGTGGAGAAAGTAGTTACTTTACAAGCCTATGGGTAAGGAGCATGTTCTCGTGATATGAGCATAACTCCACTATTAATTGTATCATGAGTTATTAGAGAAAATATTCATAAGTAAGGTAGGTCATTATTTGGCATGTTTAATAATAATAAATTGAGAAGCTTGAATGAATGAAAGGAGAAGCTTCATTATTTTTCAAAGGGGAAAAGTAAAATGCATGAATTAATTGTTTCTTTGAAAAATGGGAAATTAAATTGTTATTTTTGTGGAACTGGAAAATTTTATTGGACATTGATAATCATTTAATTTTATTCCATTTGAAATTTAAATATTGGTGACATTGGTGCCCTTTGAATTCCATGTTGAGATTTTATGCTTGAGGACAAGAATAGATTAAGTGTGGGGGAATTGATAGAGCAAATATTTTCAATTAATTTATAATTAATATCATTGTTTTAAACTCACAAAAGTTTTCCTCTAAGATGAATTGTTTCATTTTTATGATTTTGGTGTTATTTTGAGCTGAATAGTAAAAATTGGCCATTTTGGATTTTTAACAGTTTTAACTTATTTCTGTATTTTGGCCATAAAATTATCTAAATTGATCCAAATTGCACAATTATTTCTTTTCCAGATTCTAAACATCCAGGGCTTCATTTACTATTTTTGGACTAAAAGCTTAATCGGCCATATGGAAGCCCAAAATAAGCTCACAATTTGGCTCAAGAAAACTATTTCCAGTTCTGCCTAGTTTTGGTATGGGATCCATAACTCATCCATTGTGGGCCCAACTCTTCCCACCATAGGAGGGTAGACGCGAAAGGTGTTTTGGAGAATCTTTCATTAAGGAAGAACCGCGGGATTCGTCCGTTTGAGGGTCCATTAAGGCTGCCTAATCCGGGGTTTGGCGTTTTGGAGATTCTGACTGGACAGAATAAATGATCAGAGTAAAAGGATCATAAATCTCGGAATACCTGTCCAACTCCTCTGAGATTTTGAGGGGACACGGCCAAGAAAATAATCAACAACATTGGAGAAGGTCTAAACGCATGAAGAGGTCATTTATTGGGTCCAAAACGCGACAACATTCGGAGGACAGAAATCTGGCTATAAAAGGAGGAGAGCTCCTCCTCCTCAGCACATCTCATTCTTCATCCCATTCCTTCTGGGACACCAAGGAGAAGAACTTCTCAGATTTTTATTTTATTTATTTAATTTTCAAATGTCTCTCCTCTCTCTCATTATCTCTCTTACCCCATCCATGGATAGGTAGTTTCATTTGAGTGATCGGAAAGACGGGAGGCTTGACCTATGTGTTGTGTGTGAGTTTTTTTGCTTGAAATAATAAAATTTGTACTTCTTTCTTCTTCTAGTTCCAATTCATAATTCAGTATTAAATTCCGAATGCGGTTGTGTTAAGGTTTTGATTCTGAAATTATAGATTGCTTGGGTAGATGATCACATCTCTCTCCACCCAATTCTAATCTGTATACGGTGGAACATGATTAGGGTTGGGTGGTGATTGCTCGACGGTTGTCAAGCACGTGTCTAGGATTGTATGTTGAAATCTTGGTTTATTAGGGAAAAAAATTCCAGGTCTGGGATTGCTCTAATTAATCAAGAGACCTTCTACAACCCTAAACACAATGAAGGAGGATAGACCAATCTAAGGTTTTAGAAAGGAAAATTCTCATCACATCTCTCTTACCAGTTTAAGGAAGAAGAAGCGATAAGAATTGGAAACCATGATGGCACAACACTAAGCCTAGCCGAACCCAATCTTATCACTGCCTTTATCATTTGTTAAAATCAATCAATTTCTATTGTGTGTTTCTCTCATAGTCATTCAAATTAGGTAAAACCAATCTTTTTATGAAAACCAACAAAAAGTGACAACCTTGTTTTGTGTGCACTCCTCTTCGGGAGACTACCTAGGATAAACTGCTATACTATACTTAGGTAAATAAAATATTGTTTTTCCACGCCCCACGACAGGCGTGCATCAAACTTGGCCCCTTTTCCGGGGAGGCAGTGCCACAATCAAATTGTAAATATTTGACTTTTTTTCAAATTAAAAAAAACACACTTTCCATGTTGTTTTCAAATGACTATTTCTTTAATTCATGGAACAATTACCCACCAATAAATGAACCAATTATTGAATCAAACTTTTCCACAGAGGGTGCTGTTTCTTCTATTGTTAGACAGGTGAGGTTATTTTGGAAAACAAATAATGATGAGAAAACATTCAAAGAATTCATAGATGGGCTGTGGGAGGACATGAACGAAGATGTTTTTGAAGCGATGGCACGAAAGCTAGATGAGTTCTCCCATTACTTTCTAGAATTTTATGAAGTATCCAAGGTCCAAGAAGATCCCCCATTAGTTATCCCTGATTTTTCAATGGAGATCCAAGATATAGTGGAGCCTGAATACCTGCCTATATATTCTACTACTCAACTCCAAGAGGTGATTTCAAATGAAGAAAAGATTGAATACGTACTAACTCAGGGAGATAATCATTCCATTAACTCGTTATCTTTTGATTTTGTTGAAACTGAATTGAGTATTACCTCCCTTTATTTTAATTTTTCAGATTCATCCAATACATGTGTTTCCTTGGATAAAGACGATGAAAAAGAAGATGAACCTTAAGAGGAACAACTGGATCTCCCCAAACATGTAGATCATTTATTAGAGGGAGATCAAGAGAAGATCATGGTTTATTTTCATAAAGATATCAATTACCAAGATGAATTATCTAAAAGGAAATATTTCTTTATTAATTCTTCATGTTTTAATCTTATTCAAGCTGAATTGTTTTCGGATTTCTCTTTCTAAGAAATTTACGATACACCAAAAATGGAAGAGACAATGGATGTTAAAGAAGAGGAAACTCAAGTGGTGGTGATTGAAGAAGAAGAGATGGAGTATATGGTCATGCGGCTACCTCCTCAACAACAATTTACATACTATATAGAGGACGACACCATGAAAGTCAACAGGGAGCACCCCTCTATTCTATTCCCTCTCACTATTGAACTCAAATTTTATCTTTTTTCTTTTGTGGGGGTTGGGAAGTTTCTTATATACTTTGAAGTTCTATACAGGAAATATTTTCTCATGGAAATTGGGAAAATTCACATGTGGTGATTCATCTCAAATATACCACACCCACCATCAGATTGGGGATAACCGATTAGAACTGCCCCTCTGGAGGCAGTCAAAACCCAGGGCCCACTTGGGGGATTAAACCATGATCTGTCCTTCTTTTCTCATCCTATTTCTGTTGTTGTTTCATTCAATAAATGTATTAGGTTTTATTTTGTTTTTTTTTCATATGTTATCAGTGTGCAACACTTAGGATCTTAACTAAATGTTGCACTACCAATAAATCAGGATATACCTCTCCTTTACACTTTCATGATGTGTGATTAATTTTCAAACCTTCTTACATGTTAAATCAATTCGAATGCATTGAGTACACTACATCAATTAAGTGTGGGGGAGGGAATCTTGTAGTCCATGAGATTTTTCAAAAATTTTAATTTTTGTTTTGTTCTGTTTTGTTTTGTCGAGCCAACGACATTAAACAAAGGCGCTACCGGGAGGCAACCCACATTTTCCCCCATTTTTCACTTGTCTTCTTAGTCATTTACCAGCATGATTGAACATGCCTGCACTATCAATTGTTTTCATTTTTTTTATTTCAGGTCCATTAATGAATAGGTTGTAGTGGGATTATAATTCATGAAGAAAAGGATCAATTTGATAGGGGAGTATGAGTTTCAATTCTATATTATCCAACCTTATTCCCTACATTTTTAGTCTTTTAAATAATTAATAAAAAATGCATTCCCATGCTTGAATTCATGTTTTACTTTACTTATCTAGGAGACATGAGTTTTATAGAAATCCAGCGATTCTTTGTTTTAGATTTCAATGTTAATGAGATTGAATGATTAAAATGGATAATTGGATGATTAAAGTGAATCAAGGATATTGAAATAAGGACTGATGATTTGAGGGAATTAATTGATTCATGTAAATGAAATTTCCCTTCCATTTTTCATTCTTTGAATTTCTGAAATTCATGTGAATTAATTTTTTATTATTAATCATTCCATGAGTGATTGTCCAATATCATATTCTCATTCCTGAGAGGATTTCTAGACCAAATATTTCCAATTTTATCTTGAGGATATTTCTTGAGTGATCTTGGGACGTGCCACCTGCTAGAACTTGTATTGAAACTTTTCAAGGCAATGACTGTACAAAACCACATTTAAAATAATTGAGACATCTCTTTGGCTCACCACATTTTATCCTAAGACCCACCTTTACATTTATCCTTCGTAAGCCCTTAGATGCCATGAATTGCCTTATAGGTTTAAGCCACATTACAATCCAATTTTTTCTTACCTACCCGAACTTTTATTATTTTTTGCATGGTTATTTCAAGTTTGAGTGTGGGTGTAGGGCCTTTCGTGTGCGTTCCTTGGGATATGTATCATTTTTGGGTGGTGTAATGTGTGTGTCATCATTTTGGGCAATGTATTATTAGAAAATTGGGCATGAGTCATCATTTCATTATGATTCTTTCATTTCATCCGGTTCTCCAAAAAAAAGAAGAAAAAAATTCAAAATAAAGTTGTGCCTTTCTGGAGCTTTACAAAAAAAAGAAAATAAAGCTGTGCCTTTCTGGAGCTTTAGAAAAAAAAACAGGGAGAACTTGGATGATATCATTCTTTGTCATCATTTATTGACTCATGACCCATGTCATTGAAAGGGGAGTGGTGTTGTGATTCACATTTCAAGGGGATTTGAGTGAGGTTCATCTTGTGTTTTCACTTGATTAATCATGCATTGTACTTAAGAGTAAAACCTCCTACTTCTGGCCTTAAATTATTTCAATCATTTACCCACCAACCCTAAGCCATAGAGTCATTTGAACGTTTATTGCAAATCCTCATGATTTTATGTGTGTTTTGTCTTTACAAAGTGGAGAAAGTAGTTACTTCACAAGCCTATGGGTAAGGAGCATGTTCTCATGATATGAGCATAACTCCACTATTAATTGTATCATGAGTGATGAGAGAAAAGATTCATAAGTAAGGTAGATCATGATTTGGCATGTTTAATAATAATAAATTGAGAAGCTTGAATGAATGAAAGGAGAAGCTTCATTATTTTTCAAAGGGGAAAAGTAAAATGCATGAATTGATTGTTTCTTTGAAAAATGGGAAATTAAATTGTTATTTTTGTGGAACTGGAAAATTTGATTGGACATTGAATATCATTTAATTTTATTCCATTTGAAATTTAAATATTGGTGACATTGGTGCCCTTTGAATTCCATGTTAGATTTTATGCTTGAGGACAAGAATAGATTAAGTGTGGGGGAATTTATAGAGCAAATATTTTCAATTAATTTATATTGAATATCATTGTTTTAAACTCACAAAAGTGTTCCTCTAAGATGAATTGTTTCATTTTTATGATTTTGGTGTTATTTTGAGCTGAATAGTAAAAATTGGTCATTTTGGATTTTTAACAGTTTTAACTTATTTCTGTATTTTGGCCATAAAATTATCTCCATTTATCCAAATTGCACAATTATTTTTTTTTCCAGATTTTACACATCCAGGGCTTCATTTACTATTTTTGGACTAAAAGCTGAATCGGCCATATGGAAGCTCAAAATAAGCTCACAATTTGGCTCAAGAAAACTGTTTCCAGTTCTGCCTAGTTTTGGTATGGGATCCATAACTCATCCATTGTGGGCCCAACTCTTCCCAAATTCGGTGGGTGGATGCGCAAGGAGTTTTTGAGCATCTTTTAGTAAGGAAGAACCACGGGATTCGTCCGTTTGAGGGTCCATTAAGGCTGCCTAATCCTGGGTTTGGCGTTTTGGAGATTCTGACTGGACAAAATAAATGATCAGAGTAAAAGAATCATAACCCTCGGAATACCTTTCCAAATCCGTTGAGATTTTGAGGGGACACGGCCAAGAAAATTATGAACAACATGGGAGAAGGGATCAACGCGTGAAGAGGTCATTTATTGGGTCCCAAACGCGACAGCATTCGTAGGACATAAATCTGGCTATAAAAGGAGGAGAGCTCCTCCTCCTCAACACATCTCATTCTCCATCCCATTCCTTCTAGGACACCAAGGAGAAAAATTCTCAGCTTTTTATTTTATTTATTTTATTTTTAAATGTATCTCCTCTCCCGCATTATCTCTTTTACCCCATCCATGGAGGGGTAGTTTCATTTGAGTGATCGGAAAGAGGGGAGGCTGGACATATGTGTTGTGTTTGAGTTTTTGTGCTTGAAATGAATAGAATTTGTTCTTCTTTCTTCTTCTGGTTCCAATTCATAATTCAGTATTAAATTTCGTATGCGGTTGTGTTAAGGTTTTGATTCTGAAATTATAAATTTCTTTGGTCGATGATCACATCTCCCTCCACCCAATTCTAATCTGTATACGGTGGAACATGATTAGGGTTGGGTGGTGATTGCTCGACGGTTGTCAAGCACGTGTGTAGGATTGTATGTTGAAATCTTGGTTTATTAGGGAACAAAAATTCCAGGTCTGGGATTGCTCTAATTAATCAATAGACCTTCTACAACCCTAAACACATTGGAAGGAGGATAGACCAATCTAAGGTTTTAGAAAGGAAAATTCTCATCACATCTCTCTTACCAGTTTAAGGAAGAAGAAGCGATAAAAATTGGAAACCATGATGGTACAACACTAAGTCTAGCCGAACCCAATCCGATCACTGCCTTTATCATTTGTTAAAATCAATCAATTTCTGTTGTTTGTTTCTCTCATAGTCATTCAAATTAGGTAAAACCAATATTTTTACGAAAACCAACAAAAAGTGACAACCTTGTTTTGTGTGCACTCCTCTTCGGGAGACTACCTAGGATCAACTGCTATACTATACTTAGGTAAATAAAATATTGTTTTTCCATGCCCCACGTCAGGCGTGCGTCATGCATGGAGGTAGGAGAACTCAAGGTTTTCTTTACGCCACTCAGGTAGCGGTTTTCACGCCGAAGGAAGAGCTTCCAGATCGCTGTGACGCAAGAGGTCATAATTTTTTTTGACACAGTCTACATAACCATCGTAGGGAAAGAAGCTTGATTTCTACCGGAAGAGGGTCATCCATATGTTGGATAGGATTTCATGCACACATTCCTCTGGAAACATTCTGGGTATGTCGAATTGAGAGGTGGTCGTGGGCCAAAACATAACTGGTACATCATCGCTGGAAAGTCGTTTCCTTAGGTGCAACATGTCGGCATACTAATCCACTAGTGATTCCTCTACCTGGTCATCCCAACTAAGATGCTCACTGATAGTGTGGTTGGGGGAAGTGGGGCGAGTAGGTATTGAATTATCATGTGGGCGGTTCCATGGTGGTTCAGAAGATGAACGTGGCCCGAACCATCTTCTGATTGAAGAAGGGTGTTGTTGGCGACTAGCTGGTAATCTGACATGCTTGATCCCATCCTTCTGAGTGCCATGGCATATGAGGGATTTTCTATGCTTGATTCAGCAGGGGGATGAAATTCTTAATGATATGATATTTCACTGCAGGGAGGACCTTCGTAATGGAAGCAACAAATGGAGAGGACTACCATTATTGCTGCCGCAGGGAGAGAACCAGCGGGGTACACCCTAGGAAAGGCCTTAAGAATGTACCATAAAGAGGGGATGTCCTTCTCGGTGCTCGACGTCTAGGTGGGGAGGTCCTATGATATCCATGTCGTAATGGAGAGGGCTACCATTATTGCTTGATGCCTCACTGCATAGAGGAATTTCGCAGTGCATACCCTAGGGAGGACCTTCAAGGCGTGTCGTAGCAAGGGCAGGACCTTCTAGCTATGTAGCATTGTTACAGGGAGGGCCTCTGCAATAACTGAAATCATGGTGAGGATGACCATCATGGTTTTACGTTCGATGTGTATCCTGGGGAGGACATTCAAGACACACTGAGACATGGGGAGGACCTTCTTGTTGCATGTGGCCATTGTTGGGAGGACCATCACAATGGCGGTCTTGGTGGCGAGGAATACCATCACAACTGCCACAAATGGTGAGGACTACCATCATAGCTACTACAGGAAGAATTTATGTGGGTTACGGACTGGGGAGGGCCTTCAGACTATACCACAATGAGGGGAGGGCCTTCCTGTTGTTTTACGTCCCTATGGGGAGGACCTCTGTTATCAGAGTGGCGAGTACTACCATCGTGATCTGACGCCTAGCTGAGTGGAGTGTCATTGCAACATAACCCCTAGGGAAGACCTTCATGGCGAGCCATGATAATGGGAGTCCCTTCTTGTCATTATGAGACATCACTGCGGGGAGGGCCTCTGCAGTTGCGACTACGATAGTGATGACTACTATCATAATCCGTTGTCCCACTGCATCAAGATTGTTTGCAGTGTATACCCCGGGGAGAACCTTCATGGTGGACTACATCATGTGAAGGGGCTTCTTGATGCTCAATCTTCTAATCATGCGGAGTGATTCCATTACTCGCATCAAAAGAGAAGATCTTATGATAGATCGTTATATGCCCGTGGGGGAGGCCCATATGCGTGCTCTAGTCCGGACCATCAGAACTGCTGGTAGCAACATTACAGGGAGGAACTTCGAAACTACTACTGCCACTTCTATAATATGATAATGGGTGGGCAGGGTTCTGATCCTTCGATATGTGCTTAGAATCATTGGGAACCCCAGCTTCCTGCAGAGAAGATTCATGAACCCGCTCTTTATTTTCCGACTACCTTTGGAGAATTTGGGGCGCTTTCTTGCTGGCCATGAGGACCATCTACGGTTGATAATGGCCTTCACCTTTGGGTCCCTTTCTAATTAGGTCTTTTGATGCTGCCAGGATATTCCTGTGAACATCTTGACTTTTAGCAGGGATATATGCCTACTCTGGAGAATCCACCGTGATGGATGGGTGTCCCCCAATTGGAACGAGTGAGTCTGCTCGATCTTGTTTCCCTTGTATCACAGAATATGGCCGATGACCCTCCTGGGAAGAATCAGGGATGAATATCTTCTCCAAGGTGGCTATCTCCTCTTGTAGACGAGTCGCCTCAATTGGGGAGACGGGCACACAGGCCCTAGTCCTAGCTATTTCCATTGATGCAACTACATTCTGGAAAGTCAGCAATATATGATCGGGGATCAATAACTACTCCTCCATCATTTCCATGATATGCAGAGACACATCTTTGGATGGAATAGGTGTGAAGGCCCATTCTAGTATTAGAGTAGGAATATCCTACTCCGGTCCTCCGGATGTCAGTGTGTACTGACAATTATTCTTTTTCTGGGAAGGTGAACGAGTCTACCCCTATGCTGGGATATGGTGGTTTATCTCTCTATTTGCCGCCACATTGATATGGTGGACTTTACTTGCATCCATAGAAAGCTGGCCCTGCAAATGTTGGTTCCCCACCATATCGAGTTGGTGTCTTTTGTTGGCAGGGAGATGTGCCCGCCTATTAATTTCCACCACATCTGGATGGAGGGCTTTGTTGATCATCACCACATCAGGATGGTTGGCGTCAGGAGAATTTTCTAGGTGCTGGTCCTATAGGTGCTGGGTTTCCACCACATCTGGTTGGTGGGCTTCATGACCCTAGGTAGGGTGAGGTGCCTGCTAGGTAGGTGTCGTCTTTTGTGAGTGACGGGCTTTATGGATCTCGACGGGGATGCACGCCTGCTCGTATGATGCCACCATGTCAGGATGGTGGACATTGTAGGAGTGGACAGGTGTACGTTCCTGCTAGAAATATGTCTCTGTGACTGGGCAGTAGAGCTACTCATCAGGGACAACAGTGATGACCGGTCCCTGGTTGTATATTTTCCACCCTTGTCGGGCGGTTCGGGGGGCCGGAGATCGGGGAGCGTGGGCCTAGATCCTCGGGGCGACATCCTTCTTAGAATAAGAATATTGAGTCTTGGCATAACCACGACGAAGTCTTCCGGCGGGGGCCTTAGAGAGGAACCCCCATTTAGCGAGGATGATGTCCTCAATTTTGACCTCATCCAACTCCCTAGGATAAGGGATGTACGAGTTGTCTCGTTCTGGGGATAGACTATCGAAACGGTTTGAGATGGAAACAGGATTTGTCTGTATCTGCTTTCATGGTCTTTGCTAGACTAGAGACCGGCGAGGCCTAGAAGATTGGAGGGCTTGCATGGCCTCCTCCACTGTCGGGAGAGTCCACTTCAAGTGGTACTCTTGGATCAATGCATTCGAGACCCAGTATTGAAGTCGCTGACTAGGTGACGGGGTCCTTTTTTTGTGAGGATATTTGGTCATTGCGTTGCTTGATGTACACGTCTGTGAGTTCCTCTGTGATGCCATTAGATCAAAGGGAGTTATGATGGGTTCCTGTAAAATATTTTAACAAATACAAATAGAAAACCTGTCAAAGTATTATCACATGATCCCATGCGTAATTAATGACCTTTCTTGGCCCTCCTTGTGATTATAAGGGGGCACACAGACGGATTAGGTTAAATCTGTCATGCTTAGTTAAAGATTCACGTCAGGTTCCCCATTTTTGTTTCGACTGAGAGAAAAAATGTGTGCTCCCTAATGGATGATTAGAGAAGGTCTAGTACTACTTAATCACTCATATCAGGTGCACTTTTTTCATTTTGAGATGCCCAACGGTTCCATATCCAATGATACATGGAACTACTTTCCAAAGGCATGAGTTCACTGGGTGATTTGGCCAGTGGATCTTAAGAACTCAAATTGGTCAAGGGGATGGGAATTCTGGCTCATCGCACCCTTTTGGGGGGAATTATTGCATGTTCCGAGACTCTCTTATAGATTTAAGACAATTTCATATGTTCATGAATCTTTGGTTTATACCCAAGAATAGTATCCACGGATTACTCCTGGTTGGAAATGATCAGCTGAACGTAGGGATTCAGAATCATTTAGGCCCGAGGTTTACCGTTTCTCATTGGATTAATGATTCCGAGAAGTTTGGGATCACTGAGATGGCACTAGTTTGAAGCCTCGTGAATGGGTTCTCTCGAGTTTATTGTCATCCAGGGGGGACAGATAACGACATGAGAATTTGGATCGAACTCGTGATATGGGCTTCCTACGTATCCTCATGAGTGGAATCAAAATCCACATAGTTCGGTGCCACATGATGGGACACATCTTCTTTTAAGGTCGTGTGAAAAGTACCCAACCTTTTAGTTTAACGTATTGTGGAATGGACACCCGGGCGAGAGATGCCCAATCAAAGTTGGTGCGGTAATTATGTCGAAGCATCTGAATTGGGATTGAACCCTGGGAGGCTTCCTACGTACCCTTCTTAGGAGACAGGGATCAAAACTCGTGTAGTTCATTTAGAGGGGCATGATTGGTACTCAGACATGGTTAGTGGCCCGAATTGGGATTGAACCTCGAGGAGGATTCCTAAGTACCCTACATAGAAGGCCGGGATCAAAACCCATGTAGTTCGTTTTGAGGGGTCGTTGTGCAGATGTCGTGGCCATCACAAATCTCAATCCCACGTGGGTCCTGCTTGGTGTAAAAAATAAGAGAATTTGATAGACATGGAGAGCCTCGATATTTTTTCCCCCTCAGGGGAAGGTGGCTAGAACCATAAGACTCTCCTTCTCCCCGACATCGGAGGAATGTAGAAGTCATGCCGACAGGACGGTGGGCGAGGCGAGGGATTAATGAAACTTCCTAGATTGGAGGGGAAGGCCATTGGCTTCCGACGAGGATGGTGTGGGGATTACTCAAGGAGGGATTCCCAGCCACTCCTAGGAGAGTGGAGAAGTGCTCACTGCTGGAACTCATCAAACTGAAACTCAAGTGGGATCCCTCAATCTTTGTATGAAAAGAGGCACAAAGGGGACTCCTGGGTTCGAACCCTACACTAATGTGGAATGTAAACCTCGGAATACTTCGGGAATCGACTCAAGGTTAGGGGAAACCCCTTTCTCCTCGCCTATGATGGGTATGTGAACTCAAAGTGGTGCGCAGATGCGGCTGAAGGTTTCATCATACGGGTCTGGTGGATTTGGTAGAGGCCTTGGATCTGGGCCCGTGAATAGGCCAGAGAAGGGATTGCGGAGGATCCGACCAGATTCGAAGGGTTTGGCTCGGGTAATGGAAACACCGAAGTATTTTCTGGGCTATATGGGTGATTGAGGAGTGGATCCCTTCGCGTAGGGGGTGCTACGCGGCTAGAGAGGTCGTCTGCGTTCTAAGGTGGCACGCAGATTGATAGGCATCTCGCGTACCAGGGCGGTATGTGGCTTCAGGTATGGACCACATACCAGGTTGGTACATGGTGGAGTCCGCATGAGCAGTAGCAGTCAGGGGTGTTGTTGGTCGAGAGTTGGCCATTCAGGGATTCACACGCGTAGGGGGATGCTACGCGGTGCGTCAGATTGAAAGAGGAAACATAAACTCCATGGTCTGTGGGGAGTACATCCGCGGAGGAGCCATGGCTCATGGTTTTTATTTTAAGTTCACGGTTCACCGATTCGTTATGTGATTTTTATGATCATTATCAATTCGTTTCCAGTTTTTATACCTGTTATGGTTTGCGAATTAGAACATCGATGTTTGAAAAACCCTAAGCTCCTTCTTCCAGAATCCTTCCCCCCAAAGTCGATCTCCAAACCTTCTCGCTGATGGAGTCCGATCAATCGATCCCCTGATCTTCGAATCCTCATATACTGAATCCCATCCCCCTCAATGTCCTTTAATAGAGGGGGGGGGGGAAGAGATGTATCTGTGGTCATGCAACACCTTTTTCAAAGGACCATGACTGAAAACCGAGTTTATGGATGACATTGTCAATCCACAACTCACGGGGGGAATTAAATGCACCTCACCCGTGAACCAAATTGGTTTGGGGGGGGGTGCATTGTGGTCGTGCAGGGCCCCGCCTCTGTTCCGTGAATGACAGTGTGTGCGGTGTGGGACGGTTGGTGTGTTTTGTGGCTGGGGCGGTTCGTGACGGTGGACCAGCCAGGCTCCCGTCCTACTTCGCGCCCGCAGAGGGGTTCCCGCCTCCGTTTCGTAAACGATGCTGGTCCATGGAGTGGGCGACTCGCTGAACCAGTCATGTACCATTAATTTTCTATTGGTACGCTGACCGGTCGGTCCTTTTCTAATCTTGATTATTCCCTATATTTTTGTTCAATTTTGTGAGGGAAATTGGGTAGAATCCTTTCTCATATTAAGGGGGGCTTCCCATTCTCCTTTGTGGATTTTTTAGGACCCTAGAGTGAAATATTATTTTTATTTTAAGTAATTTCAATTATCTTTTTCAGAGGTTGTTTAGAAATGTATTTTTATGTTATATTCAATGGAATTTCTCAAAGTTAATTTTAGAGAAATATTTTTCTAAAACCTACTTAATCAGTTTTAAAACTCCTTATTGGGTAAATGAATGCTCACCCATTGTTTTAGAAATTAATTTTTCATAGGTATCATCAATGTTCAAATCATATTTCATCCATTTTGGTGTCAGCACATGTGGATGTGTAGTAGGAGTTTGTTTTATTTTTTTCAACTCTGATAAATGTAAGGTGTTTTCTAATCTCCTAGAACCATTACCTGTAAAAGGTCTTCTATTGTATAAATCATTGTGTATTTTTCAGTTATCATTTATATAAAAATACACAACATGTTTATAATCACTGATTTCAGAAGCATTGGCTCGGGCTGTCACATTGGTATCAGAGTAACAGTATAGATGTCTTTAGAAAATTAGATCTCATTGATAGATTGAGTGGCCATTCCTTGAAAACATTTCTCTTTAATTCTGATATGGATGGACGGATAAATCAAAAAGTATGTTATGCATTTTAGATAAATTACATGCTAAGATCATCTCAAAATCATGAGATACAAAATCTCATTCATACAAATCCTTAAAGATTACCAGTAAATGACTATACAATGTATCAAGTACACTAGTTATACTTTGACTTCATCATAGTTGGGGTTTTGTTATCAAAGAAATCTGGTAGATACAATTTTGCTTCTGAAAATTCCAAGTGGCATATCCCAAAGGACTTTTAAGGTGATTTACCCTATTCGAGAAACCCAAATCGATCTCAACCATTTATATTGTAGTAGAAGAAGTAAATATTCATTCCTCTTATATGTGACAACATTTAACTGCTTGTTTCATGGGAATAATCAAGGATGAATTTGAAACATTCGAATATTAAGTAATAATACTTTCCTATATTATTCTGATTCGAAATTAACTCCTACAGTACTATATTGGTTATCATTACTTAAATAATGTCATTTGGTGTTTATATAAATACAAAATAACTTCCAAAAGTTGATTCTGGACATTGGATGTGGAGGAATTTGATGCCACCTTGAACATTAATTTCGTGAAGAGTTTTGCTAGTAAACGTTGAAGACAACATTATAGACCTTGGGGTTGAGGTAGATGAAAACTAGAGGTGATGGGTGTAAACAAATTGCGAGGGTGAAATTCAAATACTGGGGAGAAGGTAGCACCCTAGGTATCAAAGTGAGATTTATATATTATTCAGGTTACAAAAATAAAATAATTAAATAAATTTCTAAACATAAAGACGGAATTAGTAAACATTTTATTTATACAAAGACCATAATACATCTTTGATATACATGAACTATAATATAAAACCAACAACTATTGATACTAAAAAATGTAATTCATCCAAGAAACACCGAGAGGCTAAATGGATAGTTCATATCTCTTAGATATGCCATAAGGAAAAATTTTATAACAAGAGCAATAAGAGAAAACTGAGAATTAGAGGAAAATATTGCATCATTTTGGGATAAATCAAATCATCTTTCGAAAAAATTTACTTGTGATATAATACCCTTAAATGTAGACATAAATATATATATCTGTTTTTTCTGAAAATTTTAAAATTTTCTATTAGATTTTACCTTTTAAATATTGGACTTTGAAAATGAAATATGTTAATCGTTGATATATATATATATATGTATATCAATGGTTATATATATATATATATCAATGGTTAAATATATATATATATATTTATATCAATATTATTATGAAATTCTTAATTGTTATGAAATAAATAAACATTGTGTATTAAATAAATTTTCTTATATAATATATATAATCTATGAATAACTAATGTATTTAGAATTAATATGAATACATTAATAATTTAGAAATTATTTGAACATTAGTATTTTAAATTATGAAATATTTTATTAAAATGAAGATATTAATATAATTATTATATATATATAAAAATGTATTCTTTCAATTATAAAATTAATGGATTATATTATAATATTTGAGAAATGTTAATTCTCATATTAATATTGTTATAAAATGAAATGATATAAGATAAATATATTAAAATGATATAAATTGATTTTTAATTAATGAGATGGTAAAAATACAAGATGAAATCGGGTTGAGGGTTTGTATGTTTGGGGGGTCGAGGTCAACGTGAAGAGGAGAACCCCGATGCTGTAGGGATTTGAATATGGGATGTAGATTGAGTTCTGTCGAATCTGAAGAGCTTGTATTTGATAAATTCAAATGTGAAAGAGGTAGAATCAAGTTTGAGGATTCAATTCATAAGATCAAACGTGTGTCGAAGGAAAACATGATATAATTTTCGATTAGTGTTTTCAATATTCATGATGTAGTTTGATCTTGTTTCTAATGTCCAAATCTGCATGAATGAGAATAATTAGTGACTAAATCATCAGAAAATCCGGTCAATAGTGAAATGTGTTTTCAATTTCATTATGTTTATTCATGATTCTGATTCACTCTTATTCTTAGATCTTCATGTCGGATTAATTTGTATATGAATATAATTTGATATCATAATGTTTATATCACCACCTATCCACACATTATCATTTGTGTATTTTTTGGATTCAATGAATTCATCAATATTCAAAATATATATATATATATATCTTAATCTTGTTATTAAATTAATATTATAAATTTTATAGATTTTCTTCTTGTGTTTTTCAATTGGGTTCCATTTATTTATTCCTTGATTTTTCTCTTCGTAAATTCCAACCTAAAAAAATATAAAATAAATGCAATTATCAATCCCCAGAATTCATTCATTGAAATTTATAATTTTAGTTTTTGACAGAATATATGAATTGTCTTAGATATCCATATCATCTGTAAACCCACATTCACTGATGTATGTTCAATATTTTAAATAAAATATACATTTTTTACATCACTGGGTGTATTAATACTAAATGTGGGGAATTGTTCGAGGGAAACTATCTTTCATGTTTTGAGTTTTTTGATTTTATAAGAGAGTAGTGTGTTTTCTACATTATGGCCTTAGAGTACATACTAGAGAAGAAGATGGCTAAATTATGTGTTTTCATTCCTTGTGTTTTTTCATTTGAGTGGTAGTGAGTATAAGTTACCGTATTTTCAAAAAACTGTAGCATGATTCATTAGGTTCTGCTGCAAGGGAATTAAGAGTAAAAAAGGTAAGGGATAATTATTTTATTCAAACATTTATTCATTTTAAGAGCATACTTTTGTAAGGGGAACATTTGCTTTCATATATTTCATTTCATAAAAAATCAACCATTTTACATAATTTAGTAAGGGTGTTGAGATTAATTTTTATGATTTTATATTTTTGGAAATCATATGTTAATTATAATTCTATTTTAAGGATTTCTTTTATTTTCATGTTTAATATTATATATTTAAAATTTTAATTTTCATGTTGAGTAATTATTTTCAAACACAAACATGAATTTTATCTATTTCAAAAGAACCCTTGAAAGGACGTTTTTTAGTCTAAATAGACATATGGTTTCTATGTTGTTTAATAAAACATTAATTTATTCTTTCAGAAAAAAAGGACATTTTCATTTTACGTTCTATTTATAAAACGTTATTATGGTTTCTCTCCATATCTTTTGAATTCCTGGATTCCTTAATAATAATGTGACAACCCGTCCCCCTGGGCCCGTGTTGTAACTACCCCATGCCCGCCTTCCATTGGCCAGGGGCTGGCGACTAGCCCCAAAGGCATAAATCCCTAAACTGGGAAGGCATTGCCTTTATTACTGCAAACAAACACAACCAGAGAACACGTGGAAGATAACTATAAGTAATAAATGAATACAGAATATGTGATTGAAAGTACAAGGTCCAGAAATAAAATCCCAATAGTAATGTTCAAGGAAAGGACAAATAGGTATAGGTAAAAATACAAATAGATGGAAGGTGCCAAGAAGCTCCTCGATCATCCACCACAGATCCTACCTGAAGGGTAGGTACAGATAGCCTCCTCAGTGCTCAATGTCTCTCTATCTCCTCCAGGTATCAGCTCATCATGAGGTCCACCTCCAGGTACCGTCCAATCCTCGTACACTCCGCCTCGGTCAGCGTTGTCCGTCATCTGCAACCAACACAATGAGGTGCAGGCATAGCCCGTGCAGGGGAGAGTATAATGATACTCATTAGGGACCTCGAGACCCTCAAGGTCTCATAAAAATCCACAAAGGATAAACCACAGAAGAAAGATACAATCAAGAAGTAGCAACCAACCCTATTTAGGTATATGCCCATACATATACCTATGTTATCAATCACATTCCGGCTCCAACTCTCGAGCCCAAGCACAAACCATTCCACAAATGTAGTAAAGTCAATCACCATGTTGATAATGGTTGAAATACATAACTCAGATCACATAGGTGTAAAAATCATGAAGAGGGGTAGAGATGATTATTTTTTGCCTCTAAATCATCGCCTATGTCGAACCCACGTAGGATCATGGAACAATATCAGCGTTGTCGAACCCACGTAGGATCTTGGCACAGAAGTTGTCACTGTCGAACCCACGTAGGATTCCTGTACAGTTTTCTTCGCTTTCGAACCCATGTAGGATCCTATTACAGAAGTCGTCACTGTCAAACACACATAGGATTCTGGTACAATAATCCTTGTTGTCGAACCCACGTAGGATCCGGGTACAGAAGTCGTCACTATCGAACCCACGTAGGATTCTGTCATCTCAGTCGTAGCCAGCCCTAGGGTTCCTGCACACAGCAGACTCGATTCAGGGAGGGTCCGCTCCTCGAGCCAAGTGTCGAGAAATAAACTATCACTAATTCTTGAGATTATTTATCTTGTTGTTTCTTCTCATCTTAAGGAACACAAATGAGAGACGGTGCGTCAATCAGATGACCAGTTTGAGAGTTATTGGCATTTCTGTTCCAAGGGGCTGGTTGGATTTCGTGTACGATCCAACCCGGCCATACTACAACATCATCTAAATCCTATTTTGAGTATTCCAAAAGGAATGTCTCATCAAAATAAATCCAATGTAGTTGACGACATGTCAATTGGACGTCCAGTCTTTAAGATATAAGTGTTTCCGCTCCGAGGGACCGAATTGTTTCGAGTTCGAACCAACCTGGTGATACATAAACTTCTCCCCAACCTTGATCATGAAATATCGAAACGCTCGTCTTGATCCAAGTAATCCTACGCATCTTATGGTGCATAGCTCGGAGGTGCGTAGCTCATGTTATGGGCGAAATACCAAAAGTGGTCTGAAGAGGGGGGTCTGGGTTCGGTCCAACCTGACCCAACCCGCCCTGAGTCGGCCCAAACCAGGTCGACCTGACCCTGATCTAGGTCTTGCCTGGTAGGGAGCAGTCTGGCCCAGCGGCTACGGCCCGACCCGCGCAAGGGCGTCTCGACACGCGCAAGACATGCAGAGTGGGGGGGCCGGTGTCCCGTAACGGCGGCGCCAACAGGTGCTGCCCAGCCATCCCAGAACCCATGGATGCGGGTTCTATAACACAACAAGATTTTATAAAAAATATTCTTATAAGTTCATTGATGTGTTGTGTTTTACGCTACAAAAAAAGTAGCTTGTACTATACGCAACACCGTATTAGCATGCAGTATACGCAACACTATTCATGGCTAGTGTTACACACAATTTCAAGTTTGTATTGTGGGAATTATTCTACGCAACATTAAGTATAGCTTTTGTTTAATGTATAAATGAAATAAGTTTTGATTATGTTATATGCAACACCAAAGGGAGCTTCCACTACACGCATCCCTGACTTGGCTTGCATCACACGTAATTGCGGCCTTCCTCAATAGCGTGTGTAGTAGGAAATATCAGGATTCGCTAAACAACGATATATTTTTATAATATTATTATAAACTAGCCATTAGAAATTGTATTAACTAAATTTTTAATGTTATAACATTATTATTCAACTTACACCTTTTCTAGAACATCGTTTGAGAACAAAATATATATTTTGAGTAAAATAAGTATTTTTAAAAAAATGCAGTTTTGCCGCCTTTTAATGGTGCACCCACTTTAAAAATAGTTTTTGACAAGTTTATAAGTTCAATTTGAAAAAAATAATATTCTTATTTGGAATAATGATATAAAAAATTTACTTTGGATAAATGTTTCTTATTATTCTGATAAATTTAATATTTTAATGATAAGTAAAAACAAGCTATATTTTAATTTAAAACAAATTTTTTCATCGTAAGAATTTATAGGGCTAAAGAATAATATTGAATGGTTATAAAGTATAAATAGAATATATTATTACCATTTAATATAGTGTATGTCATTAGAATTAATTTTACATTGAATTCACAGGTAAATTCATTTCAATCTTTTACAATGTTATAACTTTTAAAACTCGTTTTCTTAACAACGGGATTAATTTTAAATTAATTTCTACAACTTCTGTGATTTGAATTTGGAAAAATGGATTCAATATTTGGAATCAGTAGGTCCAAATTAGGTTAATAAGATACTTTTTATTTTTAGTCATTATGAATACTAACTATAGTAAATTTTATTTACCATGGTTAAAGGTAAATCGAGGTAATTAAAGGTAAATATAATATTATAAAATTACCCTAACACTTCTCCTAATATAATTGGATGATTATATTTTACCCTAAATCATATTTGGGGAGAAATTGAATCTAATGGAACCCACTTGTATTTGATTAAGACCGTTTATTTAGATTATTTAAAGGAAAGTGAAATATCTCACTCAAACTTTAATAATTAGATTATTTTTAATATCTTGTTATAGAGAATATAATTTCGATTATAAATACTCATTTTAAAGCTAAAATTATTTTATTTATCATGGTAATTTATTTTTAATTTTTAATAAATATTTTATTACCTTAAAATCAAATACATTAATGATGTAGAAATTATTTATTTAGTGAAAAATCAATAATATATTTTTTATTAAAATAATAATACCTATCAAAATGACCAGAAACTTGACCAACCTTTATTGATCGAGTACATCTATACCCTAATCATCCAAGGGTAGATTTTGGGACAATTATGAGCATTGTAAAACTAATTAGGACATTTACATTATTTTATTTTAAATGATGTCAAAGATGTCACCTTCATAATTTAATAAATATAACAATTTAAATGTTTTGATTTTAAGATGATAATTAGAGTAAACATATTATTATGAAATTTATTACATTTATCTTCATCATTGGATTTTATTTTTAATTTTTATGAAAATAATATTTATATTAAAGGATTATAAAAAATTATTTAGTAATTGTTTTATTAAGAGAAATATCAAATAAATGGTTTTATAAATATTAAAATAAACATTATATGAACTAATTAATGTTCTAAACAAATTTTCTAGATTAATATGACATGATATAAATCAATTAAACATTTTTCTTTGAATATATCCGCTGTGTGGATTTTATTTAAACTCAAATAAATGAATAGTGTCAAAATTAACTATATTTTAATTTTATAAAAATAACATATTATTAAATTGTTTAAAAATCACATAAATATTTAAAAATTATAAATTGAAATTTTTATGGTCTAAAATGTCATAAAGTACCCTATCTTACCTCATATCATAATTTGAGTCACTTTGGATGTTTTTATGTGAGGTTTGAGTTTATTATAAATTAATATTTTTTAGGTTTCCAAAAGTGCCCCTCTCTTCCCTTATAAAAGGAAACCTCCTACCTCTCTTCTTCACAACACTTTGAGCCTTCATGATCGGCCAAACCCTACCAATTTCCCTTCTAAACCACTCTAGTTATTTTATAGAGGTTACAGTTTTCTCAAAATACCAACTCTAGTGCCTTAAGAGGAAGCTTAAAAGAGGTTCGTTGAAGAAGAAGAGGTTCAGATACATACGAAGCATATCAGACATAAGGTAAGGTATAATTAAGCAATTTAATTTTTATCCGAGATTTCTTATATGTAAGTATTTATGGGGGTTATATTTTTCTTCCATGTCCATAAATTGTTTTTGAAAAAGTGTTTAATATTCTTACATATATGGTTAAAGTCATATTTACCCCTCTTTCACTTTTACATTGTGTTATGGAAGTAATATTTCTTTTGTTTACATTATGAGGTACTTTTGGACTTTTCCTGAAAATGTACGAGGAGAATGTTTTTTTAACTTATACGGCATGAACGGATTTTTACTGTTTCATAATGCCTTATTTCCATGAATCTTACACTACAAGATTTCATGATAATTTTCAAAAAAAAATCCTTTTCTTTTAAAATTTAATGGATTTTTGAGAGAAGAAAATAATTTTGAAGATGAAAGGATATTTTCCTCAAGAATTCATTTCATGTGTTTTATCAACACTATTTTCCATGTAAGATGACATTATTAAGTGTGTTTATGTTTCAGGTATAATGTATCTATTATTTACATGGTTTGAGTTTTCTTATGATGAGATGATATCCATTTCTTTTATATGGATTATTTTATGATGGGATGATGATTATGTAACCCATTTTATTCATTGGGTTATTATGAATGATGTATGTTTATTTTGTGTCACAGGAAATAATGACTTCATTATGAGATGTGTGGGACCTATATCTCCCTCCAATGCATTGGGTAAAGATTTATATCTCATGAGATTGACATGGCTGGAACTGTATGTTAATCCGGTTTATTGATAGAGGACTAGAACGAGGAGTGAACTCAATTCCGAAAGGGAATTTGTCCACTAAGATAGTCTTGGCAGCAATGCCTTGGCTACTATGCAAATCATATCATGTGGTTAATGGTTTTCGAAAATTACATGTTTTATTCCCATGCTATTTTATCATGATTGATGTTCCTTTATGATATATGCCATACGTACTTCCAAGATTTATGACTTTGCTCAAGATTTTGATGTTTGGATTTTATGTTCAAGTTTTTTGCATTCAAATGTTTGTGGATTGTTTTATGTTATCTTTGTTTACCCTTACTGAGAATTTGAGCTCACACTTTTAATGTTTTCTTTTCCCCAAGATATAAAGAATGGTTTTAGGTAAGAAAAAAAGGGGAAGATCTTTATGGGAGATGTTGAATATCTTTCACCACGATTAGAAGATTATTTTTCCGAGATTCCATTGACATTAAACTAACACCGTTTTTGGGCCTCTATTTTTGTCATGTATTAAGTATTCCAAAAAATTAATGTAATTTCCATGTACATCAATCTTTGGGTCTCTACAATTGGTATCAGAGAAATGGTTTAGTGAACCTTTGGAATCTAGGATGTAAGAACTTTAGTGAGATCCCTAAAGATATTTCTAAGGTATGTCTACAGATGTCCCAAAGGTTAAGTATATGTATAGGTTATAGTCCTAGAATTTTGGTAACAATATTAAAATTAAACCTAAGATGTTATATATTGAAGGTATTCCCCCTTTATTATGTTTTTTCCTAGAATTTTTTTTTCATCTCAGACAATTTTTTTGGGTTTTAGAAAATTGCTGGAAACAGGAATATTCAAGATAATGAAGGATTTTATGGACAGTGGAATGATATTATTCAAGAGAAACCAAATGAAATGGTATTTGGAAGTCAAAACAACATTATTATGCCTAATAAGAAATCTCACAATATGATCAATAATCTCAACAATGGTAAGTATCCCGACTCATCTAATAAGAGAAGGATGGAGTTTCATGATGATCATATAGGAATGAAAGTTCAATTTCCCTCATGTAAATCATGTGGGAAGAGGAATCAAGGAGAATGATTCAATGGAACTCAAAGATGCTTTGGGTGTGGAAAGGAAGGACACAAAGCTAGTAAGTGCAAAGGAAAAGGTTTAGTTAACACCATGGACAAGGATAATGGTATTTCTATGACATCAACAACGATTAAATGTTTTAAATGTGGAATGTATGGGAATTGTTAAAGCCAATTCCCTAATGGAAAATCTCATGAAGAGAATAAGCATGGTCATAAGGGTAGTAGTTGTGTGGATGATTATTAAGAGACAAAAAATGATATATGAGATGAAAGAAATGATGAAGCTCAATCAGTAGTTTACAAAGGTAGTGGAATGATTCTATTTTTATCAAGAATAATGTATGATACAATGGAATAAAGAAAATCTAAGGATTGTTACACTGTTGTCTTTACATGAGTTTTTGAAAGTATATGATGAATGGTACCGGTAACTATGAAAGGTTATTCGAATATTTTTGGAAGGTAGATGATATGTACATAATGAAAGGATAAGGATATAATGAGATGTCTGATAGTATTAATGAGCTCATGACGGGTATAAGGACTAAGTGACATCATGGTTTAAGTATATAGAAATTTTGGTATTTTGGTATGTGGAAACAGTTAACTTTTGATAGCATTCATGTTTTCACTAAGGTTCTATGGTATCTCATGTTACAAGAGAATACATGATTAAGTAACTCACATGTTTTGAATGTTACCAACAAATATATATATCTTCTGATATACGAGCAGTAAATGATTGTATTCAATGCTTGGTAGATGACCTTTCTAGTAATCATTTATTTTATACTATGAGATTGGACAGATGTATTTTGGATTGTAACACCCCAAGATTTCATAGAACGTAATTTCATCAATGTAATTCAATAACTTTCACTACACGCAACACTGAGTTCAAGCGCACCATAACTTACCAAACTAGCTATTCAAAAGCGGTTATGAATAGTATTAACTGAATTTTGAACTATATATATAATCCTTATAATTTGAGAATCCATATCATGAGTTTCTTAGACATAATGTAAGAACTAATTCGTTTTTAGAGAAAAAAAGTATTATTCAAAAAATTTACTTTTATCACCTATTAATGGTGAAACCTTCTTAAATCTAATATTTGAATCTTTTATATATTCAATTTGACAAAATAAACTTCTTTTTTAGAATTGGGACATAAGAATTTAGTTTCAATAAATATTTGATGTTTTTTCTGATAACTTTCATATTTTGATGAATAGTGAAAATGACTAAATTTTAATTAAAAACAACTTTTTTAATCGAAATAATTAACAGTCATAAATTAAGAATTTGAGTGGTTTTAAAGTATATTTAGAATATATTTTTACCATTTAATAAAATTTTGGTTATTGGATGTAATTTTACATTTAAACTGGACATAAACAAGTGTCAATCTTTTGATAGTTATTATTTCTTGAAAATACGCCTTTTGGTTTTGACAACAGGAATTAATTTTAAATTAATAAATGAAACTTATATGTTTTGAATTTGGTAAAATAGAAATCATTTTTTGATTTGTAATATCGACATTATCCTAGGTTGAATTTTTGGTATTTTTCTGAAAACATTCAATTTTTGATGAATAGTGAAAAACACTGAGTTATTATTTAAAACCAGCATTGTATTTAAATAATAATTTATTTTGTTTAAAATCATTTTATGTCCAAATAGATACATAATACCTATATAAATTCAATGTAATTCATTGGATTCGGTTTATATTAATTTTAGATATATAAAAAAATTTATCGAACTTTTTACTTTCTTTTACCCACCTCCCCGGAGCTTTTGAAAATTCACAAAAAACATAATTTTACTGCATCTGTGAGAAATATTTCGAAAATCCTAGAGACACGGTTAATATCAAGGAGAAAAATGTGGTTCAATGAGATGAAAATAATTTTTGGTGAATAGTAACGTTTTAGTTTTATTTACCACTGTTAAAAGTGAATAGGGTAATTAAGGGAAAATGATATTAATATTACCCGCACACATGTCCAAATTCTATTGGACAAATTTATCTCGACCAAAAAATACCTTAGGAATAAAATATTATCATTTATGTCCACTTGGATTAGATTAGGACCTTTATTATTATTTAATTCAAAGAAGAGTTAAAAGAGTTAAAATCAAAGTTTAATAAATAAAAAAATTTAATATAGGGATTTGCATAAGATAAAATCGATTATAATTATTAATTAGAAATATAAAAAGTTTTCCTACATCATGGTATTTTATTTATAATTTTTAGACATTATATAAATAAATTTATTTATGACACAATGATGATGTAGTAATAACCTTATTCATGAAAAAATCAAATAAATGGTATTATAAATATTAAAATAAATATAATTTCAATGTTTTTATGAAAACCACGAATTTTATAGAAGAATATGACATGTTAGGATTGATTAAATGTAATTTTTTTGAAGTAATAATGTTGATATTAGTTTAAAAAAACAAATACCAAATAGTGTCAAAATTGACATAAAATAGTTTGTAAAACAAATATTTTATTATTAATTGATATTATTGTCCTAAAAATTTATGTTTTTTCCAAAAGAATTATATAATAATATATATGAGATTAATAAACCAATTTGGGTTCTATTTTCAGTATATAGTAATTTTATTAACAATATATTGTAAGAATATAAGAAGACACGGTAAAAGTTAAATTATTTAACATAGAGTTGAATCTAAATGATAAAGTAAAAATGGTAAACTAATATTGTCTAAAACCTATTGTTTGAGTTTTTTTCGACCTATACCCTCCTTATAATTTAAATAATAAACTTTGGAGCCATTATAAACTTAATATGAATTTATTATAAAATAATACTTTAAGTTTTTCCTAAGGTGCCCCTCACCCCTCTTATAAAAGCGAACTCCCCCTTCTCTCTAGTTCACACCATCTAAGCCATTTTTCTCAGTCAACCCCTGCCCAAAAACCCTCTCATCTATACTCCCTTTAACCTAGAGGACTTATTTTGATCATAAAGCCAATCTAAGGAACCCTTTTGATCAAATCAAAAGGAAGTACCTGAAGAATATGTAATGATTTCACCACCCTCTTTCAAGTTCCTTTCTTCTTCCACTTCCTTTTTCTTTGTTGTTTCCATTAAAAATGTAACAACTCCAGTATATTCTATATAATGTGAGGTTATTATAATAAATTTACAACCAAATTAATTATTCTATCCACCCTATGAATGACATGTCACCATACATTCGTACGTATGGTTTACCGTCTCCACGTCATGGTGTAATTGTTATTGAATACATTTTTATTTGGATGGGTATAATAATGATGTGTATTTGATATAAATAATAAATATAATATGTTAAGGATTCTGTATATATTATATACCTTCCAATTATATATTATATTAATATCAAAATAATGATATTTTCACTCATGCGTATGTACGGATTATTGTCTCCATGACACGATGAGATTCATTTCCATGTTCACCATTTATCAATGATTATAAAAATATATATTACTAATAAGTATGTAATATATGAAATAAAAATGATACTGGAGATATATATATTTATATATATAAGTATTTATGTACTTACATATATATTATTCACTTACTTCTGTTCAATATTATATGAAAACAGAAACAGCGTTTATGTGTATGTACAGACTACCGTCTCCATAAACGGTGTTTTCCATTTTAAATATAAGTTTATTATAAATTTTTATATTCAAAATATATATGATAAATAAATCATGTTTTATATTCTGGAATTATTTAAATCATGATCTATGGGATACAATCAAGAGTAACAAATTAAAACACATACGATAAAGAAAGCGATTATTACCCGAAATATTAATATAACATGGAAATTATTATTAAATGGATAGTATGAAGTCATTAATTAATAATGTATGATTTAATAAATATTAATATGGTTATGTTATAATTTAATAACATACTATAGTATTCATACAGGATGATAAGCGTACCCTCGACTAAAGGAAAGTGCAAGGTAAGGGGTTTTCATCTCACTCCTTATTCCCGTTTGATTCATGCCATATTGCCACTATTACCTTTGGTGTGGTGTATGTACTTCCCATAATTGAATTATTTGTGTAATTAACTTTAATATATGTGTATTTTCATTTTCATTGTATGATACCTCTTTCATCGGGTGTACATTTCGTAAGTTACCAAATTGTTAAGGGTTAATTTCTGAATCTCTTTATTATATGAGGTTGTTTTTACGTAAGTATCTACTGGGGAATATTTATTATAAATGTCCATGTTTTATGAAAGAGTTTTCAAAGGGATTATTTTAAGGTAATTTTTATTAAAATATCATTTAAAATGATTTAAATATTTATTCTTCTAACGCTTTCTCATTAATGTTCATGTCTTTAAAATGGTTTTTAAGGATTTATTTATATGGACATGAATTCTTTTAAAATGTTAATTCCTTTCAAAAGTTTCAAAGTGGTATGAGACACTTTGATTCAAAAATGTTTTTAAATTACTTCTTTTCAAAATTGTGTGACTTTTAAATGCTTTCATGAAAAAGGGGTATTTCTCTCAATGATTTTTACAAATCATTTTCATCAACGTCAAATTCTTTAATGGATTTTAAACTTGTTTTGAAGTTGATTTATCATGATATGAATCTTACATATTGTGTTGAAGTTTTTGTGATATGTTTGACTGTGGATGTGTTATTTTTATACCATTCATGGATTATAGGTAAAGTATTGACATTTCATATGCAAATTTTAATACGAATGTTTATGTTATGTTTAGACCTTTTCATATGAGGAATGCATTGGACTTAGTAAGTGATGGGTGGATACCGCTATAGCTCCTTGATGCATCGGTAGGTCTCATGAGACAAACTAGTGTCCTGGAATGAGGAATTGACAAAATCTTATTTGTAGTGTTGGCACGATACCTTGGCTACGTGGTTATGATATTCTGGCATTATGCATTCCATCGTTATGAATGTGGTTATTGATAGTGCATGTGATTATTCAATTATAAGAATATCCATGTGAATAAGTAAATGGAATTATTTAATTTTATATCTGCCATATTATGCTTAAGTTCATGTATAAAAGGCTTTTGTTTTAGATTTATACATTTCCTTAAATTTTTATGCATTTTTTTAAAATTTTCTACTGTATTTCTTAGCCTTACTAAAAATTTTAACTCACCGCTTTCTATGTTTTATTTTTCCCAAGATTCAAAGAAGTATTTTGTGATTGATATGAAGGGTTAATCCAAGGGAATAATGGAGTTCATAAAGGATTATTTATGTTGTTTTGTATGTTATAAAGTGTAATGTAACATTCATGTATGTAATATATTTTCCAATACTGATAAATTGATCGGTCTTTCGGGACTTGATTCCTTGTAATCATTCCAATGTATTAAAATAATGCACTGACTCAGGGTAACTGGGGTCGGGGCGTTATAGTTGGTATCAGAGGAAGTTTAGAAATAACTGTGAAAACTAGATTTAGATAAACTCAAATTAGAGAACATTACCCTAAGATAGAATTTCTGGATTAGTATAGAAGAACTTCCTAGAATTTTGGTAATGTAGAGATTTTGTGAGTTTTCCAAGAAAATACATCCCTGTCTGGATACGAGCAGGTAGAGTCGGCTCTGGCATAGATGTACTTAGGGGTAATACCTGAAAACACCACTTTGAGCTAGACTCGAACGGGAAATAGTTCACAACAACGGGCCTTGATTCACTCCTGGTTACGACACTCCCGTGGGATATGCTTATGATAATTCATGTTTTCTTTACAAACAAATACAATGGGTTTATGAGTATATATATCCTAAAAGAAAACATTTTTGATTAGGGATTAAATCCATAAACTGTTCAATTTACGTTAGTTATTTTACATGTTTGGAATTATGAATTGCGATTCATAAACTGACCTGGTGTATGATATTGTTTAGAAATGGTGCCCAGTAGAAGAAATGATAACTCCAACAATACACATGATCCAAAGAGTAAGAAGGATCATATCATTCATGGTCTTAAGCCAGAATTTAGAAGGGAAATAGTCTCCCATGTATTTTTATCATATGAATAAATAGTATCATTTATTAATAAGATAAGTAAATAATTCTTTGAGTCCTATGGATTTGAAGAGAATACAGGGAAGAAAATGATAGTATAATGAAATATGGATAAAGGGAATAAGAGAAAGAAGGATTTTTCAATATTTGATAAATGAGGAATGAATCACCTTGGTAAATTTTGAAGGGAATGGGAGTTTGTTATAAGTGTGGAGAAAATGGACATCATGTATGTGATTGCAAGGGTAAGAAAAAGTTTTAAAATTTACGATGCTTCATCTGCAAGGAGTTGGGACACTATACAAACCAATGTTAAAATCATCAGAGTATGAACCAAATGATGCTATTGGATAATAATAAAGTTATGATACTACCTAAGATAAAACGGAATGACTAGTGTTCTTATGTTGTTATTATAGATTTATTTCATTGAGTGTTGTATCAATAGTATATTGGTTACATGAATTATGGAGATAAATAAGGATTTTACTGCAGTACTATTTTATTGAGGATTTGAGATTATATGGTTCAATGAAAAGTGACTTAATAGTAAGCTACACTTTTTGAAAAATAAATGGTTGAATGATAGTTAATCCTTAATATGGTCCTGATAATGAGGTAGTGATTTTGGAATAAGAGATTGTTGATTTTGGTAATTCATGATGTTGTGGTGTTGTAAAGGAATACATGATGAAGGCGTTCACATGTTATTACATGGAAAAAAGGATCCTCATTATGTTTAAATTCCTTATAAACTTTGGACTAAGAGTTTGGATATAAGTATTTTGGATAATTATAAAGGATGGAATGTATGAAGTTTGAAATTGGATACTATTGTTAAGGTTATTTTTTTATTTTTTTAAAAGGACAACCCAGAGGTTGAGCGGCAACTCGTAGCGTCTGAAAAGGCCACGAGACTTAAACTCGCAACCGAAGAGTGACAAGGGTGCATCACCTACGATTAGAAAACATGATATAATGGTTTGTTAAATTTATTTATTTTAGATAGTCTGATAAAAGAATTATAAATTCATTTTTTTAACCCCTATATGATGAGGATAAATAGATTTTTTTGTGAAATCTTATGGAGTGAAAGATGAGTTTGTGGTAGAAATTAGTTAAAGGATGGAAATTTACTTAACAAGTATACATTTATTTTCTTCCCTTATCAGATGAAGAAATAAATTCTTAAATTTTAGGTAAGGCATCTTAAAACCAAATATGTGTTATCCTAATACCATACGTTTTGTTGAACTGATGGTATTTTAAATCATCATATATTGGTGAATTTGAGGCCCACAATTCTACAATTGTTTGTGATGGATGACCTCAATAACTCCTTATAAATATTTATATTTTTCTTCCAATTATGTGTCTCTAATTTCCACCAATTTTCTCCTAATCGAGATCATAATTTTTTGGTGACTTTTTCATTCCCCTTTTACTCTTATTAAGACTAAATTTTATTAACCCAATTTCCGATGTAGATTTTCCCACAAAGGTATTTTTTATATTCAACCTCTTATTTTCAAAGAACAATTTCAAATTGCAAGGACGCAATTTATTAAAGCAGGGAATAATGTAACACCCCAATATTGCATAGAATGTTTTTTCTTCAATGTAATTCAATAACTTGCACTACACGCAACACTATGTTCAAGCGCACCATAACTTATCAAACTAGCCATTCAAAAGCGGTTATGAATAGTGTTAACTGAATTTTGAACTATATATATATATAATAATTACAATTTTAGAATCCATATTCTGTGTTTCTTAGACATAATTTAAGAACTAATTCATTTTTAGATAAAAGAAGTATTTTTTCAAAAAATGTACTTTTACCGCATTTTGATGGTGAACCCTTTTTAAATCCAATATTGGAAACATTTATATATTCAATTTGACAACATTATCTTCTTTTTTATAATTGGGACATAATAATTTAGTTTCAATAATTTTTTTTTGTTTTTTCTGATAACTTTCATATTTTGAGGGATACTGAAAATTACTAAATTTTAATTAAAAATAACTTTTTTAATCGATATAATTAACAGTCATAAATTATGAATTTGAGTGGTTTTAAAGTACATTTATAATATTTCTTTACAATTTAATACAATGTTGGTTATTGGACATAATTTCACATTTAAACTGGATATAAACAAGTGTCAGTTTTTTATAGTTATTATTTTTTGAAAATACGCCTTTTGGTATTGAACATGGGAATTAAATTTAAATTAATAAATGAAACTTATATATTTTCAATTTGGTAAAATAGACATCATTTTTGGCTTCAGAATATCGAAATTATCCTATGGTGAATTTTTGGTATTTTTCAGAAAACTTTTAATTTTTGATGAATAGTGAAAAACACTATGTTATTATTTAAAACCGGCATTTTATTTAATTAATAATTTGTTTTTTTTAAATCCATTTTAGTTCAAAATAGATACATAATACCTATATAAATTAAATATAATTCATTGGAGTCAGTTTATAATAATTTTAGATATATAAAAATGTTTATCAAACTTTTTACTGTCTTTTACCCACCTCCTAGAAGCTTTTGAAAATTCACATAAAACATAATTTTACTACTTTTGTGAGCTGAATTTCGAAAATCTGAGAGACACAGTTAATATCAAGGAGTAAAATGTGGTTTAATGAGATGAAAATAATTTTTTGTGAATAGTAACTATTTACTTTTATGTACCATAGTTAAAAGTAAATAGGGCAATTATGGGTACAAATGATATTAATATTACCCTCACACATGTACAAATTCTATTTTAATAGTTTACCTCAACCAAAAACAACCTTATAAGTAAAATATTATCATTTAGGTCCACTTGTATTAGATTAGGACATTTATTATTATTTTATTCAAAGAAGAGTTAAAAGAGATAAAATCAAAGTATAATAACTAAAACATTTTTAATAAATGATTTTACATAAGATAAATTCGATTATAAATATTAATTAGAATCCTAAAAAGTGTTCCTACATAATTTTATTTTATTTATAATTTTTGGACATAAATAAATAAATTTATTTATGACACAATGATGATGCAGTAATTACCGTATTCATGAAAGAATCAAAACAATGGTATTATAAATATTAAAATAAATATAATTTCAAAGTTTTTATGACATCCACGAATTTTATAGGTGAATAAAACATGTTAATATTGATTCAATGTATTTTTTTAAGTAATAATGTTGATATTATTTTAAGAAAAAACAAATACCAAATAGTGTCAAAATAGACATAAAATAGTTTTTAAAACAAATATTATATTATTAATTTATATAATGGTCCTAAAAATATAAGGATTGTCCAAAAGACTTTTATAATAATATATATTACCTTGATGAACCAATTGGGGTTCTATTGGAAGTATATAGCATGTTTATTAACCATATAGTGTAAGAATACAAGAAGACACGGTAGAAGTTAAATTATTTAACTTAGAGTTGAATCTAAATGATAAGGTTAAAATGGTAACCTAAACTTTTCTAAAACCTATTGTTTGAGTTTTTTCGACCTATTACCATCATATACGTTAAATAATCAACTTTGGAGCCATTATAAACCGAATATAAATTTATTATAAAATAATATTTTAAGATTTTCCTAAGGTGCCCCTCAACCCTTTTATAAAAGGGCACTCCGTTTTATCTCTAATTCACACCATCTAAGCCGTTTGGATCGAAAAAACCCTGCCTAAATACCCTCTCAAATATCCTCCCTTAAACCTAGAGGCCTTAGTTTGACCAGAAATCCAACCTAAGGAGCCCTTTTGATCAAATCAAAAGGAAGAACCCGAAGAAGAGGTAATGATTTCACCACCCTCTTTCAAGTTCATTTCTTCTTCCACTTCATTTTTATTTGTTGTTTCCATTATAAAATAATAACTACAGAATATAATATATATTTTGATGTTATTATAATTATTCTACAACCAAATTCATTATTCTATCCACCCTTTTAATGAAATTCCACCATACGTTCAAACGTACGGCTTACCGTCTCCACGTCTTGGTGTAATTGTTATTCAATACATTATTATTTGGATGGGTATAATAATGATGTGTATTTGTTGTAAATAATAAATATAACATTATAATGACTCATTATATATTTAATACCATCCAATAATATATTATATTAATATCAAATAATGGTATTTTCACTCGTGCGTACGTACGGATTACCGTCTCCACGACGCGATAAGATTCACTTCCAAGTTCACCATTCATTGACGATTATAAAAATATATATTACAAATATGTATGTAATATATGACATAATAATGATAATGGAGATATATATATTTATATATATAATTATTTATGTACTTACATATATCTTATTCACTTACTTCCGTTCAATACTATATGAAAACGGAAACAGCGTTTATGGGTACGTACGGACTACTGTCTCCATAAACGGTGTTTTCCATTTCATATATATGTCTATTATAAATTTTTATATTCTTAATATATATGATAAATAAATCATGTTATATTTTCTGTAAGTATTTAAATCATTATCTATGTGATACAATCAAGAGTAACAAGTTAAAACACGTACGATAAAGAAAGCGATTATTACCCGAAATATTAATATAACATGGAAATTATTATTAAATGGGTATTATAAAGTCATAAATGAATAATGTATGATATCATAAATATTAATATGGTTCTGGTATAATTTAATAACATACTATAGTCTTCATACAGGAGGCTAAACGTACCCTCGACTAAAGGAAAGTGCAAGGTAAGGGGTTTTCATCTCACTCCTTATTCTCGTGAGAGTCAGGGCATATTGTCACTATTACCTTTTGTGTTGTGTATGTACTGCCCATAATTGTATTCATTGTGTAATACACTTTAATTTATGTTTATTTACATATTCATTGTATGATACCTCTTTCATGGTGTGTATGTTTCGTAAGTTACCAAATTTGTAAGGGTTAATTTCACAATCCCTCTATTATCTGAGGTTGTTTTTACGTAAGTATCTACTGGAACATATTTATTATCCATGTACATGTTTTATGAAAAAGTTTTCTAATGGATTATTTTAAGTGACTTTTTACTAAAACATCATTTCAAATGTTTTAAATATTTATTCTTCTAAATCTTTCTCATTTATGTCCATGTCTTCAAAATGGTTTTTAAGGATTTATTTATAAGGACATGAATGTTTTTAAAATGTTAATTCCTTTCAAATGTTTCAAAGTGTTATGATACACTTTGATTCAAAAATTTATTTAAATTAATTATTTTCCAAATTGTGTGACTTCTAAATGTTTTCATGAAAAAGGGGTATTTCTATCAAAGATTTTTACAAATCATTTTCATCAACATCAAAATCCTTTAATGGATTTTAAACTTTTTTGAAGTTGAATTATCATGATACAAATCTTCCATATTGTGTTGAAGGTTTTGTGATATGTTTGACTGTGGATGTGTTAATATTATACCATTCATGGTTTATGGGTTATGTATTGACATTTCATATGCTATTTTTAATACGAATGTTTATGTTATGTTTAGACCGTTTCATATGAGGAATGCATTGGGAATTGTAAGTGAAGGGTGGAGCCCGCTATAGCTCCTCAAAGCATCGGTAGGTCTCATGAGACAAACTAGTGTCTTGGCACAAGGCCTTGACAAAATAGTATTTGTAGTCTGGGCACGAGGCCTTGGCTACATGCTTATGATAGTTTGGCATTATGCATTTCATCGTTATGAAATTGGTTACTGATATTGCGTGTGATTATTCGATTAGTAGAATATCCATGTGAATATGTAAATGGAGTTATTTAATTTTATTTCTGCCATATTATACTAAATTTCAAGTTTAAAAGTCTTTGGTTTTAGTTTTATACATTTCTTAAATGTTTATACTTATTTTTGAAAGTTTCTGTTGTGTTTCTTACCCTTACTGAGCATTTCATCTCACCCTTTTATATGTTTTATTTTTCCCAGGATTCAAAGAAGTGTTTTGTGATTGATATGCAGGGTTAAGCCAAAAGAATAATGGCATTCATAAAGGATTATTTATGTTGTTTTGTATGTTATAAAGGGTAATGTAACATTCATGTTTGTAATCTACTTTCCAAGACTGCTAAACTGATCGGTCATTCGGGACTTGATTCCTTGTAATCATGCCAATGTATTAAAATAATGCACCCACTCTGGGTAACTGTGGTCAAGGCGTTACATGGATAAACCTAAATATTGGAATAGATTAAGTTAGACATCATATAGTGTTGTTTAAGGCTATAATTTTTTGTTATAATAGTATAGTTTTAGAAAAAGGACAACCTATAGGATGGGCGACAACCCGTCGCGTCGAAAAAGGATGCGGGAATTGAACCCACGACTGATGTGCGATAGGCCTTTATTTCCTACCACTGGCCTACAGGAAGTCCCTGGTTAGTAGAAACTACTTTTATTAAGCGGTATGATAGATTAAGTATAATTCCAGTTTAAGAACCATATACGATTAATCTCACCATTGATGCACTTATGTATATAACTTTTTCTAACCTTATGTTTGAGACAGATGGAATGAGCAATAATTTTATCGCATGATCTGATAACACTTCACAGAAGACAAATTCAACTTCATTTATTTAATAGATGAAGTGGAAATTGTTCAAGGAACAAAAAATAGTGAGATTGTACCAAAATCAAGTAAATATTTCTTCATATTCAAATTTTTCAACTTTAATTAAATTATATTGAAAACCAAAAAGTTTGTCCTAGTGCTCTTATATCTGAGGAAATAGATGGTACCTTAGATCATCACAAATTTATGGCTTGGTGATTTTTTTCTTTTTCATAGCCAAGTTCTCCACCACTCTCCATTAAAACATGATGGTTAGATTTTTCTTCCATATCCATATTTTTACCTATGTTCTCCTATGGGGAAACCCAGTGATGAGTTAATTTGGGTAACCGTTATGTTTCATAATTCACTTTTTTAAATTAAGTTTTGGTATTTCTTTTTACGATGTGGGTTTTTATTAAAGAAACATTCAAGTAGTAAACCATTTATAACCCCAATGAATTTTGTGGGTGAAATTAATTTTATGGGGGGTACAATGTAACACCCCGAGATTTTATGAAAAATTTCTTTTAATTTCATTGATGTCTTGTGTTGTATGCAACACCAAAATTATCTTGTACTATACGCAACATTGTATTAACTTGCAGTATACGCAACACTATTCTAGGCTACTGTTACACACAATTTCAAGTTTTCTTGTGGGAATTATTCTACCCAACATTAAGTATAGATTTTGTTTAATGTATAAATTAAAATAAGTTTTTCTTTTTTTATAAGCAACACCAAAGGGAGATTCCACTACACGCAGCGCTGACTTGGCTTGCATCACACGCAATCGTGACCTTCCTTGATAGCCTGTGTAGTACGCAATACCGGGATTCTCTAAACAAATATATATTGTTATAATATATTTATGAACTAGAATTTATGAATAATATTAACAATATTTTTAATGTTATAACATTATTATTCATCTTACACATTTTCTAGAACATCGTGTGAGAAAAAAAAAATATTTCGAGTAAAATAAGTATTTTTCAAAAAAATGCAGTTTTGCCGCTTTTTCTTGGCGCACCCACGTTAAATATAGTTTTTGACATTTTTATAAGTTCAATTTGAAAAAATAAAATTCTTCTTTAGAATCAGGATATAAAAATTTTCTTTGGATAAAATTATCATATTATTCTGATAACTTTTATATTTTAATGAATTGAAAAAAAAGCTATATTTTAACTAAAACGCCTTTTTTCATCTTAAGAATTTATATGGTTAAATTATAATATTTAATGGTTTTAAATTATAAATAGAATATATTTTTACCATTTAATATAGTTTATGTCATTATCATTGATTTTACATTGAATTCATAGGTAAATTCATTTCAATCTTTTGCAATGTATTAACTTTTAAAACTCGTTTTCTTAACAACGGGATTAATTGTAAATTAATTTCTGCAACATCTGTGATGTGAATTAGGAAAAATAGATTCCATATTTGCAATCAGTATTTATAAATTATGTTAGTAAGCTACTTTTTATTTTTTGTCATTATGAATTGTAACCACGGTAAATTTTATTTACCATAGTTAAAGGTAAATTGAGGTAATTAAGGGTAAATATAATATTATAAAATTACCCTAACACTTTTCCCAATATAATTGGATGATTATATTTTAACCTAAATCATATTTGGGTTGAAATGGAATCTAATGGAACCCACTTGAATTTGATTAAGACCTTTTATTTAGTTTATTTAAGGGAAAGTGAAATGTCTCACTCAAACTTTTATAATTAGATTATTTTATATATATAGTTATATAGAATATAAATTAGATTATAAATACTAATTTAAAAGCTAAAATATCTTTATTTATTATGGTAATTTATTTGTAATTTTTAATAAATATTTTATTACCTTAAAATCTTATACATTAATGATGTAGAAATTACTTATTTAGTGAAAAATCAATAATATATTTTTTATTAAAATAATAATACCTATAAAAATGACCATAAACTTGAATACACTTTATTGATCGATTATATATACATCCTAATCATCAAATGGTAGATTTTGGGACCATTTGGATCCTTATAAAACCGATTAGGAAATTTACATTATTTTATTTTAAATGATGTCAAAGATGTCACCTTCATAATTTAATAAATATAACAATTTAAATGTTGTGAATTTAAGATGATAAATTCGAGTAAAAATATTATTATGAAATATATTATTTTTATATTTGTTATTGGATTTTATTTTTAATTTTTATGCAAATAATATGTATATTAAATGATTATACAAAAATGATGTAGTAATTTTTTTATCAATAGAAATATCAAATAATTTGTTTTATAAATAATAAAATAAACATTATATGAACTAATTAATGTTATCCACAAATTTTCTAGTTAAATATGAAATTTTAGGAATATATTAAACATTTTGGTTTGAATATATCATTTGTTTGGATTTTATTTAAATTCAAATAAATGAATAGTGTCAAAATTAACACTATTTTTATTTTATAAAAATACCATATTATTAAATTGTTTAAAAAGAACATAAATATTTAAAAATTACAAATTGATATTTATATGGTCTAAAATGTCATGAAGTACCCAATTATGGATAATTCACAACACATAAGTAATTATTTGTAACAATTTAAAATTTGGAATATTATTACCACAAATAAGATTAAATAAATTAAATAATGATAAATCCAATTGATAAGGTTTAAAATTATTTCCCCACATGTCTAAATTTGATTTTTTATGATATTACAACCCTATCATACCTCATATCCAAATTTTAGTCATATTGGAAGTTTTTATGTGGGTTTTGAGTTTATTATAAATTGATATTTTTTAGGTTTCCAAAATGTCCCCTCTCCTCCTTTATAAAAGGGAACCTCCTCCCTCCCCTCTTCACAACACTTTGAACATTCAAGATCGGCCAACCCCTGCCAATTTCTCTTCTCAACCTCTCTAGTTATATTATATAGGTTCTGGTATTCTCAAAAGACCAACTCTAGTGCCTTAAGAGGAAGCTTAAAAGAGGAGCATCAAAGATGAGGATGTTCGGATACATACGAAGCATATCGGACATAAGGTAAGGGATAATTTTGCAATGTCATTTTTCCCCAAGATTTCTTATACGTAAGTATTTACTGGGGTTATATTTTTCCATCCATGTCCATAAAAATTTTTTCATAAAGTTTTTAATATTTTTCCATGTTTGTTTAAAGTGATGTTTACTCCTCTTTGATTTTTTCATTGTGTTATGGAAGGAATTTTTATTTTGTTTACCATATGAGGAACGTTTGGACTTTTCTGGAAAAATTACGAGGAGATTGTTTTTTTAAACATATATGGCATGGAAATATTTTTACGTATTCATAACGCATTATTTTCATGAATCTTACTCTAAAATATTTCATGATTATTTTAAAAATAATTCCTTTTCTTTTAAAATTTCATGGCATTTTAAGAAAATAAAATGATTTTGAAGAAGAAAGGATATTTTCCTCAACAATTCATTTTTAGTGTTTTATCAAAACTATCTTCCATATAAGATGAAATTATTAAGTATGTTTATGTTTCAAGTGTAATGTATCTTTTATTTACATGTTTTGTGTTTTCTTATGATGAGATGATATCCATTTCTTTTATATGGATTATGTTATGATGAAATGATGTTTATGAAACCCATATTCTTCGTTGGGTTATTATGAATGATGTATGTTTATTTTTTGGCACATGAAAGAATGATTTCATTATGAGATGGGAGGGACCAATATCTCCCTCCAATGCATTTGGTAAAGATTTATATCTCATGAGATAGACATGGTTGGAACGGTAAGTTAATACGGTTCAGTGATACCGTACTAGAACGAGGAGTGAGCTCGATTCAGAAAGGGAGTTTTTCGACTGAGATGGTCTTGACAGTAATGCCTTGGCTACTATGGAATTAATATCATGTGATTAATGGTTTTCAACAATTACATGTTTTATTCCCATGCTATTTTATCATGATTGATGTTACTTTATGATATATTCCTTACGTACTTCGATGATTTATGTCTTTTCTCAAGATTTTGATGTTTAGATTTTATCTTCAAGTTTCTGCATTCAGATTTTTATGGATTGTTTTATGTTCTCTATGTTTACCCTTACTGAGAATTTGAGCTCACCCTTTTAATGTTTTCTTTTTCCTAGGATATAAAGAAAGGTTTTAGGTAAGAAAACAAAAGGAAAGATCTTTATGTAAGATGTTGAAGATCTTTCACCATGATTAGAAGATTATTTTTCCGAGTTCCCAAAGACACTAAACTAACATGGTCTTTGGGTGTCTGTTTTTTTCATGTATTAAGTATTAGAAAAAGTAATGTAATTTCCATGTATGTAAGTCTTTGGATCTCTACAGTTCGTATCATATAAAAGGTTTTGTCAACCTTTGGAAACTATGATGCGGGAACTTTAGTGAGATCCCTAGAGATATTTCTAAGGTATGTTTAGGGATGTCCCTAACGTTAAGTATACGTATAGGTTATAGTCCTAGAATTACGGTAATGAACTAAGAATTAAACCTAATATGTTATATATTGAAGGTACTCCCCCTTTATTATGTTTTTTTCCAAGAATTATTTTTGGCTCTCACACTATTTTTTAGGGGTTTAGAAAATGGCTGGAAACAAGAAGATTCACGCTAATAGAGGATCTGGTAGACAATGGAATGATATTCTTCATGAGAACCCAACTGAAACGGGATTTGTAAATCAAAACATCATTATTATACCTAATCCTAAATACCACAATATGATCAATAATCTCAACTATGGTAAGTATCCCGACTCATCTAATAATAGATAGATGGAGTTTAATGACGACCATAGAGGAAAGAAAGTTAAATTTCCCTCATGTAAATCATGTGGGAAGAGGCATCAAAGAGATTGTTTAAAAGGAATTGGAAGATGCTTTTGGTGTGGAAAGGAAGGACACAAAGCCAGTAAGTGCAAAGGAAAATGTTCAGTTAACACCATGGACAAGGATAACGGTATTGCTACGACATCAACAACGATTAAATGTTTTAAATGTGGAATGTATGGGTATTATGAAAACCAATTCCCTGAGGGAAAATCTCATGAAGAGAATTAGCATGGTCATATGGGTAGTATTTATGTGGATGATGATGAAGAGACTACAAATGATATTTGAGATGAAAGAAATGATGAAGCTCAGTCAGTGGTTTTAGAAGGTAGTGGAATGATTGTATGTTTATCAAGAATAATGTATGGTACTACGGAATAAAGAAAAATCTAAGGATTGTTACACTATTGTCTTTCCTTGGGTTTTTGAAAGTATATGATGAATGGTACCGATAACCATGAAAGGTTATTCAAATATGTTTTGAATGCAGATGATATGTTCATAATGAAAGTATAAGGATATAATGAGATTGTTGATAGTATTAATGAGCTCATGACTGGTATAAGGAAAAAGTGATATCATGGTTTGAGTATAAATAATTTTTGGGATTTTGGTGTGTGGAAAGTGTTAACTTTGGATAGCATTCATGTTTTCACTAAGGTTCTATGGTAACTCATGTTACAAGAGAATATATGATTAATGAATTCACATGATTGGAACATGACCAACAAGATATATATATCTTCTGATATATGGGCGGTAAACGATTTTATTCAATGCTTGGTAGATGACCTCTCTAGTAATCATTTTATTTATACTCTGAGATTGGGCAGAAGTATTTTGGATAAACCTAAATATTGGAAAAGATTAAGTTAGACATCATATAGTATTGTTTAAGGCTATAATTTTTTGTTATAATAGTATAGTTTTAGAAAAATGACAACCCGTAGGACGGGCGAGAACCTGTCGCGTCGGACAAGGATGCGGGAATTGAACCCACAACCGAAGTTTGATAGGACTTTATCGCCTACCACTGGCCTACAAGAAGTCCCTGGTTAGTAGAAACTAGTTTTATTAAGCGGTGTGATAGATGAACTATAAGTCCAATTTAGGAACCATATACGATTAATCTCACCATTGATGCACTTATGTATATAACTTTTGCTAACCATATGTCCGAGATAGATGGAATGACCTATCATTCTATCGCATGATCTGCTAACACTCCATGAAAGAAAATTTTAACTTGATTTCTTTAATACATGAAATGGAAATTGTTTAAGGCACAAAAAACAGTGAGATTATATCAAAATCAAATAAATATTTCTTCTAATTCAAATTTTTCGACTTTAGGGAAATGATATTGAAAACTAAAAATTTTGGTCTAGTGCTCTTATATCTGATGAACCAGATGATACCTTAGATGATCACAAATTTATGGCTTGGTGATTGTTTGATTTTTCATATCCATGTTCTCTACCACTCTCCATCAGAACATGATGGTTAGATTTCTCTTCCATATACATATTTTCTCCTATGTTATCCTATGTGGAAACCCAGTGATGAGTTAATTTGGGTAACTGTTATGTTTCATACATCAGTTTTTAAAATTAAGTTCTAGTATTACTTTTACTATGTGGGTTTCTATTAAAGAAACTTTTAAGTAGTAAACTATTTATAACCCTGAAGAATTTCAAGGGAAAATTCATTTTAAGGGGGAAGAATGTAACACCCCAAGATTTTATGAAAAATATTCTTTAAATTTCATTGATGTCTTCTGTTGTACGCTAAACAAAAATTTTCTTGTACTATAAGCAACATCGTATTATCTTTCATTATACGCAATACTATTCTTGGCTAGTGTTACTCACAATTTCAAGTTTGTTTTGTGGGAATAATTCTATGCAAAATTAAGTATAGATTTTGAATATTGTATTAATGAAATATTTTTTGATTATGTTATACGAAACACCAAAAGTAGCTTCCACTATACGCAGCCCTGACTTGGCTTGCATCACACGCAATTGCGACCTTCCTCGATAGCGTGTGTAGTACGCATTATCGAGATTAGCTAAACAATGATATATTGTTATAATATTATTATGAACTAGACATTATGAATAGTATTAACTAAATTTTGAATGTTATAACATTATTATTCATCTTACACATTTTCTTGAACATCGTGTAAGAACAAAATATATATTTCGAGTAAAATAAGTATTTTTTAAAAAAATGGAGTTTTGCCGCCTTTTGATGGCGCACCCACATTAAATCTAGTTTTTGACATGTTTATAAGTTCAATTTGACAAAATAAAATCCTTATTTGGAATCTGAATATAAAAATTACCTTGGATAAATTTTTCATATTATTCTTATAACTTTCATATTTTAATGAATAGTAAAAACATGCTATATTTTAATTAAAAAAAACTTTTTTCATCATAAGAATTTATATGGTTAAAGTATAATATTGAATGGTTTTAAAGTATAAATAGAATATATTTTTACTATTTAATATATTGTATGTCATTAGCATTGATTTTACGTTGAATTCATAAGTAAATTCATTTCAACCTTTTCCAATGTTTTAACTTTTAAAACTCGTTTTCTTAACAATGGGATTAATTTAAAATTAATTTTTGCAACTTCTGTGATTTGAATTTGGAAAAATGGATTCCATATTTGGAATCAGTAGGTCCAAATTATGTTAACAAGATGCTTTTTTTAGTTATTCAGAATTGTAACTACGGTAAATTTTATTTACCATAGTTAAAGGTAAATCGAGGTAATTAAGGGTAAATATAATATTATAAAATTACCCTAAAACGTGTCCTAATATAATTGGATGATCATATTTTACACTAAATCATATTTTGGTTGAAATGGAATATAATGGAACCGACTTGTATTTGATTACGACCTTTTATTTAGTTTATTTAATGGAAAGTGAAATGTCTCACTCAAACTTTAATAATTAGATTATTTTTAATATATAGTTACACAGAATATAAATTCAATTATAAATACTCATTTAAAAGTAAAATTTTTTATCATTATCCTGGTAATTTATTTTTAATTTTTAATTAATATTTTATTGCCTTAAAATCTTATACATTAATGATGTAGAAATTATTTATTTAGTAAAAAATCAATAATATAGTTTTTATTAAAATAATAATACCTATTAAAATGACCATAAACTTGACCAAATTTTTTTGATCGAGTATATATATACCCTAATCATCCAAGGGACGATTTTGGTACTATTTTGAGCCTTATAAAACTGATTAGGGCATTTAAATTATTTTATTTTAAATGATGTCGAAGTTTTCACCTTCATAATTTAATTAATATGACAATTTAAATGTTGTTATTTTAAGATGATAAATTCTAGTAAAATTACTATTATGAAATTTATTATATTTATCTTCATCATTGGATTTTATTATTAATTTTTGTGGAAATAATATGTATATTAAATGATTATACATAAATTATGTAGTAATTATTTTATTAAGAGAAATATCAAATAAATGGTATTATAAATATTAAAATAAACATTATATGAACTAATTAATGTTCTCCAAAAATTTTCTAGATGAATATGACATGTTAGAAATATATTAAACATTTTGGTTTGAATATATCCTCTGAGTAGATTTAATTTAAATTCAAATAAATGAATAGTGTCAAAATTAACACTATTGTTATTTTATAAAAATAACATATTATTAAATTGTTTAAAAGTCACATAAATATTTAAAAACTATAAATTGAAATTTATATGGTAAAAAATTTCATAAATTACCCAATTATGGATAATTCACAACACATAATTAGTTATTTATAATAATTTAAAATTTAAAATATTATTACCACAAATAAGATTAAATAAATTAAATAAGGATAAATCAAATTGATATGACTTAAAATTATTTTCGAACATGTCTAAATTTGATTGGTTGATGAAATTACAACTTTATCTTACCTCATATACAAATTTGAGTCACTTTGGATGTTTTTATGTGGGGTTTTAGTTTATTATATATTAATATTTTTGAGGTTTCCAAAACTGTCCCTCTCCTCCCTTATAAAAGGGCACCTCCTCCCTCTCCTCTTCACAAAACATTGAGCATTCAAGATCGTCCAAACCCTGCCAATCTCTCTTCTAAACCTCTATAGTTATATTATAGAGGTTTTTTTCTTCTCAGAAGACCAACTCTAGTGCCTTAAGAGGAAGTTTAAAAGAGGTGCGTCGAAGAAGAGGAGTTCGGATAGATACGAAGCATATTAGACATAAGGTAAGGGATAATTTTAAAATGTCATTTTTATCCAAGATTTCTTATACGTAAGTATTTACAGGGGTTATATTTTTCATCCATGTCCATAAAATGTTTTTCATAAAGTGTTTAATATTCTTCCATGTACGTTTAATGTCATGTTAACCCGTCTTTGACTATTACATTTTGTTATGAAAGGAATATTTCTTTTGTTTACCATATGAGGATCTTTTTGAATTTTTCAGAAAAAGTATGAGGAGAATGTTTTTTTGAACTTATACGGTATGAATGGATTTCTACAGTTTCATAACGCCTTATTTTCATTAATCTTACTCAAAAATATTTCATGATTATTTTCAACAAAATCCCGTTCTTTTAAAATTTCCTTGAATTTTGAGAAAAGAAAATTATTGTGAAGAAGAAAGGATATTTTCCTTAGGAATTCATTTCATTTGTTTTATCAAAACTATTTTCCATCTAAGATGACATTATTAAGAATTTTTATGTTTCAAGTATAATGTATCTATTATTTATATGGTTTGAGTTTTCTTATGATGAGATGATATCCATTTCTTATATATGGATTATGTTATGATGGGATGATGTTTATGAAACCCATTTTATTTGTTGGGTTATTATGAATGATGTATGTTTTTTTGTGGCACACGAAAGAATGATTCATTATGTGATCGGAGGGTCCTACATGTCCCACCAATGCATTGGGTAAATATTTATATCTCATAGGATAGACACGGATGGAACGGTAAGTTAATCTGGTTCAGTGATACAAGACTGGAATGAGGAGTGAACTTGATTCAGAAAGGGACTTTTTCAACTAAGATGGTCTTGGAAGCAATGCCTTGGATACTATGGAAATCATATCACATGCATAATGGTTTGACACAAATACATTTTTTATTTCCATGCTATTTTATCATGCTTGATGTTCATTTATGATATATGCCTCACGTACTTCCAAGATTTATGTCTTTGCTAAAGATTTTGATGGTTAGATTTTATGTTCAAGTTTCTGCATTCAAATGTTTATGGATTGTTTTATATTCTCTATATTTACCCTTACCGAGCATTTGAGCGCACCCTTTTAATGTTTTCTTTTCCTCGGGATATAAAGAAAGGTTTTTGGTCAGAAAATAAATGGGGAAGATCTATATGAGAGATATTGAAGATCTTTCACCATGATTAGAAGATTATTTTTCCTAGTTTCCAAAGACACTAAACAAACACGAAATTTGGGCATCTGTTTCTGTCATGTATTAAGTATTTATAAAAAGTAATATAATTTCCATGTACGTCAATCTTTGGGTCTCTACTGCTGGTATCAGAGCAAAGGTTTTGTTAACCATTTGAAACTAGGATGCAAGAACTTTAGTGAGATCCCAAGAGGTATTTCTACGGTATGTCTAGGGATGTCCCTGAGGTTAAGTATACGTATAGGTTATAGTCCAAGAATTATGGTAACGATCTTATAATTAAACCTAATATGTTATATATTGAAGGTACTCCCCATTTATTATGTTGTTTTCCTGGCATTATTTTTTCCTCTCATACTATTCTTTCTGGGTTTTAGAAAATGGATGGAAACAAGAAGATTCACGATAATGGAGGGTATGATGGAAAATGGAATGGTATTATTCATGAGCAACCAAATGAAACGGCATTTGGAAGTCAAAACATCATTATTATGCCTAATCAGCAATCTCACAATGTGATCAATAATCTCAAATTTGTTAAGTATCACGACTCATCTAATAAGAGAAAGATGGAGGTTCATGATGATCATATAGGAAAGAAAGTTCAATTTCCCTCATGTAAATCATGTGGGAAGAAGCAACAAGGAAAATGTTTCAAAGGAACTGGAAGATGCTTTGGGTGTGGAAAGGAAGGACACAAATCCAGTAAGTGAAAAGGAAAAGGTTCAGTTAACACTATGGACAAGGATAATGGTATTGTTACAACATCAACAACAATTAAATGTTTTAAATGTGGAATTAATGGGAATAATGAAAACCAATTCCCTAAGGAAAAATCTCATGAAGAGAATCAGCTTCTTCATATGGGTAGTATTAATGTGGATGATGATGAAGAGACTACAAATGATATATGAGATGAATGAAATGATGAATCTCAGTCAGTGGTTTAAGAAGGTAGTGGAATGATTGTATGTTTTTCAAGAATAATGTATGGTACTATGGAATAAAGAAAATTCTATGGATTGTTACAATGTTGTCTTTCCTTGAGTTTTTGAAAGTATATGATGAATGGTACCGGTAACCATGAAATGTTAGTCAAATATTTTTGGAAGGTAGATGATATGTGAATAATGAAAGGATAAGGAGATAATGAGATAGTTGATAGTATTAATGAGCTCATGACTAGTATAAGGAAAAAGTGATATCAGGGTTTCATTATATAGAAATTTTGAGATTTTGGTATGTGGAAAGAGTTAACTTTTGATATAAATCATGTTTTCACTAAGGTTCTATGGTAACTCATGTAACAAGAGAATACATGATTAAGGAAATAACAAGTTTGGAATGTGACCAACAAGATATATATATCTTCTGATATACGGGAGGTAAATGATTGTATTAAATGCTTGGTAGATTACCTTTCTAGTAATCGATTTATTTATACTATAAGATTGGACAGAATTATTTTGGATAAACCTAAAGATTGGAATAGATTAAGTTAGAAATTAGATAGTATTTTTTAAGGCTGGACTTTTTTGTAATTATAGTATAGTTTTAGAAAATAGACAACCTGTAGGACGAGCGACAACCCGTCGCTTCTTAAAAGGATTTGGGGAATTGATCCCACAACCGAAGTACGACAGGCCTTTATCGCCTACCACTGGCCTACAAGAAGTCCCTGGTTAGTAGAAACTAGTTTTATTAAGCGGTATGATAAATGATGTATAAGTCCATTTTCGGAGCCATATACGATTAATCTCACCATTGATGAAATTATGTATATAACTTTTTCTAACCTTATGTTTGAGACAGATGGAATGACCTATCATTCTATTGCATGATCTGCTAACACTTCATGGAAGAAAAATTCAACTTCATTTCTTTAATAGATGAAGTGAAAATAGTTCATGGAACAAACAACAGTGAGATTGTACCAAAATCATGTAAATATTTCTTCTAATTCAAAATTTTCAACTTTAGGGAAATGATATTGAAGACCAAAAATGTTGTACTAGTGCTCTTATATCTGATGAACCAAATGGTGCCTTAGATCATCACAAATTTATGTCTTGGGGATTGTTTTCTATTTCATATGCATGTTCTCTACCACTCTCTATCAGAACATGATGGTTAGATTTCTCTTCCATATCCATATTTTCACCTATGTTCTCCTATGTGGAAACCCATTGATGAGTTAATTTGGGTAACCGTTATGTTTCATACTTCACTTTTTAAAATTATGTTTTAGTATTCCTTTTTACGATGTGGGTTTCTAGTAAAGAAACTTTCAAGTAGTAAACCATTTATAACCCCAACGAATTTCGAGGGTGAAATTCATTTTAAAGGAGGTAGAATGTAACACCCCAAGATTTTATGAAAAATATTCTTTTAATTACATTGATGTCTTATGTTGTACACTACACCAAAATTATCTTGTACTATATGCAACACCGTATTAGCCTGCAGTATACGCAACACTATTCTTGGCTAGTGTTACACACAATTTCAAGTTTATTTTGTGGGAATTATTCTACCCAAAATTAAGTATAGATTTTGTTTAATGTATATATGAAATAAGCTTTTATTATGTTATACGCAACACCAAAAGGAGCTTCCACTACACACAGCGCTGACTTGGCTTGCATCACACGCAATCATGACCTCCCTCGATAGTGTGTGTAGTACGCAATACCGGGATTCGCTAAACAATGATATATTGTCACAATATTATTATGAACTAGCCATTAGGAATTGTATTAACTAAATTTTTAATTTTATAACTTTATTATTCATCTCACACATTCTCTAGAACATCGGGTGGGAAAAAATATATATTTTGAGTAAAAAAAGTATTTTTAAAAAAATGCAGTTTTCCCACCTTTTGATGGAGCACCCACATTAAATCTAATTTTTGACATGTTTCTAAGTTAATTTTTACAAAATAAAATTCTTCTTTGGAATCAGGATCTAAAAATTTACTTTGGATAAATTTTTCATATTATTCTGATAACTTTCATATTTTAATGAATATTAAAAACACGCTATATTTTAATTAAAAACAACTTGTTTCATCGTAAGAATTTATATGGTTAAAGTATAATATTTAATGGTTTTAAAGTATAAATAGAAAATATTTTTACCATTTAATATAGTGTATGTCATTAGCATTTATTTTACAGTGAATTCTTAGGTAAATTCATTTCAATCTTTTTTAATGTTTTAACTTTTAAAACTTGTTTCCTTAACAACAGGATTAATTTTAAATTAATTTCTGCAACTTCTATTATTTGAATTTAAAAAAATGAGTTCTATATTTGGAATAAGTATGTCCAAATTATGTTAATAATCTATGTTTTATTTTTAGTCATTATGAATAGTAACTACGGTAAATTCTATTTACCATAGTTAACGGTAAATCGAGGTAATTAAGGGTAAATATAATATTATAGAATTACCCTAACACTTGTATGAATATAATTGGATTATTATATATTACAATAAATCATATTTGGGTTGAAATATAATCTAATGGAACCGAATTATATTTGATTAAGAACTTTTATTTAGTTTATTTAAAAGAAAGTGAAATGTCTCACTCAAACATTAATAATTAGATTATTTTTAATATATAGTTATACAGAATATAAATTAGATTATAAATACTCATTTGGAATATAAAATATTTTTCTTTATCATGGTAATTTATTTTTAATTTTTAATAAATATTTTATTACCTTAAAATCCTATACACTAATGATGTAGAAATTATTTATTTAGTGAAAGATCTATAATATTGTTTTTATTAAAATAATAATACCTATCAAAATGACCATAAACTTGACCAAACAATATTGATCGAGTATATATATACCCTAATCATCAAAGAGTCTTTTTTGGAACTATTTGGAGCCTTATTAAATTGATTAGGACATTTACATTATTTTATTTTAAATGATGTCAAAGATGTCACCTACATAATTTAATAAATATAAAAATTTAAATGTTGTGATTTTAAGATGATAAATACTAGTAAAAATATTATTATGAAATTTATTTTATTATTCTTCACCACTAGATTTTATTTTTTATTTTTATGAAAATAATATGTATATTAAATGATTATACAAAAATGATGTAGTAAATGTTTTATTAAGAGAAATATTAAATAAATGGTCTTATAAATATTAAAATAAACATTATTTGAACTAATTAATGCTCTCCAAAAATTTTCTAGATGAATATGACATATTGGGAATCACTTAAACATTTTTGTTCGAATATATCCCTTGTGTGGATTTTATTTAAATTCAAATAAATAAATAGTGTCAAAATTAAGACTATTGTTATTTTATAAAAATAACATTTAATAAAATTTTATAAAATCACATAAATATTTAAAAATTATAAATTGAAATTTATATGGTCTAAAATGTCATTAAGAACCCAATTATGGATAATTCACAAAACATAAGTAGTTATTTATAACAATTTAAAATTTATAATATTATTACCACAAATAAGATTAAATAAATTAAATAAGGATAAATCAAATTGATATGGTCAAAATTATTTCCCAACATGTCTAAATTTTATTTTTTGATGATATTACAACCCTATCTTACCTCATATCTTAATTTGAGTCACTTTGAATGTTTTTAAGTGGGGTTCGAGTTTATTATAAATTAATTTTTTTGTGGTTTCCAAAAGTGCCCCTCTCCTCCCTTATAAATGGGAACCTCCTCCCTCTCCTCTTCACCACACATTGAGCCTTCAAGATCGGCCAAACCCTTCCAATTTCTCTTCTGAACCTCTCTAGTTATAATATAGAGGTTCTGGTATTCTCAAAAGACCAACTCTTGTGCCTTAAGAGGAAGCTTAAAAGAGGTCCGTCGAAGAAAAGGAGGTTCAGATACATACGAATCATATCAGACATATGGTAAGGGATAATTTTGCAATGTTATTTTTATCTGAGATTGCTTATGCGTAAGTATTTACTGGGGTTATATTTTTCATCCATGTCTATAAAATGTTTTTCATAAAGTGTTTAATATTATTCCATGTATGTATAAAGTCATGTTTACCCCTCTTTGAGTTTTACATTGTGTTATGGAAGGAATCTTTGTTTTGTTTACCATATGAGGAACTTTTTGACTTTTTCGGAAAAAGTACGAGGAGAATATTTTTTTAAACTTATACAGCATGAACTAATTTTTACGGTTTCATAACACCTTTTATGCATGAATATTACTCTACAAGATTTCATGATTATCTTCATCAAAATCCTTTTCTTTTAAAATTTCATGGCATTTTGAGAAAAGAAAATGATTTTTAAGAAAAAGGATATTTTCTTCAAGAATTCATTTCAATTGGTTTATCAAAACTATTTTCCATCTAAGATGACATTATTAAGTATGTTTATGTTTCAAGTATAATGTATATATTATTTACATGGTTTGAGATTTCTTATGATGAGATGATATCCATTTCTTTTATATGTATTATGTTATGATGGGATGATGTTTATGAAACCCATTTTATTTGTTGGGTTATTATGAATTATATATGTTTATTTAGTAGAACATAAAAGAATGATTTCATTATGAGATGGTTTGGACATATATCTCCCTCCAATTAATTGGTTAAAGATTTATATCACAAGAGATAGACATAGCTGTAATGGTAAGTTAATCCGGTTCAGTGATATAGGACTGGAACGAGGAGTGAACTCGATTCAGAAAGGGGCTTTGTCCACTAAGATGGTCTTGGAAGCAATGCCTTGGCTACTATGGAAATCATATCATGTTCTTAATGGTTTTTCACAATTACATGTTTTATTCCCATGCTATTTTATCATAATTGATGTTTCTTTATGATATATGCCTTATGTACTTCCAAGATTTATGTCTTTGCTCCGGATTCTTATGTTTAGATTTTATGTTCAAGTTTATGCATTCAAATGTTTATGGATTGTTTTATGTTCTCCATGTTTACCCTTACTGAGAATTTGAGATCACCCTTTTAATGTTTTATTTTCCCCAGGATATAAAGAATGGTTTTAGGTAAAAAAAACAAAAAGGGAAGATCTTTATGGAAGATGTTGAAGATCTTTCACCATGATTAGAAGATTATTTTTCTGAGTTTCCAAAGACACTAACCTAACACGGTCTTTGGGAATCTATTTTTGCCATGTATTATGTATTCCAAAAAAAGTAATGTAATTTCCATTTACGTCAGTCATTGGGTCTCTACAGGTTTCGCTCCACTACCGCATCCGGTGCTGCGGTGGCCTTCCGTCGACGGCGCGCGAGGGGCACCACCGCCGTCTCTTGTCACCAGTGTCGCCGCGCTCCTCCACGTGCTGTCAGATTCATTCTGGAGGTCCTTTTTGCCTCTTTTCTGCGCCTACGACCTCTATGGGTCCTGTGTTTTACTACGACGGCCTCAAATTAGGGTTTCCCTTCCATTCACCCATCACCCATCAAACCTCGCATCATGAACGAATCGACGGAGGGTCCGGAATTGTTCGTTATCCCGTGCCCTCCGCATTAGAGGCTCAAACTGTAATCCAGCATATAATAGATCCATATCCAAACCCCAACTTATTCTCTAACCCATTCTGCAATCAAACTTCATTCTATGGATCGATATGTTCGCGGGTAGATCCGCGGTTGTTATTTTTATCCAAGGGAAATGAAGAACATAAAAGAATGGAATTCAAACATGAATTCAAAACCCTACCTCAATTGTCATTGACCATTGACGAGTCACGGAAAATGGACGTTGCGGAAGACGGACTTTATTCCTTCTATGTCAAAAGGAGTAGAGCCCGGTGTAGTTGAGCTGAGTCCACACTGTCAGTGTACTTCGTGGGTGGCGGTGCATCCCTTCCTTGCTCTGGTTGAAGAAAGTAAAAGGTTTTGATTCAAGTTCTTCTAGATGTGGATCATTCATTGTTGAAGAACGGCATTCTTCATCGAGAAAATATTTTTTCTCCAAGATTTCCTCCCAATTCCTCTCAAATTTCCAGACCCAAACTAAAATAATAGGCTCCCCTATTATTTTATTTTTTACAAGCTTTTTCAAAATTCAAAAGCAAGACATAATTAAACAGAATAAGATCAATTAATTAATTACATGGTTGGCACACTAAATGAGAAGAGGAAGGTGGAGAGTTCACGCGAAATAAATGAAGAGAGGTGGCTTTAATAAATTCAAGGGGAGTTAAAGGGGTTCAAGGGTAGTTGAGGGGTTAGGTGCTCGTGTGGGCCCCACCACATAATATCCTTCCATGGGAGGTTATGTGGGGGGTGGGACCCGCCTCTAACTTCCCATTGGATAAATTAACCACCACACATTTAAAAATAAAATTATACACATATTTTTTATTAAATATAGAAATTCCCCAAAAAATTATCTTCCACTCCTGATAAAACGAAACTGCAGTGAAGGTCTCCTTAAGAGATTACCAGTGCTGGAGGTTCATCAGCGCCCTCAGATTTCAATTTTGAGCAATGGTTCAAAAGATATAAAATCCCGCATGTATATTCACTGAATGTACCCAAACAATGCTTCAGAAATTGATTCTGGGCACACCGGGCCTCAGAATCCGGTTCCGTCAGAAACTACAGACTCGTAAAATTCCCATGTATTTAAAAAAAATCCACAAGATTTTTAGGCCTTTACATTATCCCCACTTTATGGATTTACATCCCTGTAAGCTACAACACTCACTAAGGGAACAAATGGGGGTACTGAGCACGCATTTGAGCCTCCCCCTCCCATGTGCTCTCCTGGAGCTTCATGTGCTTCCAGAAAACACACATCGGAGGAATCAACCATCCACGTATGACCTGATCATGTTTATCCTCTATATCCACTGGAACTTTTGTGAAAGTCACCCCATCATCGATATATAACTCCCCATGGTCGATGATGTGGGACAGATCATGCACTTATCTTCTCAGCTAAGATATGTGGAAGACGTCATGCACCCGGTGCAACTGACATGGAAGAGCCAAGTAGTAAGCCACCTCACCTACCCTTCTAAGGAACTGAAATGGTCTGATGAATCATAGAGATAACTTTCCACCTCGACCAAATATCCATAGACCTCATTGAGGTGAGACCCATAGAAAGACGTGGTTGCCATCCTTGAACTCCAAAGGTCTCTGTCTCCTAGACGTACTGCTAAAGGAGATGTGTGAAACTCTCTCAACACTTCCTCCTGAAGTGACACTAGTACCATAGTACATTCTCTGAAGAGGATGACATGCTCCCCACCTTCATAAAATCCATCAGGTGCATGTCCTATGGATATCTAAGCACGTCGTGTCTCACAGTCATCGTTCCCACGCTGCGGCTCCCTGACTTGCTGATGATGTGGGGGAGTGACTGTAAGAGACAGAAAAAGGCTGCTTCATCACTATACACAAAGGATATCTACAATATATCCAGCTGCTCTTTCGCCTCTCCTTGCAACTGAATGGCTGATCTCCTACTGAGATAATTTGCTACAACGTTCCCTTTCTTTTCCAAAACTGATAGTGGTGCTGCAACTCTGGAGAATTCTGTCACAAAGGTAAGTCTTGCCGACTCATGAGTGATCGACCACACCCTCTTATGCGTGATTCCATCATGTGCTACATGGGATTTCCTTTTCACTAACCAAGGAAAACCCCATCCTAACTTTGTAGTTAAACAACAACCTTTTAGACTAATATAGTCAATCTGTGTATGAACTATGGTTTCCCAGTCTATACCCAAACTAATTTTGTAAGGCCTCAACAGTGCCACAAAGAGGTTCCAACCGAAACTCTCACCTCAAGGGTCATATCACACCCTCATCATAAGTGTGATTATCGAGTCTCCTCCCAAAGGTACCTCCAGACGTGATGGTCAAATCAACGGCTTAACCAAAAACTCTAGGTCTAGGACAAGATTTGTGAAAGGAAATAATGATTGGTACCTATCTCTATTAATACAGAAGCAAGTAGTAGACAAAAACCATACCTTAAATCATTCTTAGAGCCCTTGTGTCACACTCTTTGACCAAATGCATATACTCTCTTCCCCTGTCCTCCAACTCCATGAGCCTAGCGGAGACTACAAAGGAGTGTGGTTGTAACATGTAGAAATGTTCACCATCTCATGCTACTCTCCTAGCTCTTCTTCCACATCTTCTGACCTACAGATTCTTTTGTCCTTAAAATTTCCTCTTCCTGAAACATCTCACACTCCCATGTCTCTGAGACAGATTCTAGTTTCATCCTTTTCCAATTGATAACTTTCACTGGTTGTATCTGCACAACAAATGAACATTCAACCACAAAGGTTATCTCTAGCACCCTAACATAAGTAGGAATGGATAGAGGGAAAAGTGTTGGCTCAGATATCCTTAAACACACCCTACTCAGAGATCCATGCTCTAAATCATTGATCTAATCATATTCATCGAGTTCCAAGAATGATCGGTATGCCTTGATGAATACTCAGTTACCGACACGTCATCCTGCTGAAGCTGTATAAGCTCTAGAAAACTCTCAGCCACCTCCTCAAGCCAGTCCTCAGCCGCCTGTGGGTTGGGATCACCTCGAAACATGAGGGATATCTGGTGATGAAACACATGTATGTCACTAAGCCTATAAGTTTCCCTTACCGGTACGGTAGGTAGTGTCTGCTGACCAACGGGCAATGATATAGTTGGAAACTACCCGAAGGTACCATCTCAAAAAGCGATCCATGTACCGAAACATTATCATTATGCTGACCATCCTCATGGTCACTCACTAAAAACTATTAGTAGCTAAGAACAACATATGCTTTACTAGTGTCTCAACTATGCAGAAAACTCGAGTAATCGCCTCCATCGAGTCCTCTACTTCCTATGAATCTCTCTTGCCTCGAAACCTCAGAGGCCTCTACTGCTAGAACTCGTGCAACGCGCTCAGTCGTCGTGCAACACCCGCCAGTGCGGCTGAGGGTATCTGCTTCCCTACAGGTGGTGGTGCTGCGGGTACACCACCCGATGGTGCCAACATAGAAAGGGGGCCCTAAACCAAAGCCTCGTCGCTCAGTGGCTATCATCGTATACTCTCTTGGAAACCCTAGCTGGCTGTCTATGCAGCAGCATCCTGATAAGGAATAGGTGCTCCACGGTCAATATGTTATACTTGGTGAGTTACCTCAAAGATTTCACAAATAAGACTCTTGAAAACACTCTCAAACTCAATGTTTTCATGCCTAGAGTTGGAAATCAGAAGTCAGGGTCCTGGTGTATGGATACGTCAGTCGTCACACCAACACTGGACTCCCTAGACTGAAAATCACACTAAAAAATCTTAGCATTATTTCCTCACAGAAAAGAAATATTTGAGTCTTATGTTCTGTGGTAGAACAAACTCCTCTGTTACCAATTTGTCACGACCCATCCCCCGGGGCCCGTGTCGTAACTATCCCAGGCCCGCCTTCCATAGGCCATGGGTTGGTGACTAGCACCAAAGGCGTAAATCCCTAAACTGGGAAGGTATCGCCTTTATAACTACAAACAAACACAACCAGAGAACAAGAAGAAGCAAACTCTAAGTAATAGATGAATACATAAGAAGTGCTGGAAAGTACGAGGGCCATAAATACAAGCTCAATAGTAAAGTACAAAGAAAGGAAAAACAAGTACAGTTAAAAATAAAAACATTTGGAAGGTGCCTAGAAGCTCCGGGATCGTTCACCACAGATCCCACCCGAAGGGTAGTTACAGATAGCATCCTCAGTGCTCCACGTCATTCTGTCTCCTCTGGGTACCGCCTCATCGTGAGGTCCACCTCCGGGTACCGTCCAATCCCCGTAGACTCCGCTTCAGTCACCTCTATCCATCTTCTGCATCCAACACAACGAGGTGCGGGCATAGACCGTGTAGGGGTGAATATAACGAAAGTCAATAGGGACCCCGAGAACCTCAAGGTCTCACAAAAATTCACAAAGTATAAACCACATAAGAAAGATACAATCACGAAGTATCAACCAACCCTACTTAGATATATGACCATACATATACCTAAGTTATCAATCTCATTCCAGCTCCAACTCTTGATCCCAAGCACAAACCATTCCACAAAGGAAGTAAAGTCAGTCACCACATTGATAATGGTTGAAAGACATGACTCATCTCACATAGGTATAAAACTCATGAAGAGGGGTATAAATGATTAGATGTATCCTATAAATCATCACCTCTATCGAACCCACATAGGATCCTGGAACAATATTAGCACTGTTGAACCCAAGTAGGATCCTGGCATAGTAGTCTTCACTGTCGAACCCACATAAGATTTCAGTACAATAGTATTCGCTGTCAAACCCATGTAGGATCCTGGTACAGAAGTTTTCACTATTGAACCCATGTAGGATTCCGCTATAATAGTCTTCTCTGTCGAACCCACATTGGATCCTGGTACAGAATTCATCACTGTCGAACCCACGTAGGATTCGGACATCTCTGTCGCAGATAGCCCTAGGGTTCCCGCACACAGCACGCTCGATTCCGGGAGTGTTCGCTCCTCAATCCATGTATCGATACATCAACTATCATGAAGTCCTGATTTTATGTATCCCATAGTTCCATCTCATCATAAGGAACCCAACACGACATACGGTGCATCAACTAGACACCCAGTATTGGAGTTATTGGAATTTCCGTTCCAAGGGGGCGGTTGGATTTCGTGTACAATCCAAACCGGCCATAATACAACCTCAACTGAATCATGTTTGGGGTATTATAAAAGGACCGTCTAATCAAAATTAATCCAATGTAGTTGAAATCACATCAATCGGACGTCCGGTCCTTAAGTTATAAGTGTTTCCGCTCAGAGGGCCCGGTTTGTTTTGGGTTCGAATCAACCCGTCCATACACAATCTTTCCCAAAACCTTGAGAGTGATATACCAAACCGACCGCCTCGATCCAAAGAATCATATGAAACAGACGATGCATCGATCATAGGCCCGTATATCATGTTATGGGTGAAAAACAAAAAGTGGTCCGAAGAGGGGGGTCTGGGTCCGGTCCGACCCGGCCCAATTCGCAGTGGGTTGACCCGAACCTGGTCAACCTGACCCAGATCCAGTTTCGGCCCGGCCCGCATGAGGGCGGCCCGACCCACCTAGCTGGCCACGGATCGGCACACTCAAGGCGTGCGGAGCGGGGGGGGGTGGGGGTGTCCTGTAACGGTGGCGCCAGCTGGCACTGACCGATGTTCCCGGAACCCGCAGATGCGTGTTCCGCTCCACCACCGCGGCCGGTGCCATGGTGGCCTTCCACCGGCAGCCGCTGCCTCCTGTCTCTGGAGCTGCCGCGCCAGCGACCCATGCCTCGTCGCTCCTCCGCGGGCCCCCAGAGTCATTCTGGTGGTCAGTTTGGCCTCTCATCTGCGCATATGGCCTCCTCGGGTCCTGTTCTTCACTGCGATAACCTCAAATCAAGGTTGTCATTCCGTTCACCCGTCGCCCATCCAACCGCGCATGAATACAAAATTGGCGGAGGGTCCAAACTTGTTCATTAGCCTGTGCCCTCTACATTAGAGGCTCAAACAGTAATCCAGCATATAATAGAACAAGAAACAAACCCCAACTTAATCTCTAACCCATTCCGTAATCAACATCTGTTCTGCGGATCGACATTTTCGTGGGTCGATACATGGCTGTTGTTTTTATCCATGGGAAAAGAATAACTTAAATGAAATGAATTATAAATTGAATTAAAAACCCTACATCGATTGTCGTTGACTGTTGACAAGTCATGGAAAATGGACATCACGGAAGATGGACGTCGTTCCATCTACGTCGGAAGGAGTAGAGCCCGGTGTAGTCAATTAGAGTCAACACCGTCGGTGTACTTTGTGGGTGTTTGTGCTTCCATTACTTGCTCCAGTTGAAGAAGGTAGAAGTTGTTACTTCACATTCTTCAAGATGGGGAGCATTATTCATTGAAAAACGGCATTCTTCTTCGAGAGAATATTATTTCCCCAAGAGTTTCTCCCAGTTCCTCTCAACAATCCAGACCCAAAATAAAATAATAGGCTCTCCTATTATTTTATTGTTTACAAGATTTTTCAAAATTAAAAAGCTAGACATAATTAAATTGAATAAGTTCATTTCATTAATTAGATGTTTGGAACACTAAATGAGAGGAGGAATGTGGAGAGCTCAACCAAAAAAATGAAGGGAGGTGGATTTAATAAATTCAAGGGGAGTTAAAGGGGTTTAAGGGGAGTTGAGGGGTTAGGTTCTCGTGTGGGCCCCACCACATAATATCCTCCCATGGGAAGTTATGTGGGGGGTGGTCTTAACCTCCAACTTTACTTTGGATAAATTAACCACCACACATTTAAAAAAAATCTGCTACACATATTTTTTATTAAATTTAGAAATTCCCCAAAAATTTATCTTCCACTCCCGATAAAATGCAACTACAGTGAATGTCTCCTTAAGCGATTATCGGTATTGTGAGTTCATCAGAGCCCTCAGATTTAAATTCTAATCATAATTTCATAATATATAAAATCTTGCATGTACGTTCACCGAAAGTACCTGAACAAAACATCAGAAATTGATTTCGGGCACACCGGGCCTCGGAATTAGGTGCCGTCAGAAACTACAGACTCGTATAATTATGATGTATTTTTTTAAAAAAATACACATAATTTCTAGGTATTTATAAGTAATGGCCATAATCTATAAAATCATGACATTTCATGCTTGGAATATAATTTTAAAAATTCGTTTCTTTATTTTTATATGAGTTATTTGTACGTATTTTAAGTAATGATTATTTTACAAGTTATTCGATGTAATTTTTATTTAAACATATATTTACATATGGTATTATGTAGTATAAAATAATCTTTATCAAAAAATGTTGAATCAAATGTTATATATGAAATTATAAATTATGAATTTCAAAAAATGATCATGTGATATGTATGTCATGGAAAATCATAATTATAACCATATATTCTGAATATTTCATACCAATTCACATACGGATATACAAGAGGTCAATTATTCATATTTACATATATATATATATATATGTGTGTGTGTGTGTGTGTGTATGGAATATGAATAAAGAATTGGTTTTATGAGTTTGATAAAGGAAATAATATTTCATGAATATTAAATATGCATCTACCAACATTCTATATATTATGAAATTCATAAATACGAATGGATTTGTTTGTTCAGAATAAAGTAAATTAGCATAAATGAAGTACACTATATATAAATTAATACATAATTATATGTATATACTTTTTTATGTTTTGAAATAAAATATCTAGTGAAAAACATATATTTAAGTAAATCAAGATTAAAATTTTTTCAAAAATCCACACTTGAGTGTTGTAAATATGGTAATGAATGGGGGAGTGAACCCAATCCCTCAACATGTGGGTAGGCACAAGATAGCATTCAATGTTTCATGTTTCCACAGGCTTCAATGTTTTTTTTAAAAATCTTTCATAGATTTTTCAAAAATAATCACTAGTTTACTTTTAATGTTATTTTTTTACGTAAGTAATTTCAAAAGTGGAATATTATTTTAAAATTAAGTAATTTCAATATATTTATTCATAGTGTGTGTTGAAAGGAATTTTTATTTTATATTCAAAATAATTTATAAAAAATATTTTTTAAGAAATATTTTCTAAAAAGTATTTAAGAAATTTCACTATTTCTTACTAGGCAATTGAATTCTCACCGATTGTTTAAAAAATGATTTTTCAAATTTATCTTAGAAGTTAAAAATAGATGTCATCACATTCAGAGTTATCACACGTAGAAGAATAGTTGGATTTTGTTTGTTTTTTTCAACTTCGATAAAGGTAAGGTGTCTTCTAATCATCTTGAACCTAGACTGGTTAAAGGTCCGTTGTTGAACAAAACACTGTGTATTTTTAGTAATATTTTATAAAAAATTATAATTTTTTTTAAGAACTGAGTCTTGATGCGCATTCTCGGTCTGTCACAGGGGAAGGGATGAGTGACATTTTATAGTGGAGGATGAATTTAATTGATGTAAATACAAATGTAACCAATATTGATAGGTCTCCCTTACATCACGTGCCTCTAATAATGGGCCACCTTTTTTAAAATGTTTTATATGGTGGAAATATATCCATCCAATGATATTTTTACTAGTTTCTATGTCATTTATCATTTTAAGATTATATTTTAACAACCATGTAAAATATATTTTACCTTAATTGTTTTAATTAATTTTAATTTTGTTCAATATTGTTTTTGGTCACGAAATAATTTGACATTATTTGAAAATATGGATTATACTAATTAAAAATGTAAAATATAATTTCCCAAATTCTAATTATTGAAGTGGTAGAAATTAAATAATTTTTAATGTCATATACCATATGAGAGGACGTGTTTCTAATGTAAAATTTTTCAAAAGTTTGAAATTTTATTTTATCCAATATCAATGTGAATTGGTTCCAATGAACCAATTTTTTTACTAATGTAAAATTTTCCAAATTATACTTTGAAAAAAAAATTATAATTTTATTTTATTTTAATTATAAATTAAAGAAGAAATCTGTTCTTAATTAAAATACAATATTTCTCACTATTCATCAAAAACTGATTTATCTCTAAAAAATTTAAAATATTCTCTCTAAGATAATTGTTATATTCTGAAGAAATTGATGAATTTTATTTTAAGAAAATAATTTTTTGAAATGGTTGAAATTTGAATTTATTATTATTTATAGAACTATATAAAAAGTAGTTCTTTTGGGAAAATAAATTTTTATAACATATAGTCTTTTCAAAATTAGTTTTCATTTTTATTAGTCGCAATCACCCCATAATCCTACATAAAAAATTAGGGATCAAAACCAATTAAGAACAGGACTCTTTTGACATACTATAGTAGCAGAGGCACTATAAGAATGATGAAATGGGGGAAAGACTATATAAGTAGCAGCGTTAGGGACTATATTTTGTACTGTAGCAGTGGCGGTACTATTATGGTACTATTGATGTTGGGGTATTGTAGTTGTACTATTCAAAAAATAGGACATGGGCTAAAAATTTCATGATGACGGGACATGTAATATAATGAATGCCTATGGGTACTTTAGTCCATATATATAATGTAATAATGTGGGTATATTAGTAGGTTATCCCTTGATGGGTTTTGACACGCCTTATAGACCTAGGAATGTGTTGTGTGTCTGTGTGTTTGATGTAATTACTTCCCCATGAACCTATTATTTATAGTCTTTACAAAAAAATAAAATATTTATTTATCGTTAGGTTTTATATAAAATAAAAAAAATAATGTTTAAAATTAGGTATTACTATAAATATTATTATGTTTAATGGCTATGTAATAATTATATTGTATATAAATAATTATATTAATAATTTTTTTTAATTAAAAATATGTTAGTGTGTGTAGTACATGATAAGATGATGTTGAGTGTAACAAAATATTAATAGTTTGTAGTAGATAATTAAATATTCAATTGGCGTACTGTAAAATGAAATATGTCAGTGAAATTTTATTTACATGAAGAAGAATCATAAAAATAGGGGATGTTATTTTCTTCCTCTTTTAAAATGAATTTTTCACATAAAATTATTCATTCAAATACAAAAAAAAGGATACTTCAACTTCATCATATCCTCAAGTTCCCACATAGCTTCCTCTTACAAGTGGGTTCTACAACAAACACTTACTGAGTTAGTGGGATTGTTTTCTATAACATTTTATATATGATCTGGAATTTCAACTAGATGTTACTCATAAGAATGATCTTGGACCAATGGTATAAACAATGTGTTTAGTGTATGTTATGGTTTAAGAACATACTTCCTCGAGATAGATACATATAACACATCATGGACTTTATATTGGTTTTGTGGAAGTTCCACGTGGTAGGAATCCATCCCAATTCAGTCATGAATTTCAATGGGAGAGATATTCCAATGGCATAGTTTCCCATTTCATCCTAAATCTCAAAACGTATTCAAGGGAATGATTCATAGAATCCTTTTATTGCCAAAAATAAGTTCTAGATGTTGTTTATGTTCATCCGCATAAGTTTTCTAATGACTTCGAGCTACCTTGATTTTCTACTTAATGGTTCCAACCTTCTCATCTATTTCTTCACCTATCTCTTATGATAGTAGAAATATTTCTCCAGCATATTTCAAAAAAAAAGTTCTAATTTTCTTCCCATATATGGATTCATAAGGATCCATGTAAATGATATTTTTTAAATATATTATCATAGGAAAACCCAAATATAAGAACGTATTGATCACAAAAACCATTGAAATCCAACGAACAATATCTCAACATATCCTATAGGGTTTGAATTGTTATATCACACAAACCATTTATCTGAGGATGATAAGAATTGGTGAAAATACATTTCATTTGAAGGGATAACTGAATATTCATCCAAGAAATAGAGGTAATCTTCATATACCTGTTAGATTAAATGTAATGTGGTACTCCATGTATCCTTGCCACTTCCTATATTTATCTTCTGGAATGCTGATTCATAGTGATTTATTCTCGGATAACAATTATGTGTGCTAACTTAGTTAGGCGATCAACTACCACCAATATAGAATTATGCCATTTAGATTTTTTTTGGGAGTACAATAAAACTAACCATATTAAATTATCATATTTCAATTTTGGTATGGGTAATAGATAGAACATATCAATAGTATTTTTTCTTTTAGCCATAACTCTATGACATTCTAAGGATTGAGATACAATCTATTTTATATCCCTCTTCATGTCACCCCACGTTAAGTAGCATTTCAAATATCTATACATATTTGAACTTATATGATTAATAGACAATGATGAACAATGAGGATGCACTAATAAATCCTTCAACAAATATGGTATTGAATGAAAACATACATGATTCCATAAACTTATCATTCCATCCCAATCACGGTCAAACTCAAAAACATATCTAACAATCTTATATATTTATAAATATTAATTATATACCTATTTAATATTAAATTAGATAGAGGATTTAACATTCAATTGATAAAGAAAATAATTTTCCACTTCCATTAATTTTTTCCAATATATCCTATTAAAATTCCAAAATATTGGATCTTTTTTTATCCCCATCATTGAAAATATTGCAATATTCTTTTGAATCAAAACATCATCCACCTAATTTCCTTCCCCAGAGTGGTAATGTATTGAGTAATCATAATACTTTATAATCTCTAACCATATTCTCAAAATCATGTTAAACTGCTTCTGTGTGATTATATATTTCAATCTTTTATGACTGGTATATATATAACACTTTTCTCCATAATAATAATTCCTCTTAATATTTAATGGAAACATTACTGTGGCTAACTCAAAATCAGGATTTGTGTATTTCTTCTCATGAATAATCAAATTTTGGGATGGAATTATTTTATAAATTATAACACAACTCAGTACCTTATTGGATTCATCACAATATATTACAAACCCTTCTCCACTAGAGGGTAATATTAATATGGGTCCACTGAATAGTCCTCTCTTCAATTATTTTAAATTTTCCTCACATTATTTTTTCTAGAAGAACTAGTAAACCTTCCTAGTGAACTTGGTAAGAGGATTGTATAATCATAACAATTTCACTACAAACCACCAGTAATATCCAGCTAAACCATGAAAACTATGGATCATTATCTCTATGGTTTGTTCATTCCATCATTCAATAGCCTCTATCATTGATGGAACTACTTATATACCATATATTGAGACTATATAACCCCCAAATAAATCCTTTTGATGCCAAAATGTAGAAATTGTAAATTTTTCACACAGTTTATCCTTTCTTATACTCTTTAGTACATTTCTCATGTGTTATTCATGATATTTCTTTCACATTGAATATATTATAATATCAACTATAAATACTACCAAAAATATATCAATGTAATATCTAAAGACTGTATTGTCAAATCTATGAAGGTAGTAAGTAAATTTGAAAGAACAAAAACATCATTATAAATTAATGGTGTCCATTCCATGAATGGAATGTTTTATTCGGTGTATATTCTTTTTTGACCCTCAATGTATGATATACAGAATGAAGGTAAATCATTGAAAAGTACTGAGCTCTACAAAATTGATCAAACAGGTCATCAATATAATGAAGATGATTCCAATTATGGATCGTGATATTTTTCAACTCCTGATAATCAATGCAGAGTCTCATTGATCTAAATTTATTTTTCAATAATGGAATTGGTTCACCCCAAGGTGACACAGTTGTCCAAATGAACCCATTGTCAAGGTTTTCTAAGATTTTCTTCTTTTTTTCCAGAAACACAATCAGGTCTACTCTATATGAAGTCATTGATATTTTTTTGGAAGAATATATGATTTATATTGAGAACTAAACTTTATATTTTGGTTGAAAAAAATTAATCTCTTTTAGAAATAAATCCAAAAATTCTTGAACAATACGCATATATTTGATGTCGATTTTCTCCCCATATATTAGATATAATCACGCCTTCTGAATGATAATGAAGTCCCATGCATGTGATGTAATCCCTAGGGAATGTTTATACTTATGATCATATTTAAAGATGTTCATTGGTTGGTTTGAAATATAAATGCAACATCCCTTACTAGAATATTGATGTTGTGATTTTATAGAGAAATATAATACATGAATAAGATGATATCAAATTCAACTAGAGGAACAATGAAAATATTTCCAAGAAGGGTATTACCACAAACATAAATCGAAGTGGAATCATAGACATGAGATGAAATCATCATACCATTAGGGATTTTCAATTATAATTCCACATCTAATCATTTTGGTGGAATATTATTGATCCTATTAAATTCATTATATAGAAAAGAGCTGATAGATCCAAAATCACATAATTAATTAGTAGTTCTATAGTGGATAGAATGTGTACCTTTCACAATTCCATTATTTCAACATTCATCATGAATAGTGATAAGTTGATATTTCCCCATCTCTCTCATAATAAGAGGTTTTGGACATTGATCATAATCATTAACCTTCTTCTTGGGGAACTGGTTAGAAAAATTCCCATTCTCCATGCAATAGAAGCACTAAAGTGGGGGAGGTACATTCTATGTAACTTGTTATCAATTCAAATTGTTAGCTAAATTATTCCCATAACTTGAGAAATCAAATTCTAGATAAACTTACCATATACACATAAAAAAATTATTATTCCCCTTAATGTAATTTCCTCCATTCTTCATTCCACTCATAGATCATAATGGGAACTACATCTTCTTCTCTCTTTGGTTTTTCTAATTTATTTTGAATGCAATTGTCTTTTTTATCAAAAGAAGGAGATTGATAGAAAAATAAAACCTCCATTTCAACCATGATAATACAACTAAAAATATATTCATAGCTAATGAATTGCCTTATGGATAACACCCATCTGAGACTTTTCTTTAAGCCACAAAATAATTGATCAATCGTACATTGAGGATAGATGATTATTCCATTGGTGAACCTAAAATGTATTGCCAAATAACCCTCATTGGAACCAATGGATTCATATTCCTATTTATTTAATTCATGAAATTATTTCTCCATCATCGTTTAAAGAATAAACAGGAAGTGCACATTGAGTAATAAGTTCATGAACTAATCCCTATCATTGGAATCAATTTCTTATTTTTTTAATTTATTCCTGATTAGATTCCAACATTGATCTACATCAACATATAAATATTAAATAACCCAAACAAATTTCTAATTTATCGATCATTGATGAATGGAAAATATCTTTTACATGGTACATATCCATTATTCATCAACCAGTGGATAAGAAGTCCTTATGAAAGGTGAATTTTTCTTCATGAAAGACTGAATGGATCATTTCTCCATCCTTTTATTGTTTTGAAATTTAACAATATTTGTAGATAGAAAAATCATTTCCAACAAAGAAATGGGGTTCTTCAGTACATATCCCATAATAGAAGGATTCTCAGGAGAAAAATAACATCATTTCATGTCACACCCATCATTTATATAGTTTTTTTGGGTTCCAGCCATTGACTAAATAAAAAAAATCATAGAGTAAGAAACAATAATCATAGAGGGAAAATTCAATATCTTGTAATCACTTACTTTATATCTAAATTATGAAACTATATTTAATATATGACACATAATGTTTATCAAAATTTATTCATTTCCATATTTTACATAAATCCTTCATGATGGTTAATGAAGAGTTTCTAAATTTCAAAAGTATAACACCAAGGAGGGTTAAACTACGTGTGCATTAATCCCTCTAGTCATGCAGTAGTTCCAAACTGAGTAATGATAAATCTATTGTTTTCTTGGTTCTTAATCAAATTTGAATTTATTCCATATCCAAATTCACTTATATTTTTTGTAAAGGGATGAATAGGTTGGAAAAATCTCACTGTATCTGTTACAAAAATTACATGACATTTTTCAATACATTTACTCATCCATAGAAATATCTGTAGAGACAAGTCCTTTGGAATTTTACTAAGGGTTTCTCAAACAATATTCCAAATGTTAATTAATACTTCCACTCAGATTCAAACTATAGAAATAATCTCTCCTCATACATAGATATTACATCACATTTGAGAAACAAATATTAATTTACAAAAATGCATACCAAAATACAATATTAGTTTAGTGCCTTTGGAAAAATGGAAACATAAACACTCGTACATAATTGAGATACATTATCTCCCACTAGGTCCTCTATGACTAGCACCCTTGTTAGACACATAAAACATAATAAATATCTTTATAACCTAGTTAAAGGAAATAAAATAAAGGGTGAGCTCAAATGATTAGTAAGGGTTAACAAGGGTGATATATAAACTTAATAATGACAATGTGGGTATGAAACATAATCATAACATTTGAATATAATTCCCATCATATGTAATGACCCAAACATTCATTAATGGATATTTTTCTTAATCTAATTAATTGTCTTATTATGGTTATTTAAAATGTGGACATCATTTGTTTTATCTTTATGGAATATAAAATAACATTATGAATTGTGACTATAGCTAATATAGTCATTGAATAGTGGTCACATGATTAGTATAAATATATGTCTTTAACAAATACAATTTACTCAGACCAAGGAAGCGATGGCCTCTTCCAGCATACTTTCCCCATATGCAGCCCATTTTTTCAGAGCTTGGAAAGAAGGTGGCATCATTGGGATTCAATCTTGACCAATCCCAAGCCAAGCTTGAACACATTAAGCATTAGTGGAACTGACTACGGGAGAAGTGGATGTTAATAAAGACTACCACCCGGGCAATGTAATCTGAGCAAACTCAAGAGTTTTTCCCCATCGCACACCTTACTCTTCAGTCTTATGAGGATTTTATAAGGGGTTATATAACAAGACCCTTTCACTATGACTATGCGCATTATTTTTTTATAAATAATGGGCATTAATTAAATTATTGTTACTTTGTAAATAGTTTTTAAAGCACACATAGTTTTTTAGTCAATATTTAACTAAGAAATCTAATTTAATGAATTAATGGATTTTTTAATTAAATATTATTTTAATAAAATATTATTATTAATATTATTAAATTATTTTTTTATTAAATATTAACGATCATATAATTTTATGCAGGAAATTTTATTTTTTGTTAAGGTTTGAAAGCTGTTTTTGTCCAACCCCATGAATTTTCAATAAATGTCGGTATTTATTTTAAAAGAAGAAATTCACATATCTATAAAAATTTTCAGATAAAATGAATATTATTTTTGGAATCATGTTGTCTAAATTATCCAGTGGAAAATTTTTCAAAATTTTATGAGACAATCGAATTTTTGGGTAAAAATTAAATACTGTTTAAATATATAATGGGTTTATGACATCATAATGACCCAATAGTGATCTAATAAAATACTATAAACATTATGATCGTCCAATATATGTTTCACCATTAAAATAATATGATTTTCGGTTTTTATGATTTATTTTACAATGATTTAGTGGACCATTCAAGGCTTATAAAACATTTTGTCTTTTTAAATTGTTTTCCTTGAGAGTGTGGCTTGCCTCTACATAAGAAACCCTATTATTTTAAAAATTTATGCCATTATAATTAAAGAAATATTTTTTTCCAAACCCATTTGTAAAAAACCATGGTTTGGTTTTTGTTTTTTTTTTGTTTAATGTGAGGTGTCACAAACCTAAATAATAAAGAAGTCCCCCTCTTTTCCTATATAAACCCATCCAATCTCGCACTTCTTATTCACTCAAAGCATTTAGATTTAGACTGATCCATGACCTCATCCCTATATAATCCTCCCAATGTATCCCAAGTTCCCAAGAAGCCTCTCTCAATCCTCTCCCAAACCATTGAGTTCACACTTCCATTTATGGTATTTCTTCTTTTCACAATTTGTTTTCAATTTTCCTTTAGTTGGTATGCCTTGTTTTCAATTAAAAATGTTGGGGTATTATTTCTCACCACCCCCATACTACCTTATTTATGTTTGGATGATGGTATACCCCTTTCTCACTCATTAATTCCACCCGTGTACACTTGTTACCATGATTAAATTCTATGAGGTATTTCTCTCTCCTCTTTTACATCCACGTAATTCTTTTGTATTGTGCATTTAAATTCCATTACGTTTGTCAAGACATGTATATATATGACCCCCTTAATTTTAATTTCATGTACATATTATGAGACACACATTTCAATCTCATAAACTATTTTCATTAATCCTTATGTCACGTCGTTATGTAGCCAAAATTGCACCGTGTTTTTCCAAGCTAAGATCATTGTGTACTGAATACCATACCAATGTATCTATCAATGGTATTCACCATTACGAATATATACATATTTAATGGTAATTTATTATATTTAATAAACATTACATAATCATGGAATACCTTATGATGTGGGTGTCTTCCATATTATATGATCCATGTCGAACACTTATGTATGAAATAAAATGTTTTAGAAGGGTGCTCCCTAATTGCGCTCCAATGCATTGGGTAAAGTATAGTATCATGATACGTCATGTGAAATGAGTCTTGAATCATTAAAATTCATGTTCAACGAGGCATTACTCGTGATCCATGTGCAATGAGGGTTCACTCATGAACCATGTTCAATTAGCATTGGCTCATGTTAATTCCATGTTAAGTTTTGTTGCCACATTTCCATGTTATAATCATCCTTCTTTATCATGCCTTTATGTTCATGTTTTTATTGTGCTACATTGATATTCCTATTTTATAACATGTATTGTATTCCTCATGTTATTCCATGTTTATTCCCTTATTGGGCTTTATATCTCACCCTTTTCTTATGCACGTCCTTAGGATATCCCATTGATTAGCCACTAAATGAGGCTAATATTCATTGTTAATATACATAATTTTCATGTTCTTTGTTATTCATAAACACCATTTTAGTGCATTTTACACTTTGAACATCATTTCACATTATGATTGTAATACCTTCTTAAAATGAACTATTATGTGGTACATTTTTTAACATCATTTAAAGTACCTAATGATTCATCTGATTTTAAGGAATTGAATTATACATATTTTAATTTTAATATTTTTGTAAATTGATCTACACTTAAATATGAACATGTTTGATTCAGGGATCAGTGGAGAATTCATGGAGGATGATGGAGATGTTTGGAAATGAAAGGAAGCAATTCTGGAGAAGGCAGATTGGACATCAGCCCACTGATTAGGCTGTGCGGCCCAACGTACAGGCCCAATTAATCCCAAATTTCGTGGTGGCCCAAGTTAGAGATAAAATTCTGGGCCAGATTCTGCGGCCCAGAAAAACATTCCACCAATTTGATCATATCTCGGAATAAGAAACTCCAAATGGGCCCAAATTTTACAGGCGGTTAGAAGACAGCCGGCGCTCCATTTTCTTCTTCTATGGCCCACCCTGATTTGGCCATCTAGAAGGTCATCCAAACGCGTCTGTTCGGTGGATGAAATCTGGATGCCACCTCGGGTCAAATGTGGAAAATTCCAAATTCCACAAACTTTCCACCACCCTAGGCCTACCATACTCAAGTGGGATGACTTGTACTGTTGAAGGCTCGACCCAAGGCTCCCAAAATGCCTATTTAAGGCAGTGGTGGTGAAGGTGTTGAAGATCTCGGATGCTTTGTTTAATTGTAATGTTATGCTGCATTTTTGTTGCCTCAATTTTGTCTTTCACATGTAAGTTGTTCAATTCACATTAGTTTCTTAATAAAAGTTCTTCTTCTACTCTTATTCTGTTGTTCTTAATATCACTTTGATACCGTTGGATCAAGGTGTGAATTTATTCACACCAACCCTTGTGAAATTATTCACACAACGGTGGAGTGATCATTTTATTTTTGTTGTTTTCTTTACTTCTCCATTTCCTCCCTTATGAGTCTACTTTCCACTTCCATTGAAACCATGGGATCAATGGAGGGCTAACCCACTTATGGGTTGATCCAAGGGAGTAGCAAGGGGCTGGATTGGATGTTATTTATCACCTAATTAAGGTACAATCACTTCTTTAATTGTGATTTTTATTTGATGATTTTTAAACTCCATCGTCCTTGTTGAATTTAAGGCCACACACTTCAAGTACTAATACGATCCTTTACCTTGAAGTGCTCAAAACTTTGATCCTTCAAGTGTATAGGTGATTAGTATTAGAGTGTGTAGGCATTAAACCAGTAAGTGATGATGTCGTTTTATCTCCTTAAATGAACCCATTTCAAATTTAAGAAATTGAAATCATTAAAAAGATAATACGTCCAATCCACCCCGAGTGATAACCTAGGATCAACTCATTCTTTTAAATTGAATCCACTTAAATCTTTTAGATATCTTAAAAACCCATCCAAAATCAATCCAAGTTGGCCACTTCATATCCAAAAATCCATCCCTTAGGTTGTGTATCTTAGGTATCTTCTTAGGTCTCTATGGAATCGTCAACCCAAGCTACACTACAAGGACCGTTCTACCCTTCCTCTCTTGGGTAAATTTGGGCGTGAACCAAATTTTGGCGCCGTTGCCGGGGACCATGTAAGTACCTTAGATCCAAAAAAAACCTTCTTTCCTCACCTCCATTCTTCTACTCTCGCCCAAGATCTCTTATCTTGTCCCTTTCTCATTTTTTTTTGGCTCATGTCCGCCTACACCCGCGATTTCTCAAACAGACTAGTTAGGGTGGAAAATCCTATGATAGGGGAGTCAAGTGCACCTAAGGGATTGTTTAAATCAGATTCAAATATTATTGAAACCCCAAAGTCAGAACTTGAAACAAGTCCAATGGAGGGTCATCCACAAAATCAAATTGTAAACCCTGGGGGGAATCAAATGGGAAACCAAAACCAAGAAGCTCCAAACATAGGGAATGTAGTTGATCAAACCATGAACGACTACCTCACTCCAGCTTGGACAAATTCCCCCTCATGCATTAGAAACAATTCCATAGGAGACACTAACTACATATTCAAACCTCATGTCCTAAACCACCTTCCAACCTTTCATGGGATGGAGTCAGAAATGCCATACCTTCATGTCAAAGAGTTCAACGACATTGTTGAAACCATGTGTCCCCCACATCAACTAGAATCCGCTAAGATGAGGCTATTTCCTTTTTCATTAAAGGATCGAGCTAAAAATTGGCTAAAAAACATGAGACCTGCATCAATCCACTCTTGGGACCAACTGCAAAGAGAATTCTACAAAAAATACTTCCCTCATCACAAAACAATTGCACTTAAAAAGAGCATCCAAAACTTTTTTGAAAAAGAGGGAGAGTCATTCTATGAAACATGGGATTGGTTAAAAGACACCCTAAACATGGTTCCACACCATGGGTTTTCCATACCTGAACAAGTGTGAATTTTCTATGAAGGGTTGGGTCTGGGGAACAAACAGTTCATTGACATGATGTGTAATGGAACCTTTAAAAACAAGGCCCCAAATGATGCTTACGAGTATCTCGAAAGTCTGGCTGAACAAAACCAAACTTGGGGAACTTCACCTTATTCTGAAAAGCCACAAAGAACCACTGGAATTCATACACTTAGAGAAGAGGAAAGTCTTAGGTCTAAACTCGCAGCACTCTCTAGGAAGGTTGAAGAGATAGACCTTAGGAAAGTCCATGAAATCCAAAATGTAGACCTTGTTTGCACAATTTGTGACAAACATGACCATAAAACAGACAACTGCCCAACCATTCCATCCATCAAGGATGTTCTTCTAGGAGGACCCCCAGCGGAAGTCAATGCCCTAAACTTTCAAAAGCCTCAATACCAAAACACCTTCAACCCAAGGTATAACGACCACCCAGGCTTCCGATGGAAAGATAACCAACAAACTAGCCAACCACAGGGACAAAATCTTTACCCTCAAAAGAACTACCAAACCCATAACCAGTTCCAAACACAACCTATCCAATACCAACAGCCACCGGTCCATTTTCAACAAACCATCCCACCTCCAAAATATCCCCCTGGGATAAACCAACCTACTCAAGCACCAACCCAAACTATTCCACAAAGCCTACTAGAACAACTGTGCAAACAAATGGAGAGGATGAACTCAGAAGTATCTTCCCTAAAACAAGAACTTCAAAGCATCAAAACTGGAAAGGCACCCATGCCTACTCAGGCGGTGCCGTCCTCAACGTCAAGGGGAGGGTAAAGTTGTGCTCAAACAACTCATGAACAACTAAAGGCTATGACTATTTTAAGAAGTGGGAAATCAATTGAGAAACCTGAACAACTAATTCAGAACCCACCTGAAGATTCAAACTTGGATGAGAATTCAAGTGAACCACAAGATAAAACTGAGGAAACTGATAACAATGTGAAAGAAACCACTCTTCAACAAACAACCCCACAACCTGCACCATTTCCCCAACGCATGAGGGGTAAATCCAAGCCTGAACTGAGTGAAACATTAAGGGAAATCTTCTCACAAGTCAAGTTGAACATTCCTCTTCACGATGCAATCCAAACCATACCTTCCTACTCAAAGTACCTTAAGGACATGTGCACTTTTAAAATAAAATTTTCACATAAAAACCAAGTCCTTTTGGCTGCTAATTTGAGTAGCACCATTCAAGGGACCATTCCTCCTAAGTTGAAAGACCCAGGTTGCCCTTACATCAATGTTGAACTAGGAGAAAGCAAAGTTGTCAAGGCCTTGTGTGACCTAGGTGCTAGTGTCAATCTCATCCCATATGTTGTGTACTGCCAGTTAGGCCTAGAAGAGCTCCAACCCACATCTGTCACACTTCAGCTTGCTGATTGTAGCATTAGGGTTCCCAAGGGGATTTTAAAGGACGTTCTGGTAAAGGTTGAAAACTTTATCTACCCTGCTGATTTCATTGTACTTGACAACCATCCAAATTTAGGAAATAAGGAACAAACCCTAATCATCCTTGGTCGTCCTTTCCTTGCAACAATCAACTCTGTTATCCGAGTCCGAAATGGGAACATGACCATCACCTTTGGGAACATGAGTCTAGACTTGAACATCTATAATGCAAGCTCACAAATAGGGGATGACGAGGATATTCATGAAGTAAACATGATAGGAAGCATTGATAATGAATCCATGGAACATCAAGGAATATTTGATGAATGTTTAAGTTAGAATGAGATTGATTTCCTTTGTTCATATGAAGGAAGTTTATCTCCTTGGATTGAATCATTTTTAAATTACTCTTATGATGAAGTCTTAGGTCCAACAATCAGTGAAACCTTTCAAGAAACCAATTTCATAGAGACCCCTCTAAATTCCTTCCCTAAATCTAATCAAGCCAATCTGTTAGCAGAAACTTCTACATGTGAGGAATCAATCCTATCTGAACCTCTAAAAAAAGAAATTGATCTTGATCCAATGTCCCAATCTTCTGCTGAAATTTTGAACCAACCTGATCTTGAATTGAAGAAACTTCATGCTGCACTAAAGTATGCCTTCCTAGGGGAAAATCAAACACATCCTATTGTCATTTCTTCTTCTCTTGAATCCAATCATGAGAGGATTCTTCTAGATATCCTTATGAAGCATAAGAAAGCCATTGGTTGGACCCTTTCTGATATTCCTGGGATTAGCCCACTTATCGGGACTCATAGGATTGTTCTGGAATCTGATTCAAAGCCATGTCGTCAACCTCAACGGCGACCCAATCCTAATCTCATGGATGTAGTAAGGAAGGAACTTCTGAAATTGTTGAAAGCTGGTATCATATATCCCATAGCTGAGAGTGAATGGGTGAGCCCAATCCAAGTGGTTCAAAAAAAGGCTGGAATCACAGTGATAACCAATGAGGATGGAGAGATTTTTCCAACAAGGGTGAGTAGTGGATGGAGGGTCTGCATTGACTATAGGAAACTAAACTCATTCACCAAGAAGGACCATTTCCCCTTACCATTCATTGACCAAGTCCTTGAGAGAGTGGCAAGTCATGCCTTCTACTGTTTCTTAGATGGGTACTCGGGGTACAATAAAATTGAGGTCTCCCTAGATGATCAAGGGAAGACTACATTCACATGTCCTTTCGGTACCTTTGCCTTCAAACGCATCCCCTTCGGGTTATGCAATGCCCCTGGAACCTTCCAGCGGTGCATGATGGGAATCTTCTCAGACATGGTAGGGGATTTTCTTGAGGTCTTCATGGATGACTTCTCTGTGTTTGGGGATACTTTTGAGGGATGTCTGCAGAATGTGGAGAGAGTCTTGTCAAGATGTGAAGAAAAAAATCTGGTCCTAAACTGGGAAAAATGCCATTTCATGGTTAAAGAGGGACTTGTTCTAGGCCATCTGGTCTCGAGTAGGGGGATTGAAGTTGATAAAGCAAAGGTTGACATCATTCGTCACCTTCCATCACCCAAAACTATCAAGGAAGTGAGGTCTTTCTTAGGACATGCTGGTTTCTATAGAAGATTCATCAAGGAATTTAGTTCAATATCTCGTCCCCTTTGTGCTCTCTTAGTAAAGGATGCTCCATTTGTTTGGACAGAAAGCTGTGAGGGTTCATTCTCAACCCTCAAATCCTCTCTCACCTCTCCTCCCATTATGAAATCTCCAAATTGGAACCTTACTTTTGAACTTATGTGTGATGCCAGTGACTTTGCTATTGGAGCTGTGTTAGGACAACGCTGTGATAAAACTTCTTATGTCATTGCTTATGCAATAAAATCCTTAAATGATGCCCAAATCAACTACACCACCACTGAAAAGGAGTTACTTTCTATTGTGTTTGCCTTAGAGAAGTTTAGGTATTACCTCTTAGGATCACCCATCACTGTGTTCACTGACCATTCTGCACTAAAATACCTCTTCCAAAAACAAGATGCTAAGGCTAGACTGATTAGGTGGGTCCTTCTCTTACAAGAATTTGACCTCACAATGAAGGATAAAAAGGGAGTTGAAAATGTTGTAGCTGATCACCTCTCTAGGATGGAATTCAAAGACAACTCAAATCACCTCTCTGTGTCTGATTCATTTCCTGATGAACAACTATACTCTGTGAGTGACTGCCCTTGGTATGATGACATAGCAAATTTCTTAGTAACAGGAGTCATTCCAAAATTCTTAGGGACTCAAGCTCGAAGGAAATTTCATTATGATGTTAGACACTATGTGTTTGATGATCCTTACCTCTATAAGTTCTGCCCTGACCAAGTCATTAGGAGGTGTGTTCCAGAATCTGAACAAGAGTCCATCCTTAAATTCTGTCACAGTGAGGCATGTGGAGGTCACTTTTCCTCTAAGAAAACACCTTCTAAGATTCTTCAATGTGGTCTTTTCTGGCCCACCCTTTCAAAGGACTCCTACACATTTTGTCAAAGCTGTCCTAGGTGTCAATAAGTAGGGTCCATCACAAAAATGAATCAAATGCCACTCACTTCTATCTTAGTGGTTGAAATCTTTGACTGTTGGGGAATTGATTTCATGGGTCCCTTCCCAAACTCTCGGGGATACCTCTACATACTCTTAGCTGTTGATTATGTCTCAAAATGGGTTGAGGCCATTCCCACAAAATACAATGATCATCAAACTGTGATTAGATTCCTAAAAGAAAACATATTATCTAGATTTGGAATTCCTAGGGCTATCATAAGTGATCGTGGAACTCATTTTTGCAATCGTCCATTCTCATCACTCATGGAAAAATATGGAATTTCTCACAAAGTTTCCACTGCTTACCACCCACAGACCAATGGTCAAGATGAGTTAGCCAATCATGAAATTAAGAAAATTCTTGAAAAAACTGTCAACCCCTCTAGGAAAGATTGGTCTGAGAAACTCTTATATGCGCTTTGGGACTATAGAACTGCATATAAAACCATTTTAGGAATGTCCCCATATAGGTTGGTTTATGGCAAAGCATTCCATTTTCCAGTGGAGATTGAACATAAGGCCTTTTGGGCAATTAAGAAAATGGATTATGACCTCTCATTGGCCGGAACAAAAAGGAAATTAGATCTCAATGAACTGGAGGAACTAAGGATGGAGGCTTATGAAAATTCAAGGATCAATAAAGCTAGAGTTCAAGCCTACCAATCTAGGAATATCAAGGTCAAACATTTTGAACCGGGAAAACTTGTGCTCTTGTATAGTTCAAAACTTCATTTACATCTGGGAAAGTTAAGGTCTAGATGGTCAGGACCTTTCATAGTGCATCATGTATTCCCCCATGGGGTAGTAGAGATTCAGGATCCCACAAGTGGTCACATTTTCAAGGTCAATGGTCGAAGGTTAAAAACATTCATTAAATCATTCAATAAACAGGAAATAGATGTTGAGTTAATTGATCCAATCTATGAACCAGGAAAGAAATTGATAAATTTGGGATCTATGTCGGGCTAATGAAGTTAAACAAAGCGCTGCACGGGAGGCAACCCGTGGTTTTTATGTTTCTAATATTTCTGAATCATATTTATTTTTCAAATAAGATTACTTAATCATTTTTATATTTAAAAATAAAAAAATAGGCTTTTGACCTGTTCTTCTATTATGAGTATGGATGGGTACGAAAGAGGAGCACCATATTCATCCGTGTCACGTGGTGTGATCCTTGAGTAATACCTTACCCATAAATTTAAAAAGAAGACAATGTATCATCAGTTTATTTTGTTTTTATTATTCAATGGGTTACGAAAAAAAATATAATAATACAAAAAAAAGTCCACTCCATAGGCCGTGGGGCAAACCCCGTCACAACCGGCGAAGCCGCGGGGACTCGAACCCGGGACCGAAGGGAGACAGGGGCGCGCGCTTACCACTGACCTACGGCTTCTTGTGCTACCTTATTCTATAATTTTTATATATATTCTTATATTTTACTTCCTTTATTATATAAATATATATATATATATATTATTTGTTTTTGTTTGTTTTGTTTGTTTTGTTTGTTTTGGTTTTTCCTTTTTCCACTAGGGAACTTTGCAAGCGACATGGATATCAAAGGAATAAATTTTAGTGGAAAGAACTTCAAACTTCAACCACCAGGTGACTTCATTCCATAATCCTCATTTTCAATTTCCTTTTTAAATTTTTATTCCCTTCCTCTACTCCTTCTAATTTTTCATTTCTTCAAACACTGGGGACAGTTTTGTTTTAATTTAGGGGAGAGATAAAATAAAAAAAATTCTTTTGTGTCAAAAAAAAATTGAATGATTTGAAAAAAAAAGTAAATGGAAGGAAAAATTCCTTTAGCTTTGAACATGGTAATACACATTGCACACTTTGAAACTGAATATCAAATAATTTAGCATGTCCTGATTCTGATTTTAATCCTTGTATAATTTCATGAGCATAGATTTTTGAAAGTGTGGCTGTCCAATGTGATATTTCATCGTTTATATTTTCATCCAAATAAAAAAAAATGCCACAATGCACATCCTCTAGACTGTGGGGTACTAATTTGAATTTTTGGGGTCCCATAATAAATAGCATAGGATGGTTTTATTTTTATGAATAATATGAGTATTCAAAAAAAATAATTTAAAAAAAAATTATTAAAAAATAAAAAATAAAAAACAAAAATAAAAATTTGCGTGTAGAGCAATGGATTGATAAAATGCGAGGCTTTCGGCACTTGGGGATCGTGACTCCAGAGTTGTCTAGCCCTGAGTTTTTTAATCTATCTCTATTTATGGTAATATGACTTTGTTTTTGATTAAGTTAACTCGAGATGATGCCCGAGTATGTGGGCTTCACTTGGTGCCCTAAGGCCTTTGAGTCTGGGAGTCATCGGAAAAGTCTTGCTACATGGGTTAATTTGATTAATTGCAATCTCAATTACTATAGAAATATTGCAAAAAAAATCAAAAAAAAGAGGGATGAAGAATACTCATATTAGGATTAAATGTGATTCCACCTAGCGCTTCCATGATTTCCCCCTTGAATGAAAATGAACCCCCATATCTATTGTGATTCACAACACATCATTACACCTAATTGAGTTGGATGAAGTATGATGATGGATTTGATCAAAGGAATGGGCTTGGGATTGGGATCTGCTTTTGAAAATATCTTGTATTAAAATATTTTGATGGGTTTAATGATTGTTTGGTATAAGGTTTTTTGGTGATCATTGTGTATTAAAATGTTTTTAGAAAAGGGAATTTGAATTTCATTTTTGATGAGATATATTTTGCTCGGCACTAGAAAAACTCAAGTTGGGGGGTGTGATTAGCCACTAAATGAGGCTAATATTCATTGTTAATATACATAATTTTCATGTTCTTTGTTATTCATAAACACAATTTTAGTGCATTTTACACTTTGAACATCATTTCACATTATGATTGTAATACCTTCTTAAAATGCACTATTATGTGGTACATTTTTGAACATCATTTAAAGTACCCAATGATTCATCTGATTTTAAGGAATTGAATTATACATATTTTAATTTGATATTTTTGTAAATTGATCTACACTTAAATATGAACATGTTTGATTCAGGGATCAGTGGAGAATTCATGGAGGATGATGTAGATATTTGGAAATGAAAGGAAGGAATTCTGGAGAAGGCAGATTGGACATCAGCCCACTGATTAGGCTGTGGGGCCCAATGTACAGGCCCAATTAATCCCAAATTTCGTGGTGGCCCAAGTTAGAGATAAAATTCTGGGCCAGATTCTGCGGCCCAGAAAAACATTCCACCAATTTGATCATATCTCGGAATCTGAAACTCCAAATGGGCCCTACTTTTACAGGTGGTTAGAAGATATCTGGAGCTCCATTTTCTTCTTCTATGGCCCACCCTGATTCGGCAATCTAGAAGGTTATCCAAACACGTCTGTTCGGTGGATGAAATCTGGATTCCACCTCGGGTCAAATGTGGAAAATTCCAAATTCCACAAACATTCCACCACCCTAGGCCTACCATACTCAAGTGGGATGACTTGTACTATTGAAGGCTCGACCCAAGGCTCCCAAAATGCATATTTAAGGCAGTGGTGGTGAAGGAGTTGAAGATCTTGGATGCTTTGTTTAATTGTAATGTTATGCTGCATTTTTGTTGCCTCAATTTTTTCGTTCACATGTAAGTTGTTCAATTCACTTTAGTTTCTTAATAAAAGTTCTTCTTCTACTCTTATTATGTTGTTATTAATATCACTTTGATACCGTTGGATCAAGGTGTGAATTTATTCACACCAACCCTTGTGAAATTATTCACACAACGGTGGAGTGATCATTTTATTTTCGTTGTTTTATTTACTTCTCCATTTCCTCCCTTATGAGTCTACTTTCCGCTACCATTGAATCCATGGGATCAATGGAGGGCTAACCCACTTATGGGTTGATCCAAGGGAGTAGCAAGGGGCTGGATTGGATGTTATTTATCACCTAATTAATGTATAATCACTTCTTTAATTGGGATTTTTATTTGATGATTTTTAAACTCCATCGTCCTTGTTGAATTTAAGGCCACACACTTCAAGTACTAATACGATCCTTTACCTTGAAGTGCTCAAAACTTTGATCCTTCAAGTGTATAGGTGATTAGTATTAGAGGGTGTAGGCATTAAACCAGTAAGTGATGATGTTGTTTTATCTCCTTAAATGAACCCATCTCAAATTTAAGAAATTGAAATCATTAAAAAGAAAATACGTCCAATCCACCCCGAGTGATATCCTAGGATCAACTCATTCTTTTAAATTGAATCCACTTAAATCTTTTAGATATCTTAAAAACCCATCCAAAATCAATCCAAGTTGGCCACTTCATAGCCAAAAATCCATCCCTTAGGTTGTGTATCTTAGGTATCTTCTTAGGTCTCTGTGGAATCGACAACCCAAGCTACACTACAAGGACCGTTCTACCCTTCCTCTCTTGGGTAAATTTGGGCGTGAACCACCCATGCAACGCTAAGTACGAGGGAATTTAGTGGTCATGTAAAAGAATTATTCAATAAAGATGATGTATATCATGTTTTAAGTTGTTATTTAACGGTTCTATTCACAAAATACACTAGTCCTCTTGAGCTTCTATGTTTTATCAAGTTATGTTTATGTAATAAATCATGTTTAAGTTTGTAATAAAGAACAGGGTTGTTATATCAAATTAATTATAATAATTAAGAATCATGTTATAAATATTTAAAGTTCATATGACATGAATAATTTGGGAATCTAGAGAAAAATCCATGAAATTTTAACATATAAATAAGATATGGAATTGTTGAAGACACGTAAGTATACCAAACTGAATTTCATAGTCGTCAAGGGTTATTTAAAAGGCCATATTTGTTAAATAGGTTCACTCCCCAAACTATCTTAGTAGTCAAGGTTCACTCCCATAACCACCTTTGTGATAAAGGTTCACTCACAAGACCATATTAGAGAACAAATTCCATTATTGAACCTAGTTCACTCCTTGGTCCTTACATATATATCTCATGAGATATAAGTATTTATCCAATGAATTAGAGGAATATATAATTCAAACCCATCACATAATTAAATAAAACATATTTTTTCTACAAGGTCATCAAAAATAATCATATAATAACCCATGTAATGAAATGGGTATGATGAAAAAGTCATCATATAATAAACCATGAAAAAGAGACAGTTTTCATAATTATTTCAGCAAATAATACCCTTGAAAAATAAGAGTGTTTCATAATTATGTATAATGGTATAACTTGTAGAATAGTAATAGGTTACATAAAAAACATGTATTCAAGAGAATAATAATTCATACAAATAATAAGAATGGTATCCTTGGATTATAACCCTAGTAAGACATAATTAACATCAATGGATGACATATTTTATGGTAAATAATTTTGAAATATCTTTTAAGAACACTTTATAAATATAATATTCGTTTTGCTTTGAATTATTATTTTAAAAAACATTTAAAATATACATTTCATTGGAAATAATATTTAAATATTATAAAGGAAGCTTTAAAAACCATTATAAATACGTTTAAAAAACATATAAAAAACCAATTTCCTTGAAAAATATCATAAAATATAATTTATTAATTTTATTTTAAATATAGTTTTTTAAGAAGAGTGATTTAAATAAAAAAGTGATAAATAAGGTCATATATTCTTAAAATTAAATTAATAATTATTTAAAGTACCAAGGAGTAGAAAAAGGTAAAATTAAATGTAGATATCTTGAACAAATAGAGTAGAATAAATATCAGGAGAATTATTGAGAGATAGATCTTAATATTTCATCAATGGAATCATAATCATAAATAATATCGATAAATGATGAGATATTAGAAATAAAACCTTAATTATATTTTAACTTTAAATAAAAATACCCATGAAATAATGGAATTTCATTAAGAATAAAATATCAAGAAAATACTTACATTCATGATATAAAATTTGAAATTTCGTTATATACACCTTTTAAAAGAATATAGGTGAACGACATAATATGTGTCTCAATGAATAGAAATCGAGACAAAAGTAATTTACCGAGTTGGCAAATTTTCAACTGTAAAACCCAATAAAATTTAGATCATAAAATTTGTATTTAAATAAATATAAATTTAAGGTTAATAAACATAAAATACATTCATGTTAATTATAAAAAAAATAAGATAAATGAGTTTTGAATAAGGCATGCATCTCGCAAAAACAAAATTGAGACTATAAATCTGCTTACCATATGCCTTTACTCTCATAATACTCATTGAAACCTCACGTGTAATAAATTTATTTTTATTATATATATATTATAGAACAATATTAAAGTATTCATACCATATATGATTTAAGTATGAATTTTTATTTTTATTTCAATGATGAATCCATGTTATAGTTATGTTTTAGGTAATAACCAGTTTTTATCTCATATAAAAATATTATCACCATCGGTATTCCAAACCTTGAGATGTGTCAATGGAAGAATGATTGAAATCTTTTTGCAAGGCTATATTTGTCCATACACAAGCACAATTTTTGTGCATCCCATTTGATGAAAGTGTGTGGTATTATGTGTCATACCCATAACATGAAAATATATATCTATATTTAGGTTAATGATGTTATTATATAATCATTGAAAATTATAATTTATAGGATAAATAAATAAATAAGACAAATGTACTTATTGAAATATGATTTCTATTCTTTGGGTAACTCATTTTGGTTTACACCGATGACCTTCCATGGTTACATTTCTGCCAAACATTAGCCCTATAATATGAAGTTAGGGATGTTGGTACGATAATTTAACATTTATTTTCTGATACAAATGGATTAAGATATGTGTTTAAGTTAGAGGGTGTGTTCCCTTTTATAGTGGAGGAGGAGTGGAATTTATGAAAATAAAAAAAGTAATGGAATCTTGATAGGTCTCCCTTGCATCATGTGTCTCCAATAATGATCCATTATTTAGAAAATATGGGATATTGTCAAAATATGTCCATAAAATAGATTTTTGACATCATTATTGGTCATTTATGCATTTATGATTAAATTTTACCCACTATGTAAAATAAGTTTTACCTATATCTCTATAATTAATTTTAAAAATTTTCACTAATAATATTGGACAAAAAAGAGATCATATTATAAATTTTATATGAATTTGATTACTAATATTTATTAAATTTTTCCAAATTCGTTTTATAGATGTGGTAAAATAAATTTAAAATTAATCTCATAGAAGGTATGCGAAGATGGGGTTTTGGAATAAAAAAGATCAAAAGCATGAATTTTTTTTATCCACCATCAATATAAAATTGGTTCCAAAGAACTAAATTCGATTAATGAATGAATAATTGATTCAATTTTACTTTAAACCCAATTTAAAATATAATTTAACAATATAATTAAATTGAATTAAAAATAAGTTTTAAATTAAAATTAAGTATTTTTCAATAATCATCCAAAAAAAATATTACAAAAAATCCCAAAAATTTACCCTAACATAATTTTTAAAAATTGAAATCAAATATAATGTTTATTCTATGAAATTACATTTCTAAAATTTTCACATATTAGTTTCATTATTATTTAAGGATAGTTATAATTAGTCGTTCTATTGAGAAAATAGTATTTATCAAAACATGTATATTTTACCAAAATTATATATTTGATTATAAATAATTTTTATTTATATAAATTGATTATAAATAATTTTTAAAATTACTTATTAGAATTAATATTACTTGTTTTAATGACTATGTAATAACTACCTTCCTCATAATTAATTATATTAATAAAAAAATTTGTAGAAACTATATATTACATGTAACATAATATAAGATGATGTTACTTGTAGATAAAGCTTAAATTTTTTAACAATATAATGAAAGATTACATTTTTTATTCAATTCAATACCACAATGATTTTATTTGAAGAAAAAATTAATAAAAACAATGGGTGTTATAATGATTCTTTTAAATATATATAAATTTAAATACTATACATTAAATATGAGTCTTGTTAAATACATTTATGATATGAATATAAGGATTAATGTTATTTTGAAAATGATTCATATATTGAGAGTTAAAATTGTTTAAAAAATATCTTTTGAGGACACTACTCATATTTTTACCAGTTAGGTGGAGAATAATGTAAGGTTATATTAGATAATCTGGTGATATAATTAAGTTACTAGTGAAGGAACTCTTTGAAAACATATGATGTGTGAGGAGAAACTACACATAATCATAGAATAAAGAAGTCAACAAAATATTATATCAATATCCATCTACACGTCTGAATCTAAACTAATATTAAAAATTAAACATAAAAGTTACATTGATTATGAGTCTACTAATTAGAGTAATAGGGAAATGACTCACCTAGATAAAAAATTATAGAAATTATATAGTAATAATATGTTTTTCATGAAATTGAAATTTATAGGAGAGAATTATTTTCATGTAAATTTTAGGAAGTAGTAAGAAAAGGATGATTCCACTAATGATTTAATATGATGTGAGTGAAAAATACCAAAGAAACTTTAAAAAAGAATATCCCATGCTGAAAATTAAGAAAAAATATATGGAAAAGGGTATCACGCATAAAATGACTATGAAATAAACCTAGATTTCCTATATTGATATATCAATTGATTAAAATTCAAGTCAAAAATATAAAAATTATAGGGTTAATATGTGTTTCTTGACATACACATCTAAGGTATCAAATACTTTTCATGTATTCCAATAATAGATTTCAATTTTTTCTGAGAATAATAATAATGATAAGAATATCAATGATGAGGATTTATATGAATACTTAAATATGTTGAAATATATATTTAATGAACATAAGGGTAAATAAAATATCATATAGAAGCATAATGTATTTTACATCAAATTTAAAATTACCTTCTCTATAGAAAAGTTTAAAAATTCTAGATTATTAAAATAAAATAATGAAAATGATATACCCAATAAGAAATTATGAATAGTTCTAAAATGATATGTGAATGGTCCCAAATACTAGTTAAAAAACTGTTCTAAAATACAATAATGGAATTGGTTACCAAACTGGGTATATGATATTTTAAGTAAAAACATGTTCATAGTTCTAGATCTTCTAGTTTTGTAAATAATTCATTTTCTTTTAGAAATAATAATATTCTTATTCCTATAATTATAAAATCTTTTTCTGGGAGATCCATTTAAGGACATTGGATTCCCACGTCACATATCACTAACAATTCTAGAAAAAATAAAATATAGGAAAAACTGATATCATATTTAAATATTGTTATCGGAAACATGTAATAAGAGTATCAGTAAGAATGTATTGTATCTAAATAGTAGATGTTCCAGAAAAATGATCCGGTACTACTCATGACTCAGGAACCTTATCATTGTAAATGGTGTATATGTCACTTTCAGTGATAATGTCGGGGGGAAATAGTTGTACTCGATCAAATTATTATCTCTATAACAATTTTTGTTTCAAAAGATTTATTTTTAGATGAAAGGATATATTAAATACATAGTATATCATAAAAATGTTGTGATAGATATCATATTAATATTTAGAGAAATTATTATATGTTTTTTATTGTATGAATGATTTACTCTTTATTGTTTTGTGAAATTATAATGTTTGTGTTGTTAATTTAAAATTTATTATTTTCTTAGAATAATTAATTTTTAAGTCCCCTTCAAAATGATTAATGTATTCGGAATAGGATATAATGCCATTATAATCTACACTCCTTTAGGAAACAATATATGTAATAATTATTCATGGGTCTCCATTAATTATTATCTATACAGATAATGTTTGTAACCCATATAAAAAGAGAAACAATAGAAAATATATTTCAAAAAAAGATTGAAGTTTTAACTTATAAACCCCAAGAGTTTATTCACGTGTATTTTTTTGGTCCCTCTAGAGTTTCAATATTAAATATTCAGAATAATGATTATGTTCTAGTACAATATTTTTCTACATGCTCATCGGTATTCATTCTAGATCTAAAAAAATGAATCTTGTATATATATTTTCATATATGAAAAAAGACATATAATGTCATAGTAGACATAGAATTAATTCATTAATAAGTGATCATGGACATGAGTTTAAAAATCAATATTTTGAATAATTATTTCCCCCACATGGTTATAGTAATCAGTTTTCTGATACTTAGACCCATAACAGATTGGAGTATTGGAAAATAGAAATTGAACCCCTAATAAATTTCACATACGTCTCTCAATGAGAATGATTTACTTGTTTATTTTTAGTAATAATTTATGAATATCTCTCTATATGTAATAATTATAGTTTTAATTTGAACCCATTTAATGAAAACCCCAAAAGAGTAATGGAATGTTATAAAAAAATTAAATAACATTAAATTTCATGATTGTAAATTATTTATAGTCAAGAAAGGATAAGATTAAAAAAACTTCCAAAAGAGTTGAATTATTTTTTTAGGGATATTAAACTTCAGGTAAATCATATAAGGTATTTAAAAGAATGACTATGATTATATAAGAATAAATAAATGTTAAATTCAAAGAGATAGATCCTCATGAACCTAAAACTCTATTAGGAGTCCTTAATGATTGCCTATTTAAAATTAATATCAATGGAATATATTATGATTATTCAATTACTCCTGATACAGATAAGTCTACCTATTATAAGGAACTACATGAATTATAACCTCTATGTGAAAATGAAGTATCAAATACTTCAAATTCTATAGAAATAAGGACTCATATAGACCATTTTTTGTTAATGATGCATGACACCTAGATAGTTGAACAAAAACTGTATCTTATTAGTGAATTCAAGTTAAACATAATGTTTTCTTATCATAAATTGAATTTAATAACATCATAAAAACAATTGATTTTGAATTATGGGAAATAGTAATGTAAGATGAGCTACATCTGTTTGAAAGAAACAATGTTTGGGAACAAATTGAAAGACCTATGTAATACCAGTACAATGGAAATAAATTGGTTTTAAGAAATAAAGTAGATGAGTTTGTCACTATAATTAGAAATAATGACCGAATGGAAACCTAAGGATACAGTCAATATGAATTTATTTAAAACAATGAAACTATTTCACCAGTAGTTGGAAATGAATCTATCAAAATAATAATTGTCTATATAGCAAAATTTTATTTAAAATTATAAAAAATGGATATTAAAATTTCATCGATAAATGGTTATATAATTAATATTTTTTTGGGGGAAACCCATGGATATCAAACTCCTCCTTTTCCAAATATGTTATTAATAATATAAAAATCAATATATGGTTTAAAAAAAACTCAATGAGCTTGGTATGATTGGATCAACTCATTTTAAATTTATAAATGTTTTACCAAAGGGGTGTCTTATAAAACATTATTAATTAGTTGAATTTAAAAAGATATCATTGTATTAAAAATATATGTTGATGATATTGTTTATTGATCATCCTGAAACTCTTTTTATGATGAATTTTATAAAATAAAGCAAAATGAATATGGGAAAATTTTGGTGAGTGTGTTAAGAATCTTCCATGGTTTTTAAATATTTCAAAATATAGATGGAATTATTTTTAATAAATAAAATTAAACTAAAGTCCATGTATATTTCTTTGGTATGGATGGTGATATGGGTTGTTATACATACATGATTAAAAATATCAATTGGATCTGGAAGAAACTATAAAATGTGACAAAACATCCCAGGTCAACCAAAACAGTCACCAAAGTCAACGCATTAAGGGATGGTTTTAAATAAATACTATAAAAAATTCTTATCTATACGGATAACGAGACATACAACCATTTTGTCAAGGAAAAACACAGGAGATACAACAGATCCAAACATGAAAAAACTAGAATGTATGACATAACTATAAAAAATTAGTCTCTTTGTGACCAGCCATCACACCCAAACCAGAAATATCAACACAAAAAGAATATTTCATGCTACAGAGTTCTCTTTCTATTACATGTACCCTATAAAAAACTCTAAAATTGACTATAAGAACATTTTGTGTGTGTTTGTGTGTCATGGGGACTAGTAAGATACTACCAATGAATCTATATAATTTTTAATAATAAGAATGCACATATTGAAGCCTTAAAACAAAATAATTTTAATTTAATTTTTTTATATAAATTGTTTGAAATCATTTTTCAAACAATTATTGAGTTTTAAAAAAGTGCATAACATGTTTCTAAATCATGATAAAAATGAATAAAAGATATTGAATATAAATAAACATGTGATCGAACATCTACAGAACAAACTATGATGATTTAAACAACCAGAAACAACAATGCGCCCACAATATTTGCTCAAGCCAATGGTATAATACATACTAGGGGCTTCTAATTATAAAATTTGATATGGTTGTATCCAACTAACAAGAATTCCTAAAAGAGATCATTAACATATACTAGGGTACCTCCTAGTGGTGTCACACCCAATAATGATACTCATGTCTTCTTCTCTATGAACCCAAGGATCTTATTATTAAATGTATTTCTATTTCTATTTTTAAAACCTTGATACCATTTTTTATAAAATAATTTCAATTCCAATCCAATATACCTTAGGGTTAGAAATTACATTTACCATTTCAAATCAAGGAAATTTGATTTAAAATAAACACCCATATTAAAAAAAATAACCCAATCCATTTTCAATTTCACTCCAACAAATTCCATTTTAAATCTAAAAGAATAAATAAGAACAACACAAAATAAATGAAATTGTAATACTAGAAGAGATACTCCAACATCATGGATTTACAAAACATAGACATTGTTGACAATGGGTACTGGAACCTAATAGAACAACCTTCTCAAAGTAAGGCACACCTAAAATCAAAATTTGATTGATTGAAAACCCAATTCAATTAGAAAACCAAGGCCTAAATATTACATTAACTGAAACCAAATAAATACTGATAGGATATCTTATACAAAAAATATAATATTGACTCCATTGGTGATCAATTTCTCTGAAAAGTGATCTGGATGAAAGGATGTCACCCAAAATCACCAAGGGTAAGATATCTACTCTATAGGATAATGTTATAAAGGAAAATAAAGCCTCAAACACATACATAACTCCCAAGAAACCAAAACATGAGAAATTATATTTCATGTAATAGAACTACATGTCATTAAACACTTTAAATTTATTTTACACTGAAAAACATGACACCTATGATTAAAAACATGATCTTTCACATTTCATAACCAATAACTCTTACACAATTTGTTACATTATCACATTATGAAATCCAGTTCTTGAAACAATTTTGAAAACAATTACATGTTTTTATCCCATAACTCATCATGTAACTTCCCAACCAATAAAAGATTGTCCAGGGAAAAGATGAAAATTCCAAAAAATCAATTACTTTACCATTATAGGTTTCCTCCTAATTCAAGTTTGATAATTATTTCCCAATAGAAAAAGAAAACAAAAATAAAAAGATATGAATAAACCTTATAGAATTTTAGTTGGGAATTATAGTCTCCCCAATATAAAATATTTATTTCCTCAGAAAGATCTGAAGATCTTGGATCTGAAAAAAGGGAAGGTCATTATTACCTCATCAAGGACTCATACTCCTGCATCTCATGGAGATCATGTTGGCACTACCACAATACCAAGACTAGGGGTATCATTTTACCATATTTTACATTATTTTAGATATCCATAATCTAAAGTGGATACTCAACAAAGTTAGTATAATTCTCAAGATCAATATCCTCTCAAATAAGAAAATTTGGAAGAACTAGTATATAACTTCTTAACCGGGAAACATGAATCATTTCGTGTATACAATTCAAGTCATATGATAAAGATTATTGGTAATTAACCCTCTATAGTTGCACAAGTATCTCAGTGTGGAACACAAGCATTGGTGGAAACATAAAATTCCTACCCAATAGATGATGTACCGTGTGAGGTGAAACTTTGAGAAAGATGTGATCATCAAACAAAAACTATAGAGGCTGAATATATAGGTCCATCTAATATTTAAGATTAATCTGGTCCATGATGAAACACCTATGGATCAACTAAGTAACCTACGTTGTCTCCTAAACAACACTCATCCCAACTATAGACCACTCTCCCAACTCTGCTCAGCACAAGGGATATCTACATGACCATAAATATAAATCCTCAAAGGGATCCATCCTGATCAAATATGACTAAATATTGTTATAGGAAAAATAAACCAATGGAAAATGGTTTCACCATGATATATTGAAATCAAGAAAACATGCAAGGAGAATATCCTCAAGAACATTGATAGACATCCCTATCTAGCAATCCATCTATCGATGATAATCTATTCTCAATTTCAAATGGGATCAAATTGCCTTCTAAAAATACTTCTAGAATGTAGATTTGAACATTATGTACTGTCAGAAAAAAATATAGAGGGAACCCTATGATGCGTAACAATCTCCCATAAAGGCATTTCCCAATGTTTCTTGGCTTTCATTATTTCCTTTCTTGGAAATAAATGTATTGGTTTAGTGAGTCTGTCAAGAAATACCCAAATATCATCTATCCCAATATGAGTATACGGGATACCAATGATGAATGAAAGAGAAATATCATCCCACTTCCATACAAAAATAGTTAATGGATGAAAAAACCCATTGATTCTCTGCTGTTCCACCATAACTCTCTATTAAGTGAGACCAGAATATTTAAAATCCACAACTGGCCGCCTAATCCACAATCACCAATACGAGTGTGTCAAACCTTGGTACATCATTTTATCCCTATCGTACATGTAGGTACCTAAATGATTTCTACATCTATTCAACCCATTATCCAATGAAAATGGAACAACCAATATTCTGTGGAAGCACAAATCTTCACTAGAAGATTGATACAACATACACGAGGTCTCCCCACAATTTATGATTCCTCCTCAACTTCATCTCCTAGTGTTTGATGATTTCTCAAGTCGAACTCACTCATTAAAACAAAATTAAAACTTTATCGAATCCCGAAACATGTATCCCCAACATCCTTTACCCTGTTAGATCATCACAGCAAACAAGATTATCAAATAATAATGCTCAAATAATTCCTCCACTCCTGGTGTCTATAATTTTCTACTCAATACATCAACTACCACATTTCCTTTCGCATGGGTATATAAAATATCAAAATAAAATTTATTACGATACACAACCTAGTATCTTTGTTACATGTTCCAATCCCTCAGGGTAAAAATATAATTCACTACCTTATGATCTAAATATAATTACTCCAATTCTATAGTGAAACATAGATGCAACATTTTGAGTGCAAAAATAATAGCTACTAACTCAAGATCATGTGTACTATGGATATTCTTAGGAAGGAGTAGCAATATAGAGCCGTAAGCCAAAAACAAATTCCCCTACATCAAGAAACAAACCAAACATGTACCAAAATCATAACATAAATAATCTTAACCAGACCGTTGTTTTGGATAAATCAACACTGGTTCCAAAGTCTACCTCCATTTAAAATCCTAAAAAATAACTCTGGCACCTATCATCCATCCAAATTTTACACCCTTAAATGTTAAATATGTCATAGAGGAGGCAATCTTGGATACTTAATGAACAAACATTGTATAAAAACTTAAAAACCCTTTGTAACTAAGGATCTCAAACACGTTAATGGAATACTCACAAGGCCTAACTATATGTATCATTTCAAGATCCACTGAGACTCCCTTCTTATATAAAACATTTCTATAAAACCTCACTTCCCATATCCCAAACTCACACATGGAAAGCTTACCATACCAATGACATTTCATAAAATATCAAATAATTATATCCAAATTTTCTTTATCCTCTTATTTTTCATTTTAGTATACAAAGATATCATCAATAAAAACTAAAACAAAGGAGTCGAAAAACTGATGAATGATTAATCCAAAAATATCATGGGAGAATTGGGTAGACTGAATGGGAAAAGAAAAAATTAAAAATCACCATATCAACTTCAAAATGCTATCGTGGGTATATCCTCTTCTCAAAAACACAATTTTTGGAACCCTGGCCATAGGTCAATCGTAGAAAAATAGTGATCCACTCTCAGTTGAACATATATAACATCAATTCTGGGTAGATGATTCTTTTTATTAACAATCACCATATTTTATATCTACTAGTCAATATAATGTATAAGGATTCTATCTACCATCTTAACAATGAGTATACGATAATCCCATAGTGACATGAAAGGATGAATAAATCTTTTCACCTCTTATTCCTCATGTTGGACATTATGTTCCCCAAAAATCATATGATTCCATTCGATAGGATGACATAGAAATGGGAATCATTTTATGGAAAAGGTCAATAGTAAACATGACCTCACATTATGCTGATAAAGTAGAAAAATCATTCAAAATGACCTCAGGGTACACATAAATAAGTGGAGGTATCCAACCACCCCAAAAGGGTCAATTGTATCAATAATCATTTCTAAAAACTGGATTGACATCAAACCAACATAATGAATTATATGACCTACCCTTCGTGGCCTAGAGTCCAAGTCACCCTAGAAAACAGGAGTGACACCATCAGTAAATATGAACTATACTCAATGAAAATAACATTATATCTGATCCACTACATTGAGCATCCAATAAATGATGAAATTCCAGTAAAATATGTCAAGATCAAGCCCTAACAAGTCTCCAACCACCTCAATTTCACTAATCACCACCCGAAATTTTTGGATACCTAACACCATTATTGGACCTCTTTCCCAAAGGCGTGTAATGACCCAACAAGAATATAATAAGATTTAGATATAAAAACAGAACATCAACAAACATTGATGATATAAAATAATGAGTTTCACTTTTATCAAACAAACTGATCACCATATAAGATGATGTAAACACCATTCCTCTAAAATTAGCTGGTCCTACTTCATATTCCTATATTGCAGACTATGTGGACTAAATTCATCCATGATATTCAACCAAGACATCCGCCATGGCCTCATAATGAGGCCCACCATCCAAGGATTCATCAACCTAAATTTAAAATACCTTGATGTAAATAGATCCATTCTTACTGACATGAGACATATTTTCACTGAAACATTTTAGATGGCCATGTCAACCACAAAGATGACATGTCCATAGAGACTTTATGCAATGAGGCATGGTCTAGAAATGCCTCCCAAAGTGGTAGAAAATAATTGGATTATTCTTCGAAGAATCCCCTGAACCTAGTCTTATATAAAAATGACCACTATAGTTCTTCCTTTTCTGACTAGAAGAAGCACCATAACTGACCAAAAAAACAACAGAATCACCACCCAAACCTATACATCTATCTATGTACGACTCATCCAAGGAAGCTTTATCTACTAACTTAGAAGTTGATAATTCCCAATAGAACAATCATTGAATGAATATAATTCATCAAATCCATCTTACTCCTTCAAACCATCACGTAATCATTAGTGAGAAGATCGGGTGCTATATGGACCAAACAGAAAAAGTTAGTGGAGTACTATAGAATGGTATGCTCCCCGTACTCCAAGGTTAGAAACTAATGGACCATTTCTACATGTAATCTTCATAATAAAACGTTTTATTAAGTATATTCTTGAAATTAACCTACATAAGACATTCATCCATCTTATCGACCTCTATATAATTCCACCGTATTCTTCTTAGTCCCCTACGATTATATGTGGAAAATCCAACCTAAGAATATTGAGGATTGTTCATGAATTTGAAGATCGTCTTAGCTTATTCAAACCACTCCTTTATTTCTAGGGTGCCTTTTTCACTACAGAAGACATGTTGATTTTACTTGGTAAATTCTGATCCATGATCCATTTCTCTGGTTGACTTTACTACACCCACTGACCATAGAGTTTGAATTGAATGAATTTCTACATGTAGAAATGAAGAGTCCACATGACGATCTGCCTATAAAACCCAGCTCACAGCTTAACCTCTCATATTTGGAAGATCTATTCACCGAGGCCTTATATGTTAAATATAAAACAATACCAAATCAATCATAAGAAACTCCAAAACCATTGAACAAAAAACCAGTATAATAAATAATGCATTAAAACCAAAAGAATTTTATGCTCTTATGAATTTTGTTGCACAAGGTTAACACATAAGAAAATAGAAAGTGTATCTAATAAAACTCCACAAATAGTTTATTCAAACAAAAATACACACCCACTGAATCTACAAAATTTTAAAATAGGTTAATTTTAATAAACATCCCATCCAATTTATTCAAATGAACATAAATACTATACCTAAGACTTGAAAGTGATTTCCCAACTACCCATGGAAACTCTGATTTAATAATTGGAGTGAGTTAGTCAGGCCCCTTTTATACACCTACTATCTGAGTTCTGATAATCCTTCTCTTATATACCAATGACATAGAACCAAATCTGTTAGTATTGATAAAAGTTTGGATATGTAACTCATTGATACCAAATTGTGACTGACCAACATGGGTCAACCAAACTCGTCACTAAAGTCAGTACATTATTGGGTGGGGAAAAACAAATACAACCAAAAAAAATTCATATATAAGGATAAAAAGATAGAAAAACAATGTGAAAATTGGAAAAAAAGAGATAAAACTAATTCAGATAAGAAAAAACATAATTTTATGAAAATAAAAAGATACAACTGGTCTCTATGTGATCAATCATCACCCCTAAACCAAAATATCAATGCAAAGAGATGATTCTATGATAATGAGTTTTCTTCTAATTACCTGTATCAAACAAAACAATGTCTACAACCACCCATAAGAAGAATTAGGGCATGAGAAATGAATCCGAGTAGAATCCCACCAAAGAATCTATATAGGTTCTAATAATAATAATTCACAACTCAAAGTATAAAAAACAATTTGAAAATCATTTTTATAAATAAAAATGTTTAAAACCTTTCTCAAACAATTGTTGAGTTTTCAAAAAAATTATAACATGTTTCCAAATCTATAAACATATAAGGTAATGATATTGAATATAAAAACATGTGATCTATCATCCATTAAATAAACTATCATTCATTAAACATCCAAAAACAATAGTTCACCTACCATTCATGCTCTATCATATAGGTCAAGACAGACTAGACACTCACAATCCTCCCAAAGAATATGTTTCATCCAACTAAAATCTAAGAAATCCATATACCATTAAAATAAAATAGGTTACCAGTTAGTGGTGTCAGATAAACTAATGCAACCCATGTTTATTCTTTTATAAAATAAATATTTCTAGTATGAAATGACTTCCATTTCTATTTTTAAAAAAATGACCACATATTATTTAAAACACATTGAAGTCCAAGACAGTCAACTTTAGTGATTGAAAATAATTTTTTAAATAAAGGAATTCCCATTTCAAAGAGAAGACTCTTTAAAAAATTAAGACATTCTCTATTAAATTTCAACACATACAATTCCATTTATAATTGCAATGAATCTATAATAATAATAAGAAATTTAAGAGATTAGAACATGTAAATAGATTCACCCACCTCAACGACGAATAAAACCTAACAATGCTTGATAATGAGGATTGGAACCCAATAGAACGTCCTTCACAAAGTAAGTCCCCCCAAGAATCCAAATAGGATTTGTTAAAAATTCTAATCAACCAAAAAATGAATCATATTCATAGTTGTAACTAGAACCCAAGAATGGCCAAGAGGATATCTTACTCAAAGATGATAATTTCAACCCCAATGAAAATTAATCAAAGAATGAATCAATATTAATGGAAGTAAGCCACTAAAAATGTCATGGGCTAATAGCTCAGTACGAGTGGAGAAGGATGAAAAAGATAATGAAGCCTCAAAAACCAATAAGACTCCCTAAAAATTATAACATGAGAAATTAGAAGGCTTGTAATACCTTTCATATTGTGAAACACATTAATATTATGTTCTGATGAAAAAAAATGTAACCATTGAGTAAAAATATTAATTTTCACCTTACACATTTTATAACTCCTACACGTTTTTAAACATTCTCATATTGGGCAATCCAGTTCAAGATATATGTCCAGCAGCCATTAAACATCATCTAATCCCACTACATGTCATGGAAAATCCTATAGAACAACAAAAAGTCCTCAGAAAATGTAGTAATCTCAAGAAATCCCTTACTTTAAAATTATAGGTGTCCTCTCGATTCACGACCAACAATCCTCACCAAATGAAAAGAGGAAACAAAATGTAAAAACCAGGTCATACCTAACAGAAATTTAACTGGGAGTTATAATAAACCATCTGATCAAACAACATATAGATATATGTTCTGATGTTTACTATATTTAACTATTATATTACCAGATACTGTGTTTAGTTTATTTTATCATTTAAAAAAAATGAAAAAAGTTCCTTTTATTGTTGTGAGAATGATTTTCAAATTCATCAAAAGTACAACCAAATTAAGAGTTTTTCCCCTAAAAGAGTTTTTTTATTTAGTGAGTAATTTATATGAAAATTATTATTGTTTTAATTGACATAGAAAAGGAAACTCTATAACATGTCACATTTTTAGAAAGACTCTAGTTTCATTGGGTTGTAATAAAGATAACTCTGTTTCATTATCTACTGATGAATCTGATTATATAACCACAAGAAGTTATTGTGTAAAGATTCTATGGATGAATCATGAATAACAACACTATTATTACACATTTAGATATGTACCTGTAAATTATGATAACAAAAGTAGTGTAAAAATTTATAATAATTTTGGATCAAATTCAAATAGAAAACAAATCGATATAGTGCATAACCTATTGAGAGAACATTTTCAAAATTTTGATATATCTATTGAATTAATTGGTACTAAAAATCAATTTACTAATGTATTTATAAATCAATTTATTATTTAGAGAATAGATTATATATGTCATGCATTAGGTTTGATAAATTAATTTTCATTGTTTCAATTTTTATTTTGACTTATAGTTTTATGAAAAGAATAATTTAAATTATTATCTTATGTATATAAATATATTTCTAAAAGTAACCATGAATTATAGATCACACGGTTAGTATAATGACTATTATTTTTTCATATGGCTAGTGTATCTACCATGGCCAGTTATTCATGTGGATATTATAACAACCATGTACACTTACTGACATGTTCGTTATACTTACTACGAGTTTTTACACACACGGTCACTACATCAACACCATGCATTTTTATTCATTCTATTAGTATTCCAAATTTTAGGTCACAATCAATATACCTTCCCTACCATTTCTATCATGGATCCATGGTCATTATGCCTACTATATATTTTTTAATCATAATGTTTTGTCATTAAATCATTTAGGAAGGATTTTTGTTATGTTTGTTGTTAGTTTATTCCATTAATGATTGAAATAAAACATAAATTATAATCTAAATTGACACCATAATTTTTCATTAAATTTCATCCATCCCTTCAAAATATTTTATCTATATTGAAATGAACATGTATCTCTCTCTCACCCTTCAATTATTTCCAAATGAGAACAAAAAAAAATTGAATAAAAAATTGTGAGGATAAATCATGTGTTTGAAACCACATTTTATATTCAGTCATCTTTTCCAAAGAAATTGATGATTAGAAAATATTTCTTTAGTACAATAATAATTACCAGAAATCCGAATCTAAATCATATTATAGTCTTAACAAAAAATGAAGTTGATGAAAAGTTGTGGAAATCAAGAAATATTGTAGTTGGGAATGAGATTCATAATCAGGGATATAGTAATTTGTTTGACAAGATTTTCAATCCATTCTACCTAAAATGTCAACAGTTTTTTTATTTATACATGGAATTCATTCCTAGTGAGAAAATAATTATCATTAGGGTGATGTTCAATCATGAAAATTTGGTGTTTTCTTATATGTGTTGGAAAAATTTCATTGTAGATCCATAAAATGGACAATTTTTTTATTAATAGATCTCATATCAATCAAATAATTATCACTTTGAATTTTTATGTGCATTAAAGGACCTTAATACAAATTGTACCCCCATATGTCCAACCTTTGTTGAACCTTATGGTGAATCTAAGTTGATGGTAAAGTCTGAATAGCACCTCATATCTCCAATAAAGGTGATTTTTAATCCCAAGGAAACAGAATTTGTTCATCTAGTTTTTAAATAAAAATATTTTTCGAATTATTATGTGTAGAAATGTTATAAGTCATATTAATGAGTAATTTTTGATTGCGTCAATGTTTAGTTATTTTCCTTACCCAATACTTCATTTGTCCATGTTGGAGTCTAATTTCTCAGTTCTATATGGGTGGTATAATAACATAATCATATACTATTTTCCCTTCATAGATAATTTAGATGAAAGAAAATTTCAACTGGAATTCATTGAAAATAGAATGGGTGGATAACACATAAATGATTTATGAGAGGGTTTATCTAGTGATGTACCATGTTATACAATGGGGTTATGTGGATCTAAATCATGAACCTGATTGTGTTATTCAATATTTTGATGATGAAGTGGTTGTTTTTAAAGAAGTAGTGGAAGGTGAATGAAAATGAGAAGTATAAGAAGACAAAGATGAAGGATATGATGATTATGATGATATGATGGATCTTAATGAGGAATATTGGGATTCTCGTAAGGATGAAATTTTAGTAACAACCATCATGTATTAGGGGCTACCTGAAGAATATTTTTCATTACCATCACCTGATGAAGGAATAAATTCTATGGATCTAGTAGATATTGGGGTATCTGTTAGTGAATTTTTGGATGATCTAGAATGGGATGAATCAATGACAATGATGAAGTTGAAGATGGATCGGGTAGATATCCTGGTATTAGAAGTACTACTATATGGTCAATACTAGAAGAATATACTAAGGGGATATGGGAAGTACCCTTAATATTATATTTTGGGGCTCATATATTCAAATTATAATAACGATGATAAGGGAAATATAAGTTGACATGGTGGGCATTCCATCCTATCACTTAACATAGTGTTAAATGTCTCTCTCATAGATTTCGTAGATTATCAAGAAATACATTAGGTATATCCCACAAGACCATTAGTTAAAAAAAAATCTCTAAGAGACCATTCATCTTATTACCACAAAGGATAGTGAATAAAATGATATAGGTAGAGATCATGGTGAAGATATTGAGGTTTGTGAACCTACTTTTCATGAGGATGATGTTGACACCAATTCATGAGGTGAAGAACAGTTTTTTAGAGCATGATCATTATAGTATTTAGTTTGGTTAGATAGAAGAAAATATGATTAGGATTAATCGACCTATATACCAAATTCATTTCCTACTACATTATACATTATAAAATACTATTTTAATGAATTAATTTCAGATCTTTTGGGGATTTTCAATGAAGGGTTTCCTGTTTTTTAAAATTCATCATTGCATAATTGATATGAAAATATTATAAAAATAGTGATGTTTGTCATTTCTAAACATCAACAATAATTAAATTATCAGTCAAATTTTTTATAAAATTAAATTGATGATATGAATGTTTATTTAGCTAATCCTCAGAATAGTACCTCTTATATTTTGTTGTAGTTAGATCGATTATTGAAGATTGTAGTTCTTGAGCCTACTTATTCTCATGTCCTAATACCTCCTCCTTATCCTATTGTTAAGCCAAATTGTGATTACGATAATATAAAACAACTCATAAGGGATGACTTAAAATATTTCATTGATGAGTTCATGAACACTATAAAAGTGGTGTTTGATAGATTTCAAATAGATGTAGAAAAAACCATTTAACCGTACATGGAACATTTCAAGAAAGTTGTGGAAGATAGATAAATATTCAAGAAATCAATTGATTTATTTCTAATATAAAACTTTACCGAGTCATATTTGAGGTTTATATTCATATCTAGTTCTTTGGATCTTAATATGATACAAGTTACACAAGATTTTATGTCCCATGTTGATATGATTAATATACTGAACATAATTTTGGAATCCATTATTAATAATAGAGAAGATTTTAATTTTGATTTGGATAATAGTTCTCAAAAAGTGATTATACAAGGATAATATAAAAATAATTATACACTTCTGAAACTATTGTGTTACCTACTCCATCTATTCCAATGTCCCTACCTATGTGAACAACCTCCTCTACCCTAAACACTTTGGTCATGAATCATATACATGAAGTCCAGAATCTTATACATATTTCAAAATGTGTAGTCATTAGAAACAATATATTAACCTATGATCCTTATATTAACTATTATTCCCCTACCAATACATCTAATATAAAGTATAATATCCTTCCATTAGATTTATGGGATACCACATAATCAGATTCTACATAAAATTCTTGATAAGGCCTACATGTAGAATGTTTTGTAATATGTTTTGAAATAATAATGTATTCCTACATTTTATTGAAGTTTTGTTGTATATGTTCCCAATTAATGATTTTTTCCCTATGCTCCATTCACTTTATTAAAATAAAAAATGAGTGTATGGGGGTAAGTCAATCAAATTCATTGAATAATTTTAGAGACTTAATTTGGGACTTAATATCTGAATTAAAAAGTCTGGGAAAAATCACTAAAGTTGTAGCCTCAGTGTTTCAGGGTGATTGTGATTGTTGAAAAATCTATATGACCAAAAATCAGAATGGATGATTTTCCCGAAGTAGGTGTTTTATGGCTGCACTGTCTCCCAGTGTTATCCAATTTTTTATGCCTAAAAATTGAATGTTTGGTTTATATAAAAGGAATTTTTTCCATTAAGAAGTTATGGAATTCTGTTCATAGTCTATGAAACATAAATATCATGTACCTCATTGCATCATAGAATCTCCATGAGGAACACAAAAATGGTTTGTGGACTTTGAAGTGTCCTACATAAACCACACAATAAAATATATTCTTGAAAGTATCGTCATTTTTGGGTGGTTCTTCAATCATAGGATTCATTTGACTTATTGAATTTTTGTCGTGATTTATGGAGCTAAAATTTGATTTTTTTTAAGAAGATAATAGCCACAAAAAAGGGTACAATGAAAACTAGATAATATTTTTCTGATGAAGGTTACACCACATCAGAGTATAGGGTATTTATGATTAATGTGTTTTGATGGACTAATTATCCAATATAATGGATCCTAACTTAATCATTATGGAGAGTGAATTTCATTATAGAAGATCATCACCAGAAATTTTTGGGGAATAATTAATTATTTTGTGAGTATGGATTCTACAAAGCAGAAGATTTTGATAAGGTTGTAATTTTGTAAAGAAGATAGTTTGTGAAGATAGATCACAAAAGGTGTTTTTTAGACCTTGGAATGTCAAAAAGGTATAGATACCACTAATCCTTTAAGATCTACGAACCATCACTAGTTTGTGAGGCACCAATTGTCTACGTAGCAGATGGGATACATGATGAAAATTTTTTGTGTGATGTAGTCGTGCCATATGGTAAAAGTAGGTTCACATAGGATAAAATGATGTTTGTTGTAAGTAAATGGAATTTCATGAAATGACTAAAAATGTTCCTAAAGGAAATTTCCACAATGGAATAGTTATTAAAAAGGACGACTTCATCTACCAGGCCAAAATATGACATTGATACCGAATCTACCTATATTTGAGGATTCAGTCATTGTTGATAATGAACGGAGATACATGTACATGAACTATGTGTGGATTATTTCTAGATTAGTAAGCCATGATATAAGAATAATGTAACCCATTCCATTGGTAGTGATGCTGTAAAGACCCGTAAAATTCAAGGGAAATTTTTTCTTAAATTTCTTTAGAATTTTACAAGAGCGCGGTTTCAGACGGCACCTGATTCCGAGGCCCGGAGTGCCCGGAATTAATTTCCGAAGTTTGGCTCGGGTACGTTCAGTGAACGAACGAGCGGGAATTCCTAACTTTTGATCCGGTGCTCGGAATTGAAATCTGAGGGCACCGATGAACTCGCAGCGCCGATTTTCGCTTAAGGAGACCTTTCCCGAAGTTGCGTTTACACGTGGGATGTTTTAAAAAAATAAAATTGTGAATGTTAAAATAAAAATTTAACTTCAATTTTTATTTTTATCTTCCTTAAGTGTTTTTATCCTTTGGGTGGAAGTTGGGTGACAACCCAACTTCCCTTGGGAGGTTAAGAGGGTGGTGGGGCCCACACGAACCCCACCCCTTCATTTTCTCTAACCCTCCCCAACTCACAATTAATGATGTAAACTTAGGTTATAACTTATGTCATTAATAAGTGAGTTTAATTAAAGTTTTGAAATTCGAACTCTTGAATTTCAAAGGTTTGTGTTGTGTTAATAAATTAAGTGAGCTTAATTTATTGTTTTTGGTTAGTCCCTTTATTTCTTGAGAGGATTTGAGAGCTTTCTCTTCTTCTTCAAACCTCAATGAAGAACGCGGCGTCCTTCTTCCACGACGTCGGACTGCAACGCGTTGGTTTTCCTTCGTCCGACGCCGCAACGCACTTTCCGCGACGTGCTTTCCGCGGCGAACCTTCGTCCGACGCCGCAACGCACTTTTCCGCTACATGCCTCTCGCGGCGAACCCGCGTCCGTCTACCGCGATGCCGGCGACGTCTTCTTCCGTGACGACCGACCTCCGTGGTGTCCGATCTCCGCGACGCTCGTCCTTCGCGGATCGTTGACGAGCTCCGCGAACTTCCTTCGAGGTAGGGGTTGTACCTTATTTCATAATTTAATTTACGCCTTCGTAAATAAATTATTGGACCGCTTGTTATCTTTAACATGGGAGGGGATCGGACCGCACAAACACGGTCGATCCTCCTCCAAAACCTTGTTGTTGGATTTTTTACTCGTGGTTCGAAGAAGAGGCGGAGCGGTGCCGTGACACCGCGCTTGGACGCAAGGGATTCATGGGAGTGCGCAAGTTTGACGCGCCACTCCGGACGACGAGGGTCGTGGTGGTCTCCCACAGCCGGACTGAACAAGCCACCGGAGCAATGAGGCGCGGCCCGTTGGCCGCGGCGGAGTAAAGGAAGTGCGACCGTTGGATGCAACGCCGCCGCGCCACATCGGAGGAGGAAACAAAGGCGCCGCGGCCGGAGCGGGGCCGCGGCGAAGGCGCGCGGTGTCGTCGCACCGCGCCGGACGACGAAGGCCGCGGCCGGTTCCGGGCCGCGGCGGATCGAGAAGACCGGCGGCCAACCGGGCCGCCAGTGTCGGAAGTCGAAAGGGAACCGGCTGGCCAGGTCGGGCCGGCCGGAAGGAAGTCAAACCGGGGGAATTAATTTCCCCCGGTTAACCTCTAATGGCCCCCAATTAAATTGGGGGCCGGTTTTCATTAGAAGGGGGGGCAGCGCCACCCCCCGGATCCGGTCAAAAGCAGGCTCCCTCATGTGAGGGGGCGGTTTTTCTTAAAACCGGCGCGGCACGTGCCGCGCCGCCAAGGGAAAAACGGGGAGGCGGGGGTCTCACCCGCGCACCGCCTGCGCGCCCAGCGCGCCGCCGCGCCGCCCCAGCGCGCCGCCGTGCCGCCTCCGCGCGCCGCCGCGCCGCCTCCGCGTGCCGCCGCGCCGCCGCCGCCGCGCCGCCGCCGGCCGCCGCGCCGCCGCCGCGCCGCCCCAGGGGGGGGGTCGGGCCGGGTCGGCCCGGACCCGGACCCCCCCGTTTCGAACGAGATTTGGTTTTTGGCCCATAACTTGAGCCTCGGACCTCCGATCGGCGAACCGTCAGTGGAAACGCGATCCTTGGATCGAGACGGTCGTTTCGGTATATCGCACTCAAGGTTTCGGATTACTTTGAGTTCGGTCGGGTTGGTTCGTTCACGAAACCAACCGGGCCCTCGGAGCGGAAACGCTCATATCTTGAGTTTCGGACGTCCGATTGACGTGCCGTCGACTTTGATGGAATCCTCTAAGTGAGACGGATCTTTTGGCATACTCCGCCCGAGGTTTGGACGCAGGTGGAGTACGGCCGGGTTGGTTCGTTCAGGAAACCAACCGGGCCCTCGGAGCGGAAACGCTCATATCTTGAGTTCCGGACGTCCGATTGACGTGCCGTCGACTTTGATGGAATCCTCTAAGTGAGACAGATCTTTTGGCATACTCCGCCCGAGGTTTGGACGCAGGTGGAGTACGGTCGGGTTGGTTTTGCCTTAAAAACTAACCGGGCCCCGGAGACGAAAATGCCAATAACTCTCAGACCGGGCGTCCGATCGACGCGCCGTCTGTTGCGTTGAGTTCCTATTGTCGATACGGAACTTTTGGATACATCAACTCTGGTCTTTGTGACAGTTGATGTATCAGCCTCTCGGCTCGTGGAGCGGACCCTCCGAACGAGCTTGCTGTGTGCGGGAACCCTAGTGCTGGCTGCGACTGTTACTGTGACGACTACTACTACTGCTACTGTGACTGCGACGACGACAGTACAGAGATCCTGTGTGGATTCGACGACAACGACTACAGCACTCAGTGATCCTACGTGGAACAGTGCTACCGAACCTGAGTGAGCTGAATCTTCTGTTTACCTAGGGCGGTGGAGCGCTTGGGTGTAGCGGCGGACCCGTGGTACTTGACAGTGGTGGTGCGCTTGGATGCAGCAGCAGACCCTTGGCGGTGGAGCGCTTGGTTGTAGCGGCGGACCCGCGATACTCTACGGAGTGTGTGCGCTTGGTTGTAGCGACAGACCCGCGACGGTGGAGACATGCATGCGGAGTACGGAGACCGTGTAGCCGACTGAGACCTGATGACTGCTTGACCGACTCGACTTGGAGTGAGTCGACTAGCCCAGTGGACGGAGCGCCCAGTAGTTGGCAGCAGACCCACGGCAGACGGAGCGCCTGGTAGTTGGAAGCAAACCCGCGGTACTCGACAGGAGGAGTACCTCAGTAGGCTATCTGGGTGAGCGCCCGGTATTTGGCAGCAGACCCTCAGCGGACGGAGCGCTCGGTAGTTGGCAGCAGACCTGCGGTACTCGACAGGAGGAGTACTTCAGCAGTCTTAGGTTAGTGAGCGGCGGCCTCGGAGTCCTGACAGGACTACTGTACACTCTAGAGACGGAGCTCTTCAGCAGTTACGGTTTCGATAATGAAAATCCTGGTTTGAGCTGAGTCAATGATCTTTGTGTTTCCTCATGATTGAGATGGGTCGCTTGATAACTTAGGTATATGTATGGGCATATATCTGGGTAATAGTTATCCGTTGATTTCATAAACTTGTTATAAACTGTGTGAACTTGTACTGTTATCCTGTGTGGATTTACTGTTTACTCTTCTTGTGGATTGGGTTGTTCTTGGGCTCGGTGTTGGAGCCGAACGGAAATTGGTGACATAGGTATATGTATGGGCATATACCTAATCAATACTGGATGTTACTTTTTGATTGTATCTTCTTGTGGTTTATCCTTTGTGGATTTCAGGAGACCTTCGGGGGTCTTGGGGTCCCTACTGAGTATCTTATACTCACCCCTGCACGGGGTATGCCCGCACTTCGTTGTGTTGGTTGCAGACGACGGACAGCGCTGACTGCGGTTGAGGCTTACGGAGTAGGTCAGTACCCGGAGGAGGACCACTGAGCGGGACGTGCTCGGAGCGGACAGTTGGACCCGAGGAGTTGTGGAGCTATCTGTACCTACCCTTCAGGTAGGATCCGTGGTGGACGATCCAGGAGCTGAGCCATCTGTACCTACCCTTCAGGTAGGAATCGAGGAGAACGTCCCAGGAGCCGCTTGTACTTTCAGTTGCTGTTTTCCCTTTCGAGTTGTACTTTACTTTACAGTTGGGCTTGTATTTCCGGCCCCTTTACTTTAGCACAGTTGTTCTAGTTTTGTGTACTGCTTTACTTCCGCTTGTTACTCTGAGGTGCTAGTTTACTTTATTAAGGCAATGCCTTCCCTTTTTACTGGGATTTTACGCCTTGGTGCTAGTCGCCAGCCCCTGGCCTATGGAAGGCGGGCTTGGGGTAGTCACGGCACGAGCCCCGAGGGCGGGTCGTGACAAATTGGTATCAAAGGGGTCGGTTCTACCGCAGACTCTGATCTTTCTGCTATGTGAAGCAATAGTGTTTAGTGTATTGAGTGTGGTTATCAGTCCAGGGAGTCCAGTGTTGGTGCGGCGGCCGACGTATCCGTACACCAGGACCCTGACTTCTGATTTCCGACTTAATGCACGAAAACACTGATTGCGTGTGTGTTTCCCAAAAAGGTTTAAGTCAGCTCAAACCAGGTCAGCTCACCAGGTATAAATCGTTGACCGTGACACATCTGTTCAGGATGTCACCATGCAGATAGTTAGCTAGAGTTCTGAGAGAGTTCTCGATGATGGCCCACCGAGCAGCGAGACTCCAGTGCATGGCCCTTTTTCAGTGTTGGCACCTTCGGGTGGTGTACCAGCAGCACCACCACCCGTTAGGCAGCAGATGCCACTAGCTGACGATGCACGCTAGCAGAGCGCGATGCACGAGTTCCAGCAGTAGAGGCCTCTGAGGATACGAGGCGAGATAGATTTCCCAGGCAGCACTGGACTGGATGGAGGCAATTGCTAGAGTTCTACGCCTAGCTTTGATACTAGTAGAGCGGATGATGATCTTAGCTCCTGTTTTTTCCAGTGAGTGACCATGAGGTTGGTCCTTATAGTAATGAGGCTTCGTTACGCGAACCGATACCTGGGATAGTACCTATGGGTAATGCGCCAGCTATGTCACTACCTGTTGGTCAGCAGACACTACCGGCGGTACCGGTAGCAGAGACTCACAGGCTTAGTGCCTTACATATGTTTTAGCACCCGATATCCCTCAAGTTTCGAGGTGAGCCTGACTCGTAGGCGGCTGAGGACTGGCTTGAGGAGGTGGTTGTGAGTTTTCTGGAGCTAATACAGCTTCGACAGTACGACATGTCGGAAGCAGAGCACTCAACGTGGCTTACCAATCAATCTTGGTACTCGTTGGTTGCGTTGTGATCAGTTCTTTAGACTCGAACTTCTGAGCGAAGTGTGTCTAAAGGACATCCGAACCAATTCTTTTCATCTATGCATTCCTACCTATGTTAGGATGCTAGAGAGAACCTTTGTGGTTGTGAACGTTAGCAGTGAAAGGCAGGAAACTAGCGCCAGTCTCAGAGACTCGGGCGTGTAAAAATGTTTCAGGAGGAGGAAGTGCTAAGGACAGATGAATCTGCAGGGTAGCAGACGTGGAAGCGGAGCTTGGAGAGCAGCATGTGGTGGTGTACATTTCGACATGTTACGACCACCCGACTTAGTAGTCCCCGCCAGGCTCAGGGAGCAGGAGGGCTGGGGAGGAGAGTAGCTGCATTACGGTCAAGGAGTGTGACCCAGGAGCTCTAAGAATGATTCGGGGTACGGATTATGTCTACTAAGAGCTGCTATATCTATAGACATAAGAACCAATCATTCTACCCTTCCACGAATCATGTCCCAGACCAAGAGGTTCCGGGTAAGCCGTAGACTTGACCCTCACGTCTGGAGATACCTTTGGGAGGAGACTCGATAATCACGCTTACGCCGACGGTGTGATTTGACCTCGAGGCGAGAGTTTCGGTTGGAATCTCTTGGTGGCAGCGTAGAGGCCTTACGACGTTGATCTGGGTATGGTTTTGATTCACAAATCATACCCCGGTTGACTGTTTTAGGCAAACGTCGGAATGGGTTTTCCTTGGTCGGCGAAAAGGAAACCCTGGGCAGCACATGTTAAACTCAGGCATAAGAGGGTGTGGCCGATCACTCTTGAGTTGGTCAACCCTACCCTTATGGCAGCAGGAGTTTTGAGTTTCAGTTCTAATCTAAAAAGGGAAACCTATTGAGTTCGAGGGTGACAAACACGTTCTTATACGGTCTCACCCCGATGAGGTTTCGGAGATGTGGCCGAGGTGGCATGTTATCTCCGAAGTTCGATGGACCCTTTTGATCTTCAGCAGGGTAGGCGAAGAGGTTTACCGCTTGACCCTACCACCTCAGTCGCACCGGGTGCATAATGTCCACCACGTGTCTCAGCTGTGGAGATACGTGTATGTTTCTTCACACGTCATCGACCCCGGGGAGTTGGACGTCGATGACAGGGCGACAAGCACAGAGGTTCTAGTAGAGATCGAGGATCGACAGGAGCAGGTTCTACGTGAACGGTTGCTTCCTCTGGGGTGCTTCTCGGGTAGCATGAGATCTTCAGGTGAGCATATGGGAGCGTAAAGCTCAGTTGCGTGCTCAGTACTACCTTGTTTCCCTTAAGTGTGAGTTGAAGCTTTACGGGGACGTAAAGACCTGAGGTGGGAGTAATGTAAAAACCCGTAAAATTCAAGGGAAATTTTTTCTTAAATTTCTTTAGAATTTTACAAGAGCGCGGTTTCAGACGGCACCTGATTCCGAGGCCCGGAGTGCCCGGAATTAATTTCCGAAGTTTGGATCGGGTACGTTCAGTGAACGAACGAGCGGGAATTCCTAACTTTTGATCCGGTGCTCGGAATTGAAATCTGAGGGCACCGATGAACTCGCAGCGCCGATTTTCGCCTAAGGAGACCTTTCCCGAAGTTGCGTTTACACGTGGGAAGTTGTAAAAAAATAAAATTGTGAATGTTAAAATAAAAATTTAACTTCAATTTTTATTTTTATCTTCCTTAAGTGTTTTTATCCTTTGGGTGGAAGTTGGGTGACAACCCAACTTCCCTTGGGAGGTTAAGAGGGTGGTGGGGCCCACACGAACCCCACCCCTTCATTTTCTCTAACCCTCCCCAACTCACAATTAATGATGTAAACTTAGGTTATAACTTATGTCATTAATAAGTGAGTTTAATTAATGTTTTGAAATTCAAACTCTTGAATTTCAAAGGTTTGTGTTGTGTTAATAAATTAAGTGAGCTTAATTTATTGTTTTTGGTTAGTCCCTTTATTTCTTGAGAGGATTTGAGAGCTTTCTCTTCTTCTTCAAACCTCAACGAAGAACGCGGCGTCCTTCTTCCACGATGTCGGACTGCAACGCGTTGGTTTTCCTTCGTCCGACGCCGCAACGCACTTTCCGCGACGTGCTTTCCGCGGCGAACCTTCGTCCGACGCCGCAACGCACTTTTCCGCTACATGCCTCTCGCGGCGAACCCGAGTCCGTCTACCGCGATGCCGACGATGTCTTCTTCCGTGACGACCGACCTCCATGGTGTCCGATCTCCGCGACGCTGGTCCTTCGCGGATCGTTGACGAGCTCCGCAAACTTCCTTCGAGGTAGGGGTTGTACCTTATTTCATAATTTAATTTACGCCTTCGTAAATAAATTATTGGACCGCTTGTTATCTTTAACATGGGAGGGGATCGGACCGCACAAACACGGTCAATCCTCCTCCAAAACCTTGTTGTTGGATTTTTTACCCGTGGTTCGAAGAAGAGGCGGAGCGGTGCCGTGACACCGCGCTTGGACGCAAGGGCTTCATGGGACTGCGCAAGTTTGACGCGCCACTCCGGACGACGAGGGTCGTGGTGGTCTCCCACAGCCGGACTGAACAAGCCGCCGGAGCAATGAGGCGCGGCCCGTTGGCCGCGGCGGAGTAAAGGAAGTGCGACCGTTGGATGCAACGCCGCCGCGCCGCATCGGAGGAGGAAACAAAGGCGCCGCGGCCGGAGCGGGGCCGCGGCGAAGGCGCGCGGTGTCGTCGCACCGCGCCGGACGACGAAGGCCGCGGCCGGTACCGGGCCGCGGCGGATCGAGAAGACCGGCGGCCAACCGGGCCGCCAGTGTCGGAAGTCGAAAGGGAACCGGCCGGCCAGGTCGAGCCGGCCGGAAGGAAGTCAAACCGGGGGAATTAATTTCCCCCGGTAAACCTCTAATGGCCCCCAATTAAATTGGGGGCCGGTTTTCATTAGAAGGGGGGGGCAGCGCCACCCCCCAGATCCGCTCAAAAGCAGGTCCCCTCATGTGAGGGGGCGGTTTTTCTTAAAACCGGCGCGGCACGTGCCGCGCCGCCAAGGGAAAAACGGGGAGGCGGGGGTCTCACCCGCGCACCGCCTGCGCGCCCAGCGCGCCGCCGCGCCGCCCCAGCGCGCCGCCGTGCCGCCTCCGCGCGCCGCCGCGCCGCCTCCGCGTGCCGCCGCGCCGCCGCCGCCGCGCCGCCCCAGGGGGGGGTCGGGCCGGGTCAGCCCGGACCCGGACCCCCCCGTTTCGAACCAGATTTGGTTTTTGGCCCATAACATGAGCCTCGGACCTCCGATCGACGAACCGTCAGCGGCAACGCGATTCTTGGATCGAGACGGTCGTTTCGGTATATCGCACTCAAGGTTTCGGATTACTTTGAGTTCGGTCGGGTTGGTTCGTTCACGAAACCAATCGGGCCCTCGGAGCGGAAACGCTCATATCTTGAGTTCCGGACGTCCGATTGACGTGTCGTCGACTTTGATGGAATCCTCTGAGTGAGACGGATCTTTTGGCATACTCCGCCCGAGGTTTGGACGCAGGTGGAGTACGGCCGGGTTGGTTCGTTCAAGAAACCAACCGGGCCCTCGGAGCGGAAACGCTCATATCTTGAGTTCCGGACGTCCGATTGACGTGCCGTCGACTTTGATGGAATCCTCTATGTGAGACGGATCTTTTGGCATACTCCGCCCGAGGTTTGGACGCAGGTGGAGTACGGTCGGGTTGGTTTTGCCTTAAAAACCAACCGGGCCCCGGAGACGAAAATGCCAATAACTCTCAGACCGGGCGTCCGATCGACGCGCCGTCTGTTGCGTTGAGTTCCTATTGTCGATACGGAACTTTTGGATACATCAACTCTGGTCTTTGTGACAGTTGATGTATCAGCCTCTCGGCTCGTGGAGCGGACCCTCCGAACGAGCTTGCTGTGTGCGGGAACCCTAGTGCTGGCTGCGACTGTTACTGTGACGACTACTACTACTGCTACTGTGACTGCGACGACGACAGTACAGAGATCCTGTGTGGATTCGACGACGACGACTACAGCACTCAGTGATCCTACGTGGAACAGTGCTACCGAACCTGAGTGAGCTGAATCTTCTGTTTACCTAGGGCGGTGGAGCGCTTGGGTGTAGCGGCGGACCCGTGGTACTTGACAGTGGTGGTGCGCTTGGATGCAGCAGCAGACCCTTGGCGGTGGAGCGCTTGGTTGTAGCTGCGGACCCGCGATACTCTACGGAGCGTGTGCGCTTGGTTGTAGCGACAGACCCGCGACGGTGGAGACATGCGTGCGGAGTACGGAGACCGTGTAGCCGACTGAGACCTGATGACTGCTTGACCGACTCGACTTGGAGTGAGTCGACTAGCCCAGTGGACGGAGCGCCCAGTAGTTGGCAGCAGACCCACGGCGGACGGAGCGCCTGGTAGTTGGCAGCAAACCCGCGGTACTCGATAGGAGGAGTACCTCAGTAGGCTATCTGGGTGAGCGCCCGGTATTTGGCAGCAGACCCTCAGCGGACGGAGCGCCCGGTAGTTGGCAGCAGACCCGCGGTACTCGACAGGAGGAGTACTTCAGCAGTCTTAGGTTTGTGAGCGGCGGCCTCGGAGTCGTGACAGGACTACTGTACACTCTAGAGACGGAGCTCTTCAGCAGTTACGGTTTCGATAATGAAAATCCTGGTTTGAGCTGAGTCAATGATCATTGTGTTTCCTCATGATTGAGATGGGTCGCTTGATAACTTAGGTATATGTATGGGCATATATCTGGGTAATAGTTATCCGTTGATTTCATAAACTTGTTATAAACTGTGTGAACTTGTACTGTTATCCTGTGTGGATTTACTGTTTACTCTTCTTGTGGATTGGGTTGTTCTTGGGCTCGGTGTTGGAGCCGAACGGAAATTGGTGACATAGGTATATGTATGGGCATATACCTAATCAATACTGGATGTTACTTTATGATTGTATCTTCTTGTGGTTTATCCTTTGTGGATTTCAGGAGACCTTCGGGGGGTCTCGGGGTCCCTACTGAGTATCTTATACTCACCCCTGCACGGGCTATGCCCGCACTTCGTTGTGTTGGTTGCAGACGACGGACAGCGCTGACTGCGGTTGAGGCTTACGGAGTAGGTCGGTACCCGGAGAGGGACCACTGAGCGGGACGTGCTCGGAGCGGACAGTTGGACCCGAGGAGTTGTGGAGCTATCTATACCTACCCTTCAGGTAGGATCCGTGGTGGACGATCCAGGAGCTGAGCCATCTGTACCTACCCTTCAGGTAGGAATCGAGGAGAATGTCCCAGGAGCCTCTTGTACTTTCAGTTGTTGTTTTCCCTTTCGAGTTGTACTTTACTTTATAGTTGGGCTTGTATTTCCGGCCCCTTTACTTTAGCACAGTTTTTCTAGTTTTGTGTACTGCTTTACTTCTGCTTGTTACTCTGAGGTGCTAGTTTACTTTATTAAGGCAATGCCTTCCCTTTTTACTGGGATTTTACGCCTTGGTGCTAGTCGCCAGCCCCTGGCCTATGGAAGGCGGGCTTGGGGTAGTCACGGCACGGGCCCCGAGGGCGGGTCGTGACAGATGCCTCAAAAGAGAGCTAGCAGTGACCCATGGGAATGTAGTGAGTTGACCCTAAACATTGTAAAAGTGGCGAGCCTATTCAAATAAGTTATCTACCATAAACCTTGAATTTGGAGTGACACATAGTAAATTTGTATCATTGGACCATTATTTGTGTATTCTCCTTGGACATAACTTAGTAAGGCTTAACAATTTCACAAACATTGGGTCTCATGAATGATTTAATTTTTGTTCATATATTTTTATGGTAAAGGGATAGAAGAGTGAATTTTTTATAGAAAATACAATATCGAAATGGGTTGTTGTTTTAATATGTCATACCATGATTCACCAGCACCCATCATACTGGGTATTAACCTAGCTTGGCTGACAATTGGTATAGGATATAAATTTTGAATGTTAGTGGTCACTCTTAGTTCAATAACTTGATGTTGTTAACCATAATCAAATTCAAATTTTTAATGGAAAAAATTTTCATTTATTAAAGAATTGAATTTATCACATCATTCAATCACTGGTTATGGATGTATTTATAGCTTCAATGCATGGTATTTCAACCAATATGGAGTGTGTTATTTTATGAAATGCAGGACATAAAGAATTATATGCAAATACCTAAGGAATTAAAGATTTACAGGGATCCCAATCCAATGTAATCTGTACAATGGTGATTCCATGTAAGTCATTACATGTTATGTGGGAATGGTTTCTATATATTTATGAGGGTGACCCCAAACTGACATTAGAATAAATCCAGGTTATATGAAACATGTATGAAGATTTTTGAATGCACCCTAATAAATATATTCATTAATTATTGAACTGGTTGAATGTTTTTGTGGAATACATGAATGGACTTAGAGAAATTATTGAAGATATAAATATTGTTAAGGCTATCTTGAGAAAACTACGACCTTCCATTAATCTAAATTTCACAATATATGAATATGAGTATTAAATGTAATTGTTATCAGATCTCTTACATAATTCACATGTCACATAAAATATGAAAAAATATAATAAGGATTCTATGGAAAAGGGGAAGTATATAGTAGTGGAATTAATATCCAATAATAAGCTCAATTTTGAAAATATTTTGGAGGAAGAAAATTTGGATGGTTTCATATGACATCTATCCTCAAATATAAAAGCTGGAATAAAAAAATTCAAATGGAAACTTCCACTTTCATGCTTTTTATGTGGATGGGTTGGACATCTGGCATCAATTGTTTCTCATAATGTTTCATAGAGATGATAAATAAAATGATGAAATTATCTAGATGATGTATTTAGATAATGTGAAAGGTAATGAAAGTACCATGGGAAATTTCATCAAAGATAAAAATATTATTGAAAAATAAGATGATAATTTAGATGAATATGATGTAAAATAATTATAAGACTGCAAGGATCATGAAGCTGATGCTATGGTGAAAATTTTCTAGAAATTCCCAAATAAGGGAAGATAGTAAAATTAATGAGTGAGATGACTCTGAAAAGTTGAACATCAGATTCAATTATATACTGCATTTTTGGGATTTAAATTTGAAGATCCAAAATAAAGAAATCCAAAATTGTCGTTAACGATAAGAAACTCTATGTGCAATAACGTTAAGAAGAAAATTATGTGTTAGTGGCATAAATTGAAAGGATTAAATCATTAATGTCATAAATCATTGAATGTGTTGTTGAATAGAACTCAAAGTTAAGGAATTGAAAATAAAGATCGATAGTTTTACTAATACTGGAAATGATCAAATCAAACGTGTTGAAGAACTTGAAGAGAAAGTTTTCAATATGCGAATGAAAGTGAAAGACTAAGAGGAAATCTTGATATTAGAAAATAGTTATACAAAGGAAAACAAGGTAAATTTAGAATTCAGGGTTCCATTGAAACAGGAAAAGTTGTTTTAGGAAAGGAATATAGTTGATAAGAATAATAAATCTAGTATGATTATTGATCATAAATAGAATATAGTAATGGATGTTGTCAGAACACATTATCTCACGTAAAGGTTGAATATTGATTTGATTATGAATCAAAACTAAATGATTTAGATAACTGAATGTAAAAATTGTGGCGTGTTAATGACACATATGATTACACCCTGCATTATATGTTATTATTTTGGAATGATGGGATACTCACAAAATTTTTGTTCGATATCCAAAGAGGCACCAAAGGTAACAACACCAACAGAGGAAACCATACAGATATCTATTATCTAGGACAAAATTTTATGGTAAGTATTTTAGGCATGGCAGATTTAGACATAAGGAATCATATTGGTCATCATCATTGTATGAAAATGTGTTAAAGCGTACTGAAATTTTTCATAATCAGCAATTTAATTTATCATAAAATAAGAACAAAACATACATCAATTCGGATAATTAAAAACATTAAGTAGAACATCATGTTACCAGCATCATCAAGAATACATGTCAATGAAATATATTTGAATGCAAAGATATGAATAGGTAGTGATTGCATATAGAGCTATCAAACAATCAGATCTCACTATTATATAGTTCATTGATAAAGGATACACCTCTCATATGATAGGAAATAAGCAACTAGTTATGGGATTTATATTTGAAAAGTAAGGTATAGTAATATTTGGTAATGATGAAGGCCTAAGAATTATTAGCTTAGTAAAATCCATGTTTGAAGGAAAACACCTAATACGTACTGATGTCTTAGTTGTTGAAGGTCAGAAATCAAAACATTTTAAGAGTAAGTCAACTATTTGAATTAGTAAATTCCATGATATTTTTAATTAAATTATGCTTCATTAAGTAAAAATATTGGGCGGTAATTTTTCTAGTAAATCGTACAAAGGGGAACCTCTAATTCATAAGTGGAGAAGAAGATATGTGATTTTTTTCAAAGTAAGATGAAAATAATTTAAGACATAAATGAATTGGTAATTTGAACCAAATTTCATCAATATATATCATGAAATTTGATTATACATGAGACCTCTCTAGGTTATCTCTTGATCATTACCATATGTGTCTTTCTTGTCAACAGGGGAAGATCATTAAAATTGAATATAAGGAAAAAGTGAAAAGGTAAACAAAGTTCGTCAGTTAGTGAATATTGATGTGTGAATACCTATTACGCCAAGAGATATTGATGGGAAGATATATTATGTTCTATTAAATAATGAATTTAGTATAATTTCATCGGTTTTGATCGTCACTTGTATGTTTTATGTGTTCAGTTGCATAACAACTTATCGATGGGAACATGAGAAGATGTTCGGTAAAAAAATCTAGAACATCCAAATAGATAATGGGGAAGAGTTCCAAAATATCCAAGTGGAGTATTATCATGGAAAACATGGGACACAAAACCATGTTTTAGATCTTAGAACTCACACAAAAATAAGAGTTGTTTTGAGAAGTAGCTGAATTATCAAAAACATCTTTATAACAAAACTCATTAAGAAAGAAATCCCAGATATGTTTTTGAATGAAGATATGATGACATCAGTATAAATGTAAAATTCAGCATTATTATGTCCAAAATAAGGGAAGAATTAATATGAGTCATGTTATAGAAAGAAACCAATGTTGTTTTACATTCGAGTATTCAGAAAGAAATGTTTCATTGTCAATATGGATAAACACTTGAAGTTTGTTTCTAGTAGAGATTAATGGATTCTTCTTATCTAATCAATGAATATAATATAATATAAATTATTCAATTATTTTATAGGAATGGTAGTTGAATTAAATTATGTAACTATAATAGATAATGAGTAGAATCTTCAGAAAATACATTATTTGTCTCAGGAGGATAGTGATGAAGAGATAAAAAAAATCATGTATTTTATATTTATAGATGTTGATCTAGTAGAAGCTTTAGATAATTAAAATCACGGGAATATAACATTATCCACAAAAAGGTTGAATAGAAGAGCTGAAATTGATAGAAAAAACACAACCGATGATCAGACATCACCAGTACAGACAAGGAGGATGAATACTATACAATAAAAAAATTTATTATCATAATTATAGAGTAAATGTATAACGGAAGAAGGTGGAGATGAAAACTAGGTTTTGGTTATGAATTAATAGACTAAACAAATTGAGAAGATAATATATGAGATATTTTTTGAGACTAAAAAATTAGACATTCATTGTGGGAAATGGGTCTTTTCAAAAAAAATGAATAAATATGCCAAAATTATTTGAAATAAAGAATGATTAGTGTGAAAATTATATTCACTAGATAGAGGGTATATATGATGATGATACATTTTTACTTCTGTGAGGGTAGATAGAATAAGATTATTATTGACTATAATATTATGAATAATGTTCAATCTTTTTGAGATGGGCATTATGTGGGAATTTTAGAATTGTGTTATAAAATAAGTATTTTATATTTAGAATTGAGATAGTTTTCTTATACATGAATATGAGAACAGTGTATTTCAGATGAGTAATGCACTACATGGTTTGAGGTATATAATATGTTTCCAGTATTAAATGATCAATTAGTGTTTACCTAATGATAGTTTTCAATGTGGTGGATTTTATAACAATATATATGTAACCAATGGAATTAATCCAAGGATGATGGTGCTATTGTATGTAGATGACATTATATTTATTGTGTTAGATAAATCATAGTAAAAATGGTTCATAAAAATAATTAAAATTGAATTATAAATGTCAATGATTGGTGAAATGATGTTTTTCCTTAGTTTACATGTGACATAATGAAATAATTCCACATTCATTTCACAAAATAAATATTCCAAGAAGTTTTTGGGATGATTTATAATAGATAATTAAAATTATATGATGATGCCAATGGATTTCCATATGAAACAATAAAGTGATAATTATGGAAACACATATAATTTCATAGAATATAAGAAAATCATTGGCAGTCTACTATACTTGATAGCGACACGAACTATTATTATTTTTCCTACAAGCATAGCTACAAGATATCAAAGAAAAACAAACAAAAGAAATTTGATTTCAGTGAAATGAATATATTGGTATATAAAGGGGACTTTAGATTTTAGTTTCCAGTACAATAAAAAATCTATGAAAGATTTATTGGGCTATACCGATGCATATTAGGATTGATCTACAGGTGATAAAAAAATCGAAGTTTGGTGGTTCATTCTATCTTGGTGGATTGTGCATTTCCTACATAATAAAGAAATAATATTTTATTTCATTGATAACCATAGAATCTTAATATTTTGTAGCTACTCAAGCATATATGTAGTTATTATGGAAAATGTAACAGCTTGATGATATGGGAGTGAAAGTTAAGTCTCCAATAGAAATCCATTTCGATAATTCAACTATTCTAAATCAATAAAAAAATCTAGTACATCATTCAATGACAATAATTTTTTTACCAAAGTAAAATTTAATCATGGAGAAGGTTGAGAAAGGGATTGTAAAGTTGGAGTATGTACCTACATAACATTTGGTTCTGGACATTCTAATAAAGGTCTTACCTAATAAGAATTTGAATTGCATAAAACTGATAAGGAAGATCTGTTGACTCTCCATACATGAAAAAGAATCTATGTTAGACCCCTATCCCTAAGGTATTATGTGTTTCCTCAAATGTGATGATATTTATTCTTTAGCCTATTGTATACCAAAATGAAGTAACCTTTAGATTCATTGAAAAAGGGGGAAATTATAGCAACAAAATGGAAAAAAGAAATTAATCAAGATAGTGGTAAAGCTAGTTAGGGGAGTTTAAAATTTTATAATGCTAAAGATGATCGATCAATGATTATATATTATGAAATCATAGTTTCATGATGAATTAAATATATTGGTTTTGAATGACGTGACTTGTTGAAGATATTTTAATTCTACTCTTGTTTCTCACAGCGAGCATTGCTCATGTGGGTTTGTTGTGTATGTTAATTAAATCATTGATTTTTATAAAAATCACAAGAATTTTGTTTTGGTAGAATATGGAAGAATCTTTAACATATTAGCAATGTGTGATGAGTTGTCAAGGGGGATATTATTGGAAGAAAATCCCAAAAAGTTTTGTCTCGATGTTTTTAAGGTGATTGTGCTTATTAAAAAATCCATTTGACTGAGAAACAACATGGTTGGTGTTTCCGAAGTTGATATTTTATGACGGGATAATTTCATAGCGTTTTATAACATTTTGTGCCTTAAATTTAAGAGTTTGTTTTATGGAACATAACCGTTTCCCGCATCACAACCCAAATTTAATAAACCTTGAATCATGAATTTTGCAAGCCACATTGTAGTGAAGCTATTCTATACAGACCAAAAAGGAGGTTTGTGAACTCGGAGGCATGATATGTGAATTGAAAAAAGAAATCTGTTTGTATGTTCCTCGTCGTTTGAAGGAGGTTCTTCATTTTCGGGAGGATTTCTATTTACATAATTGATGAACTGATTTAAAATCCACAATGGGTTTTAATTTGTGTAAAACAATGGCTTCCATAATGGGAACTACATAGACCTCATAGAATGTTCAAAGGAAAGGTTTTACTGCATCATTGTTTGGGGTATTTGTTATTAGAGGTTTTTTGGGATTTATTTTCCTATATATTACACTGATCACATGATTATAGAGTGTGAATTAATTTTGAGAAGGTCATCTCTATATTAATTTGTGGAAGTCTAAAGTTACATGTGATGAAGGATTCTAGGACAGAGATGTGTTTCGCGAAGAGGAAATTCATTAAAGGATATATTTCATGATGATAGTTCATTGAAGGGGTCTTCTAGAGATTGGTATCTCACAAAAGTAAAGGTATCGTGAATCTATGGTGGCCAATGAAGAATTATTGGATAATGTGGAATCATCCATATCTAAAGAAGAGAGGATCTATGTAGAAAGGGTTGTATATGATATACTCACACCACACAATACAAGAATGTTAACGAATGATGTAAGACAGTTCACAGTGAGTGCAAGGATGATCATAAAAGGACTAAAATAGTCTACCAAATAAATCTTTGCAAACTAATTGTGTGTGGAAAAGGTCATTTCATCTAACATGTGAAAATAGGACTTCAACAGAGCATCTTATTAGATTTTAGGATTCATTCCCTCTTGGTAGGGGCCTACATGTCCAAAAACGGTGTGTGGATCATTTCTAGAGCAGTGAGAAAATGGAGAGGAATAAGTTAATCCTTTACATCATCAGTGATCCATCAAAAGATATTTAGGGAGTGACCCTTTGGAAATCATTGACATGACCCTAAACAATGTAAATTCTGTGATCCGGAGCATAAAATTGTTCTCACATAAGCCATGATTTGGCAGTGAGCCATATTATTTCTCATGCATCGACACGTTATCATTGTTTTCTCCTTGGAAATATCCCAGTGAGGTTGACCATGTATAATTTTTTTTCCAGGAATGATTTTATTTCTATTCATATATTTCTATGGGAAAGTTAATGGAGAGTTTTTTAAATAAAATACAAGATCTAAAGGGGAAGCTGTTTTAATCTGTCATAGCCTGATTCACACCCTCCCCCACATGGTATTTTACCTAGTTGGTCTAACAATAAGACATTAAGATGTTGAGATATATTTGTTTCCTTACATAGAAAATATATTTTTGTTTTATAAAAATCATTTATTTTTAATTTTCAGGATCTGTGACCATCCAAAAGGGGGAGATTTTTGGATTCTACTAACGCAAAAAAAATATTAATTATCCCAAATATTTTTTAATGTTATTAATGAATTTTATGTTTTCTATTTGTGATTTGTCTTCTGAAAAAATGAAAAAAATAATCCCAGTTTTAAAATTAATTTTAAATCCTTCCACAAGGGTATTATATAATCTATATGATGGATTTCTACTGACTGTGAATGTTTATAACAAAATGGATCCTAGAACACATTTTAATCCAACTGAACACAATAGTTAACTACCGACCATGAATTAGATAAAAATATTATACATTTTTCATTTACTGATCTTGCGTCAAATATGAACCTAAAATGTGTTGATGAACCTACTGTGTATTAAAGATAAACTGATCCAATGAAAAAACTACATATAATATGACATATAAGATAATTTTTTATAAGTATTGTATTATACATGTGTATTTTTATTTGTGGTAACCATAAGAACTACTCTATTCTGCATAATAAAATTTTCCTATAAACAGTATAAAATAAGTGTCCATGCAATGTAATGATATTACCTTGAGAGGTCGTGAACCTATTGTATGAACAAATGGATAGATCGTATGAAGGGATGGAGTGACTATGGATTTTTTCCATGTCAACTGATCATTCCAACCAAGAATTAGCTCATGTGAACCTGCTTTAAGTGAAGATGACCTACCATGTCTAACATAGTAATAAGTGTTTTAAAATCCCTAATGACTTGTTTTCAAATAATTTAATGAATAGTTAGATAATTTAGGGCTACATTGACTATTCTTCAAAAACTAATTTCGGATGGAGTTATTTTTAAGAAGAAGAGACAACCATGATCAAAAGTTGGTTGATATAAAGAAGATAACATAGGAATATAGTAGTGCACAATTTCTTAATAGTGGACTTATTCAAAAAACATAATGGGGATATATTTATTACAACTTCCTATGAAATCTCAATTGATTCTCTTAGAAGAGATATTTCAAGACATCTAAAAATCAGAAGCTGATCATATTGACATGCATGTAATATTTCCATCTATTATTATTTTCTATTTATGAATTTTCTTTTCATTCTATATTCTTTTTTATGATTTCTACATTTAAACACAATCCCATGTACTAAAATGGAGAATGTTTTTCACTATTTATCTAATATTTTCATCTCTACCCATTGTATAATTTTGTATGAGGTCTTGTGTCACATGGAATTTTTTTTCTCCCGTATAGAACTATGGTAGATTATTTTAGCCTATACAACCTTGGTATAGTATTTTGTAAAACCCAATTCAGGTTGGGGATAATTTTATTTAACAACTAATTGCACGGAAGTGGTTGATTTCCAAGAGGGGGGATTAGTTCATTATATAACACTAAATCCCATGTGTAATTTATGGAATGTGGTATCTTGTTATTTTTATTGTTTTAAAGAATATATTAGTAACTATTTTAAATTTAATAACAAAAACATTAATTTTATAGCTATCATCATATTTTTTTTCAAAAAGTATTTTCTTACTAGAATATTAGTTTCCAACACTAATGTGTTTGGAAAATTACATTAATTGGGTTTTGATCAAAATAATTCGAACAATGTTGAAGTATCACATTATATTATCCTTCAACTTCAGTTAATAGGAAATATTTTTCAAATTTATTGATTTATTATATAAATCTTTTTGAAAAAAAACTTTTAATTGCAAAATCATTTCTTCCATACATGAGTGTTTGACTCACAACAACAAAATGGGATTCCATATTAATAGTAATTGGATAAATTATTTATTATATAAGAGAAAAATAATGTGTATGATTTTGAAATCCATCATCCACACATTTTAGAGTATTTGTTTTGATGTTTTTAGAACTTTTCTTATGATATATCTATTTACAACATTTTAACCTCTATTGTGGTGAATAATTTTACGTTCAAACATTTTTTATGCCAAAAAAATAAATTAATCATATTAAATAATTTTAAATTTACTAATCCAAAATATAAAGTCCATTTGACTATAAACAATTACATTGGTCATTAAAATGAACTAAAATATACATATGTTGAAATCAATGAAAAAAATATTTTTACTATTCACTAAAAATCAATTTTTCATGAAAAATAAATGAAAATCACTTAAACATAAATTAGATATATTGATTATAAAAATAAATTCTTTTTAATAAAATTATAATTTTATTACAATAGTAATTAAAATTTGAAAAAATATAAAATATAAAAAAAATTGAAAAAATTATATAAAAAATTTATTTTTAATCTTTTTTTATGTAAATTATCAGTTAAATGACTGTTAATCTTCAAAAATTTACATTGAAATTTTTTATTGGAATAATCTTTTATAGGTGTTCCAATTAATTTAACAGTATAAAAATATATCATATAATATACATATATATAAGTACAATTCTATGACAAATATTCCTTTTCATGTGAACTGATTTTAATCACATAATATCAAATATTTATCCTCTAGTAATTTACTTTTTTAAATTAATGGGAATTATAATCGTTAAAATTATTATTTAATATAACAAGATTTATAACATACCATATTGTAATGGTTGTTAATTTTGGAGGGAATTTAATATTTTCATCTAGTGGATAATTAATTTAGTGAACCTGGTATTGAACTAGTGTGATTCTTGTTGAAGAAACATCAATATGTGATTTTAAACTTGAAAAGAAGATCACATGGTGGTTATAATGTTTTAGTTTTTAAATATGGGTCACAACGAATTTTTTCTATTATAGCAGCACTAACTAGCCAGTTGGGTGAGAATAAGCCCATATTTTAATGTTGGACTAATTGGCTATATGGTGAGATTTCTCTAGATTTTTGGTAAGGTTATAAGTGAGCTTTCCGCAAAATAGGGCTAATATCCATCATGACCCAACCCATATAGGGGCTCAATCCACAACTACCCCTACCCCGCCTCCATAGTTCAGGGGCTAGCGACCAACACCAAAGGCACAACAAACTAGGGGAGGCCTTTTACAATGAAACTGTACACACACGCACAACTAACTCAAATAAAAAGTGTTGTGAAAATGAAAGCAATATAAAACAGTACTATAAAATAGAATCCAAACATATGTGCATCGAAATCTAAACAATACATGTACAAGAAATTTATGCTGAAAATGTATTGGGAAAAATAAAATGCCAACTATAAAAGATCCACAACCTGGAAATATGTGAAAAAATAAAACAGCTCGGAGAGTCCCACTACTGAATCCCATGCTAAAAGAAGTACATGTGGTCTAACCACCTCGTATCCCTATGCTTCTTTGATATCATGATAAACTTGTTTTTTGTCTACATGGGAACACCAAATGCGGGAGAATCCCAAGTAAGGGTGAGTATAAAAACACTAAATAGGATTTTATGAAGGATTGAAAGAGTAAAAATAGTGGTTCTAGAGTGGGGAGTAGTTGGGATATATGATAAGAAGGCCAATATGGGAAAATCGTATAGTAAAAGGTGTGTAACTCCAACCAATAGTGGATATGCACATTCAAATAAACCCAATAGAGGGTGTAAGGGGGTCTCTATCTCAGAGATCGGGCCAATAAGATGAGTATAATAACATAAGACCATCAGTTAGAACACTGAACACCTTTTACTGTTGGGCTAATCATCCCTAATGAGTACTATGGGTATATTGGGTCACACAGAGTCGCTCCTAACTGTGGGCCGACTTGGTCACACTGAGGCGTATCCCACCTTGGCCATTATATTGAGGTTCTCATCCCAGATAAGTAATGTGGGTCTACCGGGTCACAAAACGTTGATCCCCACATTGGGCATGTCGAGTCACACAAAGTCTTTTCCCACTAGTCCATTATAGCTAATCCACATTGGGTCCCGTATAGCTGATCCACACAGGGTAGCTTGTCAGTAGTCTTCGGGTCTCAGTCAGCTGCAGCATTCCCATATACAGTGTTCTTGATTCTGGGAAAAAATGATTCTCATGTCATTCATTGCATTTAAACTTCAATGAAAACCTCCTTTAAATATGCCAAAATAACCACCTCATTGAAAGGGTTCCGAATATGCAAATAACTCATCAATCAGATGCTCAGTCTGAAGGAGATTATTGTTTCAATAATCGGGGCTCATCATGTCTAGGCCCTGTCCAACCCGGTTGTACTGACCTGACCAACCCAGACCAGGGGGCCCGCATGACCCGACCTAGTTTGACCGATTGGAATAGGCCCAGTTCGATTCTGGTCTAGGCCCATTGGGCATTGTTGGATGATACCTCTCTAAAAAGTATCAACGAGTTCGAATTATCCATACTGGATGGTACCTCTCAGAAAAACATCGAGGCACTCTGATCATCCATGCTGAATGGAACCACTAGGAAATAAATTAAGGAACAACAATTTAGTTGCTCGAGTTCACCTCTCCATGTACAATCTTGAAACATCCACAATTTATTACCTCATGAAAAAGGCTTTGCACATCCAAACCGATCAAACTGTTGTGATCCATGTGAAAAAACACACAAGGTAGACTATTCAATCCCCTCAATTGGACCCCAATAGAAATTTTTCACATCACATAATTTCTCTTGAAAGACATTCCATGGGACCCATGCCTCGGTCCTGAAACTAATTATATGGATTTTTTCATTTCCATCCTCTCAGAAAAAAAAGGGATCAACTACTCGTTCACTTAGAACAGATACCTGGTGAAAAATTTACATTCCACTGTAATGTGTGGAAACCGGCCTTCATTTAGTTTTCACCTCAACATTGGTTTAAACACCTACAATTATTCTAGAAAATTCTGACTTAATGTCAGGGTGACGATGTTGCTGATAGCTCTCTAGTTCGATGTCGTAATAGAGAGTTACGACGGATGAAGTACTCCACAACCATAATAACAATATTATTATTGGGTTGTTCCATGGGCCCGAGCTATGAACTGAAATTCCACGTCCAACACTGGTCTTGAATTTTCCATCTTAATAACTAGGTTACGCTACCACATATGACACATAAATTGGATTTCCCTTGAGGGATTTACAGCTTGTAGATGATTTAATAATATCCTTAAATATATAAATTCTCAAGAATTTTGTGGGCCCAGGCTGTGTGTCGGAGAAAACTATCCAAGTCCATCCTAAAAACCGTATCTTCAATTGGGTGATGTTGCCACTGATGGAACATGAAATAAACATCAAACGTTGAAGTTATGAGAGTTTAAATTAATATTAATAATAATAATAATATTATTATTATTATTATTATTATCATCATCATCATCATCATTTTTCTTATTTATTTATTTTATCCTCCCCTTTTCACACCTTAGGGTTTCCCTGTATCTCACATGGGTTGCTGCCCCTAAGCCCTACCTCTACAGCTGCTTCATCCGGTGTAACCAGCGCCATTGCACTTGCCCCTATGCATGTCACTGCCCTTCCGCATTCGGCCCCTTGTCAGCTCTGCATGCCCCAACGGCCTCTTTCAGCTACCGGCCCTCTCCATCTATGATCCCCCTACAGGACAACTACTATGCACCCTAACCATCGTCTAAAGCCCCCTTGGACTCACTGCACACTGCTAGACCACCTCTTCCACACCGCTTCCTGGCTCACCCAAGTCGTGCTGACAACCGCTTGGACGAACTACCACCTATTGACCTCAGAATCGTCGGACCACTAGCTCAACGTTGGGCCACCTCATGGAATCCTTTCATGCGCTAGTCTTGCTTTGATATAACTCGTATTGAAGAGACAAATTTCAATCCATGATCCCTGGTTTAATATTTTTGCATCTTTATTCTGTGCTAAATGAAACATTATGTTTTTATTGTGCATAATTAATTAGAGATGAAGAACACACAAAGAATGAAGAAGAAAGGATTGTGGTCTATGTGAATATCGATGGATGTGTTTGTTTGGCCATCTACATTGAGAATCATGAACATGATTATTCAACAAATAGATATTTTTCATACCTTAGTAATTTTATTTTCAAGATAAACAAGAATAAATTAATCAAACTAATTTTTTTTGATCCATGAATTAATATATTCAAATAATTTTTATTCACATTCATCATGAAATGTAAATTGGGGTAAGATAAACCCAGACCTCTACATTATGTATTTTCTTCTTGTTAATAATAGGGATCTTCCCTAACATTTTTAGTAAACGGGGTTAAGGAATCCACAAATATAAGTCCTACCTAGTGTTTGGATTGATCGATGTTGAAGTGCTCACCTATTGATGGAGGAGGATGATCAGACCCATTCCTCATCAACTGATCCTCCTTGATCCAACGGTTCTCCATTCTTTGTTCATCATACTTCATAAGATATGAATTCTTCCAGTGAAGGATTATTCTCTCACTGGTGAATTGTATAGTTCGTTAGGATAAACCCTTATAGCTTCACATTTATGGGTTTTGATTTTGTTAAAAAATGATATAATTAATTAAATAATTAAATAAATAATTATTTAATTATTTAATCACTTGTCCATAATGGCACCAAATTCGAACTCCAGATGTCGATAATAGTTATACCCCTCCTAGGGTAAATCCAACATTCTAAACTCAACATTGGTCTCTGTTTTATCACTCAATCCCACATCTATAGACATTGGATTCCCACATCACATATCACTAACAATTCTAGAAAAATTAAAATATAGGAAAAAATAATTTCTTATTTAAATATTGTTATAGGAAACATGTACTAAGAGTATCAGTAAGAATGTATTGTATTTGGAAAGTCGATGTTCCGGAAAAATGATCTGGTACTACTCATGACTCAAGAACCTTATCATTGTTAATAGTGTATATGTCACTTTTTGTGACAATGTCGGGGAGAAATAGTTGGACTCAATCAAATTATTATCTCTATTACCATTTTTGTTTCAAAAGATTTATTTTTAGATGGAAGGAGATATTACATACTTAGTATATCATAATTATGTTGTGATAGATATCATATTAATATTTAGAGAAATGATTATAAGATTTTTGATTGTATGAATGATTTACTCTTTATTGTTTCGTGAAATTATAATGTTTGTGTTGTTAATTTAAAATTTATTATTTTCCAAAAATAACTAATTTTTAAGTCCCCTTCAAAAAGATTAATGTTTTTGGAATAGGATACAAGGCTATTATAATCTGCACTCCTTTAGGAAACAATCTATGTAATAATTAGTCATGGGTCTCCATAAATTATAATCTATACCGATAATGTTTGTAACCCATAAAAAAAGAGAAACAATAGAAAATATATTTCAAAAAAAAGATTGAAATTTTAACTTATCAGCCCCTAGTGTTTATTCACATGGATTTTTTGGGACCCTCTATAGTTTCAATATTAAATATTTAGAACATTGATTATGTTTTAGTACAATATTTTTCTAGATGCTCATCGGTATTCATTCTATGTATCAAAAATGAGTCTTGTCTATATATTTTCATGTATGAAAAATAAATATAATGTCATAGTAGATGTAGAATTAATTCCTTAATAACTGATCATGGACATGAGTTTAGAAATCAATAGTTTGAATAATTATTTCCCCCACATAGTTATAGTAATCAGTTTTAGGATCCTTAGACCCATAACAGATTAGAGTATTGGAAAATAGAAATAGAACCCCTAACAAATTTCACACACGTCTCTCAATGAGAATAATTTACTTGTTTATTTTTAGAAATAATTTCTAAATATCTCTCTCTATGTTATAATTATAGTTTTAATTTGAACCCATTTAATGAAAACCCCATAAGAGTAATGGAATGTTATAAAAAAATTAAATAACATTAATTTTTTTTATTGTAAATTATTTATAGTTATGAAAATATAATATTAAAAAAAACTTCCAAAAGAGATGAATTATTTCTTCAGGGATGTTCAACTTCAGGTATATCATATAGGGTATTCAAAAAAAGGACTATGATTATATAAGAATAAATAAATGTTAAATTCAAAGAGATAGATCCTCATGAACCTGAAACTCTATTAGGAGTCCTTAATTATTACCTATTTAAAATTAATATCAACGCAATATATTATGATAATTCAATTAATCCTGATATAGATAAGTCTACCTATTCTAAGGAACTACATGAATTGTAACCTCTATGTGAAAATGAAGTATCAAATACTTCAAATTCTATAGGAATAATGACTTATATAGACTATTTGTTTGATAATGATGAATAATACCTAGACATTGGAACAAAAACTCTATCTTATTAGTGAAGTCAAGTTAAACATAATGTTTTCTTATCATAAATTTAATTTAATAACATCATATAAACTATTGATTTTGAATTATGGTAAATAGTAATGTATGATGAGATACATCTCTTTGAAAGAAACAATGTTTGGGAACAATTTGAAAGACCTATGTAATACTAGTAAAATGGAAATAAATTGGTTTTTAGAAATAAAGTAGATGAGTTTATAACTATAATTAGAAATAATGATAGACAGGAAACCTAAGGATAAAGTCAATATGAATGTATTGAAAATAATGAAATTGTTTCACCAGTAGTTGGAAATGAATCTATCAAAATAAAGATTGTCTATATGGAAAATTTTGAATTAAAATTATAAAAAATAGATATTAAAAGTTCATCGATAAATGGTTATATAATTAATATTTTTTTGTGGGAAAACCCGTGTATATCAAACACCTCCTTTTCAAAATAAGTTATTCATAATATAAAAATAAATATATGGTTTAAAAAAACTCAATGAGCTTGGTGTGATTGGATCAAATCATTTTAAATTTATAAATGATTTACCAAAGGGGTATCTTGTACAACATTATTAATTAATTGAATTTAAAATGATATCATTGTTTTAAAAATCTATGTTGATGATATTGTTTATTGATCATCCTGAAACTCTTTTTATGGTAAATTTAATAAAATAATGAAAAATGAATATGGGAAAATATTTATGAGTGTGTTAAGAATCTTCCATGGTTTTTAAATATTTCAAAATATAGAAGGAATTATTTTAAATAAATGAAATTAAACTAAATTCCTAGTAAATTGTTTTGGTATGGATGGTGATATGGGTTGTTATACATACATGAGTAAAAATATCAATTGGATTTGGAAGAAACTATAAAATGTGACAAACCATCCCAGGTCAACCAAAACAGTCACCCAAGTCAACCCATTAAGGGATGGTTTTAAATAAATACTATAAAAAATTCTTATCTATATGGATAAAGAGACATAAAACTATTTTTTCGAAGAAAAAACACCAGAGATACAACATATCCAAACATGAAAAAACTTGAATGTATGACATAACTATTAAAAATTAGTCTCTTTGTGATCATCCATCGCACCCAAACTAGAAATATCATCACAAAGAGAAGATTTCATGCTACAGAGTTCTCTTTCTATTACATGTGCCCTATAAAAAAATATAAAATTGACTATAATAATATGTTGTGTGTGTGTGTCATGGGGACTAGTAAGATGTTACCAATGAATCTATATAAGTTATAATAATAAGAATGCACATATTGAATCCTTAAAACAAAATAATTTTAATTTAATTTTTTTATATAAATTGTTTGAAATCATTTTTCAAACAATTATTGAGTTTTAAAAAAGTGCATAACATGTTTCTAAATCATGAGACAAATGAAGAAAATATATTGAATATAAATAAACATGTGATGCAACATCTACAGAATACACTATGATGCATTAAAAAACCAGAAACAACAATGCGCCAACAATATTTGCTCAAGCCTATGGTATAATACATACTAGGAACTCCTAATTATAAAATTTGATATGGTTGGATCCAACTAACAATAATTCCTACCAGAGATCATTGACATATACTAGGGTACCTCCTATTGGTGTCACATCCAATAATGATACCCATGTCTTCTTCTCTATGAACCCAAGGATCTTATTATTAAATGTATTTCAATTTCTATTTTTAAAACCTTGATACAATTTTTTATAAAATAATTTCAATTCCAATCCAATCTACCTCAAGGTTAGAAATTCCATTTAACATTTCAAATCAAGGAAATTTGATTTAAAATAAACACCCACATTAAAAAAAGAACCCAATCCATTTTCAATTTCACTACAACAAATTCCATTTTAAATCTCAAAGAGTAAATAAGAACAACACGAAATAAATAGAATTGTAATACTAGAATAGATACTCCAACATCATGGATTTAAAAAAAAATAAACACTGTTGACAATGGGTACTGGAACCTAAGAGAACAACCTTCTCAAAGTAAGGAACACCTAAAATCAAAATTTGATTGATTGAAAACCCAATTCAATTAAAGAACCAAGGCCTAAAAATTACTTTAACTCAAACCAAATAAATAATGATATGATATCTTATACAAAAAAATTATAATATTGACTCCATCGGTGATCAATTGCTCTGAAAATTGATCTGGATGAAAGGATGTCACCCAAAATCACCAAGGGTAAGATCTCTACTCGATAGGATAATGTTATAAAGGACAATAAAGCCTCAAACACATACATAACTCACAAGAAACCAAAACATGAGAAATTATATTTAATGTAATAGCACTACATGTCATTAAACACATTAAATTTATTTTACACTGAAAAACATTACACCTATGATTAAAAACATGATCTTTCACATTTCATAACTAGTAACTCTTACACAATGTGTTACATTATAACATTATGAAATCTAGTTCACGAAACAAGTTTGAAAACAATTACATGTTTTTTATCCCGTTACTCATCATGTAAATTCCCAACCAATAAAAGAATGTCCACGGAAAAGATGAAAATTCCAAAAAATCAATTACTTTACCATTATAGGTTTCCTCCCAATTCAAGGTTGATAATTATTTCCCAATAGAAAAAGAAAAGAAAAATAAAAAGCTATGAAGAAACCTTATATAATTGTAGTTGGGCATTATAGTTTCCCCACTATAAAATATTTATGTCCCCAGAAAGATCTGAAGATCTTAGATCTAAAAAAAGGGAAGTTCATTGTTACCTCATCAATGACTCATACTCCTGCATCTCATGGAGATCATGTTGGCACTACCACAATACCAAGACTAGGGGTATAATTTTACCATATTTTACCTTATCCTGGAAATCCATAATCTAAAGTAGATACTCAAAAAAGTTAGTATAATTCCAAAGATCAACATCCTCTCAACTAAGAAAATTTGGAAGAACTGGTATAAACTTCTTAACTGGGAAACATGAATCATTTCGTGTATATAATTCAAGTCATATGATAAATATTATTGGTAAAGAACCCTCTATAGTCACTCAAGTATCTTAGTGTGGACCACAATAATTAGTGAAAACATACAATTCCTACCCAATAGATGACGTACCATGTGAGGTGAAACTTTGAGAAAGATGTGATCATCAAACAAAAACTATAGAGGCCGAATATATAGGTCCGTCTAATATTTAAGATTGATCTGGTCCATGATGAAACACTTATGGATCAACTAAGTAACCTACATTGTCTCAAACAACACTCATCCCAACAATGGAACACTCTCCCAACTCTGCTATGCACAAGGTAAATCTACATGACCACAAACATAAATCCTCAAAGGGATCCATCCTGATCAAATTCGACTAAATATTGTTATAGGAAAAATAAACCAATGTAAAATGGATTCACCATGATCAACTGAAATCAAGAAAACATGCGAGGAGAATATCCTCAAGAACATTGATAGACATACCTATCTAGAAATCCATTTATTGATGATAAACAATTCTCAATTTCAAATGGTAACAAATTGCCTTCTAAAAATCCTTCTAGAATATAGATTTGAACCTTATGTACTGTCAGAAAAAAATATAGAGGGAACCCTATGATACTTAACAATCGCTCATATAGGCATGTCCCAATGTTTCTTGGCTTTCATTATTTCCTTTCTTGGAAATAAATGTATTGGTTTAGTGAGTCTGTCAAAAATTACCCAAATATCATCTATCCCAATCTGAGTCTACGATATACCAATGATGAATAAAAGAGAAATAACATCCCACTTCCATAAAAAATAGTTAATGGATGAAAAAAACCATCGATTCTATGGTGTTCCACCATAACTCTCTATTAAGTGAGACCACAAGATATAAAATCCAAAACTGACCGCCTAATACCAAATCACCAATACGAGTGTGTCAAACATTGGTACATCTTTTTTGGACTATTGTACATATAGGTACCTAAATTATTTCTACATCCATTCAACCCATTCCCCAATGAATATTGAACAACCAATATTCTGTGGAAGCACAAATCTTTACTAGAAGATTGATACAACATGCATGAGGTCTCCCCACCATTTATGATTTCTCCTCAACTTCAGCTCCCAGTGTTTGATGATTTCTCAAGTCTAACTCCCTCATTAAAACAAAATTAAAACTTTATTGAATCCTGAAACACCTATCCCAAACTTCCTTTACCCCATTAGATCATCACAGCGAACAATCTTATCAAATAATAATGCTCAAATAATTCCTCCACTCCTGGTGTCTATCATTTTCTACTCAATACATCAACTACCACATTTCCATTCCCCTAGGTATATAAAATATCAAAATAAAATTTATTAGGATACACAACCTAGTATCTTTGTTGAATGTTCCAATCCCTTGGGGTAAAAATATAATTCACTACCTTATGATCTAAATATAATTACTACAATTCTATATTGAAACATAGATGCAACATTTTGAGTGCAATCATAATAGCTACTAACTCAAGATCATGTGTACTGTGGATATTCTCATTAAGGAGTATCTATATAGATCCATAAGACAAACAAAATCCCCTACATCAAGAAACAAACCAAACATGTAACACCCCGATCTTCCATTATACGCTTCTCTTTCAATAATGCAATAGCTTGCATTGTATGCAAGTTCGAGATTCTAACGCACCGCGACCAATCAAAAAATAAATTATGAATAGTAATACCCACTTTTGGAAATTATATATATTTTATATTTCAAAATGGACTTCATTTTTGGATTCGTAATATCGAAATTAGCCTATGATGAATATTTGGTATTTTTCTGAGAACTTCCAGTTTTTATGAATAGTGAAAAATACTTAAAAACAACTCTTTTAATCAAAATACATTATAGTGATAAATTATACTATAGAGTGGATTTAAAGTATAAATAGAATATATTTTTACCATTTTATCCAATGGTGGTCATTAGAATTAATTTCACATTGAAATTAGACATAAACAATGTTCAATCTTTTGATATATATTGTTTCTTAAAAACACGATATTTGTTGTGACAGCGGGAATTAATTATAAAATTAGTTAATGAAACTTATATTTTTGGAATTTTGTAAAATATAAATCATTTTTGAATTCAGAATGTCAATTATATCTTAGGGTAAAATTTTGGCATTGTTCTGAAAAACATCAATTTTTGATGAATAGTGAAACCACTAAGTGGTAGTTAAAAAACTGATTTTTCGTTTAAATGAAATTTTACCTCTTCTGTGATTTGATTTTAAAAAATAATACATACATGGTTTTAATTAGGAAGAAAAATGTGGTTCAATTGTATTAATATAATTTTTTGGTGAATAGTAACTTTTAAGTTTTTTTAATCGCGATTAAAGGTAATTAGTGAAATTTAAGGTAAAAATGATATTATAAAAATATGAAAATACATTTCCACTTTTCATAACATTATTGTATGAGTCATGTCCGACCAAGAAAATCCATGGGTAAACTTGGGGACCCCATGGAGCCACTTGGGTAAGAAAATGACATTAATAACTTTTTATTTAAAGTAAACATAAAATTGTAACAAACATGTGTTGTTTTACTAAAACAATTATTACATGGGATTATATAAGTTAAATTTTTACTATAAATATTAATTGGAATGATAAAACGATTTCCTACATCATGGGAATTTTTTTATAATTTTTAGACATTAAATAAATTAAATTTTTATGACACAATGATGATGCAGCGATTACCTCATTAATTAACGATTTAAAGAAAATGAAAAGATAATGTAAACTCTATGGCTTACACTTGTCAAAAACAAATTGTATGATCATATTTATAACCCTTATCACCTTATCCTATAAATATATCATTTTGGGACCGTTATAATCTGAAAAAACATTTCATAATAATGTAACATTTCAATCTTTCCAAGAGTGCCCCTCTTCTCCTCTTATAAAAGGCCCCCACCTCTACCACCTTATTCACACCTTCAAGACATTTGGATCAGCCAAAATCTTCCCAAATACTCTCCCAAATTCCCTCTATTACTCATAAAAGCCTAACTTTGGGCAGAAGTCTTCCCAAGGAATCCTTTGGCTTAAATCAAAAAGAGTTACCCGATTTTAAGGAAATGTCTTCTCTTGTGTTCTTTTGTTTTATTTTGCTTCTCCAACCCCCTAAAATATTTTTATTAATTTATTTTGTAACAAAACCAGTATCCTTAATATAGTTGGATTTTTTATGAGAAATATTTTATTTACACTTACACACACCTCCGTCTAATGGTTAAAGAACATACTGTTTCTGTGGGTGGCGAATTACTGCCTCACGAAACGATGATTGTTCAACCTTCTTTTAACACCTCTCATAGTGGCCATTATGATGATACTATTTTTATATATGATATATATTATGTTTTTGTTTTCCTTATTATTTTGTATTTTTAATTTATGGCATACCTTTATGATTTCCATTATGGGTAAACGCGATAATTTCATTTTAGGAAGTACGGACTACCGCCCCGTCAAAGTGATTTGAATCGTTAATGCCATATGTGGGATGTATAAAGAATGAAGTAAATGATATTATATATTATATTATACTGGAATTATAATACACCATTATATCATTATTATTTGATTCAATTAAATACGAAATAGAAATGAAAATAGTGTTCATGCGTACGTACGACATACCGTCTCCATGCACGGTGCATTTCATTTCTTACCTCTAAATGTTACGTAATATTATGAATGAATGTATATACTGGATATATATGATATATATGATATCTAAATCATGATTATAATTCTGGAGATAATGGATATTCTACCACATAAACAACATGTAATTATAAGAAGTTTATTGTTGACTCAAGTACCAAAGATCGACACAATGACCGTTATTAACTAAAATGACTACATAAATTTCATAACATTGTAATAAGTGATATAAAATGGGATTATAAAATTGAAAAAGGTTCTTAAGAAAGTAGATATTAACTCTATTTTATTATTCAGAAGATTAAAGAACGGTCTAGTGAAGTCGGACACGAGGTAAGGGAACTTCTTAACCTGATTTCCGCTCTTTGGGTTAATCTCCTACATTCAAATTATGTCATCATATTATTATGTCTTGACTTGTATTTTTACTTTATTTATGTGTAAATATATTGAATACACATAAAAGATCAATTTTATTTAAAAACAATTGATCTTTTTAAGGGACTTCGTCTTAATCTCCTTTCATTGAGGCATATTTTATTTTATATACAAATTTCTTTTATACGGTGTATAAACCCCTTTGACATTTTCATTTATTTTAAAGGTTTTATTTTATAATTATGTGACTTTTAAATGATTTAAAAAAAGGGAGAGATATTTCTCTCAAATATATGAAAATCCAGTGCAAATGTATACGTATTTAACACAAGCTTAAAAATGTTTTCAAAAAACCCGACTCTCGAGTGTGGTAGACAGGAAGGGATTGGGCGTGGACCCATCATGGCCAGTAATTAGTCGAGCAGTCTCAAAATTAGTTATTTTGTTTTCAGAAGCTTGCATAATGTTTTCAGAAAAACACTAGAGTATATTTGAGCAATTTTAAACATAAGTATCTTCTAAAAAAATTGCATCGACAGGTCTCATGAGGAAAACTAGTGTCTTGGCACGAGGCCTTGACAAAATCTTATTTGTAGTCTTGGCACGAGGCCTTGGCTACGTGGTTATGATAGTCTGACATTATGCATTCCATCATTATGAAAGTGGTTATTGATATTGCATGTGATTATTCGTCCAGTAGAATATCCATGTGAATAAGTAAATGGCATTATCTCATTTTACTTTTTCCATATTATGTTGAAGTTCAAGTTTAAAAGGATTTTCCTTTAGTCATACATTTCCTTAAATGTTTATGTTTATTTATGAAAGCTTCCACAATATTTTTATCCTTACTGAGCATCTGAGCTCACCCCTTTCAATGTTTTATTTTTTCCAGGATGTGAAGAAATATTTTATGACTGACCTACAGGGATTGTCTGAAGGGGATAGAAGTGTGGACTATGGAGACTATGTTGTTGTGATTTTTCACTTTATAATGTAATGTAACATTTATGAATGTATCTAGTGTTTCCAATGAAACTAAACTAATCGGTCTTTCGAGACTTGATCTTTTGTGATCATTCCAATGTTACGAAGTAACGCACCGACTTTGGGTAACTAGGGTCAGGGCGTTACAGTTGGTATCAGAGGCAGTTTAGTAATAACCTTGGATGCTAGATTTAGATAAACTCTGATTAGAGCACATATGTCACGAACCAACCCAGTTCGACCCTAAACTGGACACCTGGGTCACCTGAGTTGGCCCGCGACATGGCCTCAAGCATGTCTCCCCTTATGCTAGAGGTTGCCGACTAGCGGCGAGGGAGTAAGGTAAGTCAGGGGGGAGACTATACCCTCTTATCAAAGTGGAGAAAAGGGACTAAAAATACAGCAACGTAAGTAGTGTAAATATTAATAAGAAAGCAGCGGAAATTTTTTTTCATCTATATGGTTTGAATAAAAGTGGCGAACGACAGTTTATATAAGAGATGCATGCATGACATGCTAATGATACAATGTAAGCATTAAATCACGCGACATACTTACACATCAATGCAGAAGTAAATGAACAAAAGTCTCAAGCCCCGAGGGAGATCTCCATGAGCATCCCGAGCCTCAACTCGGTCCTTTTCTCCTAACTCCAAGTACATGAAACAACAACAATAAGGTCCTGCAAGCAAATGGAATCTACTCGGGTACCCCAATACAATGGCAGCCCGAGTAGGGTGTGAGATATATATCTCAGTAGGCCGGAACCACCGGGGTCTAGCCCACTCTAGACCATGAAATATAATTAAACAAAGTTCTGGTATTTTCGAACAATAACGACACAATACAAACAATAAACGCCCGTCCAGGTTCCAAAAAGGACACCTGGCGGCAATACCTACTTCATCCCATAGCCGGGATAAGAACCTGTTGAAAACAACACAAGTAAATTTGGATCAAGAATAAAAACACTTTTTATCATTTTGCTCACTTACTATATTTATTCACTCATTATTTCAACTCAGACTAGAAATCCACTCATTCTTACCTTTCTTTATTTGATCACAATTCACTCGGGTTTTACCCACATCTCTCATTCTTTTCATAAATCATTCTTATCATTCGTTCGGTGTAGATCGCCATGTCTAACACCCCGTATCACATTTGGTTTAGATCGCCATATCTAACACCTCGAATCACATTTGGTGTAGATCTCCATGTCTAACACCTCGATAATTATTCGGTGTAGATCGCCATGTCTAACACCCCGTATCACATTTCGTGTAGATCTCCATATCTAACACCTTATATCACAAGCTTGGATAACCATTGGGAAGGAATGCCATGTCCAAATCCCAACGTTTAAATCGGTCTAAAACGCCATGTCTAGGACCCAGAATCTCATTTATTTATTACCATTTATCAATTAATTAATCAGTCGACACAATTCTCATTTCATGATTAATTCTTCACAATTACTTATCCAAATCAGATCTTAACTTTTTTATAATCAATTCTTATAATTAATTATCCTTTTTCAACATTCTGGAACTTGCACGAGCAATAGAAGGTAAACAAAAGCATATGGCATCAACATGCCTCTATGTTAGGTGATTAATGACATTAAATGGTACAAGATAACAAACTTGCTCAAGAAAGACATTCAATTCAAACTATTACATTAAATTTATAACTTAAAGAACAAGGGAAAAGGGGCATTTAGGCGGGGCACACCCAAAGGGGTGGCCAAGAGGAAAGGCGAGTACCTAGGGTGGGCTTTACCATAAACGAAGGCCACAATGGGCATGAACGATCCACCCAAGCATTTCAATAATAAATAATGAGGCATCGCTGGAAGGTTCCGACAAGCGACACAAGACGTGGCCTGACATAAGCGCCGAAGTAAAGTGAAGAGGGTAAACACCCTACCCTAAAAGTTCTAATTACATGTTAAGCCATGAACTTAGGAGGTTTCATGGATCGTTAATTATTTATCAAGAAGCAACGTCATTTGAGGTAACCAGTAAGGTACAAGTACAAGAATGTCATTTATCAAGTATAATTTCAAGCATAAAGAGTCATAAGGCTTTTAAGCAAGCAATCACAAAAAAAAATCTACTACTACACGTTTATTTTGAAGGCAGCTCACCTCCATTGGAGGAGTTTTATTAGAAAACATGTCATTACTTTATCAAACAATTCATTTAGTGATATTTAGCATTTATATTAAAACTCATTCAACACTTAACAAAGTTAAGAAGCCATAAAATAAGGAAGGCAATCATGAAATTCTATTTCTACATTTTTAGATTGAAGGCAGCGCACCTCGAAAGAGGGGTTTTATTATTAAATTGTTAGTTTAGTGACCAAACCACCTCTTTTATCTTATTCCTGCAATTCACATGATTTGCACAGAAGCATTTAATCGGAACGAAACTTGCATAATTAAAATGATAAGGAAGTGCAATATGAAACTCACTATTACTTTACTTAAATTTAAAGGTCAAGGAGAGGGACCCTACCTCCAGGTGGATCCATCTGTCCACTCTGGCTCTTGGCGCTTTCTAACAAAAGCTATCGCAGCTGCTCCCCCACGAGGAATATGTGATTTCACATACATATAAAGACAGCTAGCCTCTATGAACATGCTCTGCATGGCCATGAGCATGCGCAAGAGGATCCTTACACATATGCTTACACACATACACCTATCTCCGCTCACCTGCACAGGCACTTTTTATATATGTAATGGGGACAACTAGCCATGTACGTGTATATTTGCTGACATGGACAAATATACGCACGTCGGGGGAACCCACGTACATATAAATACATACCTATGCCTGCGCAGGTGAGTCGCCTAAGCTCCGGAAACCCGAAACCATACCGAAACCTCCAACGCACTATAAGACACCACTACGAACCTCGGGTGCTGGCGACAGACCAAAACGAAGGTGAACCACACTGCGAAGCTCAATGCACTGCCAACGACAAACCAGGGACTCATAAACATCAAAATCCCCGAATATAACATGTGAGAAACGAATCAAGAGGTGAAATACTTACCCCGAAACCATACCGACGGTCCGAAACCACCCGAACCGCTTCTCCTTCGGTGGCGGTTGTCGGAACGTGCATCAAGGAGTCCCAAGGAATCATTCGCACACCCTAAAACCAAAAGAGAGCCAAAAATTCGGGTTACCACAAAAACCCTAAATTCGGCCAAACCAAACGGGCACCCAAAAAAGGGACGAATCGTCAAAGCGATGATGAAGGACACACTTAAAGACTTTACCATGGAAGATCGAATCCGGAAGGTGAATAAAACTGGACGAAATCATTCGTGGAAGGAGGAGGTCGCGTGTCGGGCCGTTGCGCGCTGCAGCGGTTCGGTCTGAACTGCTTTGCGCGGCTACTTCAGGGTCGGCCGAGGGAGGAGGAGAGGTAGAGGGGGCCACCACGCTGGTGTTCCGGCTGCTACGAGGTCGGCCGAGGGAGGAGGAGAGGGAGGGGGGGGGGGGGTTGCGCGCGGCTCACAGGGAGAGGATGCAGGTGTGCGGTTGTCCTAGCCGAGAGAAGGGGAGGGAGTGTTAGTGTAGGGTTTTAATTTTAATTCATTTATTTTCTTTTATTTTAATTTTGAACAAAAACTAAAACACACCCAACCCGCACGGTTTTACCCAAACCGCCTGAAAAACCGTGTGCAGCCCGCGCGCCTGCTACCGAATACCCGGGGGTACCCCGCACGGCTGACCCACATGGTTAAACCTACCGCACGTAGTCCAATATCACCGCTTAAACGGTTCCAGAACTCGGGAACTCGTTACGATGCTCGATTTTAATACCTACCCGCTGATAAAAGAAAAAGTTCAAAAACCTTCGCATTTTATCCGCTCTAAAAAACGGTTCGTTACAAACTACCCACCTAAAAAACCTCTCGTCCCCGAGAAGCCTTCGGAAAACAACGAAAACATCACCCGACTCACAAGGGTCGTGAAGTTTCATTCAACCGTTTGTATTGTGTTTCCAACGCCCAAAGAACCTTTAAGAATTTTCTAAGAAGACTCCACTTAAGCCTTTACAACTCAAGCCAACGCTCAAGTTACAACTGAAACATCAAAGCATAGCTTACATCTGAGGCCATTATAGGGACCTCAACCCAAGAAAATTGTTGAATCATGGTCGACCAACTAAAATTGTTCACGCAAGATTTCCTCGAAAGACATCGCCAACCCAAAAAACACACTCGCCCTTAAACCGCCGACATGCTTTTAAAACTGTTCTGTTATCAACTACACGTACACCGAAGTCCTTACACAACCTTTGGTGATATTATCAAGTCAAGCCATCACAAGAATATTACAAAACTATCATGCCTAAGCACGAAGCGTAACTCCAAGAAACCATGCATCCCACGCACAACCAGAGAGAGATTACAAAACAAACCAACAACTTTTGAACATTAGCGTGGCAAATAACCGACACTATCTTAGTGTATCCAAGACGACGTCAAGATGGGGGACATGCTCGTCTCATCCAGCAGAGTACACTAAGATTAAACCAAGCTCGCTGAGAAGATCAATCAGACCAAACTCGGATGCCTATACCACCTGAGGCATTCGTATTCGTCGAAGCTTAACCACTGAAACTCTTCCCACACTAACGGAGTTTCTAAAGCATTGAGCACAATGCCAACCTTATCAAAGTCACGCTGCCAAGCAAGCACCGACATGAAAACTGAAACTCATGTGACACTACCCACCTTAGGATTGTCCATGTCATCGTAAGAACTAGCCGCTCACCGGCACTCGATTTTTGAAACACTTTAACACACGGGTGACGTTCCTCGAACTACAATCACCACATCATAAGCTCACACCAAAAACAAAGCAACTCAATCTCTAAGGGTACTACCTAGCATGGGCTAGTCCCTTACGAAGCATACACGTCGACCCTAACTCTTGGTCATGAAAAACAAGGATTACTAGGCTCAAAACCCCTTTCCATTTTATCCATTTCATTAATTCATTTCAACCTTTAATCATTTGAAAGAAGATTTTAAGAAACCCACAAGTACTATTTCACAACAAAGTACTTGGTTTTCAAACAACGCCCCACGGGCAAAACAAGAAAGTTGTAACAAACTTCCTCTTCAACATTTAACATTTAAACTTTAGTATCCATCTTTTAAAAAGTTCGAAAACACAATTTACCCTTTTCCCAATTATAAGGCGCCCATACACCTTATAATGGAAAATTGGCTCTATTGTAATCGCAACCAACAATTTCAGCCAAAGCAACCAAGCGCTTTCCAGCAAGATAACAAGCCACTACAAACAGCTAACACAAAGCAACAAGCTGAAATCACTAAAAAATGCTATAACACAGAGCATGACACACAAGAAATATAGAAAACATGACATATTATCACCCAAACATGTTAACTATCACTGAAACATGCTTTCTAAAGAGGCGTGCTAAATAAATCTAGACATGACATATTTTCAAGGCACACAATCAAAATCATCAGACATCCTAATAATGAAACTACATGGCATGGCACATATGCATGACATGTGAATCTCTAAGTGCCTAATATGATGCATGCAATGCAATTTCCTGTCCATATTGGGCCAAAGAAATTTTTCAAAACCTCTGCATAAACAAATAAGAAGTGGAAAGTACAACATTCACCCAAGGTGAAATCACATCAACTGTAACAACAAACAACATGAACATCAATTCCCAGCCCTGGACACTTGGTCATTTACCGTACGTGGGGTGATCAGTCCCAGGCACCGCTATTACCCAAGAACTGACACATTCCTAATCTCCTATCTACCAATCCCAAAATAGTAAGACAATGAAAACAAAGAAACCTCCTCTGATACCATTTTGTCACGAACCAACCCAGGTCGACCCTAAACCGGACACCTGGGTCACTTGAGCCGGCCCGCGACATGGCCTCAAGCGCGTCTCCCCTTACGCCAGAGGTTTCCGACTAGCGGCGAGGGTGTAAGGTAAGTCAGGGGGGAGACTATACCCTCTTATCAAAGTGGAGCAAAGGGACCAAAAATACAGCAATGTAAGTAGTGTAAATATTAATAAGAAAGCAGTGGAAAACATTTTTCATTTACAAGGTTTGAATAAAAGTGGCGAACGACAGTTTATATAAGAGATGCATGCATGACATGCTAATGATACAATGGAAGGATTAAATCACGCGACATACTTACACATCAATGCATGAGTAAATGAAAAAAAGTCTCAAGCACCGACAACGATCTCCATGAGCATCCCGAGCCCCAACTTGGTCCTTTGCTCCTAATTCCAAGTACAAGAAACAGCAACAACAAGGTCCTGTAACCAAATGGAATCTACTCGGGTACCCCAGTGCAATGGCGGCCCGAGTAGGGTGTGAGATATATATCTTAGTAGGCCGGAACCACCGGGGTCTAGACAAATCTAGACCATGAAATATAATTAAACAAAGTGCTGGTATTTTTGAACAATAACGACACAATAAAAACAATAAATGCCCGTCCAGGTTCCAAAAAGGACACCTGACGGCAATACCTACTTCGGCCCATAGCCGGGATAAGAACCTGTTGAAAACAACACAAGTAAATTTGCTTCAAGCATAAAAAAGATTTTTATCGTTTTTCTCACTTACTCTATTTATTCACTTATCATTTCAAATCAGACTCAAAATCCACTCATTCTTACCTTTCTTTATTTGATCACAATTCACTCGGGTTTTTCCCACATCTCTCATTCTTTTCATAAATCATTCTTGTAAAGACCCGGAAATTTCAAGGAAAATTTTTTCTTAATTTTCTTTGGAATTTTACAAGAACGCAGTTTCCGACGGCGCCTGATTCCAAGGCCCGGTGTGCCCGGAATTAATTTCCGAAGTTTGGCTCGGGTACGTTCAGTGAACGAGCGAGCGGGAATTTCTATCTTTTGAACCGGTGCTCGGAATTGAAATCTGATTGCACCGATGAACTCGCAACGCCGATAATCGCTTAAGGGAACCTTTACCGTAGTTGCGTTTGTGCGGGAGAAGAAGTTAATTTTTAGGGGTTTGTTGTTGCTTTATTTAATTATTTTCCGTTCTTGGTTCTAGCATGACAAACTTGAGGATGAACGTTTAAGTGTTATCGTCTAACGAGAGGGGGACCGGACCGCACAATCACGGCCGAACCCCCCTCCTTTGTTCTGAATGTTTCTTACGGATGAAACGAGATAGCGTGGTCCCGTCGCACCACGCGGTAATCACACGGAAATTATTGCGCGGCGCCGCCGCGCCGCGCCGTGGAAAGAATTATCATGAACGCGACGCTGTCGCGCTGTGTCGAAGGAAACCGAAGACGCCGCGGCCGGAGCGGGGCCGCGGCGGAGGGGCGCGGTGCCGTCGCACCGCGCCGGATGACGAAGGCCGCGGCCGGTTCCGGGCCGCGGCAGATCGTGATGACCGGCGGCCAGCCGGGCCGCCGGTGCCGAAAGACGGAAAAGGACCGGCCCTTGCCGGTCCTGTTGACAAGAAGCCGGCCGGCCAGGTCGGGCCGGCCGTGTTGGTGGAAACCGGGGGAATTTAATTCCCCCGGGCAGTTATTTGGCCCCCCATTATGAGGGGGGCCGGTTTCAAAAAGGGGGGGCAGGCGGCCCCCCGTTTCCAGCAAGCTCCGCCTTCGGCCGAGCTGGCATCGCGCCCAGCGCGCTGCCTTGCGCCGAACCGGCGCGCCTGGCCGGTTCGTCGGGCCGGGCCGCGCCGGGCCGGGCCGGGTCGACCCCGTCCGGGGCGGGTCGACCCGGTTCGGGCCATCCGGGGGGTCTCAGGTCGGGACGGCCCGGGCCCGAAACCCCCGTTACCGAGCGGTTTGGTCAAATGCTCGTATCTTGCGCTACGGGCCTCCAAACGACTCGCCGTCAGCGGCAACACGATCCTTGGATCGAGACGGTCGTTTCGGTATACTATACTCAAGGTGCACCTTCCTTTTCGGGAGCCTACGTGGTTAAAACTCCATAGTTAAGCGTGCTTGGCCTAGAGTAGTGATCAGGATGGGTGACCTCCTGGGAAGTTTCCCAGGGTGGGTGTGAGACGGAAAGGCCAATAAATAACAGACCGGGCGTCCGATTGACGCGCCGTCTGTTTCGTTGAATTCATCTAAGTGAGATGGATCTTTTGGCTTACTCCGCTCAAGATTTGGATGCCGACGGAGTACGGTCGGGTTGGATCGCACCGAAATCCAACCGGGCCCCTGGAACGAAAAAGCCAATAACTCTCAGACCGGGCGTCCGATTGACGCGCCGTCTGTTGCGTTGAGTTCCTGTTGACGATACGGAACTTTTGGCATCCTCCGCCCGAGTTTTGGATGCAGATGGATAGTGGTCGGGTTGGATCGCACCGAAATCCAACCGGGCCCCTGGAACGGAAAAGCTGATATCTTTCTGACAGAACGTTCGTTTGACGAACCGTCAGCGGCGTTGGTGATCGCGTTGAGAAACGGTCCCTATGAGTTTACCCTATGAGAGTTCCTGGTACAGTTGAGATACAGCCGGGTTTGGTTCGCTCACGAAACCAATCGGGCCCCTGGTACGAAAAGGCTAATAACTCACAGACCGGGCGTCCGATTGACGCGCCGTCTGTTGCGTTGAGACCCCTATGACGTGGCGGTCCTTTGAGATACTTCTTCGTGGGACTTTGAGATACTTGGTGTATCTACCTGTAGCTCGTGGAGCGGACCCTCCCAGTGACGAGCGTGCGGAGTACGGAGAACGTGTAGCTGGCTGAGACCCGACGACTGCTGATCGAACGACTCAGTGTGTTACAGAGGTGCGCTTGGTTGTAGAGGCACATGGGAGCACTTGGTTGTAGCGGCAGACCCACGACAGAGGTGCGCTTGGTTGTAGCGGCACATGGGAGCGCTTGGTTGTAGCGGTCGACCCACGACAGAGGTGCGCTTGGTTGTAGCGGCACATGGGAGCGCTTGGTTGTAGCGGCAGACCCACAACAGAGGTGCTCTTGGTTGTAGCGGCACATGGGAGCGCTTGGTTGTAGCAGCTGGCCCGCAGTACTCGATGGGTGGAGTTCTTCAGCAGTCTTAGGTTAGTGAGCAGTACCTCGGAGTCGTGACAGGACCACTGTACACTCCAGAGACGGAGCTCTTCAGCAGTTACGGTTTCGATAATGAAAATCCTGGTTGAGCTGAGACTTTTGACCTTGTGTTTACCTCATTATTGAGATGGGTCACTTGCTAACTTAGGTATATGTATGGGAATATACCCGGGTAGTGGTTATCTATTGATTTCACAATCCTTGTGTTTCCTCATGATTGAGATGGGTTACTTGATAACTTAGGTATATGTATGGGCATATACCTAAGTAGAGGTTATCTGTTGAGATCTTCTTTGTGGTTATCCTTGTTGGTTTAGTGAGACCTTGAAGGTCTCGGGGTCCCTACTGAGTATCGTTATACTCACCCCTGCACGGGCTATGCCCGCACCTCGTTGTGTTGGTTGCAGACGACGGGGCAGTGCTGACAGAGGCCGAGTGTTCGAGGACTGGACGGTACCTAGAGGTGGACTATACGACGAGATGGTACCTGGAGGAGGACCTCACGACGAGACGGTACCCAGAGGTATACGTGACTACGAGGCGGTACCCGAAGGTGGACCACTGGGCGGACATACTCGGAGCGGACGGCGGGACCCGAGGAGCAGAGGAGCTATCTGTACCCACCCTTCAGGTGGGATTTCCAGTGGACAGCTCGGCGTAGCAGCTTTACTTTTCAGTTGCTGTTTTCCCTTCGAGTTGTACTTTACAGTTGGGCTTGTATTTCCGGCCCCATTTTACTTTCCGCACTTACTGTTGTACTCAGTTTTTACTTAGTGTTACTTCTTCCGCTTGTACTCTGTGTGATTGTTTACTTTACAAAGGCAATTCCTTCCCTTTTTACCGGGATTTACGCCTTGGTGCTAGTCGCCAGCCCCTGGCCTATGGAAGGCGGGCTTGGGGTAGTCACGGAACAGGCCCCGAGGACGGGTCGTGACAAATTGGTATCAGAGGATTTCGGTTCTACCGCAGATCTTATAACTCTAATGTTTCTTTCTGTGAAGTAATAGTGTTGAGAGTACCGAGTGTGGTTTTTAGTTCAGGGAGTCCAGTGTTGGTGCGGGCGGCCGACATATCCATACACCAGGACCCTGACAACTGATTTCTGACTTTGTGCACGAAACACTAATTACATGTGTGTTTTCAAAGGTTTTCCCTTAAAACAGCTCAAACCGGGTCAGGTCACCAGGTATAAATGTTTGACCGTGTCACGATGTTTCTTTCAGAATGCCTTTTCACGGACGACCAGCTAGATCCCTGAGAGTGGTACGTACTGACAGCCCGCCAAGCGATGAGGCCTCAGTACAGGGCCCTATCCCAGTTGAGGCACCAGCGGAGGCACCAGCGGTACTGCTACCCGTTGGGCCACCGATGCCACCAGCCCCAGCAGTAGGCGATGCACGACGCTTGAGCACGCTGCACGAGTTCCAGCGCTAGAGGCCACCCAGGTTCCGGGGAGAGACGGACCCGCAGGCGGCTGAGGTTTGGCTGGAGGCTGTGGTGAGAGTCTTCAGGCTAGTGGGGACGCCGGCAGACTTCATGGTGATCTTTGCTACCAGCCTCCTTCAGGCAGCAGCAGGCAGGTGGTGTAGCCACTTGTTCCAGTTTTGCGATGAGATGAACTTCGCATGGGAAGATTTCGAGACCTTCTTCAGGGTGGAGTTTGTGCCAGTATCTCTACACCCCGAGCATGTACAAGAGATTCTGCCTTTTCCGCGTGCTTTTCGATCAGTATTTGAGTCATCTGTGGGCAGTATGCAGATGATGCAGAGGACCAGGAGGACCAGACTAGCAGTTGGACGATCTCGGGTTTTAGGACCGGTAGTGCGGGGCACCCGAGGTGGGGTCAGAGCCAGGTGTGCCAGAAACGGACAATGTTACTCCTACAGCGGAAAGTGTCACCTGACACGTGACTGTCCGACTCCTCGTACGATTGATCAGCGGGTGTTGGAGGAGCCACCGAGACAGAAGCAGCGGCGAGTGCTTGAGTAACAGTCGAGCAGTGGACAAGGCAGTAGAGCTCTGAGAGCAGGTGGGCAGGAGAGGAACTAGTGGATACGTCCTTTGTACTTCTAGTTCCATGTTGCTTTGTATTCGTGTCTTTGTACTATGAGCTGCAATAATAAAAAGACACTTATCTTTGTTGCTTTCTTGTCCTTTTGTTTGGTTGATACTGAGTGGTCCCGGTTAAACTGTTGACTTGACCCTCACTTTCGAGATATCTACTAGAGGGGACCCAGTGACCTCACACTGATGCCGAAAGTGTGACTCGACCCTTGGAGGCGAGAGTGACAGTTGGATCTCTTAGTAGATACATCGAGGCCTTACGACGTCATCCATGGCATGAATGCATCATTCATGTCAGGATTGACTGTATTAGGCAACGAATGTGGTTCATCCAGGGGATGAGACCGGGTTTCTCTTATCGGCAAAGAAGAAATCATAGCAGCTCTTGTGAGACTAAAGGAGGTCCAGGACATCCAAGAGAGTATGAAGACTGCTCAGTGCATTAAGAAACAAGAAACCGGTGCCAGTCATAGAGACTCGGGCGTGTTAAGAAGAGGAATCTTAAAGGAGAGATGAGTCTACGAAGCAGTAGACGTGGAGGCAGAGCTAGGAGAGCAACATGAGGTGGTGTACATCCTAACATGGTACAACCACCCGCCATAGTTATTCCTTCCAGGCTCAGGGAGCTAGAGGGCGGAGGAAGAGTGCGCCTGCATGCGGTCAAGGAGTGTGACCCAATGGATCTAGAAATGATTCAAGCGACAGTCTGTGTCCACTACTAGATGTTGTAGTAACGGACGTCAATGTGAATCATTTCTTGCTTTCACAAATCTTGTTCCAGACCTCGAGTTTCTGGTAATCCGTGGACTTGACCCTCACATCTGGAGATACCTTGGGAGGAGACTTGATAATCACACTTACGCCGACGGTGTGGTCAGACCCTCGAGGCGAGAGTTTCGGTTGGAATCTCTTGGTGACAGCGTCAAGGCCTTACGATGTTAGTTTGAGTATGGAATGGGAAATAACTATTCATACTCAAATGGACGGTTTTAGGCAAATGTCGGGATGGGTTTTCCTTGGTCGGTGAAAAGGAAACCCCAGGCAGCACGGGATAAACTCTTTCACGGGAGGGTGCGACCGATCACTCTTGAATCGACCAACCTTACCCTCGTGGCAGCAGTCGTTTGAGTTCTAGTTCTAACAGGAATTGGAAACATCTGGAGTTTGAGGATGGCAACCACGTTCTTATACGGGTCTCACCTCGATAAGGTTTACGGAGATGTGGCCAAGGCGGCAAGTTATCTCCAGGGTTCAGCGGACCTTCTTAGGTCCCCATCTGGGTAGGCGGGGTGGTTTACCACTTGACCCATTCACCGCAGTTGCACCAGGTTCACGATGACTTCCACGTATCTCAACTGAGGAGATATGTGCTCGACCCTGCGCATATCATCGACCATGAGGAGCTGGACGATGGCGATGGGGTGTCTTTCACGGAGGCTCCAGTGGGGATCGAGGATCGACAGGAGCAGATCCTACGAGGACGATCAATTCCTCGGGTGCACTTTCTTTGGCAGTACGGAACCTCCAGGTAAGCACATGTGAGCGTAAGGCTCAGATGCGTGCTCTGTACCGCTTTTGTGACCCTAGTTTGTATTGAAGCTTTACGGGGACGTAAAGCCCTGAGGTGGGAGTAATGTAAAGACCCGGAAATTTCAAGGAAATTTTTTTCTTAATTTTCTTTGGAATTTTACAAGAACACAGTTTCTGACGGCGCCTGATTCCGTGGCCCGGTGTGCCCGGAATTAATTTCCGAAGTTTGGCTCGGGTACGTTCAGTGAACGAGCGAGTGGGAATTTCTATCTTTTGAACCGGTGCTCGGAATTGAAATCCGATTGCACCGATGAACTCGCAACGCCGGTAATCGCTTAAGGGAACCTTTACCGTAGTTGTTTTTGTGCGGGAGAAGAAGTTAATTTTTAGGGGTTTGTTGTTGCTTTATTTAATTATTTTCCGTTCTTGGTTCTAGCATGACAAACTTGAGGATGAACGTTTAAGTGTTATCGTCTAACAAGAGGGGGACCGGACCGCACAAACACGGCCGAACCCCTCTCCTTTGTTTTGAATGTTTCTTACGGATGAAACGAGATAGCGTGGTGTCGTCGCACCACGCGGGAATCACACGGAAATTATTGCGCGGCGCCGTCGCGCCGCGCCGTGGAAAGAATTATCATGAACGCGACGCCGTCACGCCGTGTCGAAGGAAACCGAAGACGCCGCGGCCGGAGCGGGGTCGCGGCGGAGGGGCGCGGTGCCGTCGCACCGCGCCGGATGACGAAGGCCGCGGCCGGTTCCGGGCCGCGGCAGATCGTGATGACCGGCGGCCAGCCGGGCCGCCGGTGCCGGAAGACGGAAAAGGACCGGCCCTTGCCGGTCTTGTTGACAAGAAGCCGGCCGGCCAGGTCGGGCCGGCCGGGTTGGTGGAAACTGGGGGAATTTAATTCACCCGGGCAGTTATTTGGCCCCCCATTATGAGGGGGGCCGGTTTCAAAAAGGGGGGGGGGGCAGGCGGCCCTCTGTTTCCAGCAAGCTCCGCCTTCGGCAGAGCTGGCAGCGCGCCCGGCGCGCTGCCTTGCGCCGAACCGGCGCGCCTGGCCGGTTCGCCGGGCCGCGCCGGGCCGCGCCGCGCCGCGCCGGGCCGCGCCGGGTCGACCCCGTTCGGGGCGGGTCGACCCGGTTCGGGCCATCCGGGGGGTCTCAGGCCAGGACGGCCCGGGCCCGAAACCCCCGTTACCGAGCGGTTTGGTCAAATGCTCGTATCTTGCGCTACGGGCCTCCAAACGACTCGCCGTCAGCGGCAACGCGATCCTTGGATTGAGACGGTCGTTTCGGTATACTATACTCAAGGTGCACCTTCCTTTTCGGGAGCCTACATGGTTAAAACTCCATAGTTAAGCGTGCTTGGCCTAGAGTAGTGATCAGGATGGGTGACCTCTTGGGAAGTTTCCCAGGGTGGGTGTGAGACGGAAAGGCCAATAAATAACAGACCGGGCATCCGATTGACGCGCCGTCTGTTTCGTTGAATTTCTCTAAGTGAGATGGATCTTTTGGCTTACTCCGCTCGAGATTTGGATGCCGACGGAGTGCGGTCGGGTTGGATCGCACCGAAATCCAACCGGGCCCCTGGAACGAAAAATCCAATAACTCTCAGACCGGGCGTCCGATTGACGCGCCGTCTCTTGCGTTGAGTTCCTGTTGACGATACGGAACTTTTGGCATCCTCCACCCGAGTTTTGGATGCAGATGGATAGTGGCCGGGTTGGATCGCACCGAAATCCAACCGGGCCCCTGGAACGGAAAAGCTGATATCTTTCTGACAGAACGTCCGTTTGACGAACCGTCAGCGGCGTTGGTGATCGCGTTGAGAAACGGTCCCTATGAGTTTACCCTATGAGAGTTTGGGGTACAGTTGAGATACGGCCGGGTTTGGTTCGCTCACGAAACCAACCGGGCCCCTGGGACGAAAAGGCTAATAACTCACAGACCGGGCGTCCGATTGACGCGCCGTCTGTTACGTTGAGACCCCTATGACGTGGCGGTCCTTTGAGATACTTCTTCGTGGGACTTTGAGATACTTGGAGTATCAACCTGTAGCTCGTGGAGCGGACCCTCCCAGTGACGAGCGTGCGGAGTACGGAGACCGTGTAGCTGGCTGAGACCCGACGACTGCTGATCGAACAACTCAGTGTGTTACAGAGGTGCGCTTGGTTGTAGCGGCACATGGGAGAGCTTGGTTGTAGCGGCAAACCCACGACAGAGGTGCGCTTGGTTGTAGCGGCACATGGGAGCGCTTGGTTGTAGCGGCAGACCCACAATAGAGGTGCGCTTGGTTGTAGCGGCACATGGGAGCGCTTGGTTGTAGCGGCAGACCCACGACAGAGGTGCTCTTGGTTGTAGAGGCACATGGGAGCGCTTGGTTGTAGCAGCTGGCCAGCAGTACTCGATGGGTGGAGTTCTTCAGCAGTCTTAGGTTAGTGAGCAGTACCTTGGAGTCGTGACAGGACCACTGTACACTCTAGAGACGGAGCTCTTCAGCAGTTACGGTTTCGATAATGAAAATCCTGGTTGAGCTGAGACTTTTGACCTTGTTTTTACCTCATGATTGAGATGGGTCACTTGCTAACTTAGGTATATGTATGGGCATATACCCGGGTAGTGGTTATCTATTGATTTCACAATCCTTGTGTTTCCTCATGATTGAGATGGGTTACTTGATAACTTAGGTATATGTATGGGCATATACCTAAGTAGAGGTTATCTATTGAGATCTTCTTTGTGGTTATCCTTGTTGGTTTAGTGAGACCTTGAAGGTCTCGGGGTCCCTACTGAGTATCGTTATAATCACCCCTACATGGGCTATGCCCGCACCTCGTTGTGTTGGTTGCAGACGACGGGCAGTGCTGACAGAGGCCGAGTGTTCGAGGACTGGACGGTACCAGGAGGTGGACTATACGACGAGATGGTACCTGGAGGAGGACCTCACGACGAGATGGTACCCAGAGGTAGACGTGACGACGAGGCGGTACCCGAAGGTGGACCACTGGGCGGACATACTCGGAGCGGACGGCGGGACCCGAGGAGCAGAGGAGCTATCTGTACCCACCCTTCAGGTGGGATTTCTAGTGGACAGCTCGGCGTAGTAGGTATACTTTTCAGTTGCTGGTTTCCCTTCGAGTTGTACTTTACAGTTGGGCTTGTATTTCCGGCCCCTTTTTACTTTCCGCACTTACTGTTGTACTCAGTTTTTACTTAGTGTTTACTTCTTCCGCTTGTACTCTGTGTGATTGTTTACTTTACAAAGGCAATGCCTTCCCTTTTTACCGGGATTTACGCCTTGGTGCTAGTCGCCAGCCTCTGGCCTATGGAAGGCGGGCTTGGGGTAGTCACGACACGGGCCCCGAGGACGGGTCGTGACAATTCTTATCATTGGTTCGGTGTAGATCTCCATGTCTAACACCCCGTATCACATTTGGTGTAGATCGCCATGTCTAACACCTCGAATCACATTTGGTGTAGATCACCATGTCTAACACCTCGATATTTATTCAGTGTAGATCGCCATGTATAACACCCCGTATCACATTTGGTGTAGATCACCATGTCTAACACCTTATATCACAAGCTTGGATAACCATTGGGAAGGAACGCCATGTCCAAAACCCAACGTTTAAATCGGGCTAGAACGCCATGTCTAGGACCCAGAATCACATTTATTTATTACCATTTATCAATTAATTAATCAGTCAACACAATTCTCATTTCATGATTAATTCTTCACATTTATTTATCCAAATCAGATCTCAACTTTTTATAATCAATTCTCATAATTAATTATCCTTGTTCAACATTCTAGAACTTGTACGAGCAATAGAAGGTAAACAAAAGAATATGGCATCAACATGCCTCTATGTTAGGTGATTAATGACATTAAATGGTACAAGATAACAAACTTGATCAAGCAAGACATTAAATTAAAACTATTACATTAAATTTATAACTTAAAGAACAAGTAAAAAGGGGCATTTAGGCGGGGCACACCCAAAGGGGTGGCCAAGAGGCAAGGTGAGTACCTAGGGTGGGCTTTACCATAAACGAAGGCCACAATGGGCATGAGCGAACCACCCAAACATTTCAATAATAAATAAAGAGGAATCGTCGGAAGGTTGCGATAAGTGACACAAGACGTGGCATGACATAAGCGCCGAAGTAAAGGGAAGAGGGTAAACACCCTACCCTAAAAGTTCTAAATACATGTTAAGCCATGAACTTAAGAGGTGTCATGGCTCATTTTTTATTTATCAAGAAGCAACGTCATTTGAGGTAACCAGTAAGGTACAAGTACAAGCATGTCATTTATCAAGTATAATGTCAAGAATAAAGAGTCATAAGACTTTTAAGCAAGTAATCACAAAAAAGGAAATCTACTACTACACATTTATTTTGAAGGCAGCTCACCTCCATTGGAGGGGTTTTATTAGAAAACATGTCATTCCTTTATCAAACAATTCATTTAGTGATATTTAGCATTTACTTTAAAACTCATTAAACACATAACAAAGTTAAGAAGCCAAACAATAAGGAAGGCAATCATGAAATTCTATTTCTACAATTTTAGATTGAAGGCAGCGAACCTCGAAAGAGGGGTTTTATTATTAAATCATTAGTTTAGTGACCAAACAACCTCTTTTATCTTATTCCTACAATCGACACGATTTGCACAGAAGCATTTAATCAGAACTAAACTTGCATAATTAAAATGGTAAGGAAGTGAAATATGAAACTCACTATTACTTTACTTAAATTTAAAGGGCAAGGAGAGGGACCCTACCTCCAGGTGGATCCATCTGTCCACTCCGTCTCTTGGCGCTTTCTAACTAAAGCTGTCGCAAATGCTCCCCCACGAGGAATATGTGATTTCACATACGTATAAGGACACCTAGCCTCTATGCACACGCTCTACATGGCCATGAGAATGTGTAAGAGGATCCTTGCACATATGCTTACACAAATACACCTGTCTCCGCTCACCTGCACAGGCACTTTTTATATATGTAATGGGGACAACTGGCCCCGTACGTGTATATTTTCTGCCATGGACAAATATACGCACGCCGGGGGAACCCACGTACATATAAATACATACCTATGCCTGCGCAGGAGAGTCGCCTAAGCTCCGGAAACCCGAAACCATACTGACACATCCAACGCACTATAAGACAACCACTACGAACCTCAGGTGCTGGCGACAGACCAAAACGATGTTGAACCACACTGCGAAGCTCAACGCACTGCCAACGACAAACCAGGGACTCATAAACATCCAAAGCCCCAAATTTAACACGTGATAAACAAAGCAAGAGGTGAAATCCTTACCCCGAAACCATACCGACGGTCCGAAACCACCCAAACCACTTCGCCTTCGGCGGCGATTTCCGGAACACACATCAAGGAGTCCCAAGGAATCATTCGCACACCCTAAAACCAAAAGAGAGCCAAAAATTCGGGTTACCACAAAAACCCTAAATTCGGCCAAACCAAACGGGCACCCAAAAAAGGGACGAATTGTCAAAGCGATGATGAAGGACGCACCTAAAGACTTTACCATGGCGGATCGAATCCAGAAGGTGAATAAAACCAGACTAAATGATCCGAAAAAGGAGGAGGTCGCGTTTCGGGCCGTTGCGCGCTGCAGCGGTTCGGTCTGAACCTCTTTGCACGGCTGCTTCAGGGTCGGCCGAGGGAGGAGGAGAGGGAGAGGGGTCCACCGCGCTTGTGGTCCGGCTGCTACGAGGTCATCTGAGGGAGGAGGAGAGGGAGAGGGGGGGTCACGCGCGGCTCACGGGGAGAGGAGGCGGGTGTGCGGGTGTCCTGGCCGAGAGAAGGGGAGGGAGTGTTAGTATAGGGTTTTAATTTTAATTCATTTATTTTCTTTTATTTTAATTTTAAAGAAAAACTAAAACACACCCAACCCGCACGACTTTACCTGCACCGCCTGAAAAACCGTGTGTAGCCCGCGCTCCTGCTACCAGATACCCGGGGGTACCCCGCACGGCTGACCCCCACGGTTAAACCTACCGCACGCAGTCTGATATCACCGCTTAAACGGCTCCAGAACTCGGGACCTCGTTCCGAAGATCGGTTTTAAAACCGACCCGCTGATAAATGAAAAAGTTCAAAAACCTTCATATTTTATCCGCTCTAAAAAACGGTTCGTTACAACATAGCCCTACGATAGACTTTGAGGATTAGTATAGAAGAACTTCCTAGAATTTTGGTATTATATAGATTTTGTGAGTTTTCCGAGCAATACATCCTTGTTTGGATACGTGCAGGTAGAGGCAGCTCTAGCAGAGATGTACCTAGGGGTAAAACCCGAAAACACCGCTTTGAGCTAGAATCGAACGGGAACGGGTGAACGACAACGGGCCCTGCTGCACTCTTAGTTACAAAATTCATGGGGGATATTCTTTGGATAATTCTCATTTTCATTACAAACCATTATGAAGGGTTTATGAGTATATATTTCCTCAAAGAATACATTTTTATGATTATGGATTATATCCAAAAATAGTTCAATTTATGTTAAGTGTTTTAAAAGTATGAAATTATGTATTTTGATTCATAAACTAATCTAGTTTATTCCATTGTTTAGAAATGGTGCCTAGTGGGAGGAATGGAAACTGTATCAATGCATGCACTCCAGGTAGGGATTTCCCTCCTGCTCAAGATAATTATAGTGGAGTTGGAGTTACAACTAGTGCTAATCAACTTATCACTATACTGGGACAACCCAATCAGGATATGAATAATAACCTTACTCGTATGGAGCAACCTGATCCGCAACGTGGAGGATCAATGTTAGACCTCTTCATGAGGCAACAACCACCAACATTCAATGGGAGTAAAAATCCCTTAGTAGATGAGTAATGAATAAATTCCTTAGAGAAAATATTCCATTCCTTGGGGAGTAGGGAAAGAGAAAATGTTATCATGGCAATTTACCACCTCACTGGAGATGCTGATCAATGGTGGTCATTGATTCAAAATACAAAGGAAGATGAAGAAGTATCATGTATGGAATGGGGAGAGTTCAAAGAGATTTTCTTAGAAAAATACTTTCCTCATGACCATCGAGCAGATACGGAAAGGCAATTTCTGAGTCTCAGGCAGAAGGAGGATGAGAATGTCGCAAAGTATAAGGCTAACTTTACATGGTTAGGGAGGCATGCTCCAGATTATATATGTATCCCAAGAAGTAATATTGAATGTTTCTTTGATGGGTTAAAACCATTTCTTTGTCGAGCATTAGTCTCACAAACCTTCTCTTCATATGAAGATATAGTCTCATGTGCTATCAAGACAGAAAAGGAATTCTCTAAATCTTATGACAATAAAGTAAAGTAGGAGAAGAAGAGAACAATGGAACAGGAGATAGATAAAGGCAAAAAGGGAAAGAAATAGGCTATCAATGTTGAATGCTACAATTGTAGGGAAATGGGGCATTATGCAAATGAATTTCCTAAGCGTCATGGAAACTTACCTCAGAAAAGGTCAAGGGATCAAGAACAATCTTATGTTGTTACTACAGTTGAAGTGGAATAATTAATGTATTGGTGCTTTTGGACGCAAGGATTATATTCTGGTTATAAGAATAATTTGATATATATAAGTATTGTACTGCAGTGCTTGTTATTTTCATTAAGGATTTAATATGATGAAGGTAATCATATTTTTAGTATGTGACAATAAGAGAATCTTTACTTTGTTTGGGGAATCTGATGTTACAATTGATTTTGGAATTTAGAGACCTTTTAGAGAAAGTCTGGATAGAGGTATTTTGGATAACTATAAAGGTTGGATTGAATTAAGTTAATCTTTGGATAGTATTGTTTAAGGTTAAAATATTTCTAAATATTATTTTTGGAATATTATAATACTATATTTTTAGGAAATGGACAACCTGCCGGTTGGGGGATAACCCGTCGCGTCGGACAAAGATGTAGGAATCGAACCCACAACCATAGTGTGACAGGCCTTTAATACCTACCACTACCCTAAAGGAAGTCCCTGGTTATTACAGAATAGTTTTCCTAATCTAAATGTTATGTGGTAATATTTGGAACCTTATACAATTAGGATAAATAGAATATATTTGAGTTCTGTTACCATTTGGAGTGAAATATGGGTTTGTGGTTAACATTTATTAAATATTGAAAGTCTACATGACAAGTAAGTATATTTCCTTGCATTATTAGTAAATCTCTTAAATAAATTCCTCAACATTATGAAAGGTAACTTAAAAAAACGTTTTCGGTTAACTTTTCCAACTGGGGATTCAATGATCGTTTAACCAATCACAAGTTTGTGATTTTCTTGTGGTTAAATTTCTCCTAATCCTGTTTTCTAAAACTCTCCATCAGACCTCGATGGTTTTTGTTCCTCCATCTCCATATTTTCATATAACCCTAGTATGGGCTATCTTAGGTGACCTTTGTACCTCTCTTTCTTTCTTTTAATGTTATATTTTTATTAACGCTATTTCCGATGTGGGTTTTCGACAAATGTATTTTCTATTTTAAACCTTTTATTTTCAAAGAAAATTTTCAAATTGCGAGGATTCAATGTATTGAAGGAGGGGAGAATGTAACACCCCGAGCTTCCATGATACGCTTCTCTTTCAATAATGCAATAGCTTGCATTGTACGCAAGTTCGAGATTATAACGCACCACGACCAATAAAAATAGCCATTATGAATTTTAATACCCACTTTTTGAAATAATATATATTTTATATTTCAAAATGGACTTCATTCGTTGATTTTTAATATCGAAATTAGCATATGTTGAATTTTTGGTATTTTTCTGAGAGCTTCCAATTTTTTATAAATAGTAAAAAATACTTAAAAACAACTTTTTTAATCAAAATAAATTATAGTGAATAATTATACTATAGATTGGTTTTAAAGTATAATTAGAATATATTTTTACCATTTTATCCAATGGTGGTCATTATAATTAATTTCACTTTGAAATTGGACATAAACAATTATCAATCTTTTGATATATATTGTTTCTTAAAAACAGGCTATTCGTTGTGACAGCGGGAATTAATTATAAAATTAATTAATGCAACTTATATGTTTGGAATTTTGTAAAATAGAAATCATTTTTGAATTCGTAAAATCAATTATAGCTTAGGGTGAATTTTTGGCATTGTTCTGAAAAACTTCAATTTTTGATGAATAGTGAAACCCCGAAGTGGTAGTTAAAAAACTGATTTTTCGTTTAAATGAAATTTTACCTCTTCTGTGATTTGATTTTCAAAAATCAGACATACATGTTTTTAATTAGGAAGAAAAATGTGGTTCAATGGGATTAAAATAATTTTTTGGTGAATAGTAACTTTTAAGTTTTATTGATCGCGATTAAAGGTAATTAGTGAAATTTAAGGTAAAAATGATATTATAAAAATATGAAAATACCTTTACACTTTTCCTACCCTTATTGGACGAGTCATGGACGAACAAGACAATCCATGGGTCAACTTGGGGACCCCATGGAGCCACATGGGTAAAACAATGACATTAATAACTTTTTATTTAAAGTAAAAATAAAATTGTCACAAACATGTGTTGTTTTACTAAAACAATTATTACATGGGGTTATATATATTAAATTTTTACTTTAAATATTAATCGGAAAGATAAAACGATTTCCTACATCATGGTAATTTTTTTATAATTTTTAGACATTAAATAAATTAAATTTTTTATGACAAAATGATGATGCAGCGATTACCTCATTAATTAACGATTTAAAGAAAATGAAAAGATAATATAAAATATATGGCTTAAACTTGTAAAAAAAATTGGATGAGAATATTTCAAACCCTTATCACTTTATCCTCTAAATATATCATTTTGGGACATTTATAATCCGAAAAGCATTTCATAATAATGTAACATTTCAATCTTTCCAAGAGTGCCCCTCTTCTCCTCTTATAAAAGGCCCCCACCTCTACCACCTTATTCACACCTTCAAGCCATTTGGCTCGGCCAAAATCTGCCCAAATACTCTCCAAACCTCCCTCTATTACTCTTAGAAGCCTCACTTTGGGCAGAAGTCTTCCCAAGGAATCCTTTGGCTCAAATCAAAAAGAGTTACCCGATTTTAAGGTAATGTCTTCTCTTGTGTTCTTTTGTTTTATTTTGATTCTCCAACCCCCTAAAATCTTTTTATTACTTTATTTTGTAAAAAAACCAGTATCCTTAATATACTTGGATGTTTTTATGATAATTATTTAATTTACACTTACACACACCTTCATCTAATGGTTAAAGAACATACTGTTTCTGTGGGTGGCAAATTACTGCCTCACGAAACGATGATTGATCAATATTCTTTTAACACCTCTCATGGTGTCCATTATGTTGATACTATTTTTATATATGATATATATTATGTTTTTTTTTCTTTATGATTCTGTATTTTTCATTTATGGCATACCATTATGATTTCCATTATGGGTAAACGCGATAATTTCATTTTAGGAAGTGCAGACTACTGCCCCCTCAAACTGATTTGAATCATTAATGCCATATATCGGATGTATAAAGGAAGAAGTAAATGATATTATATATTATATTATATTGGAATTATAATACACCTTTATATAATTATGATTTCATTGCATTAAATACGAAATAGAAATGAAAATAGTGTTCATGCGTACGTACAGCTTACCGTCTCCATACACGGTGCATTTCATTTCTTACCTCTAAATGTTACGTAATATTATGAATGAATGTATATACTGGGTATATATATATATGATATATATGATATCTAAATAATGAATAAAATTCTAGAGATAATGGATATTCTACCACATAAACAACTTGTAATTATAAGAAGTTTATTGTTGACTCAAGTACCAAAGATCGACAAAACGACCATTATTGACTTAAATGACTACATAATTTTTGTAAAATTGTAATAAGTGATATAAAAGGGGATAATGAAATTGAAAAAGGTTCTTAAGAAATTAGAGATTAACTCTAGTTTACTATTCAGAAGATTAATGAACGGTCGAGTGAAGTCGGACACGGGGTAAGGGAACTTCTTAACCCGATTTCCGCTCTTTGGGTTAATCTCCTACTTTCAAATTATTTCATCATATTATTATGTCTTATCTTGTATTTTTAATTTATTTATGTGTAATTATAGTGAATACACATAATAGATCTATTTTATTTAAAAAATTGATCTTTTTAAGGGACTTCGTCTCAATCTCCTTTCATTGAGGCATATTTTATTTTATACACAACTTTCTTTTATACTGTGTATAAACCCCTTTAAATTTTACATTTATTCAAAAGGTTTTATTTTATAATTATTTGATTTTTAAATGATTTAAAAAAAGTGAGAGATATTTCTCTCAAATATATGAAAATCCATTGCAAATGTATACGTATTTAACGCAACCTTAAAAATGTTTTCAAAAAACCCGACTCTCGAGTGTGGTAGACAGGAAGGGATTGGGCGTGGACCCATCATGGCCAGTAATTAGTCGAGCAGTCTCAAAATTAGTTTTTTTGTTTTCAGAATCTTGCATAATGTTTTCCGAAAAACACTGGAGTATATTTGAGCAATTTTAAACATATGTATCTTCTAAAAAAATTGCATCGGCAGGTCTCATGAGGCAAACTAGTGTCTTGGCACGAGGCCTTGACAAAATCTTATTTATAGTCTTGGCACGAGGCCTTGGCTACGTGGTTATGATAGTCTGGAATTATGCATTCCATTATTATGAAAGTGGTTATTGATATTACATGTGATTATTCGACCAGTAGAATATCCATGTGAATAAGTAAATGGGATTTTCTCATTTTACTTTTTCCATATTATGTTGAAGTTCAAGTTTAAAAGGATTTTGTTTTAGTCATAAATTGCCTTAAATGTTTATGTTTATTTATGAAAGCTTTTTCTATATTGTTATCCTTACTGATCATCTAAGCTCACCCCTTTCAATGTTTTATTTTTCCCAGGATGTGAAGAAATATTTTATGACTGACCTACAGGGATATTCTGAAGGGGATAGAAGTGTGGACTATGGAGACTATGTTGTTTTGATTTTTCACTTTATAATGTAATGTAACATTTATGAATATATCTAGTGTTTCCATGGCTACTAAACTAATCGATCTTTCGAGACTTGATATTTTGTGATCATGACAATGTTACGAAATAATGCACTGACTCTGGGTTACTGGGGTCAGGGTATTACAAAACATGTACCAAAATCATAACATAAATCATCTTCACCAGAACGTTGTTTTGGATAAATCAACACTAGTGCCAAATTCTACCTCATTTTAAAATCCTAAAAAAAACTCTATCACCTATCGTCCATCCAAATTTTACAACCTTAAATGTTAAAGATGTCATAGAGGATGAAATCTTGGATAATTAACGAACAAACCTTCTATAAAAACTTAAAAACCCTTTGTAACTAAGGATCTCAAACACGTTAATGGGATTCTCACAAGGCCTAACTATATGTAGCATTTCAAGATCCATGGGGACTCCCCTCTTATATAAAACATTTCTAAGAAACCTCACTTCCCATATCCAAAACTCACACATGGAAAGATTACCATACCAAAGACATTTCATAAAATATCAAATAATTATATCCAAATTTCCATTATGATCCTCCTTTTCATTTTAGTATACAAATATATCATCAATAAAAACTAAAACAAAGCAGTTGAAAAACTGATGAATGATTAATCCAAAAATATCATGGGAGAATTGGGTAGACTAAATGGGAAAAGAAAAAATTTAAAATCACCATATCAACTTCAAAAACTATCATGGGTATATCCACTTCTCAAAAACTCAATTTGTGGAACCATGACCATAGGTAAATCTTAGAAAAATAGTGATCCAATCTCAGTTGAACATATATAACATCAATTCTGGGTATATGATACTTTTTTATTAACAATCACCATATTTTATATCTAGTAGTCAATATAATTTATAAGGATTCTATCTACCTTCTTATCAATGTGTATACTATAATCCCATAGTGACATGAAAGGATGAATAAATCCTTTCACATCTTATTCCTCAAGTAGGACATTATGTTCCCCAAAAATCAGATGATTCCATTCTATAGGATGACATAGAAATGGGAATCATTTTATGGAGAAGTTCATTAGTAAATATGACCTCACATAATGCTGATAAAGTAGAAAAATCATTCAAAATGACCTCAGGGTACACATAAATAAGTGGAGGTATCCAACCACCCCAACAAGGGTCAATTGTGCCAATAATCATTTCTAAAAACTAGATTGAGATCAAACCAACATAATGAACACTAGGACCTACCCTTCGTGGTCTAGAGTCCCAGTCACCCTAGAAAACAGGAGTGACACCATTAGTACATATGAACTATACTCAATGAAAATAACATTATATCTGATCCATTATATTGAGCATCAAATAAATGATGAAATTCCAGTAAAATATGTCATGATCAAGCACTAACAAGACTCAAACCACCTCAATTTCACCAATCACCACCCGACATTTGGGGTACCTAACACCATTGTTGGACCTCTTTCCCAAAGGCGTGTACTGATCCAACAAGAATATAATGAGATTTAATGTAAAAACAGAACATCAACAAACATTGGTTATATAAAATAATGAGTTTCACTTTTATCAAACAAACGGATTACCATATAAGACGATGTAAACACCATTCCTATAAAATTAGCTAGTCCTGCTTAGTATTGCTATATTGCACACTATGTGGACTAAATTCATCCATTATTTTCAACCAAGACATCCGCCATTGCCTCATAATGAGGCCCACCATCCAAGGATTCATCAACCTAAACGTGAAATACCTTGATGTAAATGGATCCATCCTTACTGACATGGGACATATTGTCACTGAAATATTTTAGATGGCCATGTCAACCACAAAGATGACATGTCCATAGAGACTCTATGCAATGAGGTCTGGTCTAGAAATGCCTCCCAAAGTGGTAGAAAATAACTGGTTTCTTCTTTGAATAATCCCCTAAACCTAGTCCTATATAAAAATGACCACTATTGTTCTTCCTTTTCTGACTAGAAGAAGCACCATAACTGACCACAAAAATAACTGAATCACCACCCAAACCTATACATCTAGCTATGTACGACTCATCCAAGGAAGCTTTATCTACTACCTTAGAAGGTGATAATGCACAATAGAACAATCATTTAATGAATATCATTCATCAAATCAATCTTATTCCTTCGAAAAATCACGTAATCATTAGTGAGAAGATTTGTGGCTATATGGACCAAACCGACAAAGTTAGTGGAGTACTATAGAATGGTATGCTCCCCTTACTCCAAGGTTAGAAACTAATGGGCCATTTCTACATGTAATCTTCATAATCAAACTTTTTATTAATTTTATTCTTCAAATTAACCTTCATAAGACATTCATCTATCTTATTGACCTCTATATAATTCCACCATATTCTTCTTAGTCCCCTAAGAATATATGTGGAAAACCCGACCTAAGAATATTGAGGATTCTTCATGAATTTGAAGATCGTCTCAGTCTATTCAAGCCACTCCTTTATTTCTAGGGTTCCTTTTTCAGTACAGAAGACATTTGGATTTTACTTGCTAAATTCTGATCCATGATCCCTTTCTCTGCTTGACCTTACTACACCCATGGACCATAGAGTTTGAATTGGATGAATTTCTACATATAGAAATGAAGATTCCACATGACGATCTGCCTATAAAACCTATCTCACAGCTTAACCTCTCATATTTGGAAGATCTATTCAATGAGGCCTTATATGTTAAATATAATACAATAACAAATCAATCATAAGAAATTCCAAAACCATTGAACCAAAAAACAGTATAAAAATAATGCATTAAAACAAAAAGAATTTAATGCTGTTATGAATTTTTTTTCACAAGGTTTACACATAACAAAAGGGAAAGTATATCTAATAAAACTCCACACATAGTTTATTCAAACAAAAATACACACCCACTGAATCTACAAAATTTTAAGATAGGTTAATTTTAATAAACATCCCATCCAATTTATTCAAATGAACATACATACTATACCTAAGACTTGAAAGTGATTTCCCAACTACCCATGGAAAATCTGATTTAATAATTGGAGTGAGTTAGTCAGGCCCCTTTTATACACCTACAATATGAGTTCTGACAATCCTTATCCTATATACCAATGAAATAGAACGAAATCAGTTAGGATTAACAAAAGATTGGATATGTAACCCATTGATACCAAATTGTGACTGACCAATATGGGTCAACCAAACCAGTCACTAATGTCAGTCCATTAAAGGGTAAGGAAAAACAAATAAAACCAAAACAGTTTCATATATAAGGATAAAAAGATAGAAAAACAATGTGAAAATTGGAGAAAAGGAGATAAAACTAATTCAGATAGGAAAAAACATAATTGTATGAAAATAACAAGATACAACTGGTCTCCATGTGATCAATCGTCACCCCTAAACCAAAATATCAATTCAAAGATATGATTCTATGATAACGAGTTTTCTTCCAATTGCATGTATCAAAAAAACAATGTCTACAGCCACCCATAAGAAGAAGTAGGGCATGAGAAATGAATCTGAGTAGAATCCCACCAATGAATCTATATAGGTTCTAATAACAATAATTCACAAGTCAAAGTATAAAAAAAAATGTGACAATCATTTTTATAAATAAAAATGTTAAAATCCTTTCTCAAACAATTCTTGAGTTTTCAAAAATTTCATGACATGTTTTCAAAGCTATAAGAATATAAGGTAATGATATTGAATATAAAAACATGTGATATATCATCCATTAAATAAACTATCATGCATTAAACATCCAAAAACAATAGTTCACCTACCATTCATGCTCTATCATATAGGTCAATATAGACTAGACACACACAATCCTCCCAAAGAATATGTTTCATCCAACTAACATCTAAGAAATCCATATAACATTAAAATAAAATAGGTTACCAGTTAGTGGTGTCAGATAATCTAATGCAACCTATGTCTATTCTTTTATAAAATAAATATTCAGGGTCTGAAATGACTTCCATTTCTATTTTTAAAACAATGACCACATATTATTTAAAACACATTGATGTCCAAGACAGTCTACTTTAGGGATTGAAAATAATTTTCTAAATAAAGTAATTCCCATTTCAAAGAGAAGACTCTTTAAAAAAATAACTCATTCACTATTAAATGTCAACACATGCAATTCCATTTATAATTGCAATGAATCCATAAGAATAATAAGCAATTTAAGAAATTAGAACATGTAAATAGATCCACCCACCTCAGCGATGAAAAAAACCTAACTATACTTGATAATGAGGATTGGAACCCAATAGAATTTCCTTCACAAAATAAGTCCCGCCAATAATCCAAATAGGATTTGTTAAAAATACCAATCAACCAAAAAATGATTCATATTCATAGCTGTAACCAGAACCCAAGAATGGCCAAGAGGATATCTTACTCAAAGATGAGAATTTCAACCCCAATGAAAATTAATCAAATAATGAATCAATATTAATGGATGTAAGCCACTAAAAATGTCATGGGCTAATAGCTCAGGATGAGTGGAGAAGGATGAAAAAGATAATGAAGCCTCAAAAACCAACAAGACTCCCTAAAAATAATAACATGAGAAATTAAAAGGCTTGTAATACCTTTCATATTGTGAAACACATTAATATTATCTTCTGATAAAAAAAAATGTAACCATTGAGTAAAAATATTAATTTTCACCTTACACATTTTATAACTCCTACACTTTTATAAACATTCTCACGTTGGGTAATCAAGTTCAAGATATAAGTCCAGCATCCATTAAACATCATCGAATCCCACTACATGTCACATAACATCATATAGAACAACAAAAAGTCCTCATAAAAGGAAGTAATCTCAATAAATCCCTTACTTTAAAATTATAGGTATCCTCCTGATTCATGACCAACAACCCTCACCAAATGAAAAGAGGAAAAAAAATGTAAAAACCAGGTCATACCTAACATAAATTTAACTGGGAGTTACAGTAAACCATCCAATCAAACAACATATAGATATATGTTATGATGTTTACTATATTTAACTATTATATTAATAGATATTATGTTTAGTTGTTTTTTCTCATTTTGAAAAAAATGAAAAAAGTACCTTTTATTGTTGCGAGAATGATTTTCAAATTCATCAAAAGTACAACCAAATTAAGAGTTCTTTCCCCTAAAAGAGTTTTTTATTTAGTGAGTAATTTAGATGAAAATTATTATTGTTTTAATTGACATAGAAAAGGAAACTCTATAACCTGTCACATTTTTGGAAAGACTCTAGTTTCATTGGGTAGAAATAAAGATAACTCCATTTCATTATCTACAGATGAATCTAAGTATATAACCACAATAAGTTATTGTGTAAAGATTCTATGGACGAAACATGAATTACTACACTATTATTACACATTTATATATGTACCTGTAAATTATGATAACAAAAGTACTATAAAAATTTATAATAATTTTGGAACAAATTCAATTAGAAAAAAATCGATATAGTGCATCACCTATTGAGAGAATATTTTCAAAAAGTTGATATATCTATTGAATTAATTGGTACTAAAAATAAATTTACTAATGTATTTATAATTACATTTATTATTTAGATAATAGATTATATATGTCATGCATTAGGTTTGATAAATTAATTTTCATTGTTTCAATTTTATTTTGACTTTATAGTTTTATGAAAAGAATAATTTAAATTATTATCTTATATGTATAAATATATTTCTAAAAGTAACCATGAATTATAGATCACTCGGTTAGTATAATGACTATTATTTTTTCATATGGCTAGTGTATCTACCATGGCCAGTTATTGATGTGGATATTATAAAAACCATGGACACTCACTGGCATTTTCTTTATACTTACTACGATTTTTTACTCACATGGTCACTACATCAATACCATGAATTTTTATTCGTTCTATTAGTATTCCAAACTTGAGGTCACAATCAATATACCTCCCCTACCATTTCTATCATTGACCCATGGTCATTATGCCTACTATATATTTTTTAATCATAATGGTTTTTCATTAAATCATTTAGGAAGGATTTATATTATGTTTTTTATTAGTTTATTCCATTAATGATTGAAATCAAACTTAAATTAGAATCTAAATTGACACCATGATTTTTCTTTAAATTTCATCCATCCCTTCAAAATATTTTATCTATATTGAAATGAACATGTCTCTCACTCTCACCCTTCAATTATTGCCTTATGAGAACAAAAAAATTGAATAAAAAATTGTGAGGATAAATCATGTGTTTGAAACCACGTTTTATATTCAGTCATCTTTGCCAAAGAAATTGATGAATAGAAAATATTTCTTAAGTACAATAATAATTACCATAAATCTGAATCTAAATGATAATATAGTCTTAACAAAAAATGAAGTTGATGAAAATTAGTTGAAATCAAGAAATATTGTAGTTGGGAATGAGATTCATAATCAGGGATATGGTAATTTTTTTAATAATATTTTCAATCCATTCTTCCTAAAACGTCAACAGTTTTTTATCTATACATGGAATTCATTCCTAGTGAGAAAATAATTATCGTTATGGTGATGTTCAATCGTGAAAATTTGGTGTTTTCTTATATGTGTTGGGAAAATTTCATTGTAGATCCATAAAATGGAGAATTGTTTTATTACTAGAGCTCATATCAAACAAATAATTATCACTTTGAATTTTAATGTGCATTAAATGACCTTAATACAAATTGTACCCCTGTATGACCAATCTTTGTTGAACCTTATGGTGAATCTAAGTTGATGGTAAAGTCTGAATAGCACATAATATATCCAATAAATGTGATTTTGTAAACCCAATGAACCAAAATTTGTTCATCTAGTTTTTAAATAAAAATATTTTTCAAATTATTATGTGTAGAAATGTTATAAGTCATATTAATGAGTAATGTTTGATTGGTTCAATGTTTAGTTATTTTCCTTACCCAATACTTAATTTGTCCATGTTGGAGTCTAATTTCTTAGTTCCTTATGGTTGGTATAATAACATAATCATATAATATCTTCCCTTCATATAGAATTTAGATGAAAGAAAATTTCAATTGGAAATCATTGAAAATAGAATGATTGGATAACACATAAATTATTTATGAGAGGGTTTATCTAGTGATGTACCATGTTATACAATCGGGTTATGTGTGTCTAAATCATGAACCTGATTGTGTTATTAAATATTTTGACGATGAAGTAGTTGTTTTTAAAGAAGTAATAGAAGATGAATGAAAATGAGAAGTAGAAGAATACAAAGATGAAGGATATGATGATTATGATGATATGATGGATTTTAATGAGTAATATTGGGATTCTCATAAGGATGAAATTTTAGTCACAACTATCATGTATTAGGGACTACCTAAAAAAAATTTTTCTTTACCATCACCTAAGGAAGGAATAAATTCTATGGATCTAGTAGATATTGGGGTATCTGTCAGTGAATTTTTGGATGATCTAGAATGGGATGAATCAATGACTATGATGAAGATGAAGATGGATCAGGTAGATATCCTGGTATTAGAAGTACTCCTATAGGGTCAATACCAGAAAAATCTAATAAGGGGACAGGGGATGTACCCTTAATATTATATTTTGGGCCTCATATATTAAAATTCTAATAATGATGATAAGGGAAATATAAGTAGACATGGTGGACATTCCATCCTATCTCTTAACATAGTGTTAAATGTCTCTCTCATAGATTCCATAGATTATCGAGAAATACTTTAGGTATATCCCTTAAGACCATTAGTTAACAAAAATATCTAAGACACCATTCATCTTATTACCACCAAGGATAGTGAATAAATGATATAGGTAGAGATCATAGTGAAGATATTGAGGTTTGTGAACCTACTATTCATGTGGATGATGTTGACACCAATGCATGCGGTGAAGAACGGTTTTTTAGAGCATGATCATTATAGTATTTAGTTTAGTTAGATAGAAGAAAATATGATTAGGATTAATCGACCTATATACCAAATTCATTTCCTAATACATCATACATTATAAAAAACTATTTTAATGAATTAATTTCAGATCTTTTCGGGATTTTCAAGGAAGTGATTCTTGTTTTTGAAAATTCATCAGTGCATAATTGATATTTAAATATTATAAAAATAGTGATGTTTGTAATTTATAAACATCAACAATAATTAAATTATCATTTGAATTTTTTATAAAATTATATTGATGATATGAATGTTTATTTATCTGATCCTCAGAATAGTACCACTTATATTGTGTTGTAGTTAGATTAATTATTGAAGATTGTACTGCTTCAGACTACTTATTCTCATGTCCCAATACCTCCTCCTTAACCTTTTGTTAAGACAAATTGTGATTTGGATAATATAAAACAACTCATAAGGGATGACTTAAAAAATTTCATTGATGAGTTCATGAACACTATAAAAGTGGTGTTTGATATATTTCAAATAGATATAGAAAAAACCATTTAACCGTTCATGGATCACTTCAAGAAGGTTGTGGATGATAGATAAATATTCAAGAAATCAATTGATTTCTTTCTAATATGAAACTTTACCGAGTCATATTTGAGGGGTATATTCATATCTAGTTCTTTGGATCTCAATATGATACAGGTCACACAAGATTTCAAGTCCCATGTTGATATGCTTAATATACTGACCATAATTTTGGAATACATTATTAATAATAGAGAAGATTATAATTATAATTTGGATAATGGTTCTCAAAAAGTGATTGTACAAGGATAATATAAAAATATTTATACACTTCTGAAACTATTGTGTTACCTACTCCATCCATTCCAATGTCCCTACCTATGTGAACAAACTCCTCTACCCTAAACACTTTGGTCATGACTCATATACATGAAGTCCAGAATCCTATACATATTTCAAAATGTGTAGTCATTAGCAACAATATATTAACCTATGATCCTTATATTACCTTTTTCCCCTACCAATACATCTAATATAAAGGATAATATCCTTCCATTAGATTTATGGGATACCACATAATCAGATTCTACATAAAATTCTTGATAGGGCCTACATGTAGAATGTTTTGTAATATGTTTTGAAATAATAATATATTCCTACATTTTATTAAAATTGTGTGGTATATGTTCCCTATTAATGATTTTTTCCCTATGCTCCATTCACTTTATTAAAATCAAAAATGGGTGTACGGGGGTAAGTCAATCAAATTCATCGAAGGATTTTAGAGACTTAATTTGGGACTTAATATCTGAATTAAAAAGTGTGGGAAAAATCACTAAAGGTGTAGCCTCAGTGTTTTGGGGTGATTGTGATTGTTGAAAAATATATATGAACAAAAATCATAATGGATGATTTTCCCGAAGTATGTGTTTTAAGGTTGCACTGTTTCCCAGTGTTATCCAATTTTTTATGCCTAAAAATTGAACTTTTGGTTTATATAAAAGGAATATTTTCCATTAAGATGTTATAAAATTCTGTTCATAGTCTATGAAACCCAAATATCATGGACCTCATTGCATCATAGCATCTCTATGAGGAACACAAAAATGGTTTGTGAACTGTGAAGTGTGCTACATAAACCACACAACAAAATCTATTCTCGGGAGTATCATAATTTTTGGGTGGTTCTTCAATCATAGGATTAATTTGACTTACTGAATTTTTTTAGTGATTTATGGAGCTAAAATTTGATTTTTTTAAGAAGACAATAGCCACTAAAAGGGGTAAAATGAAAACTAGATAATATTTTTCTGATGAAGGTTACACCACATCATAGTATAGGGTATTTATGATTAATGTGTTTTGAAGGAAAAATTATCCAATATAAAGGATCCTAATTTAATCATTATGGAGAGTGAATTTAATTATAGAAGATCATCACCAGAAAATTTTGGGGAAGAATTAATTATTTTGTGAGTATGGATTCTACATAGCAGAAGATTTTTATGAGGTGGTAATTTTGTAAAGAAGATAGTTTGTGAAGATAGATCACAAAAGGTGTTTTGTAGACCTTGGTATCTCAAAATGGTATAGAGACCACTAATTTTTTAAGATATATGAAACATCACTAGTTTGTGAGGCACCAATTGTCTGTGTAGCAGATGGGATCCATGATGAAATTTTTTTGTTTTATGTAGTCGTGCCATATGGTAAAAGGATTTTCACATAGGATAAAATGAAGTTTGTTGTAAGTAAAAGGAATTTCATGAAATTACTAAAAATGTTCCTAAAGGAAATTTCCACAATGGAATAGTTCATAAAAATGACGACTTCATCTACCAAGCCAAAATATGACATTGATACTGAATCTATCTATATTTGAGGATTCATTCATTGTTGATAATGAACGGAGATACATGTACTTGAACTATGTGTGGATTCCTTCCAGATTAGTAAGACATTATATAAGAATAATGTAACCCATTCCATTGGTAGTGATGCCTCAAAATAGACCTAACGGTGACCCATAGGAATGTAGTGAGTTGACCCTAAACACTGTAAAATTGGTGAGCCTATTCAAAAAAGTGATCTACAATAAACCTTGAATTTGGAGTGACACATAGTAAATTTGTATCATTGGACCATTGTTTTTGTATTCTCCTTGGACATATCTCAGTGAGGCTTAACAATTTCAAAAACATTGGGTCTCATGAATGATTTCATTTGTGTTCATATATTTTTATGGTAAAGGGAAAGAAGAGTGAATTTTTTATAGAAAATAAAATATCTAAATGGTTTGTTGTTTTAATATTTCATACCATGATTCACCAGCACCCATCATACTGGGTATTAACCTAGCTTGGCTGAAAATTGATATAGGATCTAAATGTTGAATGTTAGTGGTCACTCTTAGTTCAATAACATGATGTTGTTAATCATAATGGGATTCAGACTTTTGATGGAAAAAAATTTCATTTATTAAATAATTGAATTTATCACATCATTCAATCACTGGTTATGGATTTATTTATAGCTTCAATGCATGATATTTCAACCAATATAGAGTGTGTTATTTTATGAAATGTAGTACATAGTGAATTCGATGCAAATACCTAAGGAATTAAAAATTTATAGGGATCCCAATCCAATGAAATCTGTACAATGGTGATTCCATGTAATTCATCACATATTATGTGGGAATGGTTTCTATATATTTATGAGGGTGACCCAAAAGTGACATTAAAAAAACTCCAGTTTATATGGAACATGTATGAGGATTTTATAATTCACCCTAATAAATATATTCATTAATCCTTGAACTGGGTGAATGTTGTTGTGGAATACATGCATGGTCTTAGAAAAATTATTGAAGATATAAATATTGTTAAGGCTGTCATGAGAAAACTACGACCTTCCATTAATCTAAATTTCACTATATTTGAATATGAGGATTAAATGGAATTATTATCAGATCTCTTAAATAATTCACTTGTCACTTAAAATATGAAAAAATATAATAAGGATTCTATGGAAAAGGAAAAGTATACTGTAGTGGAATTAATATCCAAGAATAAGCTCAATTTTGAAAACATTTTGGAGGAAGAAAGTTTGGATGGTTTCATTTCACATCTATCCTCAAAAATAAAAATTGGAATAAAAAACCAAATGGAAACTTACACTTTCATGTTTTTTATGTGGATGGGTTGGACATATGGAATCAATTTATTCTCATAATGTTTCATGGAGATGATAAATTAAATGATGAAATTATCTAGATGGTGTATTTAGACAATATGAAAGGTAATAGGAGTACCATGGGAAATGTCATCAAAGATAAGAATATTATTGAAAAAGAAGATGATAATTTAGTTGAATATGATGTAAAAGAATTATAAGACTACAAGGATCATGAAGTTGATTCTATGGTGAAAATTTTCTAGAAATTCCAAAAAAAAAGTAAGATAGTAAAATTAATGAGTGAGATGAATCTGAAAATTTGAACATCAGATTGAATTATATACTGCATTTTTTGAGATTTAAATTTGAAGATCCAAAATAAAGAAATCCAAATGGTCGTTAACAAAAAAAAAATCTATTTGCAATAACGTTAAGAATAAAATTATTTGTTAGTGGCATAAATTGAAAGGATTAATTCATTAATGCCATAAATAATTGAATGTGTTGTTAAATAGAACTCAAAGTTAATGAATCGAAAATAAAGATTTATAGTTCTACAAATACTGGAAATGATAAAATCAAACATGTTGAAGAACTTAAAGAGGAATTTTTCAATATGGTAATGAAATTGAAAAACTAAGAGAAAATCTTGAAATTAGAAAATAGTTATACAAAGGAAAACATGGTAAATTTAGAATTCAGGGTTCCATTGAAATAGGAAAAGTTGTTTTAGGAAAGAAATACAGTTGATAAGAATAATAAATCTAGTATGAGTATTGATCATAAATAGAAAATAGTAATGGATGTTGTCAGAACACAAGATCTCTCGTAGAGGTTGAATATTGATTTGATTATGAATTAAAACTAAATGATTTAGAAAACTGAATGTAAAAATTGTGGCGTGTTAATGACACATATGATTACACCCTGCTTTATATGTTATTATTGTGGAATGATGGGATACTCACAAAATTTTTGTTCAATATCCAAAGAGGAACCAAAGGCAACAACACCAACAGAGGAAACCATATAGATCTCTATTCTCCAGGACAACATTTTATGGTCATTATTTCAGGCATGGCAGATTTAGACATAAGGAATGATATTGGTCATCATCATTGTATGAAAATGTGTCAAAGCGTACTGAAATTTTTCATAATCAGCAATTAAATTTATCATAAAATAAGAATAAAACATACATAAATTTGGATAATTACAAACAATAAGTGAAACATCATGTTCCCAGCATCATCAAGAATACATTTCAATGAAATATATTTGAATGCGAAAATATGAATAGGTAGTGATTGTAGATAGAGCTATCAAACAATTAGATCTAACTATTATATAGTTCATTTATAGGGGATACACCTCTCATATTATAGGAAATAATAAACAAGTTATGGGATTTATATTTTAAAAGTAAGGTATAGTATGATTTGGTAATGATGAAGGCCTAAGAATTATTAGCTTAGTAAAATCCATGTTTGAGGGAAAACACCTAACACGTACTGATGTCTTAGTTGTTGAAGGTCACAATCAAAACTTTTTAAGAGTAAGTCAACTATTTGAATTAGTCAATTCCATAATTTTTTTAATTAAATTCTGTTTCATTAAGTAAAAATATGGGGCGGTAATTTTTCTGGTAAAGCGTACAAAGGAAAACCTCTAATTCATAAGTGGAGAAGAAGATATGTGATTTTTTTCAATATAAGATGAAAATAATTTAAGACCTAAATGTATTGGTAATTTGAACCAAATTTCATCAAGAGATCTCATGAAATTTGATTTTACATGATACCTCTCTAGGTTATCTCTTTATCATTACCATATGTGTGTTTCTTGTCAATAGGGGAAGATCATTCAAATGGCATATAAGGAAAAAAGTGAAAAGGTAAAAAAAGTTCTTCCGTTAGTGAATATTGATGTGTGAATACCTATTACGCCATGAGATATTGATGGGAAGAGATCTTATGTTCTATTAAATAATGAATTCAGTATAATGTCATGGGTTTTGATCATCACTTTCAAGTTTTATGTGTTCAGTTTCATAACAACCTATCGATGGGAACATGAAAAGATTCTAGGTAAAAAAAATCTAGAACATCCAAATAGATAATGGGGTAGAGTTCCAAAATATCCAAGTGGTGTATTTTCTTGGAAAAAATGGGACATGAAACCATGTTTTAGATCTTAGAACTCCCCCCAAAAAATAAGAGTTATTTTGAGAAGAAGATGAATTATCAAATACATCGTTATAACAAAACTCATTGAGAAAGAAATTCCAGATATTTTTTTGAATGAGGATATGATGACATCAGTATAAATGTAAAATTCAGCATTATTATGTCCAAAATAAGGGATGAATTAATATGAGTGATGGAATAGAAAGAAACCAATGTTGTTTTACATTTAATTATTCAGAAGGAAATGTTTCATTATCAATACAGATAAACACATGAATTTTGTTTCTAGTGGAGAATAATGGATTCTTCTTATCTACTCAATGAATATAAAATAATATATATTATTCAATTATTTTATAGGAATGGTAGTTGAATTAAATGATGTAACTATAATAGATAATGAGTAGAATATTCAGAAAATACATCATCTGTCTCAGGAGGATAATGATGAAGACATAAAAAAAGTCATGTATTTTATATTTATAGATGTTGATCTAGTAGAAGATTTAGATAATTAAAGTCATGATAAAATAACATTATCCACAAAAATGTTGAATAGAAGATCTTAAATTGATAGAAAAAACACAACAGATGATCAGAAATCACCAATATAGACAAGGAGGATGAATACTATACAATAAAAAAAATTATTATCATAAGTATAGAGTAAATGTATAACGGAAGAAGGTGGAGATGAAAACTAGGTTTTGGTTATGAATTAATAGACTAAACAATTTGAGAAGATAATATATGCGATATTTTTTTGAGACTAAAAAATTAGTCTTTCATTGTGGGAAATGGGTCTTTTCAAAAAAAAAGAATAAACATGCCAAAATGATTTGAAATAAAAAATGATTACTGCTAAAATTATATTCACTAGATAGAGGGTATATATGATGATGGTACATTTTTTCCTTCTCTGAGGGTAGATAGAATAAGATTATTATTGACGATAATAGTGTGAATAATGTTCAATCTTTTTGAGATGGACTTTATGTGGGAATTTCTGAATTGTGTTATAAAATAAGTAGTTTATATTTAGAATCGAGATAGTTTTCTTATACATGAAGATGAGAACAGTGTATTTTAGATTAGTAATGCACTATATTGTTTGAGGTATATACTGTGTTTCCGGTATTAAATGATCAATTAGTGTTTACCTAATGATATTTTTCAATGTGGTGGATTTTATAATAATATATATGTAACCAAGGGAATTAATCCAATTATGATGGTGCTATTGTATGTATATGACATAATATTTAGTGTATTAAGTAAATCTTAGTGAAAATGGTTCATAAAAATAATTAAAATTGAATTATAAATGTCAATGATTGGTGAAATAATGTTTTTCCTTAGTTTACATGTGACATAAGGAAATAATTCCACATTCATTTCATAAAATAAATATTCCAAGAAGGTTTTTAGAGTATTTAGAATAGATGAATAAAATAATATGATGACTCCAATGGCTTTCCTTATGAAACAATGAAGGTATAATTATGGAAACACCAATAATTTCATAGAACATAAGAAAATCATTGGCAGTCTACTATACTTGATAGCGACACGACCTATTATTATTTTTCCTACAAGTATAGCTACAAGATATCAAAGAAAAACCAACAAAAGAAAATTGATTTCAGTGAAATGAATATATTGGTATATAAAGGGGACTTTAGATTTTAGTTTCTAGTACAATAAAAAATCTATGAATGATTTATTGGGCTATACCGATGCATAATGGGATTGATTTACAGGTGATAAAAAATCGAAGTCTGGTGGTTCATTCTATATTGGTGGATTGTGCATTTCTTACTTAATAAATAAATAATATTTCATTTCATTGATCACCATAGAATCTTAATATGTTGTAGCTACTCAATAATATATGTAGTTATTATGGACAATATAACAGCTTGATCATATTTGAGTGAAAGTGAAGTCTCCAATAGAAATCCATTTCGATAATTTAAATATTCTAAATCAATAAAAAAATCTAGTCCATCATTCAATGACAATAAATTTTTTACCAAAGTACAATTTATTCATGGAGAAGGTTGAGAAAGGGCTTGTAAAGTTGGAGTATGTGCCTACATAACATTTGGTTATGGACATTCTAATGAAGGCCTTACCTAATAAGAATTTGAATTACATAAAATTGATAAGGAAGATCTGTTGACTCCCCATACATGAAAAAGAACCTATGTTGGACCCCTCTCTCTAAGGTATGATGTGTTTCCTCAAATGTGATGATATGTATTCTTTAGCCTATTTTATACCAAAATGAAGTAACCTTCAGATTCATTGAAAATGGGGGGAAATTGTAGCAAAAAAATGGATAAAATAAATTAATCAAGAGAGGGGTGAAGCTTGTTGGGGGAGTTTTTAAAATTTATAATTCTAAAGATGATCGATCAATGATTATATATTATGAAATAATTGTTTCATGATGAATAAAATATATTGGTTTTGAATGACGTGACTTATTGATTATCTTTTAATTGTACTCTCGTTTCTCACAGCGAGCATTTCTCATGTGGGTTTATTATGTATGTTAATTAAATCATTGATTTTTATAAAAATCACAATAATTGTGTTTTGGTAGAATATGGAAGAAACATTAACATATTACCAATGTGTGATGAGTTGGGAAGGGGGATATTATTGAAAGAAAATCCCACAAAGTGTTGTCTCGATGGTTTTGAGGTGATTGTGCTTATTAAAAAATACATTTGACTAAGAAACAACATGGTTGTTGTTTCCAAAGTTTATATTTTATGACGGAATCATTTCATAGCGTTTTATAACATTTTGTGCCTTAAATTTAGGAGTTTGTTTTATGGAACATAACGGTTTCCTGCATCACAAACCAAATTTAATGAACCTTGAATCATGAATTTTGCAAACCACATTGAAGTTAAGCTATGCTATAGAGACCAAAAAGGAGGTTTGTGAATAAGGAAGCATGATATGTGAATTGAAAAAAGGAATTTGTTTGTATGAGCCTCATCATTTGAAGGAGGTTCTTCATTTGCAGGAGGATTACCATTTGCATAATTGATAAACTGATTTAAAATCCACAATGGGTTTTACTTTGTGGAAAACAATGGCTTCCATAATGGGAACTATATGGACCTCATAGAAAGTTCACAGGGAAGGTTTTACTGCATCATTGATTGGGGTATTTGTTATTAGAGGGTTTTTTGGGATTTATATTCTTATATATTACACTGATCACATGATTATGGAGTGTGAATTTCTTTTGATAAAGTCATCTCTATATTAATTTTTCGATGTCTAAAGTAACATGTGATGAAGGATTCTATGACAGAGATGTGTTTCGTGAAGAGGGAATTCTTCAATTGATATATTTCATGATGATAGTTCATTAAAGGGGTCTTATAGAGATTTGTATCTCACAAAAGGAAAGGTATCGTGAATCCATGGTGGCCTATGAAGCATTATTGGATAATGTGGAATCATCCATATATAAAGAAGAGGATATCTATGTAGAAAGGGTTGTATATGATATACTCACACCACACAATACAAGAATGTTAACGAAGGATGTAAGACAGTTCACAGTGAGTGCAAGGATGTTTAAAAAAGGACTAAAATAGACTACCAAAGAAATCTCCGCAAACTAAAAGTGCGTGGAAAAGATTATTTCATATAACATGTGAAAATAGGACATCAACAAAGCATCTTCTTAGAGTTTAGGATTCATTCCCTCTTGTTAGGGGCCTGCATGTCCAAAAACGGTGTGTGGATAATTTCTAGAGTAGTGAGAAAATGGAGAGGAATATGTTAATCCTTTACATCATCAGTGATCCATCAAAATATAGTTAGGGAGTGACCCTTTGGAAATCATTGAGATGACCCTAAACAATGTAAAGTTAGTGATCCCGAGCATAAAATTGATCTCACATAAGCCATGATTTGGTAGTGATCCTTATTATTTCTCATGCATCGACACATTATCATTGTTTTCTCCTTGGAAATATCCTAGTGAGGTTGAATATGTATAAATTGTTTTGTTCCAGGCATGATCTTATTTATGTTCATATATTGATATGGGAAAGGTAATGAAGAGTTTTTTAAATAAAATAGAAGATCCAAAGGGGATGTTGTTTTAATCTTTCATAGCCTGATTCACCCCTCCCCCTCATGCTATTTTACCTAGTTGGTCTAATAATAAGTGTTGGTCGGAGTGGACACTCAAGAGGGGGGTGAATTGAGTTCCAATTAAAATTTCTGCTAAAAACAATTTCTATTAAAATCCCCCAATTTCAAAACAAATTAAACTGTAGTGAATTTATACAGATTATAAAGGTTCAATTTGTTTCTCAAAGATTTATTAATTCTCAGCTAACTTAATCTTATGATTAAATTAACTTTTGAAACTGACTTACTTGTTTATAATAAATATAAACACTTGCGAGTTTAACTATCAAAGCAGCTTTGAAGATACATTATATTTCAAAGTAATAGCAACAGAATATGAAATAAATGTATATAGTATGGATATAGATTTTAACTAAAAACACAAGAGTTAATCAAGAGGTTCAGTATCAAGCCGAGACTTAGTCCTCTCAAAATTTATATAAAATGATCTACACCCTGGATCTGGGTTAACAGCAGTGATAACACTGTTCAGGTCAAGAGACCTCTACCACAGTTATACGTGGGATAACAAACTATAGCTCAAAGCTATCCAGGTCACACTCGACCTCTACCATTATCCACAGTGGGAAATAAAGGACGTAAAGATTGTGAGTGAGGATTTACAAATCCTCCAGTTAAGGTTCAGGAGACAGTGTGTGTGTAATAATTAACAGGCTACACACACTTCTCATAATGCAAATACTAAATCACTTAGGGCAAGATATAGAGTTTAGAATGGCTCTGGTGATTGCAGTGCAGCTCTGGACTCCTTTGGATTTGATCAGAAATGGTTCTGAGTCCTTCTCTGGTATTTGTCTGAAAAACAGAGTATCGTTTCTTCTTTCAGTGCTTCCAGGTTCAACTTGGTTATCGGCTCAGGAAATGAAGTGTTCTGCGTAGTTCTTCATTAGCATAGATTGCTCGATGTATGCTCTATGTTCTGGAGTCTGGTAGTAGTAGTCTTGTGAGTGAAAGTTCTCTAGTTATTCTTGGCATGTTTTGAGCTTGATCGCAAGTGTGTTCTGTGTGCTTGATCTCTTCAAGTCTCTTGTCTCACTCACTTTGACTGATACATACACGATGTCTTTTATGCGCTTTTTTTTTGCTGAGAAGCAGGAATGATTAAGATTTTTTATCATACTTGGTACGGTTTCCTGAAATGGAAAAATAAATCATTTAATAACATTAAATGCATCAAAAGTAACAAATGTAGTCGTTAGTGTAATAAACAAATAGTGTCGAGGATATAGGATTTGACTCCGCAGTTCATTATAGGTAGCCGTTTGTTTGTAGACGTGTACGGTTGACTCGGTATAGGATCTTCCATCGGTAGCTCTTAAAACTCTTATCGGTGACTCTTATCGGTAGCTCTTATCGGTAGCTCTTATCGGTAGCTCTTATAGGTAGCTTTTATCGGTAGCTCTTATCAGTAGCTTTTATCGGTAGCTCGATGAACTTAGTTCCATCGGTTGCTCTTGGATGTCGGTAGCTCTCTGTGCATCGGTAGCTCTCTGTTCATCGGTAGCTCTGTGCATCGTTAGCTCTGTGCATCGGTAGCTCTGGCTATCGGTAGCTCTGTGCATCGGTAGCTCTCTGTCCATCGGTAGCTATCCGTCTATCGGTAGCTCTTATGCATCGGTAGCTATGGATATTATGCATATCGGTAGCTCTGGCTGTCTTATGCAAAACACATCTAATTCACTTAGAATCATTTCAAAACTTATATAAACATGGATAATCGAGATTAACATAAATCAGAAATTATTGTAACATTATTATTAACTTGATCATCGATTTGAAAGAATTAAAGTGTAGATCAACAGTAATTGTGAATATCATAATATATGAACACATAATTGGAATTGTCAAAACATATGAATACAAGATTGGGATTATCAAAATAGGTGAGGTCAACAATCTCCCCCTTTTTGATAATCACAACGTATGATATGGCCATTTTAAAATAGTGAGAATATAGTATTAGATAGTATAACATTAATATGAAAATTTCTCAAAGAAAACAGTATCAGAGGAAGGAGGAAATAGTATCAAAGGCTCCTCCTTGGATCATATTTCTCCCCTTTTATATTTCTCCCCTTTTCTCCCCTTTTGAGAATATTTCTCCCCATTTTTGTTTCCTTCTTTAGAGTTCTCCCCCTTTGTGATAATCAAAAAGTGGGAAAGAAAACATAGAAAACTAATAAACTGAGATAGTGGAAAGAAATCCAGTTGTATTAGATCAGACAAAAAATACATAAAAAATAGAAAGAAAAAAAAACAAAAAGATTCCTATCAAAAATCCTTGCCACTTTAGCAATCCACATCGTCAATGTGAGATTTTCCCTTGGGATCAGAAGAGAATTCAGGTGTGGAGGATACTGGGGAGGACTTTGGAATTCCAGAAATTATCAGAGGAGGCTGAGCAACTGATACGGTGTCGGGCCTGTATTGGGAAGTCCTTTGTGTGATCATAGGTGTGAGAATTCTTATGGCTTGAGCAGGAGTCAGCTAAACTGGAGATGCATTAGAGGCAGCGGCAGGCAAAGCAGGAGATACAATGACCGGTCTGGCATCCACATGCAGGAAGGGCAGCAAGAGGTTTCTGAAATCCATTATAATGCTTCCTCCTCTCTCCATTGCAGACACAAAATCATCTCTATTTTCAATGAATTTATCCAAAGAAGGAGTAAGCTCCCTGAGCTTACTAACCTGCTCTCTGAAGGCCTGAGTCACTGGAGGTAACTTTAGATTCTCAAGAAGAAGTTTGAAATGGTTGGTCAGTTGTTTCTTGGTATAAACCTTTTCAAAATAAGTATCCACCTTATTCTTCATTGCTTCTTGAGAAGCAGAGGCCTCTCTCATGTAGTCCTGGATGATTTTCATTATTTCTCTGGTTGAATCCTTGGTAGACAGTATAACTCGACTTAAATCTGATGAGTCCACAGAGCCACTGGTTGAAATAGAACCAAGCTCCTCCTTCATCAGAGCACGAAATTGATTCAGATCAATTGAAGGTTTTGGAACTAGAGGACCAAGAGAGAAGGATACAGTTTATTTGAAGCTTGTTGTCAACCCACTAATCAGATTTTGCATTTGAGAGTCCTGATTTTTGACATGATCCTTCACAGATGCTTTGAAATCTTCAAACACCGAGACCAGCTGACTTACAACACTCTTCACATAGGCTAAATCCTTATTAGCTTGAGATTTTGAACTCTTGAAAGAGTCTAAGGAAACAACAGATATCCGTAGAGCTTCAAGATCTGCTTATAGCCAAGAAGTATGAGTGTGGCAGTCCCTGACTTCCTCCATTAGCTCACCCACAAAAGTTTACAGATTGAAACTAAGAGAAAGTTCAAAAGACCTTTCTAACAACTTCATTTCTTCACCAAAACAGTGCTTCATCTCAGCAACAGAGGCACTGAAGGATTCCTTCAGCTCATGCTTTAGGGATTCGAGGTCAGACTTTGTAACAAAATCAGTAGGAGCAACTGTAGTAGATACTCTTTCAGAAGCTAAACTGACTACAGAGTCAGCCATGACTGATTGAATCGAGGATAATAAAAAAGATTCCATTGTATTTACTTCTTCTACAAAACTGACTTTGAGATTTTCTTTCAGCAAATCTAAATCATGTACTCGGACCACATCAGCAGGTAATAACTCAGAATTGATGTCATAGCTGATCATCGGTCTATTCAAAGATACTTCATTATCCGAATCAGGATAATCCAAACCAAAGACTATAAAACCTGGGTCTTCTACCCAGTCTTCAGACTCGATAGTCACTGTAACATTTCCAAACTTGGTGTGATGCTCCCCCTCAATGGGTGCATTCTCATATATAGCAACTATATTCTCTGCTGGTCTTTCTTCATCAGAGTCTTCCACAACAACTTCCATCTCTGCAGCAGCAGGATGATTTTATGGAATAGGTACAACTTCTCCTCTTTCTCTTTCTTCATCCATAGAAGGTACAACTGAGCTTCCAATAACTGGACTCAGACTCAAATCAGTAGAATCAGATGATTCAGAGACATTTTTTTCTTCCTCTACATGCTTAGAGACTGACTGGTCTTCCTCATTAGCAGGTTTCTCCACTTCTGCTAGCACTTACTTTTCTAAAGACATAATTTTAGCAACAAGGCTTGGAGGCAAGTCAGGATCTCCTCCCTCATCCATATGAGTTTCTTCCTCTTCTTCTTCTTCTTCTTCTGACTCATCACTGTACTCAGGTTCCTCTTCATCAGGTCCTAGACCTGGATCTCTTTTATCCTTTGTCCTTGAAGGATAATCCACAGGATTAAATTTATCATATAACTTTTGGTCATCATTGACCCATTCTCCTCTCCACAGATTCCAATTAATATTCATATATTTTCAAATTGTAGTAGTGATACAAAAGTTTCTCTTCACAAAAACTGTCTCATCTTGAGACTCAGCTATCCCTTTCACTTTGATCATTACAGAAATCAGCTTAGAAAATAATAGGGCGTTAGACTTTGATTTTGGCCTTGTCATATCTTCCATTTGATTCATCACCAATCTGTACAAATTGACTTTGACATCATGTCTCAAAAGATTTAAGAGATAGATATCCTTATATCTCAAATTAGCAATGTCTCCTCTCCTTGGTATCAACACATGTTGAACAATCTTGAACAGTAATCTGTTCTCTCTATCCATTTCTCCAGTAACCACTTGCCTTGGAGTTCCATCACCAGTTAGTTCTTTCAACGCGGTCTCATGATCAAAAATGTCACTGGTAGGAGGAATTTCTCTTGATACATATCCAGACACACCTTCATGAGGAAATTTTAATCAATCAGCCCATTCTACTGATGAAAATGATAGTGCTTTACCATTTACAAACGAAAATACTCGGTTCTCATTCTCTAACTTCTCGAAGCTTACGAACTCGTAAAACTGTTTTACCAACTTTGTGTAGTAGGGACCGTTGTTATTTGAAAAGCAGTCTACCCATCTCTGAGCTTCTAGAACTTCGAGCACCAAGGACTTGCTGGGCAGCAACCAGTCTACACACAACTCTTTTTCGATCACAATAGCTCTATTTTGCAGATGAGGATTTACTGGTCTCCTTCCTGACCTAGTTCTAACAGCACTACTCGCTTTTGGCTCGGACTTCTGCCTTTTTGATTTAGGCTCAACACAGTCGTCTCGGATGACAGGAATTTTGGTTTTTTCCATCGCTGGTTCGAGGGATCTCACGTTTTCAGAGGGTTCGGGTTCTAAGGTTCGAAGGTAAAAGGTTTTCGGTTCGGTGGAGTGAGAAGCGGCTTAGACTTAGTTTTATCATTTAGGAATCATAAGTTAAATAAATAAAAATAAAATAAAATAAAACAGAAAAAAATAACGGTTCAGATTCTTGACAGTAGACAAAATATTTAAAACAACGCTTTGTCGGTGAGGATTTCTATCGGAGAGGATTCCTATCGGTGTGGATTTCTATCGGTGAGGATTTCTATCGGTGAGGATTTCTATCGGTGAGGATTTCTATCGGTGAGGATTTCTATCGGTGAGGATTTCTATCGGTGAGGATTTCTATCGGTGAAGATTAAGCATCCCCAGCTCGTGACTAATGTAACATAACATATCCACACTTAAGGGTTTAGTGAAAATGTCGGCTAATTGATGTTCAGTGCCGATAAATTCAAGAGAAATATCACCCTTTTGATAATGATCTCTCAGAAAACGATTCCTTACATCAATGTGTTTGCTTATTGAGTGAGATACAGGATTCTTTGAGATGTTTATTGCACTAGTGTTGTCACAGTTAATCAAAACATGCTTAAAATCATATCCATAGTCCAAGAGAGTGTGTTTCATCCACAGAATTTGTGCACAACAACTACCAGCAACTATATACTCTGCATCGGCAGTGGATAGAGCTACAGAATTCTGCTTTTTACTACACTAAGGATTTTCCTAATAAATGACATGTTCCTGAAGTGCTTTTTCTATCTAATTTGCAACCAGCAAAGTCAGCATCTGAATAACTCATTAACTCAAAGGATTGTTCTTTTGGATAAAATAAACCACGGTTAACAATATGTTTTAGATACTTGAAAATTCTTTTAACAGCAAGCAAATGAGATTCTTTCGGGTAAGCTTGAAATCTTGCACACATAAATACACTAAACATAATTTCTGTTCGACTAGAAGTATGATAAAGTAAACTACCAATCATACCCCTATAATTGGTTTGATCCACTGGTTTCCCAGTTTCATCTGTATCCAATTTACAGATTGTACTCATAGGAGTTTCACTCTCCTTAATACTGTCCAAACCAAAACGTTTTAAGAGATCCTTTGTATATTTACTTTGATTCAAAATAATACAATTTTCATTTTTAAATACTTGAAATCCGAGAATGTATTTGAGTTCTCCCATTAAACTCATTTCAAATTCATTTTGCATACTTTTTGAAAAATCAGTATATAATGAATGTTTAGAAGATCCAAAAATAATATCATCAACATAGATTTGTACAACTAAAACATCTTTTGAAATTATTTTAATAAAAAGAGTTGGATCAGTAATCCCTTTAGTAAAACCTTTTGAAATAAGAAAATTGCTGAGTCTATCATACCAAGCTCTTGGAGCTTGTTTTAAGCCATATAAAGCTTTAGAAAGTTTAAAAACTTGATTTGGAAAATGGGGGTTTGCAAATCCAGGAGGTTGTTCTACAAAAACATATTCAATTATAAAACCATTTAGAAATGCACTTTTGACATCCATTTGATATAACTTGAAATTTAGATGTGCAGCATATGCAAGTAAAATCATAATGGCTTCTAGTCTAGCTACAAGTGAAAAGGTCTCCTCATAGTCTATGCCTTCTTCTTGACTATATCCTTGTGCAACTATCCTAGCTTTGTTTCTAACTATGTTTCCTGATTCATCAACTTTATTTCTAAAAACCCATTTAGTGCCTATTGTTAGTGTGTCCTTAGGTCTTTCAACTAATTCCCAGACTTTCTTTCTTTCAAATTGATTTAACTCTTCTTGCATAGCCATTACCCAGAATTCATCAACGATAGCATCATTAATATTTTTGGGTTCTAGCTGGGAGAGAAAATCTTGATGTTCAACCTGATTTCTTAGAGAAGCTCTAGTCTGTGTCCCTCTATGAAGATTACCAACAATAGCATCCAAAGGATGAATCTTTAGAATTCTTGTTGATCTAGTAAAGGTAGGACTAGACACTTTAGGTGCATCACTAGGTTCGGGTTCAACCGAAACAGACTCTGAAAAAAGTCCAAAACTGGATGTTTTTATAACAGGTTCTTTAGATTTATCATTAAGGTCCAGAACAGACAAATCCTCTTCAAGATTCTCAGGAGAGGTTTTAGGCTCATGTGGATCGGTTTCATCGAATTTGATGTGAACAGAATCTTCCACACATTTGGATTTCTTATTAAACACTCTATAAGCTTTACTTGAAGTAGAGTAACCCAGAAAAATTCCTTCATCACTTTTAGAAGCAAACTTGTCCAGATTATCCTTTGTGTTAGGAAAAAAGAATTTGCAACCAAAAACTCTGAAGTAATTAACCTTAGGCTTCCTATTGTTCCACAACTCATATGGGGTTTTCTTAAGAACAGGTCTGATCAAGACTCTATTGATAACATAACAAGCTATATTTATAGCTTGAACCCAAAAGTAAATAGGCAGTTCATATTCATTGAGCATTGTTCTAGCTATTTCTTGAAGGGTTCGGTTTCTCCTTTCTACTACACCATTCTGCTGAGGTGTCCTAGGAGCTGAAAAGTTATGAGTGTAGCCATTGTGTAAGCAATAAGATTCAAAGTCTTGATTTTCAAACTCACGGCCATGATCACTTCTCAAGGTCTTAATTTTGAGTCCACTATGATTTTCTGCAGACTTGGAGTATTTAACAAAGGAAGAATAAGCTTCACTTTTGTGAGCTAAGAAATATACCCAAGTATATCTAGAGAAGTCTTCTACTAGAACATAGACATAGTGCTTCCCATTTAAACTAGAAACTCTTGATGGTCCAAACAAATCCATGTGAACCAACTCAAGTGGTTGAGAAGTTGAGACTTATTTCTTTGATTTAAAAGAAACTTTGTGTTGTTTTCCCTTTTGACAGGGATTACACACTTTGTCATTTGGGAATTCTAATTTAGGTAAGTCTCTAACTATGTTTTTCCTAGCCAGTTTTCTAAGTGAGTGAAAGTTGCAGTGTCCTAATATTCTGTGCCATATCCAAGATTCTTTATGAAAAGCATTCAAACAAGGAATATTTTGTTTAGTTAAAGAATTTAAATCAACAATATAAACATTTTCATTCCTTAGAGCAGAAAATACTAAAGCATTTTTGGAGTTAAAAACATCAGAGGAATCATTTTCAAACTTGACATTGAAACCATCATCACATAATTGAGATATACTAAGAAAGTTATATTTAAGTCCATCAACGAATAAAACCTTAGAAATTAATACTGAGTCAATGTTACCAATCTGGCCTAGGCCGATGATTTTTCCGTTAGAGTTGTCACCAAAGGTGACATGACCTCCATTAACCTTTATTAAGCTCTTGAAGCAAGAGTAATCTCTAGTCATGTGTCTTGAGCACCCACTGTCTAAATACCATATCTTCTTGTGATAGCTCTTCAAGCAGGTCTCCTATAAACCAGATTTAAACAGGAAATGACTTTGGTACCCCGATTTTCTTGGGTCCAGATAGGTTAGGAGTCAGGGCTTTAGGTACCCAGATTTGTTTTATTGGTTTCATACAATTAACAGAAGTAACAGATTTTGAAAGATAAACTTTATTTGGTCTATAACCATATGAATATCTTGTTGAAGCATATGAATTTCCAAAACTATAACTAGCAATATTTTTTTCAGACTTAGGAATAAATCGGGTTCTGCTGAACTGTCTTTGTCCAGGTTGGTATCCTAAACCAGTAGCATATCTAGGTGCAACTTTCTTTCCTAGCATTTGTGTTAGAGCATTCGTTCCATTTGTGAATTTTTCTATGTCCTTTCTGAGTTGCTCATTTGACAGTTTCAGTTCTGTTTTTTCCTTTAATAGTTGATCATTCTTTTCCTTTTCTATATCAAGATCAGATTTATACTTAACACTTGAAGCATACTATTTCTTTAAACCTTTGTATTTGTCTTTAAGCTCATTACAGGATTCTTCTAACATATCACAGTATTCAAATAGTTCAGATTTTGACATGTTTTCCGAATTAGAATCATCTCCAAAATAATATGAATTTAAAACAGGAGTGTCAGATGTTACCTCAGAAGTATTTGTCATGAAACACATGTTGGCTCGATTCCTTTCAGAGTCCGAAGATTCGGCTTCACTTGTGCTATCTTTCGAAGCACTCCAGGTAGCCTTCATGGCTTTCTTGTACCTATTGTCTTTGTAATCATATTTCTTTTTGAATTTTAACTTTGGACATTCTTCTTTGATATGTCTGTTTCGCTTGCATTCGTAGCAGATAACTTCATCAGTCCTGTCAGCTTTCTTCCAATACTTTTTCCATTTGCCTTGTTGATAATACTTTCCTTTGTAATTTGTTTTCCTAAAGAATTTCTTTTTCCTATAAAACTTCTTGAATCTCCTGGCTATCTGAGCCATTTCTGCATCACTGTCACACTCTGAGTTTTCACTTGTTGAACTCTCATCCTCCATTTGTATTTTTTCCTTCTCCTTACTCTTCAAAGCAGTAGACTTGAAAGCTATAGATTTTCTTTTCAGTTCATCATCTTCCTCTTTGTTTACCTATCTCTTCTTCATACATCATCAATTTTCCAATATGTTCTTTGACAGGTAGAGCAGAAATGTCACATGAATCTCTGATTGAGACAGATGTGCCTCTCCATCGGTCTGGTAGACATCTCAAAATTCTCATAATTTGTTCCTTTGGTGGAACAACTTTTCGAAGTGAATTCATCGTGTTGACTATCTCATTAAACCTGAGATACATGTCAGAAATAGGTTCATCAGAATTCATTTTAAAATTATCATACTTAATATTATAAGCGTTCAATCTCATTTCTTTAACATTATTTGTTCCTTCATGAGAAACAGCCAAGGTATCCCAAATTTCAAAAACAGTTTTGCAAGCAGATATTCTGTTGAATTCTTCATCTCCTAGAGCACAATACAGAGCATTCATAGCTTTACAATTATTATTTTAAGCAGTCTTTGTAGGTTCATCCCAAGTAGATCTCTCAGTAGTGGGAATTTTGTAGTCAGATTCAATAGCAGTCCAAATATCAAAACTCATGCTTTCTAGATGAATTTTCATTTTAAGTTTCCACTGAGCATAGTTATTTCCATTAAAGAAAGGTGGCCAGTTAGTAGCAGCACCCTCAAGTATATTATCAATTATAAACAAGATTAAATGAGATAAAAATTTAGAAATAACAGAAATTTTATGAACTTTAAAATACAACTAAAATCATAGTTGAAAAGCAGAGAGTAAATAAAAATTTTGCAAAACACACAACCCTCTAATACCAAATGTTGGTCGGAGTGGACACTCAAGAGGGGGGTGAATTGAGTTCCAATTAAAATTTCTGCTAAAAACAATTTCTATTAAAATCCCCCAATTTCAAAACAAATTAAACTGTAGTGAATTTATACAGATTATAAAGGTTCAATTCGTTTCTCAAAGATTGATTAATTCTCAGCTAACTTAATCTTATGATTAAATAAACTTTTGAAACTAACATACTGGTTTATAATAAATATAAACACTTGAGAGTTTAAATATCAAAGTAACTTTGAAGATAAATTATATTTCAAAGTAATAGCAGCGGAATATGAAATAAATGTATATAGTATGGATATAGATTTTAACTAAAATCACAAGAGTTAACCAAGAGGTTCAGTCTCAAGCCGAGACTTAGTCCTCTCAAAATTTATATAAAATGATCCACACCCTAGATCTGGGATAACAATAGTGATCACACTGTTCAGGTCAAGAGACCTCTACCACAGTTAAACGTGGGATAACAAACAACAGCTCAAAGCTGTCCAGGTCACACTCGACCTCTACCACTATCCACAGTGGGAAATAAAGGATGTAAAGATTGTGAGTGAGGATTTACAAATCCTCCAGTTAAGGTTCAGGATACAGTGTGTGTGTAATAATTAACAGGCTACACACATTGCTCGTAATGCAAATACTAAATCACTTAGAGCAAGATATAGAGTTTACAATGGCTCTGGTGATTGTAATGTAGCTCTGGACTCCTTTGGATTTGATTAGAAATGGTTCTGAGTCCTTCTCTGGTATTTGTCTGAAAAACAGAGTATCATTTATTCTTTCAGTGCTTCCAGGTTCAGCTTGGTTATCAGCTCAGTAAATGAAGTGTTTTGTGTAGTTCTTCTTTAGAATAGATTGCTCGATGTATGCTCTGTGTTCTGGAGTCTGGTAGTAGTAGTCTTGTGAGTGCAAGTTCTCTAGTTGTTCTTGGCACGTTTTGATCTTGATCGAAAGTGTGTTATGTGTGCTTGATCTCTTCAAGTCTCTTGTCTCACTCACTTTCACTGATACATACACGATGTCTTTTATGACCTTTTTTTTGCTGAGAAGCAGGAATGATTAAGCATTTTGATCGTACTTGGTACGGTTTCCTGAAATGGCAACATAAATCATTTAATAACATTAAATGCATCAAAAGTAACAAATGTAGTCGTTAGTGTAATAAACAAATAGTGTCGAGGATATAGGATTTGACTCCGCAGTTCATTATAGGTAGTCGTTTGTTTGTAGACGTGTACAGTTGACTCGGTGTAGGATCTTCCATCGGTAGCTCTTCAAACTCTTATCGGTGACTCTTATCGGTAGCTCTTATCGTTAGCTCTTATCGGTAGCTCTTATCAGTAGCTTTTATCGGTAGCTCTTATCTGTAGCTTTTATCGGTAGCTTGATGAACTTAGTTCCATCGGTTGCTCTTGGTTGTCGGTAGCTCTCGGTGTATCGGTAGCTCTATGTCCATCGGTAGCTCTGTGCATCGGTAGCTCTGTGCATCGGTAGCTCTCTGTCCATTGGTAGGTATCCGTGTATCGGTAGCTCTTATGCATCGGTAGCTCTGGCTATTATGCATATCGGTAGCTCTGGCTGTCTTATAAAAAACACATCTAATTCACTTAGAATCATTTCAAAACTTATATAAACATGGATAATCGAGATTAACATAAATCAGACATTATTGTAATATTATTATTAACTTGATCATCAATTTGAAAGAATTAAAGTGTAGATCAACAGTAATTGTGAATATCATAATATATGAACACATAATTGGAATTGTCAAAACATATGAATACAAGATTGGGATTATCAAAACAGGTGAGGTCAACAATAAGACATTAATATGTTGAGATATATTTGTTTCCTTACATAGAAAATATATTTTTGTATTATAAAATTAATTTCTTTTTAAATTTCATGATCTGTGACCATAAAAAAGGGGGAGATTTTTGGATTCTTCTAACGCAAAGAAATATTAATTATCCCAAATATTTTTTTATGTTATTAATGAATTTTATTCTTTCTATTGGTGAGTTGTTTTCTGAAAAAAAAAAATTCCAGTTATAAAATTATTTTGAAATCCTTCCACAAGTGTATTATACAATCTATATGAGGGATTTCTACTAACCGTGAATGTTTGTAACAAAATGGATCCTAGAACACATTTTAATCCAACTGAACACAATAGTTAATTTCCATCCATGAATTAGATAACAATATTATACATTTTTCATTTACTAATCTTGCGTCAAATATGAACCTAAAATGTGTTGAAGAAACTACTATGTATTAAAGATAATCAGATCCAATGAAAAACCTACATATAATATGACATATAAAATAATTTTTTGTATGTATTGTATTATCCATGTGTATTTTTATTTGTGGTAACCATAAGAACTACTATATTCTGCATTAATGAATTTTTCCTATAAACAGTATAAAATACGTTTCCATGCAATGTAATGATTTTACATTGAGTGGTCATGAACCTATTGTACGAACAAATTGATTGATCGTGTGAAGGGATGGATTGACTATGGATTTTTTCCATGTCAACTTATCATTCCAACCAAGAATTAGCTCATGTGAACCTGTTTTAAGTGAAGATGACCTACCATGTCTAACATAGTAATAAGTTTTTTAAAATACCTAATGACTTGTTTTCAAATCATTCAATGAATATTTAGATAATTTAGGGCTACATTGACTATTCTTAGAAAACTAATTTCGGATGGAGTTATTTTTAAGAAGAGGAGACAATCGTGATCAAAATTTGTTTGATATAAAGAGGATAACATAGGAATACATTAGTGCACTATTTCTTAATAGAGGACTTGTTCAAAAAAAATAATGGGGATATATTTATTACAACTTCTTATGAAATCTCAATTGATTCTATTATAAGAGATATTTGAAGACATCTGAAAATTAGAAACTGATCATATTGACATGCATGTAATATTTCCATCTATTATTATTTTCTATTTATGAATTTTATTTTCATTTTAGATTCTTTTATATGATGTTTATATATAAACACAATCTCATGTACTAAAATGGAGAATGATTTTCACTCTTTATCTAATATTTTAATCTCTGCACATTGTATAATTGTGTATGAGGTCTTGTGTCACAAGGAATGTTTTTCTCCCATGTATAACTATGGTAGATTATTTCAGCCTAGACAGCCTTGGTATAGTATTTTATAAAACCCAATTCAGGTGGGGGATAATTTTATTTAATAACTAATTTCATGGAAGTGGTTGATTTCCAAGAGGGGGGATAAGTTCATTGTATAAACTATTTTAAATAATAGTTTAGTAGCTATTTTAAATTTAATAACAAAAAACAATATTTTTATAGCTATCATCATATTGTTTTTTCAAATAGTATTTTCTTACTAGAATATTATTTTCCAACACTAATGTGTTTGGAAAATTACATTAATTGTGTTTTGATCAAAATAATTCAAACAATGTTGAAGGATCAATTTATATGATCCTTCAACATTAGTTAATAGGAAATATTTTTCAAATTGATTGATTTATTCTATAAATCTTTTTTAAAAAACATTTAATTTCAAAATCAATTCTTCCCTACATGAGTGTTTGACTCACAACAACAAAATGGGATTCCATATTAATAGTAATTGGATAAAATATTTATTATATAAGAGAAAAATAATGTGTATTATTGGGAAATCCATCATCCACACATTTTAGAGTATTTTCAATGATGTTTTTAGAATTTTCCTTATGATATATCTTTTTACAACATTTTAACCTCTATTGCGGTGAATAATTTTACGTTCAAAGATTTTTTATGCCAAAAACAATAAATTAACCATATTTCATAATTTTAAATTTACTAATCCAAAATATAAAGTCCATTTGACTAAAAACAATTTCATTGGTCATTAAAATGAACTAAAATATACGTATGTTGAAATCAATGAAAAAAATATTTTTACTATTCACTAAAAAACAATTTTTCAAGAAAAATAAATGAGAATCACTTAAACATAATTTCGATATATTGATTATAAAAATAAATTCCTTTTAATAAAATTATTATTTTATTACAATAGTATTTAAAATTGGAAAAAATATAATATATAAAAAAAATTATTTGAAAAAAGATAAATAAAAAAATTATTTTTAATCTTTTTTCATATAAATTATCAGTTAAATGACTGTTAATATTCATAAATTTACATTGAAATTTTTTATTGGAATAATATTTTATAGGTGTTCCAATTAATGTAATAGCATAAAAATATATCATATAATATACATATATATAAGTACAATTCTATGACAAATATACCTTTTCATATTAACAGATTTTAATCACATAAAATTAAATATTTATCCTCTAGTAATTTATTTTTTTAAATTAATTGGAATTATAACCGTTAAAAATATTATTCAATATAACAATATTTACAACATACCATATCGTAATGGTTGTTAATTTTGGAGGAAATATAATATTTTCATCTAGTGGATAATTAATTTAAAGAACCTGGTATTGAACTAGTGTGATTCTTGTTGAAGAAACATCAATATGTGATTTTAAACATGAAAAAATATCACATGGTGGTTAGATTGTTTTAGTTTTTATAGATTGGTCACAATGAATTTGTTCTATTATAGTAGCACTAACTAGCCAGTAGGGTGAGAATAATCCCATATTTTAATGTTGGACTCATTGGCTACATAGTAAGATTTCGCTAGCTTTTTGGTAAGGATAGAAGTGTGCTTGCCACAAAATAGGGCTGATAGACATCATGACCCAACCCATACAGGGGCTCAATCCACAACTACCCCAACCCCGCCTCCATATTCCAGGGGCAAGCGACCAACACCAAAGGCACAACAAACTAGGGGAGGCCTTTTCCAATGAAACTGTACACACACACACAACTAACTCAAATAAAAAGTGTTGAGAAAATGAAAGAAAAATACAACAGTACTATAAAATAGAATCCAAACATATGTGCATCAACCTCAAAACAATACATTTATAGGAAATTTAAGCAGAAAATGTATTGGTAAAAATAAAATGCCAACTAGAAAAGAGCCACAACCTGGAAATATGTGAAAAAATATAACAGCTCGGAGAGTCCCAGTAAAGAATCCCATGCTACAAGCAGTACATGTGGTATAACGACCTCGTATCCCTATGCTTCTCTGATATCATGATCAACTTGTTTGTTGTCTACAAGGTAACACCAAATGCAAGAGAATCCCAAGTAAGGGTGAGTATAAAATTACTAAATAGGATTTTATGAAGGACTTATAGAGTAAAAAATAGAGGTTCTAGAATGGGGAGTAGTTGGAGATATATGATAAGAAGACCAATATGGGAAAAAGGAACAGTAATAGATGTGTAACTCCAACCAACAGTGGATATGCACATTCAAATACACCCAAAAGAGAGTGTGAGGGGTTCTCTATATCAGAGATCGGGACAAGAAGATGAGTATAATAACATAAGACCATCAGTCAGAACATTTAACACCTTTGACTATTGGGCTAATCATCCCTAATGAGTACTATGGGTATACTGGGTCACACACAGTTGCTACCAACTGTGGGCCAACTTGGTCACACTGAGCTGCATCCCACCTTGGCCATTATATTGAGGTTCTCATCCCAGATGAGTAATGTGGGTCTACCGGGTCACAAAAAGATGATCTCTACAATGGGCATGCCAGGTCACACAGATTATTTTCCCACGGGTCCATTGTAGCTAATCCACATTGGATGCCTTATAGTTGATCCACATAGGGTAGCTTTTCAGCAGTCTTCGGGTCTCAGTCAGCTGCAACACTCCCATATACAGTGTGCTTGATTCTAGAAAAAAATGATTCTCATGTCATTCGTCACATTTAACCTTCAATGAAATCCTCCTTACAATATGCCAAAATAACCACCTCATTGAAAGGGTTCCAAAGATTCAAATAACTCGTCAATTAGATGTTCGGTCTAAAATAGATTATTGTTTCAGTAATCGGGACTCATCGTGTCTGGGCCCTGTCCAACCCGGTTGTACTAACCTGACAAACCCAGACCGGGAGTCCTGCATACCTCGACCTAGTTTGACCGATTGGACTAAGTCCAATTCGATTCTGGTCTAGGCCCATTGTGCATTGTTGGATGGTACCTCTCTAAAAAGTATCAACGAGTTCTAATTATCCCTACTGGATGCTACCTCTCAGAAAAACATCGAGGAACTCTGATCATCCATGTGGAATGGAACCACTAGGAAATGAATTGAGGAACAACAATGTAGTTGTCCGAGGTATCCTCTACGTGTACAATCCCGAAACATCCACAATTAATTACATCATGAAAAAGTCTTTGCACATCCAAACTGATCAAACTATTGTTATCCATGTGAAAAAAACAGACATGGTAGACTATTCAATCCCCTCAATTGGACCCCAATTGAAATGTTTCAAATCACATCATTTCTCTTGAAATACATCCCATGGGACCCATTACTCAGTCCTGAAACTAATTATATAGATTTTGTCATTGCCATCCTCTCAGAAAAACAAAAGGGATCAACTACTCATTCACTTAGAACAGATACCTGGTGAAAAATTTATATTCCACTGTAATGTGTGGAAACCGACCTTCATGTGGTTTTCACTTGAACATTGGTTTAAACACCATCAATTATTCTGGAAAATTCTGACTTAATGTCAGGGTCACGACGCTGCTGACAGCTCTCTATTTTGATGTCATAATGGAGAGTTACGACCAATGAAGTATTCCATAACCATAATAGAAATATTATTATTGGGGTGTTCCATGGGCCCGAGATATGAACCTACCACGTCCAACACTAGTCTTGAATTGTACTTCTTAATAACTGGGTTACGCTACCACATAAGACACTTAAATTGGATGTCCCGTGAGGGATTTACGGCTTGTCGACGATTTAATAATATCCTTAAATATATAAATTCTCAGGAATTTTGTGGCCCCAGGCTGTGTGTTGGAGAAAACATTCCAAGTCCATCCTAAAAACTGTATCTTTAGTTTGGTGATGTCTCCACTGATGGCACATGAAATGAACATCAAACGTGAGAGTTATGAGAGTTTAAATAAATTATTATTATTATTATTATTATTATTATTATTATTATCATCATTTTTCTTATTTTTTTATTTTATCCTCCCCTATTCACCCCTTAGGGTTTCCCTGTGTCTCACATGGGTTGCTGCCCCTAAGCCCTACCTCTGTAGCTGCTTCATCCGGTGTAACCAGCACCATAGTATCTTCCCCTATTCATGTCACTGCACTTCCGCATTCGGCCCCTTGTCGGCTCTACATGCCCCTGTGACCTCTTTCATCTACCGGCCCTCTCCATCTACGATCCCCCTCCAAGAAAACTACTATGCACCATGACCATCATCTAAAGCCCCCTTGGACTCACTGCACACCACTAGACCACCTCTTCCACACCGCCTCCTGGCTCACCCAAGTCGTGCTGACAACCGCTTGGATGAACTACCACCTACTGACCTCAGAATCGTCAGACCACTAGCTCAGCGCTGGGCCACCTCATGGACTCCTTCCATGTGCTAGTCCTGCTTTGATATAACTCGTAATGAAGAGAAAAGTGTGGATCCACGATCCCCAGGTCAAGATCTTTTCATATTTATTCCATGCTAAATGAAACAGTATGTTTTTAATGTGCATAATTAATTGGAGATGAAGAACACACAAAGAATGAAGAAGAAGTGATCATGGTCTATATTCAGATCGATGGATGTGTTGGTTTGGCCATCTACATTGAGAATCATGAACATGAGGATTCAAAAAATAGATATTTTTCATACTTTAGTAATTTTTATTTCAAGATAAACAAGAAGAAATTGATAAAACTAATTTTTTTATCCATGAATTAATTTATTCAAATAATTTTTATTCACATTCATCATGAAATGTAAACTGGGGTAAGATAAACCCAAACCTCGACATTATGTATTTTCTTCTTCTTAATAATAGGGATCTTCCCAAACATTTCTAGTAAACTAGGGTAAGGAATCCACAAATATAATTCCTACCTTGTGTTTGGATTGATCGATGTTGAAGTGCTCACCTATTGATGGAGGAGGATGATCTGACCAGTTCCTTGTCAACTGATCCTCCTTGATCCAAGGGTTCTCCATTATTTTTTCATCATACTTCATAAGATATGAATTCTTCCAGAGAAGGTTTATTCTCTCACTGGTGAATTGTATAGTTTTTTAGGATAAACCACCATAGCTTCACATTTATGGGTTTTGATTTTGTTAAAAATGATTTAATTAATTAAATTGTTAAATAAATAATTATTTAATTATTTAATCACTTGTCCATAATGGCACCAAATTCAAACTCCCGATGTCGATAATAGTTATACCCCTCTTAGGGTAAATCCTACATTCTGAACTCAACATTGGTCTCTGTTTCATCACTCAATCCCACATCTATGATTTATTTGGTTTGATCCATTAAAAGAATAAATTAGTAATTTAATTAATCCATTTAACATACCATCAATGAGTGAGGATCCGAACATCCCATAAAGACTCATTTTATGTCGTGCCAAGGGTAAAAACCACATTCGAAACCCAACTATGTATTTGGATTTCTGACCTGATCAATCATTTTAGAGATATCATGTATTCCTTAATTAATATCATGAGTGTAATATAAATACACTTGATATTTTTATAAAAACAATCTTGGCCCACCACGCATTGGAATTTTATATTGTCTTAGTTACCACCTATGGAATAATATTTAATAATATTTCATAGGCATAATGGTAAAACTAGGGTTTTATAATATTCCCTCATTAATTCTTTTCATCCACTAAAAGTAAAGCTAGGGAAACAACTTGGGATACTAAGCTCGTATGTCGCTCTCCTACTCCTAGAAAAACAAATACATTTCTTTGCTACCAAATATCATGGACCAAAGGGTTGGCCCAATCCCATAAGGCTTTATTTATTTGATGATGTTTTTTGGAAAAAACATGCATCCCTCAATTGTAACTGGTGAAATACATCATGATCCCACTCCAACGATTTTTGGGTAAGGAAAAGATGTATGCAATCTCTCCATCTCCTTGTATGGTCTTGAATGACACAATAAGAATCGTGATATAGTTCACCTCACCAACTGAACATCTACATCTGACATCACAACTAGAATCACTATTTTTCATTGGAATATGGTATCTTGATTCTGTCCTTCAAAATATCCATATTGTGAAACACAGAAGGATATTTGGTTATACTGGATTTCACAGTACCTTCATTACAACCAATACTCCCTTATAAGCTCGAGAAGTGATGGATTTAACACCATTATTTGAAGAAAATGTGTACCCTACTGCTCAATAGGGGTTAGTTGAGTAAGGTTATCTTTTCGGAAACATCCCACACTAGGTGAAACTGGGACCTTCTGTACTTCCTGCTAAGGACATCTGCTAAACAAATACACCTTGAGTGCACAATTCAGAGGGAATCTTCCACCATGATTATTCTACACTATTTTTTCCCCATATAACCTTGTTCTTGAGACTGATCTTGACAAGATCTTCTATGTCAATATCTTGTTGATTGATTTATGGTAGCTTTGGATGGCGTCTTAGCTCCATTTTTCCCTCTTCTATAGGCAACCACATGGCGTAAAATGATGATTTAAATCACTAGTGCCTGCTCTGGAACTTAGGCATAACTGTGGATGCAGAAGGGTAATATGATAGAATAGACCTCCTAGTGGAGTCCTTTCCCAAACCTCTACTCTCAAAAGTTGTCGTCGCGGATAATTTCCAAAGAGTAGCGTGTGTAGTTTCTAAACCTAGTTTTATACTCAGTCACCATTATCCCTCCCTTCCATAACTGAAGGATCTCTTGAAGTCAAATAGAGTGAATCCAAGAAGGGTAGAACTCCTCATGAAACACCTACTGGAATTCATCCCACGATAGTGAAAACTCATCGTGTATCTAAGAAACAAAGCTCCAACAACATCCATCTATTCTGAGGAAAAGGTCTAAGGCCAAAGCCACCGACTGATATGTTGGTGTCCGTAAAATCCTGAATAGGAGGACCAATAACTCTAGAAAAACCTCCACTGTTCGAGGGTCTTGCTCACCACAAAACCTCAGCGGTCTCTGGTGGTGGAACTCATGAACTTCACTCAGCCTACGCATGTCCTCATATTACTTTACTAGTGTTATCTACTACTCAACAGGTAGGGGTGCTACTACCAGCCCACATAGAGAAAGGGTCTTTCATGATGGGTCCTAAACTGAGGCCTCATCACTCAAGAGATCATCGTCATGAACTGTAGCTAGTATCATGGTTGGCTATCATCATAGAGTCATCTTGAATATTTTCAAGGAGTACTGTGTTCAGACGAGAATATCTAAATATCAACAACGATGGGGCGCTAACTCGAGATGGATAGTCAAAGACTCAATCCTAAATGATTCATGTACCATTGTTCTCAGAATTGGTGACCTGGGGTGCCGAGTTGATAAATAGGTAATCTGGGTCTTGGTAAATGGATATGTCAGCCACCTGTACAATCACTGAACTCTAGGGCCTGATAGATGATCATGAGAAACTTTGACCCTATTTCCCAAAACCCAACCAAGACCATTTTGGGGAAATATCTAGACAACGTCCCCAAGGTCGAACCACATCTGATACCACTATTTTATGACCCGACACATATTGGGGCTCGAGCTATAACTACCCCAATCCCACCTCTATAGGCCGAGGGCTAGTGACTAGAGACGAAGTCACAACAAACTAGGTAGTTGGGAGAGTCCTACTACTAAATCCCAAGCTATTACCCCCGCACATGGTCCAACCACCCCTTATCTATATGCTCTTATAATATCATGATCAACCTATCTTTAATCTACAAGGACACACCAAATGCGAGAAAATCCAAAGAAGGGGTGAGTATAAAAATAATCAATAGGAATACCTAAAGGATTGAAGGAGAAGAAAGAGTGGTACTGGAGAGGGGGAAGTAAGAGATATAATATAAGAATACTAGTATGGGAACATAATATATTAAAAGGAGTGCAGCTCTACCCAACAATAGATAATCTCATTCAAACTGACCCAAATGAGGAATTGAGGGGATATCCATATCACAGGTCATCACAAGAAAGTGATTATAAAAAACAAAATACTATCAGTCACAATACTGAACACAATGAACATCTAGGGTACTCGTTCTTGATCAGTATCATGGGTATGTTGGGTCATACAGAGCCACACCCCACCGTTAGCCTATCTGGACACACAGAGCCGCTTCCCACCTTGGCCATCATACTAAGGTTCTCATCCCTGATGAGTAATGTGGGTCTACTGGGTCACACAGAGCAGCCTAGCACCATGGGCCTACTAGTTCACCGTGATCCACTTCCCACTGAGCCATCAGAGATGATACACTTAGGGTCTCTTGTAGATGATCCACATAGGGTCACTTGTGAGCAGTCTTCACATCTATGTCACCTTAAGGATTCCTTCACATAGTTATCTTGATTCTAGGAGAAAGTACTCCTAAAGTCATTATTTTCATTTAAACTTCCATGAAAACCTCTTTAATGTATTCAAAAATAACTTCCTCATATCATGGGTTCCAACACCCAAAACGAATTTTTAATCAGATGCCATTTTTTAATGACCTTATTGTTTAAGTAATCGGGTGTCGGTCGTGTCTAAGCCTTGTCTGAACCGACCAACTTAGCCTAGGGGCCTCTTATTCCGCAATATAGTCTTGCCAAACCACCATGCTAGGCCAATTAGGACATGATGGATGGTACCTCTTAGAAAAGCATCGAGGAACTATAATCATCCTTGTTGGATTGTACCTCTTAGAAAAACGTCAAGGAACTATGATCGTCCCTACTAGATAGTACCTCTTAGAAAAGAAATGAGGAACAACACTGTAGTCTTCTGAGGTCACCTCTACATGTACCATCCCGAAACATTCGTATTTAATGAGATCCTGGAAGAGGCTCTGTACATCTAAATTTATCACACCAATTTGATCCTTGAGGAAAACCATGTGTGGTAGACTATTCACTCTCCCAAATCGAACCCTTAAGGGAAAATATTCACATCACCACATTCCACATGAAAGACATCCCATGGTACCCATTCCTCGGTCCTAAAACCAATTGCACAGATTTTTCTGCTATGATTTTATAAAAAACACATGGGATTTACTAAACATTATCCCAGAACGAATACCCAGTGAAAAGGTTGCATTCCACTGTAATGTGTGTGAACCGAGCATCATGGGGTATGAACCTCATCTTTGTTTTAAACACCTGCAATTAGTCTTGAAAATTCCTCATCATTTTTATGATCACAATACTGCTGGTGTCTCACCAATCTGATATCGTATGGGAGAGTTACGACTGATACAATAATCCTCAAAAATAATAATTAGAAAATTGGTGTGCTTCGTGGGGATGATCCATGAACCAGAATTCAACATCCAAATTTGGTTTTGAATTGACCATCTTAAAAATTAGGTCACACTACCATATATGACATGTCAATTGGTCTTCGTAAGTGGGAGTTACAGTTTGTCGAAGATTTAATAATAATATTAAATATATATATTGTAAGGCACTCTGTGGGCCTAGGTTGAAGTTCAGATAAAATTTTCCATAGTGGTCCTAAATAAACCATATTGTTAATGGGGTCATGCCACAACTGAAGACGTGAAAAATGGAAGTAAAACAAGGTAGTTATGAGAGTTTAAATAAATAATAATAATATTCCTATTATTATTATTATTATTATTATTTTATTTATTTAATCCTCAATTTTTTCACCCAATAGGGTTTTCCAAAGTCTCTCACAGTCTGCCGCCCCTATTCCCTACCTCTTCGGCCGCTGCATCTAGCGCAACGAGCACCGCCACATCCAGACCCCTGTTCACGTCGCTGCCCGTCTGCCTCCAACCTCCTACTGGCTTTTCATGCCCCAACTGACTACTTCATTTTCCATCCCTCGTTGACTTGGATCTTCCTCCTCGCCACCTTCTATTCACCCTCACCACTGGTCAAAGTCACCTCGGACTCACTGCACACTGTCAGACCACCTCCGCAGTGCAACCTCCATGCTCACCAAGAACTATGTCGACCACTGCCTAGATGAACCTCCACCTACTCTCCTCAGACTCACTGGACCACCGGCTCAACATCAGGCCACCCCATGGAATCCTTCCACGTTCCATTACAACATCGATCTAACTCTATAAGAAGAGACAAATGTGGATTCATGATCAACGGGTCGAGTTATCCCCATCTGTATGCCACACTCAAAAAAACGTTGAGTTATTAGCGCACATATTTATTCAGTGATGAAGAAAGTGTGAAGAACACCCCATGAACGTGTGATGAATGAATTAGAGAGGATCTTTTTCTATGTTCATATTGATGGCCATTTTTGTTTTTCCATCATCATTGAGAATCATGAACTTGAAGAATCAACCTATAGAAATTTATCATACTTCGAGAATTTCAATTTTAAGATAAATAATCAAAAATTTATTCAACTAATTGTTTTTCAATCAGTGAATTAATTTATTCAAATAATTTTAATTCCTATTAATCATGAAAATTCAACAAGAGTAAGGAATCCAAAATGGATTGTCCTACCTTGTGTTTGGATCGATCATTTTCTCAGAATGCACCTTTGGATGGAGTAGTATGATCAAACTCGTTCATCGTCGTTCGATCCTCTTTGAGACAAGGGTTCTTTATTCTTCATTTTTTTCATGGATGAGTTCTCTGAAAGAACTTTTATGCTCTCGCAAGTAAATTGTAGGGATTATGTGGTCAAGCCCCCATAGCCTGATATTTGTAACCTCTTATTATTTTAAAAATATATATAATTAATTAAATAATTAAATTAATAATTAAATAAATAATTTTTTAATTATTTAATTATTCATCCACGTTGGAATCTAAGTCAAAATCCAGATGCCAACAAGGTTTATACAACTAATCAGTTAAATCCTATATTCTGAACTGAATGGTGATCCCATGTTTCTCACCTAAGCCCCCGTCTCTGAGTTATTCAGGTTTGAACCATTAAATTAATGAATTAATAATTTAATTCACCCATTTGGAATACCTTCAATGAAAAATGGGTCCGAACATCCTATGTCGACTAATATTAGGTCATACCTAGGGTAAAAACTGCATTTTAGAACCAAACATGGTATAGATTTCTGATCTGATCAACCATTTAAGATATATCCCATTTTCTTTAGTAAATAACACATGCATAATATTAAAACACTTATTATTTTTATAAAATTAATACTAAGCATGATGAACCATGGAATTGCACTCCCTCTTAGTGCACAATACTGAAATAATATTTATAAATATTTCGAAGTCTTATAGGAAAAAATGAGGGTCTATACACCATCTGTATGGTAGGCCAAACTATCTTACTAGTGGTGTGGGATACTTATGGGTTAATTAAGTATACAATGATCTTTTCCCCCACTAAATACCTCAAAACATAAATTACAGTTTATTTTATTTTATTTGATTACTTAGGAAATTATATCCTCTCTTCCTCCTTCAATGAGTTCTCCTTAATCCAAGTTTGATATGAAAATAAATGTCATGATGTATCAATGTATGATTTTTTGATCTTAATAAATATTTTCCTTCTTCTTCATCATGTGGTGTTGACTCATTATGCCATTTATCGAGGATAAAACTAATAGTATTTTATTTACATTTCAACCCTTGAATCACTTAATTATCCATGGATCCATTTTTCTCAAGTTATTTGGATGGAAGATTTATCATTAGATAGGTTTTAATTAGTGAAATAGATAAAATTTATATGAAATCATGATTCAATTGTATATGATTGAAGGGTAATGGGATTGGAATAGATGGAGGATTTCTCATGAATATGAACAATTTCAATTAAATATTGTTTTTATGAAGGAATGTCACATGATATTTTTTTATATTTTTTTATATTTAGGTTTAACTGGTCTTTGAAATAAGGAATGTATTTGGGAATTCATCTCGTCTTATTACTAAGAATGTGGTAGGAGTGGAACACACTCCATTGGATCTAATTATGAAAAAATTACTTATTTTTGTTGTTGATATTTATTTTTATTTTTTAATTATCTTTAATTTGAATTTATCTTATTACTACATAATGGGAGTTTTCCAAAAATGAGGTTGAAGTGTTGAATTGCGATCCATGGATGGTTATTTGTGGTTCTAACTTTGTAGGGACATCTATTAAATATTTTAGATATCATGCCACTTCTTGTGAATGTGAGATCATTTAATCTTTTACTTATATTATAAATTTTTTATAATTAATTAATTGTAATACATTTTCATGAGATAAAAATAATGGAAAATGATTGTGGCACAATGGACATGGGTAACTCAGAGAAAGCTATCGAGTTCTTCTTGGGTTGGAGTTAACTACATTTGGATTAGGTGTTCTCATATACTCTAACTTATGTATTATTCAAGGTTTATTTTCATATGATATAGTATTTTCAACCTTTTATGAATGACCCTTAAATTCATAAATGAGTTATAAACATATAATGGATAAATATCTAATGATCATGAAGTCCTAACTAATTTATTGATCCATTCCCCATTATTAATTAATTAGTTATCCTTAAATATTAATTAATTAAGCTAAAAATATATTATGATTAATTAATAATTTATCCTTGAGTTATTATTAATTAAAGTATAAATTCCTCATATAAATGGTCAATGTGTCAAGGGCCATGATAAACCATTGGTCACTGTTTTTTTAGTCATCTCTCAGGGTTTGATACTTGATCACTGTGGAGTTATTTTAACTTCAGGGATACCATGATGTGTTTTTTTGTATGAGTATCCCATTAGACCTTGTATGTTGATTTGTGGTATGATTACACCTGGATATCTTTATAAACCATGCTTGATATGATCACATGGGTAGTTTATATGAATCAAGATGCTTTGTCCTGCTCTATTTATATGTGTATAATTTTTAGTCACTTTATGAAACTAGTATTCGAATATCATGTTGACTATAAATGACAGTCATAACATGTTGTTTTTTGTGTGTATGTATCCTATGAGAACACTTTTTGATGATTACATTCATGAGTATTCATGTGTAGTTGTCATACCATGTTTTATGATAATCACATGTATTGCATGGTGTTATCAAGTTCTCATGATAATATATTATTCCATGTTTAAATATAAGATAAACCAAACAATTGTTAATATCATATTTCTTCTTATGGTATTATTATTTTATTTATAGATTTTTTTACCTTCATAATATGGGTTTCCATCGTAAGGGGAGCCCACATGGCTTGTAATGTTCACAATGGACCTGAGCATAGGAAATGACCATGAAGTCAGAGAGGATATATCCATGATAGAAGGTACTAAGGAATGAAGATATTATGGATATTAATGGAAAAGTTAACTTTTTTCCTTGAGGATTTGGTTTGATACATTATATCAACTCCATAGGGATGCGATGTGGAATTGTTTCTTGATTCCTTGCAACAGTCATTTGACATGTTCGCTAAATGTCTTGAGGTTTCAAAGAGATGCCTTATCCTGAGGCCCTGTGGATTTATTATAATGGCCCATAATATTCATGCATAGATTTTACATATTAAAATAATTATCCTTGAATAAAACATATAGGTTTAGTGCCTTTAGAAACATGGATAAATAATAACTAGTTCATAAGTCCCTCAAATTATGTCCATTAAAATAAGTACCCTTCATATAAATAACATTCATAAAACCATTATATATAACCTGGGGAAAGGAAACATAAGAAAGGGTTATACTAGATTCTGATTATGGATAAAGAAGGAAGATATCAATGATCACATGATAATAATAGAAACATAATGGTATGAGAACATGAAATTAACATTTGAGACCCATAAATTTCATATCATAGACGATAAAAATTAGTCATGGAATAAATTATAGTAGTTCCTAATACATGACTCATAAAGGAATCAAAGAACATAAAATGAATAAGCATGACTTGGGAATAAGAAAACAATTGGTGGAATAAATATAAGCATAGAAATCCATTTCATTTATAGTCAAGATTCATTTCCCATACTATAAATTTTTAATGATTTTACTTCAAAAACCATCTTCATAGTCAAGGTTCACACCAAAAACTATCATAGTGGATAATGATCATTACTAAAATATGATAACACCCATATATAGTCCTATTTATCTAATGAGATATCAATCATTACAAAAATAATTGGATGAATACATGCATCTGAACTATCATTAATTATATCTTGACAATAATCCTTGGTTATAATGTAACCATCATCTTTAGTTATACCAAAACTATTTTCATTGGTTATGACATGACCTCCATCCTAAACTATAACATAAACATCACCCTTAATTATAATGTCTCCACCACCATGTAATAAAAACCATACATATGTGTGACACAAGAGCATAAAACATTTTTCATATCATCACATCATTACCTATGCATATAAAATGGGTTTCCTAAACAGTACATTATTTCACAATAATAAAACCTATGGAAAATTAGGGGTTTTTATAAATGGGCCATCAATATAAAAAAAGCCATATAGTGACAGATTAATATTGATATACTTGGATTATAGAACTAGCATATCATAATTCACATCATCAATTCCATATTATATTTATAATGAATTTGATTGATCACAAGGATCATTTCTTAAGAATACTTTGTTTTTTTACTTTGAAATAGACTTTTTAAAACATAAAAAATTCCCTATTATTAAGGAAAAAAATTATTTTAAAATAACTGTAAACAATTGAAAAAATATTTATACAATAATTTACCATTCATAATGGATATAAATTCGTTTAATGACCTATACATTAAAATAAAATATTTCTTTCCAACTATTGTATAAAATGTCCAAAAATACCTCATTCAGAAAATACAATAATGTTATTTTTCAAATAATCTTATAAAAAGTAATGAATTTTAAAAAATGACATCATAATATCCTATTAATAGATTATACACCCTCTATAAATTATTTTGATAAAACATTCAAATGGAAGGAAAATGTTTTTCATTCAAAGAGAGATATAATATCAATTTTCCTTAAATAAAATTTCAATATCTGGAAAACATATGATAATTAAATTGAATGGAAAAATGTATTCTAAATATGTGACTTGATGATAATAAAATTGATGAGTTTCTTGAGAGGTAGATCATAAGAATTATTCATTGGAAGCATAGTCATAATCAATCATGATAAACAATGGGATTGTTACATAAAACACTTATAACATTGGTAACATTGAAATAAAAATATCACGAATGAAATAAACATAAATGGATATGTAAATTTTATTATTTTTAATGATAATGATTATAATATAATTTAAATGATATTATATGAATGTATTAAAAAATATCATAATTCATGTGTCTCATCAAAATAATAGTAAATAACTAAAATCCCTTAACATGAGTTCCACTTTGATCAAAGGCACTCTCACCTTTTTTATAATAAATTTTAATATAGTATACCAAAAAATCAGAATAATTTAAATAAAAATAATAATATATATTTATATTTAATAAATAATTATAATCATTTATAAATGTTAGAGATAAAAAAATAAATTACATCGTTCATGGATATGGTAGAGCCTACAAACAAATAGACATTGTTTTAATTATTCGATGGATGGAATGAAAGAAAGGTAAATAATAAATCCCCTTTCCAAAACCATTATTATATTTAATATAATATATATATATATATACATTCATTAATTCTATTATTATTACCATCCTAGTAAAATAGAAATGAAAAACAGATCACATTGCTTTGTAGAGATGGTTGTCCACATGAATTCATGAATGAAGTTATTATTCAAAAATTGATTGGAAGATAATGTTATAAATAATTATTAATGATAAATAGGAGTATTTTTGTCCTAAATTTTATATATAAAAATTTGACCCACCATAAATTCCATCCATGAAAGATGGTAATAGAAAATGATTTGTGTCGCTATGTAGAGACGATAAGCCCTATATGCACTGGAGTGATACATTCACTACCCATTTAAATGAATGAGGGAGAATATATATGGTTTAATATCATAATAAAATTTCATTATACTTGTTTTAATTAAAGTGTTTTATTTTTGAATAATATATTTTATATATAGTAGGAAAAAATGAATTAAATGAAAGTGACAGGCTAAGGCGATCACCTCTTTATTAAAATGGACCCTTTAGGTATCCTCTTAGGGGATCTTGGGTTGGTCTATTGGGAAGCTAAAAACCAGTATAATTTTAATGGGAAATTCTATAAGATAAAATAATGATTTTTTTCATCTATTATTCTAAATGTTGTGTCAATAAGAGAAAAGAGATGTTCCCTTTTATAAATGAAGGTAGGGAAACTGTTGAAATTTCATAAAATATTAAATTCATATAAATTAATTTTTATTTCCAAAAAGATAAAAATTTAAGATATTAAATTATAAGATTACTATGAGCCGAAATAATATAATTTTACAAAAATTACATGTTTGGGTTATAGTTTATAGATTGTAGTTTTTGTACCTTCGTTAACGCTTGTTAAAATTAACCTAATATTAAATATTTGTATAATTTAATGGTTAATAGTAATACTATAAAATGAAAAAGACCGATAAATGAACTGTATTTGGTGTGTACATCCATATATCATTAATTTTTTGGAAAATATTATTTATGTGTGTTTTATATCATTTAAAAAAATATTAGTTATTTTAAATACCATTTTTGTCATTTTTAACTCAATTCAATTAATTTGACATTAATGGAATCAAGAGAAGAGGGAAATTGATTATAATTATATAAAATAATGATAATCTATCATATTTATCTATAATATCCATTGCTCAAATTAACTCATTATAATTATATTTCATTTAAATAATGTATTTCTTATTTGCAATTTTTATTTTGAGAAATAAAACATCAATGTTGAATAAGATATTTATGTCGTTATATCATATCTAAAAAATAGAAATAAATTTCTATATTGAAAATAATTAGAATAATATTAAAATATAGTATTATTTTTTTCATTGCATTCCTTATCTATATGTGGACACATAATATATATTTAAGATTAAGAGAGTGATATTTTATAACATTCACTAATTTAAATATTCTATAGGTCATTTTCCTGAAATAATATCCATAATAAATTTATATTTGACCGTAAGGTTATTAGGGTTGATTTTAATTTATCAAAAAATTATTAAAAATTTAATTATGGCCTCATAACATAGTTTTAACCTAGATTAACATGATCTACCCCTTATCTAGGTGCTAAATAAACCATGATTAATATTCATATTTTGTAAAAATTAAAGGGGCCAATTTTAAAAATTTGATCCTTATGATTCAAAATAATGTGTCCATTTTATCAAACACAATACATATAATTTAGGGATATTAAATTTATTATATGCATGAACAATACGACAAAACCGGCTTTTAAAAAATGCATTTGTAAGCATGTAACTATATTAATTATTATTCCATCCATAGTAAATATATTAGATAAATGTTAAAAAATTATTTAGTTTATAATATACATAAATTTAATTAAAAACATTCAATAATAATTATAAATTTATTTTATTAAACATAAAACCAAATTTTTCTCATAAAGTCAGTTTTTTGTAAAACTATCTTTTTTACATATATAAACAAATTTAATAACAAATTCATAGGTAAAATTGATTAAAATGAAGGTAATTGGATTTGTTTAATAAAATAATACTAATTTTAATTTGGAAAATGTTTAAAAAGAAATAAATATTTTCATTCATGAAACAAAAATATAGTACTCCATTAAAATTGATATATTTCAATATTTATTGGAAAATCGATATTTTCTGAAATTTTCTCAACCAAATTATCCTAAGATAATCTAAATATGATCATTTAAAATTTATTTTAATTTTAATAAAATTAATATTTCTACAATTTCCAAAAAAAATAATAACATTTTCTCACAAAAAGCAATAACAATTGATTTTGAAAAAACACGTATTTTTGAATAATAAAATAAATTTTCTAAAAAATTGTGTGTTTATTAATAATAAATTTGTAATAAATATATATTTAGTATGATATATATATATATATATTATAAAGTATTTAATCCAATTGATATTATTTAATATAAGGAAAATGTTAGAAAACCCATATTTAAATATTAATATTTGATGGGTTGATTAGTCTTGGGGTTGCGTGTAACACAAGCTATATAATAAATTAAATTTAATTGAAAAAATATATTTCACTAAATTATGGGTTTTTACAAGCAATAGTCCCCTAATAAATTTTGTTCTCATAATTGTTAAGCGTTTTTTTTAAATCAAAGGTTTAAATTTTGAAAATCCATTTATGGAAACCCACTACGTCAAAAGGGTTAGTAAAACATCCATTGATAAAAGAACAATGGAAATAACATGTTCATATTAAATGAAACAGAACATGGTTTCCAAATATAAAAATATTAGTTGGATTTGAAAACATTTACATGGAGGAGAAAAATAAATCATATTTTTTACTTTTAAGTGATAAAAAACATTGTCATGAAAAAGATAATTGTTAAAAAATCATAAATGTGTGATGGTATAAAAGACCATTGTTTTTTTGATACGAAAAGTAATTAAATAACATATTTATTTCAATGACCATTTCCAAATTTTTTGGTATTTTTATACATTCTAGATAAAGAACTTGAGAAAATACTCATACTTGATTTCTTTATTTATCATAACTAAAATCACACCCATTTTTTGTGCTTCAATAAATTTCAAAATCATCTCTTATGATATAAAATGGGTATTGAATTTTAATTTATTTTCATTCATAAAGTAAATTTAGTATGTCATTAGATCCATAATTCATTACTTTAATATCTAAATCTTTACCATAAATAAAATGGGTAGAACAGGTCATTTAATATGATAAATCATACTTTAACCTAAAAAAATAATATCCAATGTTCACTGTAATCCATTCCAATAATATTTAACCATAATAATCCCACAACATATTTTTGGGCATATGCATAACCCTAAAAATTGATTAAATTATATCTCTAAACAATAAAAAATAGTTCAAAATATCATATTCCAAACATGTGCATAGCATAATCACAAATACTGATCACCTAAATATCCATTAATGTTACATTTATTCTATATATCCCATAAATAAAAAAATAAAGTAAACTCCATTATAAATTTATATTTCATCAAATAATTAACCATTATCATGGTCAATAATAATAACCAGATTTACTTTTGGAATTTCAATCATCTATTTATCACAAATAAGCATTTTTATCTTGACTTTAAGAACATATTAAATGTTATTATTCAATTCATCCTGAATTATCCAAAAAATATCACCTTAATACTCTATCACTTTTCTTGGAGATTATTTCCATTCAGAATTTGGTTTCAAATTCAATATGAAAAATAATTTTAGAAAATCATTATATATTAAATGATATGAATTTTTTATAAGCAAGTTATTATTTTTATTACAAAATTATTTAATCCAAATACATAAGTAATTAAATAATTTCACTTCCTTATTAAGACATTAAATAGGATACATTATTTTATTCCCTAATACATTATTCCAATAAAATAATATATGAATCATCTATTAAGATTTTTCAAAAATAATTTAATCCCACTTCTCACTTTTAACATAAGTATTATTATTAAAATATCCCATAAACATTTATGTAATTAAGAGTCTATTTATCTTTATTATAAACAAAATTACTCAGAAAAACTTAATAATTCTACACTTGATCATTCCCCCTATGACATCGATATTCATAATTCCTATAATTTCCAAATATGGAACATTCAAAAATGGATGTTACCTGAGGTAGACCATTATTTTCATCCATTTCATTAAGTTAACTTTTCATTTTACACCAAAATTAATTTTTTTGTGTCCATATTTACCACACTAAAAACATCTTCTCATTCCATTGATACATTCCCTTTATAGCCTCTTCACACATTCTAGCTACATAATAAACTAGATATCCATTAATACATGGTCTCTACAATAAGATCTCTCTAAAAACAGTATCATTATCATCATTATTGAGTTCTAGAGTGGTTAAGGGGTACATTTTTAGACATGTACCATGATAATTGTTTAAGAATAATCAAAATATGATTCACTGATGTAATTATCCAATTTCCTTTATCATTAACACATTATCCCTCACATTCAATTTCAACATATTTTCTTCTAGTTCCCTGAATTGACTAAAATTAAAAATCTTAGTGGGAGAAATAATTTTCATAAAATAAAACCAACTAATCAAAATTAATAATAATTTTTATGTCTAAATCCTGACACCTTATTTTCAATATTTGAAGCCTTAGGTTTTATCAAGGACATCTATAATAATATTTTATTTTAATAGTTAATAATGATTTATAAAAGAAATGAGAATTAACCCAACCATGTCTCCAAGGTGAATTAAAATATGTTTCGAGTAAGGGAATACACACCATGCACAAGAATGGTTATTTATATATAATCGACCAACTCTTATAAATGTTATTTCCCATGTATGCATCTGTTCTAAAAACATATCCCTAAGAATGTATTTATATAAATTCTCATAATTTATCCCATACAAAAACATTAATATGGTATCTTATACAAAGACTTTTCCCAAAGAGTCCTACTAATGTATTCTCATCCTATAGTAAACCAACTCTTATAAAGGTTATTAGTCATCCATGGGTGTAATGTGGATTCATTTATTTTTTGTAATATAACCACCATCTTTGGATATATCCTAACCACTACCCTTGGATATAATTTAATCACTTTTGACACTACTTGATAAAGTAACCAAAAAGACTATAAAGAGAACTCTAGATATTTCATATCCCAAAGAAAGGATCAAAAATTAGAAAATAAAATAAAAAATACTCCCAAAGAGTATCACGATGGACAAGCTTCACAGGCCTATATGGAAGAGCTACGCGGCTAACATATGTGACTGAACTACGTGGTAGAGCTCTGCACCAGAAGATGTTTGTGTACCTACGCAGAGTACCTGAACGGAGGAGCTGTGTGAAGTACATGTTCAAGAAACTTTTCATCGGCCAAGCCTCATCTATGCCTATAAATAGAGACCTTGGGCTCCCCATTTTACAACTGAGAAAAATAAAAATGAGACTCTCTGAGTCTCCCATTGCGTAGATCTTTCACCTAGATCCCTCAAATTGTCTCAGGTAGCTCTCCAAACTATGAGAGAAGAGATAATTAAATGGGATAAGCATGTTTGGAAATATTTTTTCAAATTTTACATAGTTATAGTTATCCTATGTAAAACATATTATTTAGTCATCATTCATACCTGCATGGCATAACAGCGTTCCATACCTGCGCGGTATACCTACATGGTACATCAATGCGGGGTACCTATGTGGGATACTAGTTCGAGGGACCTACGTGACCTACTCAAGTAAACTTTTTTTAAAGCCATTATTGGACAGGTATCTCCTTCCATTGATCCCTTATTTGAAATGGAAAATTTTGAGGCCTTCACCAAAACCTATTGAATTATCAAACCTTTGGAAAAGGCACAACAGCATGTCTCCTATTTGGGTTTATATTTCCACTATTAGAGGTTTCCCATAATTGTATCACAATTGGGTTAGGATTACAAAAGTGTAAGTGCATTTGTATATCAACAGTCACATGGAACTTTCTGCCATAAATATTGTTGGAAAGTTCCTATTTTGGAGGAGGGTTGGGTCTTGGACTCTCCTTTCTCAAAGAGGAGACCCATAACCTCAGGTTTCTAGTAGGAAAGGTACACTTCACACATGATTTTCCACACAAGAATAGGAGAATTCTCCCTCCCTTACCGAGATCAATTTTAGGTCAGACATCCTGGTATAAGACCCTCACCGTCATTCCTTCTTCCATCCATTGAACCGTTGTCCAATGGGAAGAGAAGAGAGGGAAGGCTCATCGCCTCGCCCACTACCACGGTCACCCAAACCTCATTCACCTTGGACACGGTAGGTGCGTCGTATTCCACCAATGAAGGAGAAAAAGTTTGTAAGTGTGAATTCCTTTGTTGAATTTTTGACATTCTCTTATTTCTCATATCGAGCAGGACTCATTTGGGCTTAGAGATTTGTCATGATCACAATATTTTCACAACTGAAGGAACTAAGATAACTATGATTCCTATTCAAACCATGATACATAGGAAGCTCTTTCAAGGCCCGAGCTCACTGGATATACTCCACATGAATCGAAACCTAATTCCCCCAATTTGGGCATCCTCCTTAGGAAAAAATCCCCAAATTCAATCCTCAGATCATCAAGGCATCCTTTTCAGGATGTAATACCAAACTCATCTCTCTAGAGGACCATACTCTCCTATGAGATTTATTGAACTTCATGGGCTTTGATTCCAATTAATATGGGATACATAGGATGTCTCCATGAGGTTAAAACCCAACACATCAAATCAACCATGTTCTCCTTGGGCCATATTCCCTAATAGGGTCTGATCCTACTTGGAATTCTATATCCTTTACAATGTTCCATGGGCTACTTTAGCATAAGTCCCACACTAGGTTTCAACTAAGAACCTTCTACTTAGAGGTCCTTATCACATGACCCTAAAAGTTATAATGGTTCCATTCAGTGGCACCGAACTATGAGGGTTCTGATTCCTTTCACAAGGATACATAGGTACCCTATCTTATGGTCACGACCCCAAAATCAAACCAAACCTTCATCTCCTTGGATGAGAATAAAATTACAGAGTGCCCCATTGAGAAACTTAAAAACCACTATCATCACCAAAATGATTACAAGAATCTCTAACCAGTATATTAGAGGATACCACTATAACACCGTGATCTTAATTTCTGTAATAATAATTTTAATTGTTACTCTTAACACAATTTCCTCTTTTAATAAATGCCTGAAAAATAAGAATACAAAACTTGTCATTTATTCAATACATTAGAAATAGATACAAGAAAAAAGTTTCTAAGGACCAAATCTATGAAAAAATCCCTACAAGAATGCCAATCACAATCACAGGTACACCCCTCATCACCACGAGCATGCCAAGGAAAAAGTAGATTTCATTCGAATCTACCACGACCAAGATCAACATAACTAGAACCACAACAATCATACTAAGTGTCATAGGGATGTAGGGAACCATCTTATGTGTCACGATGATTATATTTAGAATACTCTGATTGTGTTTTATAAGTACTAAAATTCGACCGTTGCAATTTAAGTAATCATTGAGTTTGCAACGGCTATATTTATAGACATCGGGTATTGTGGATTAATTGACTATGAATATTCAAATTTCTGAAGTATTTCAAATATAAATTTAAGTCATGAACTCTTATTTATGTTTTATGGTTTCAAAACTTAATTCAGTAACATTTCATTAATGTTTAAAAAATATGTAGACATTATGATTTTTAAGTTGTTCACTTGTATGACAAATTATAAAAATTTCCTTCTTTTGAACATAATTTGTAATGATTACTCTGTATGTAAAATCACCTTGAGATGTATCAAGTAATTAAGTGCTTTAAAATCCTATTACTTAACATGTTTAAATTGAACTAATATTTCGAATACATAGAGTTTGTAAATCGCAACGTTTTGGAATATTCGGCCATTTTAATTCAAAAAAAATGTATGTATAGTGAAAATATTTTTACCATTGATAAGTAAATGTTATATAGTTTGGTTTGTAATAATTTTGAGAAAATTTATACTAATTAAAAGACATACAGTTTTATATATGAAAAGAGATAGATAAATTAAAATTTTATGGAAGTAAAATATTCTGTTTTTAGTTTGTCATTTGGATGTTTTGAGTTAATAAAAAAATTATCCCACCTTAGAAAGCACTTACAAGATGGGCCGAGGGAGGCAGCACAAACATAGTGGCTGAGCCTCACCCTCATCCTAGGCTATGGAATTCCAAGAATGGGTGCCCCAAAGGGGTGCATGAGAGAGCAGGAACATGTGCTACCGTGGGTGTGAAGCTGCGGTAGGGCACAGGTAGGCCGAGGCCTGCGGGGGTGCGAGAGGGGGAGCGGGATCCCATGTGTAAGGCCCCCATGCATGTGTGTTGTGTTTTTTGATTGGGGTAGAGGATTCTGTGGCTTATAAATAATCCCCTCGCCTCGCTCCGTTTTGATTTGGGAACCAAAATTTCATGTGAAACGTGATCTGGGCCATCGGATCGTGTCGTCCGTGATCCCGTCCATTGATATGATCTCGCATCTTATTCTGCATGACCCCAAAGTACTACAGTACCCCCTCATCAACCGTTCGATTCGTATAAGAGAAAATCGAAGTCGTCCACTCAGATTTAAATCATGCGACTTTCCCGAGCCGTCTGATTAACATCCAAGAAATCTTGACCACCAATTTCCTCCCCATATTTCTCCTGCGTTGTCTTCCACGTTGCGATCAAACTAGCAGACACCCCTGGTTTTCTTTCTTCTTCTCTTTTTATCTTCTCCTACATCTTTCTTTCATCATTTTTTTTAAGGACCCGCGACCTTGACTTCTACTCATGTATCTTCCACGATCTATTTTGTTTCATTTTACTTTTTTATCTTGTTTCGGGTATAGTCTTAAACTTTTATATATATATATATATATGTATTATAATCACCAAATGGATTCTTTGTTCCCTCTCCTAAGAAACATGTTGTTCTATTTTAATTAATTCATGTCCTTACTTTTATTATATTTATGATATGTTATATATATAAAGTATGTGAAACATCCCATATATATAAACCATGTTTTCTTGCACTCAAAATCACTAGTTTCCTACCCTTGACATGAAAACAGTTCCTTCTCATCCTTCTTGCACACCCGATGTCAGGTAAGGGATCCACCTTGTTTTTGTTTTCATCCTTTTCACAAAACTCTTTTCTCTTATATATATATAGGTCCATCCGTTTATATATATATATATATATATGCATATACGGTTTCATATCCCTTTTCAAACAGAAGGTGTGTTGAGTTTTCTAAAAATGTTTTAAGTACACAATACCTGTAAGAGTCTTCATGTTTTCAAAGTTGCATGCGAACCCTTCTCACAAATTCCTTTTCCTCATGGACATGTACATATGTATATGTGTATATAATTTCTCCTTGAATCTGATTTAGAATTTAAAATTAAAAATATATATACATTCATATATATATATATGTGGATACAAAAACCCCTTTCGGGTTATGATCATTGAAGGGTGATCTTTCATTTTTGAGTATTGTTTTCAAAACATAAGCTACATGCAAGGGGTCCAGTCCCTCATGCCTTTTTTTGTAAACCCTTATTCTTAAATCACGTATGTTTGGATGTATAAAAATGATATAATTGGGGTTTCACTATACCATTTCTTATGTTAAATCATGTCACAGTTGAAGGAATTTATTAAAATCTAGTTTTGTGGGTGTGCAGATCCCAAACACACACTCTATGTGTACAAAAACTTTTTATAATTAACAACTTTACCTGAATAATTATGTATTTCAAATTCAGTTTATCATGTAAAGGGTATGATAGTTGTTTTTATGTTCAAATATAAATGTAGATTTATGCATGAACTCACATGTGTAAGTATTTCTTTTATAATTAAACCCTTCATAGGCAATAATACATGTTTTGTGTTTTAAATATTTCACAAGCACTACTTTTGGTCCTTTTATTTTATGCTTAAACCTTTTATAAATAATCATTTCATAAATTAAATGGGTACCTCAAAGTTAAAAGGTGTCAACCTGGTTTGAAAAAGGCCACACCCTTAAGGGTTTAAATTCAAGAGTTGTTATTTCAAGTGATAACCCGTCATTTTATGTACACAAATTCTTATTTCATGTACATAATAATATTATTTTTCATTCAAGTCACCTTTTAATAGGAAGTCAATAAGTCTAATTCTTTCACATAATCCTTTACGTTGTGAACATGTACAAAAGGGGATTAGGGACTAAGAATGTATGCTCTATGTAACATGAGAACTATGAATATGAGATCATGATAAGACATATGAGGAATGTATGGGACTTTAAATTATGTGACGGGTGTTCCTGTAATTATACAGCACTCCAATGCATTGGGTAAAGTGATGAAGTCTCATGAGTTAAGTAAAATGATGTGTGAACATGACGCTAGCTTTGTTCACAACCATGTGTGGTAGTTAACCACAATTATATTGTGTTTATACCCATATGGTCTTGGAGCAAGGCCTTGACAAAGTCCAGCATTATACATCTCCTCACTATGTAATAGTAAATGAATAATCAATGGATTGGAGATCCCTACTTAAGAATCTTTTATGATCATAAGTCGTATCAAGTGTGCAATTGGCATGTTATACAATGGAAGAGCATATAATTTTAAATTAATATGAATCTATTTTTATGTTTTAAAGAATCATGGTATGAGTTCTTAGACTCTAAACAAAGATTTCAATGTTGGCTTGATTATGTTATATTTTATGCACATCTCTTTCACATGCTCACTCAGATTTATTTTTTGTAGTAGGAACATCTAAATTTTATGAAAATGGTCTTTTGAAAATATTGATGTTGTGAAAATGTTAAATCTCTCTCTTAGAAATTTTTTCATGTATGTTTTCTTGGTGGTTGTTTTGAAGTTGAATTTTCTCCAAATGTTATTAAAACCCCTTACTGGGAATTTTTATGCTCACCCTACATTTAAATTCATGTTTTTTAGGATTGTAGTAGTGATTCTCAATCCTTATTTACTTTTTGTATTGACACCAAGTTGAGGCTTAACCCTGCCTTATTCTCAGAGGGAGTACTTCAGTAGCATCTGATTTTCCAAGATCCTAAACCGAGAAGATCATCTGTTTTGGGATAAGATGTGAAAATTTCTTTATTTTGTAAACCTGTTTTATAAAAAAAATTACACAACATGTTTCAGGAACCGATTTCGGTCTTCTGGGGTCGGGGTCATGACAGTTGGTATCAGAGGATTGGTTTAGGAAAACTCTGTAAAATTAGAGCATCTATAATTTACCTAATTATCTGATATTAAGAAACACCCTTCTTAAAATTTTAGATGGTTGATGAATCACGCCTTATGTCCCTTCCAACAGAGGTATTAGAGAATGGAGTGGGAAAGGCATGTTCGGAAAATTATGAGACATTTGAAAATATCTGTCTGTCATGAAAAACCCTCTACTTTGTGTCCAATTCTCCTGGAGTACTTCAACTTCATCAAGGAGCAGGCCTCGACTATATTTGTATGATACATGCCTGATTTATGTTCTATGCATAGTAAGTAAAATACCTCAAGGGTCAGTTTAAATGTTTTACCCTATCTAATAATGCTTCAGCTTGAGAGGACTTCGAATAATCTGCAAAAGGGGGTGATATACGAGCAGCATGCCTTTGTCAAATTTTGACCTACGGTCTCCATGGTCAGGTAATGGACTTTGAATCCCTCTAGGATGAGCCTACCCGTTTACACTATCGACAAATAGTTCATGCCAATGTTTCAAAACTTCATACACGTCATGTCGTCCTTACCGTGAACCATATATGTCCACATGGGCTTGATACTAGTTGACAGTGTTGCATCTATACCCAAGATATGGAAATGTTTTTTTTAATTAGGAACCCAAGAAATCCCTAACACTAGTAGTACCTGTGAAAAGACATCATGATGATTATGTAACACCTCGAGTTTATGGACTTTTCTAAATGAATCATGTCATGTTTTACGTGATGATATCATATTTTACTTCTACAAAAGTAATTTCATTATTGTAATCTAGTTATTCTTTACTAAGTAAAACATGTCCCTTGTTTTTCAGATGGAAAACTTGAGATCATCGATCAATGTTTTATCGCTCTCTACTGAATTGCTAGTGTCCATAATCACCAAGACATGTTCATAACACTACCACCCTTTTTCCAACCTCCGATTGTCGTGCAAGAATATTTATAAGGTATCCCTTGGCCCGAACATCCTTCGGAACTACCGGGGAAATGGTCATTTTTACCGCCACATAGAAACTGCACAACTAGAAGAGTACAAGTGGAAAGGAGAGTACCATGAAGGACTCTTCCTTTACTTCACCTTGTCCGAGAACCACTTAGCCCTGAAGAATTTTCATGAAGCTTCCTTGATGTGTGACATCTGAGCAACTTATCTGCTTTAGGTCCTGAGTTTCAGTATGTATGGTATGCTTTATGAATTTTAAGTGTTCAAACAAGAAGTGGCTCGGGAGATTTATAGAGAGGTATCTCTCTCTCAAATCTCTATTCTTCACACCTCCCATGCAACTCTTTGGAAGACTGAATGCTTTATGCATTGGATTGACTCCAGCTGTTCATGGTGTATATGGGCCAAGGAGATCGACGAAATAGGAACTAATCTGGGAATCCACCTGGAAACATCTGTGGATTACCCATAATGGTGGTCATAGAAGAAGAATCCTAGAGCATAAAGTATCTATGGATTTGTTTAAGGGTGTAATTGAATTGCGAGGGCATAATTTTTTAAGGAGGGGATAATGTAACACCCCGAATTTAATTTCTGTAATAATAATTTTAATTGTTACTCTTAACTCAATTTCCTATTTTAAGTAATGCCCGCAAAATATGAACCCAAAACTTGTCATTTATTAAATAAATTAGAAATGGATACATGAAAACATGGGTCTATGGACCAAAACTAACCAAAACTCCCTACAAGAAGGCCAATCACAATCACCGGTACACCCCACATTACCACGAGCTTGCCAAGGAAAAAGTTGATTTCCTTGGGATCTGCCACAACCAAGAACACCATAACCAGAAACACAACAATCATACTAAGTGTCAAGGGGATGTAGAGATCCATCTTCTGTGTCTCGATTTTTAGAGTTAGAATACTCTGATCGTGTTTTATAAGTCCTAAAATTATATCGTTTCTATTTAAGTAACCGTTGAGTTTGCAACGGATATATTTATAGACATCAGGCATTGTGGATTAATTGACTATGAATATTAAAATTTTTGAAGTATTTCAAATATAAATTTAAGTCATTCACTCTTATTTATGTTTTATGGTTTCAAAACATAATTTAGGAACTTTTCTTTAATTTTTCAATAATATATAGACATTAGGATTTTGTAAGTTGTTCACTTGTATGACAAATTATAAAAATTTCCTTATTTTGAACATAATTTGTAATGATTCCTCTATATGTAAAATCACCGTGAGATGTATCAAGTAATTTAGTGATTTAGAATCTTATTATTGAACATGTTTAAATTGAACAAATCTTTCGAAGACATGGCATTTTTAAATCGTAATGTTTTGGTATATTCGGTCACTTTAATTCAAAAAAAAGGTATGTATAGTGATTTATTTTACCTTTGATAAGTAAAAGTTATATAGTTTCTTTTGTAATGATTTTGAGAAACTTTTTACAAATTAAATGTCATATGGTTTGATATATGAAAGGATATAAATAAATTAAAATTTTATGGAAGTAAAATATTCTGTTTTTAGGTTTTCATTTGGAAGTTTTGAGTTAATAAAAAAAATTAACCCATTTTGTCAAGAACATACAAGCTGGGCCAAGGGAGGAGGCACACACATGGTGGCTGAGCCTAGCCCTCATTGCAGGCTATGGCTGGCCAAGCATGGGTGCCCCAAAGGGGCGCATGGGAGAGCAGGAGCGTGCGCCACCGCGGGCATGAGGCCGTGGCAGGGAATATGTAGGACAAGGCCTACGAGGGTGCAACAGGGGGAGCGGGAGCCTGTGTATAAGGCCCCCATGTGTGTGTGTTGTGTTTTATGATTAGGGTATCAGAGTCCCTGGCTTATAAAGAAGCCTCGCGCCTCACTCTGTTTCGATGTGGGAATCAAAATTTCGGGCGAAACGCGATCTGGGCCGTTAGATCACGTCGCGTGCGATCCCGGCCATTGATCCAATCTCGCCTCTTATCCCGCACGACCCTGAAGCACTAAAATACCCCCACATCGTCTGTTCGATCTGCATAAGATAAAATCGATGTCGTCCACTTGGATTTAAATCATGCGCCTTTCCCCAGCCGTCTGATTAAGATCCAAGAGATCTCGACCACCCATTTCCTCCCCGATTTTCTCCTATGTTGTCTTCCCTGTTGTGCTCAAACTAGCGGACACCCATGGTTTTCTTTCTTCTTCTCTTTTTATCTTCTTCTCCATCTTTCATTCTTCGTTACTTTTAAGGCCCCGCGACCTTGACTTCTACCCACGGATCTTCCCCAATCTATTTTGTTTCATTTTATTTATTTCTCTTGTTTTGGGTATGGTCTTCAAGATTTATATATATATATATATATATATATATATATATATATATATATATCTGTGTGTGTGTGTGTGTGTTTGTATTATAATCACTGAATGGATTCTTTGTGCCCTCTACTAAGAAACATGTTGGTTTATTTTATTTTAGTCAAGTCCCTATTTTTTTATATTTATGATATGTTATATATATGAACTATGTGAAACATAACATATATATAAACCCTATTTTCTTGCACTCAAAATCACTGGTTTCTTTCCATCGACGTGCAAACAGTTCCTGCTCATCCTTCTTGCACACCCGAAGTCAGGTAAGGGATCCACCTGGTTTTTGTTTTCATCCTTTTCCCAAAACACTTTTTCTCATATATATATATATGGGTCCATACGTATATATATATATATACATATACAGTTTCATATCACCTTTAAAACAAAACACATGTTGAGTTTTCTAAAAATGTTTTAAGTACACAATACATGTAAGAGGATTCGTGTTTTCAAAGTTGCATGTGATCCCTTCTCACAAATTCATTTTCCTCACAGACATGTACATATGTATATGTGCATATAATTTCACCTTCAATCCGTTTTAGAATTTCAAATTAAAAATATATATATGTTCATATATATATATATATATATATATATATATATATGGATACAACAACCCATTTTGGGTTATGATCATTGAAGGGAGATCTTTCGTTTTTTAGTATTGTTTTCCAAACATAAGCTACATGCAAGGGGTCTAGTCCCTCATGGCTTTTTTGTAAACCCTTATTCGTAATTCACGTATGTTGGGATGTATGAACATGATATAATTGCGGTTTCAATAAACCATTTCTTATGTTAATTCATGCCATAGTTGCAGGAATTTATTAAAATCTAGTTTTGGGGGTGTGCAGATCCCAAACGCACACTCTATGTGTACATAAACGTTTTATTATTATTAAATTTACCTGAAAACTTATGTATTTCGAATTCGGTTTCTCAAGTAAAGGGTATGATGGTTGTTTTTATGTTCAAATATAAATGTACATTTATGAATGATCTCATGTGTGTAAGTATTTCTTTTATAATTAAAACCTTCATTGGAAATAAGCAATGTTTTTTGTTTTAAATGGTTCACAAGCACTACCTTTGGCCCTTTGAGAATATGCCTAAACCTTTTATAAATTAACGTTTCATAAATTAAATGGGTACCAAAAAGTTAAAAGGTGTCAACATGGTTTAGAAAAGGCCACACGCTTAAGGGTTTAATTGCAAGAGTTGTTATTTCATGTGCTAACCCGTCAATTTATGTACAAAAATTCTTATTTCATGTATATAAGAATATGATTTTTCATTCAAGTCACCATTTAAAATGAAGTCAATATGTATAATTCTTTCACATAATCCTTTGCGATATGAACATGTACAAAAGGGGATTAGGGACTAAGAATGTAAGTACTGTGTAACATGAGTGCTATGAATATGAGATCATGCTAAGACATATGAGGAATGTATGGGACATTAAATTATGTGACGGGTGCACCCATGACTATACAGTGCTCTAATGCATTGGGTAAAGTGATTAATTCTCATGAGTTAAGTTAAATTATGCTTTAACATGATTCTATCTTTGTTCACAACCATGTGTGGTAGTTAACCACAATTATGTTGGGTTTATACCCGTACTATCTGGGCACAAAGCCTTGGAAAAGTCCAGCATTATACATCTCCTCACTATGGAATTGTAAATGAATAATCAAGGGATTGTGGATACCTACTTAAGAATATTTTATGATCATAAGGCACATCAAGTGTGCAAATGGCATATTATACAAGGGAAGAGCATCTAATGTTAAAGTCATATGAATCTCTTTTTATGTTTTAAAGAATCATGGTACGAATGCTTAGACTCTTAACAAAGCTTTCAACGTTATCTTGAATAGGATATAATTTATGCACATCTCGTTCACATGTTCACTCCGATTTATGTTTTGTAGGAGGCACAACTAACTTTTATGATAATGGTCTTTTGAAAATATTGATGTTGTGAAAATGTTAAATCTCTCCCTCAGAAATTATTTCATGTTCATTTTCTTGGTGGTTGTTTTGAAGTTGAATTTTCTCCAAATGTTTTTAAAACTCCTTACTGGGAATGTTTGTGCTAACCCTACGTTTAAATTCATGTTTCTCAGGATTTTAGTAGTGATGCTCAAGCCTTAAGTACTTTTTGTAATGACACCAAGTTGAGGCTTAACCTTTCCTTGTTCTTAGAGGGACAACTTCAGTAGAATCTGATTTTCGAAGATCCTAAACCAAAACGATCCTCTATTTTGGGACAACATGGGAAAATTTCCTTCTTTTGTGAACCTGTTCTATAAAAAAAATTTCACACCATGTTTCAGGCACTGATTTCAGTATTCTAGGGTTGGGGTCATGACAACCACTAATGGAAAACCATGAATACATAGGGATATTTACATTAATGAAGAACCTTGAATGCATACTGATGATTCAAAATTGTACACATGTTAATAAGTGATTGTAAATTCCAATGGATATTTGTGATATACTTGGTGAATTAATAATTATTCAAGAAAATATCTTAAATTTAAAAATAGAGTCCCAGAGTAGACAATAATTCCCCCTAAAAGGGTGTGATGGGTTTATCCTCTTATCCTCTCGACCAATGCACATTCATATGTATCGTAAAGATCAAACATAAAAAGGCCTACCTTTGGAATAAAAGTTCCATTTGGATAAAGAACTATTGGAAATTTCCTGTTCCATAAATAAATCCAATGGAAACTTCCTAGAAATAGTGATTCATAAAACTAGAACACATGTTTCAAGGAAATACAAAATAATAATGGTGAACCCAACGTTAATCCTTAACCAAGTTAATTAATGTTACCCACATCTTAGGCCACTATCAATTGTTAAATTAAGGCCATAGAAATGAATTAACCACGCATTTATCCATATAAAAAGATGTTTTTTTAATAGATCTTGTTTTTGTGCATAGTTTTCCACAGAACACCATTCAATCCAATGAATGGTTTTCTCGAAGACAACATCACTGAACTTCCTAACCACTGCTCAAGCTGGTTCTTCATCCACAAGAAGGACGTTATCACAAACCTAATATCTTCAACACTAGGTCTCTAATGTGATGGTGAAGGAATATCATCAGCATGGTACAATCCAGATTTTGGAGGCTACTAAACAGGCCCTCTAGGTCAACAACAATCCTCTATCATCTGGCCCACGATGACTAATGATCAAGATGAAAATGGTGCCAACCATCATCTCTAATCGTTTCAGGTCTTTATCCCTAGAACACAACAATTAATCCCTTCTATAATATATGTAGGTGGATCAAGAGGTCACCCATGGACTCAATTCAAGAATACAGGAGTCCATCCTGAGGACTCCCACCTGCAATCGCCGCCATAATCACGCGGTAGTGTACCCCCAATAAGATTGGGGTGTTTCCTCTGGACATTTTTCCTAGGTCTCTCAGACCCGATCACACAAGACGAACTGCTAGGGACAATGTCCAGTTAATAGGGGCAGGTTCCCACCTCTGCCTGCTCTGGAGAAGTCCATCAATTTAACTTTAGGGCAAACAACGAGCGGGCAGAAACCCTTATTCGTCCTACTTTTGGTGCTCATCAGACTCGTCACACAGTAACCAACTAATATCACCACATAAATCTAGTGGAGTACCATGAACAGGCACATACTCCTATTTATAAGTTATTATCCCGTCAGTAGTCATGCCTGACTACATTTAATGGAGTCCCCAAATCTAATGTGGTGGAAACTAGTAAACAGGAACGTAAACCTGTTTACAATCACCAATTCTGTCAGCAATCATGTCTGCCTGTATTGAAGGAAGTTCGTCAGCCATACTTGATGGAAAACATCCAGAAGGCACATACACCTACCAATGTTCATCAAGCCTACTAACAATCGTGTTTGGTAGCACCCTGAGATGTCAACCGGAAGGCTCCGATGACAAATTTGGGGCAGAACCAACTCTCTTACCCCATACATGAGTACTGTCAATACCCATTGATAGGAAAAGAAGGACAGTTGGAGTCACATACACCTACTCCTGATACCGAATGGATGTATAATTCTGTTCCGACCACTGATGTCACCAAACACATCTTATCAATGTTTGAAGGGCATATGCATATCCCTTCCCATATTCTAGAAGCATGCCACTATATTTTGACAACTAAATCAACAATATCAATTAAACAGACACGTAAATCTATTCCCAAACATGGGATTACACATCAGCATTCCATCCTGAAGCAGATACATAACTTTTTTCCAGTCCAGGAGGGTTATGGGGAATAATCCCCCATATCATATGGATAACGAGATCGGGAACATAAACCCATTCCAATTGGAGTTAATCGGTCTATTCTGATAACTAATCCAAGGAAGGAACATATAACTACCCATGATAGAAATGTTTCCCAGCAAGCGGCCCCAACTAAGTAACAGAGAACATCCAGGAAGTTTTCTCGCCTAGCATTGTTGGAAAATCAAAAGCATAGTCGTGATGTGGCTCATTAAAAAGATGGAGTTCTTGAAGCCCTCAAACATTTATCTATTGCGGCTCAAGATCGTATCCTCTCATTTCAAAATTACGGGAGTGGTTGTTGTAATTTTGAAGTTCCTCATTAGACACTTCATCATGAAGGTCTGCTTCATAAAAATTCGGTCAATCCAGAGTGTCTATCTCCGGATAAGAGCCACGACAACACTCTGTGTGGCCAGAAGAACAAGGGGAAATAAAATTTATCCATTGCGGTAATCCATCATGGTTATCCTCCCCATGATGTCATTTACTGCGAAAGTCCTCTCCACAGTTGTATTTCACATTGTCAAGAAAATTCCATTATTGACAATGTAGCGATGAGAAAGCCCTCTGATCTTGAGGCACATGAAAACACAAGGCCAGTCATGCCTGATGCCTTGTCATTGACGGGTGAATCACTTTATCAACCAGAAGACGTCTTATCGGAATAGTCATTCTCTAAACCTATTTTAGGTCATTTTTCTTCTAAAACAGAGCATCCACTCTGGTCAGATCTTGTGGAGAAACCTCTGGTGAAGAACGAGGAAGATGTGTTAAACATGAAGAAACAATTAGATAAAGGAGAAATCTCATTCATGTTATGGCCTTTGGAAAATTCGTAGTATAACATTCCAGAATCGACTGCACAAGATTACATTCATGAAATTCATCTCAACTTATGGAAAACTCTTCATCATTTGAAAACCAAAGTCCTACCATATTATGAATATCAAAATCATGTAAAGGTAATAGAATGGTTTTATAGACAAATTTACTTGGCATCTCTCTCTGTTTCCCAACATCCAAGGTTAAAATTAACAGATAACCCTTCAGTGTGCATGTCTCAATGATCTAAAGAGGCTATGCCAGTTAATTTCTAATTTCCTATCTAATTCCTGTATCAGAGGATGGGGTGAATATAGAGCATTGCATTTCATTGCACTCCCAAATCAAAAAATTCCACCAAAAGTGGTTTCATGAAATTTTATTTCCCACAGTCGGCCACAGTCAATAGGTTTTTTATGTAATCAAATGTGGTCTTTAGAACTGGCCTCAACCAGTTCTCATTAGAATCAGGCCCAATGAAAATAAGTTGTTGAGATACGTTTACATCAAGCATCAGAGAATCCTAAAAATGCATCCCATTTAGAGGATTTCATGTGTCAGTGGATGAAAATATCTGAAATGGCACAATAATCTTCTCAAATAGATGATTTAAGTGATTGCCGGCTGGCCTCTAAGCGGTAGAGTCCTCCCCCTCTGCACCACCTAGGGTTTCCCTCTGTTTTCTCCTTCTCCCCTCTTCCAGATTTTCTCAGATGGTTCAGCGCCATCTACCTTTTCCTCGGTCATTATCTCGGAAAATCTTAGCTCGACATGAGATGTCTTCTTTATCAGCATCGGCTTCTCTCAGGTGGCGTTGGGAGCCCTTGGCTCCGCAATGGCTGTCTCAACCTCGCCCGGTGGTAGATCCGACAGATCTTGGCTCGTCATTGGATCTGGCGTTGACCTCATCAGCTATGTATTTGGTGTCCAAGGATCCGGTTTTGTGATTTCTTGGCAGTGGCTGGGTGATGGCTTCAACGCGGACTCGACTTCGGGATCTTAGGCTCGTAGCGGTGCGGCCCGGTGACAGCTTCGGTGTGCTTTGTCACCCCGGAGTGGCTCGACATTGGCTTCTGAGGGAATCAGATGGTGGAGGAACGAGTTTATGATTTATGTGGTGGTTTTTCAGATCAATGGTTTTTGGTTTGGTTTTGATGGCGTTGATTTTGGTGGTATGATTGACGTTTTTTCTGTGTTGATGCACTGGTGGTGTGTATTTGATTTGTGAAGGTCCTCTTGGTTGGACGAAGTCTGTTGATTTGTTGATCTGTGAGTTTCTCTGGTAATCGTATCGGAGTTTGATGGGTTTATTTTCTGGAATGGTCCATTGTTTCCCTGGGATCAGCGTCACAACATGGTGGTTTTTTCTCTGCTTGAATGGTTTTTTCGATAGAGGGAAGTTTGTGATCCGGATGTCTTCATTAACAGACTTCAGAGGAGGTTCCAGAGCTGGTGCTTCATCTTTGCTCGGTTTTTTGGAATTGGTTGTTTGAGAGGGTATGGCATTAACCATCGGATCGGGCCTGTTCTAGACACATGACACTTTCTTGCTGATTAGGCTTGCAATGGTGGAGGGCTTTTTCATGTTCAAATGTTGGGGAGGAGCTGTTCAGTGATGTATTTCTGGTTTTTTATTCTTTCTATCCTTCGAGTGTATTTTCCTATGTCCATGATGTCTTTGGGTTTTCAACCCCTTCATCCCTTAAATGGGGGATTTATCATATAATAAAAAATTTGAAGGCCTTTGGGCTGTTGGAGAGAAGTGATTGTCGGATGATGAACCCAGCTAATATCCGAACCCAAATCTGCAAAATCAGAAGAGCTGTTGCACGAATTTCAGCCATAATAGTTCAAGAATCCCACCTTCTTACCAGGATGGGGGCTCATTTAATTCAACCTTCATATTCATTAAACAAAGTTCAATGATTTAAAAAAGAAGAAAAAGAACATCCCCAGCCTATAGTGATGGGGGATTTTTCACATTGGCAATCCCCTCCTCAATGGAAGTCAGTTTTCATCCGATTAGGGAAGAAGCCACAAGGAAAGCTTACAACTGACTATCCAATGATTCCTTTTAGGTTACTATCCACCAAATAGTTCCAGGGAATTCTTCATATAGGATAACGAAGGCTCATGGAAGACACAAAGGAAGATGATCTAGCAAAAACAATGATATAATTCCATTGATGCATTACGTATTAGTAAATTTCATTAACACAATTACAGAAGATCCTCCAGAAAATAAGTGTACTTCAGGGGAATCAGAAGATTAATTTCTTGTCCATAATACAGTACACACTGAGGAAAATGAAGAAGGTGTGTGTATCTGAAATCTGAGGATTACCCAGAATCTAGGTATGCCTTCAAATAACCAACCCCCCCCCTCTCTGAAAGACATCTTACATGGGGAAAGGAAAAAGTCAGATTACTTATTATTTTTTCACTAGGGAAGTTCAATCTCATTCACATGAAGAGAGAATTTCACAGAAAGAAGAGGAAATGAAGGAGTTGAAAAGACTCAATACAGAGTTATTTGAAACAACATTTTTATTAGACATACAGTATGGGAAAAGGACTTTTTTGCGATGGAATTTTTGCGATGGGAATAAGTCTCGTCGTAAAAGGTATGTCCAAGAGGTTATTTCCGACTAGGGTAACAACCCGTCGCAAATAACCAATTATTTGCGACAGGATTTCGTGTCCTGTCGCAAAAGGCTTGGCGCAGGTAGTGCGCCAAAACGTGTGAAGGTTATTTCTGACGGTGGGATCCTACTGTCACAAATAGTGAAGTATTTGCAACGGGGCCAGTCGCAAATATCCGACAGTGGTTCATAGCTTTTTGCAACGGGATGTCCTCCCATCACAAAAGGTGTGTCGGCAGGGACTATTTACGACCGTACTCATCGCAAATAACTTTTTAACCGCAAACGGTAATTAATGTGGGCGTAGGTATTTGCGACGGGTCTCGTCGCAAAAGATACTCTTTGTGACAGGCTACCTTTCAGAAATAGTCCCGTCGCAAATAATCTAACCTATATATACCCCCATCCATTTTTCTTTTCATTCCTCTCAATTCTTAGATCTTATTTCTCTTTGAACTCTGATGTCAAAGAGAAATTTTTTCTACGTTAACTTTTTTGTTCACGAAAAAGTTGTGAAACCGTCCACAACAATAGCAAATCATGTTTAAAGGTATTTAGGTTTTATTTAATTTAGTATTTATTTCAGTTATTTATGTTAATTTTTATTATTGTTGATTAGTGGTAATTAAATTAAATTTAAATTGTTTTGTCATGAATATTTATTTGTAATAATAAATTGAAATTTTTAGTACTAATTTTTAATAATTAGTAGTAATTAATAATTATTAACGATAATTAGTAATGTATATAATTAATTTGTAGTAATTAATAATAATTGGTAATAAATAATAATAAATAATAATAATTAGTAAGAAATATTAATAATTATTAAAAAATAGTAATAATGAGTAATAAATAGTAATAATGAGTAATAAATAGTAATAATGAGTAATAAAATGTAATAAATTGTAATAATTAGTAATAATTTTTAATAATTAGTAATAAATAGTAATAATTAGTAATAAATTATAATAATTAGTAATAAATTGTAATAATTAGTAATACATTGTAATAATTAGTAATACATTGTAATAATGAGTAGTAAATAGTAATAATGAGTAGTAAATAGTAATAAATTGTATTAATTAGTAATAAATTGTAATAATTAGTAATAAATTGTAATAATTATTAATAAATTATAATAATTAGTAATAAATTGTAATAATTACTAATAAATTGTAAGAAATTGTCATAAATTGTAATATTTAGAAATAAATTGTACAAATTAGTAATAAATTGTAATAATTACTAATAATTAGTAATAAATTGTAATAATTAGTAATAAATGGTAATAATTAGTAATAAACTATTATAATTAGTAATAAACGGAAATAATTACTAAAATTTTTTAATAATTAGTAATAATTAGTAATATTTATAATAAACACTAATAATTAACAATAATTTGAAATAATTAGTAATAAAAACAGATAATTAGTAATAATTGGTAATAATTAGTAATAATTAGTAATAATTAATAATAATTATAATATATATTAATAATGAGTAATAATTAGTAATAATTAGTAATAAATACAGATAATTAGTAATAATTATTAATAATTAGTAATAATTAGTAATAATTAGAAATAAATTTTAATAATTAGTAATAAATTGCAATAATTATTAATAAATTGGAATAAATTGTAATAAACTAGAATAATTAGGAATAATTAGAAATAATTAGGAATAATTAGCAATAATTAGGAATAATTATCAATAATTGGCAATAAATAAGAATAATTAGCAATAAATAGGAAATATTAGTATTAATTAGCAATAATTAGGAACGAATAGAAAAAATTAGCAATAATTAGCAATAATTAGAAATAATTAGGAATAAATAGAAATAATTAGCAATAAATAGCAATAATTAAAAATAATTAAAAATAATTAGTAATAAATACTAATAATTAGAAATAATTACTAAAAATTAGCAATAATTAGCAATAATTATCAATAATTAGGAATAATTAGCAATAAATAGTAACAATTTGCAATAAATAGAAATAATTAGTAGAAAAGAGCAATAATTAGTAATAAAAATGAATAATTAGTAATAAAGAGAAAAAATGAGTAATAAATATGAATAATTTGTAATAAAGAGTAATAATTAGGAATATTTAGGAATAATTACTAAAAATTAGGAATAATTAGTAATAATTGATAATAATTAGTAATAAACTGAAATAATTAATAATAAATACTAATAATTACTAATAATTATGAATAAATAATAATAATTAGCAATAATTAGGAATAATTCGCAATGATTGGTAATAATTAGCAATAATTTGTAATAATTAGCAATAATTAGCAATAATTAGCAATAATTAGTCACAAATAACAATAACTAGTAAAAAATTGATATAATAAGTAATAAATAGGAATAAATAGGAATAATTAGGAATAATTAGTAATAATTTGGAATAATTAGGAATAATTAGTAATAACTAGGAATAATTAATTATAAATAGTAATAATTTGCAATAATTAGCCATAACTTGGAATAATTAGAAATAATTAACAATAATTAGGAATAAATAGAAATAAATAGCAATAATTACCAATAATTAGGAGTAAATTGCAATAATTAGTAACAAATAACAATAATTAGTAATAAGTCCCAATAAATAGTAATAAATAAGAATAAATAGTAATAATTATGAATAATTATGAATAATTAGAAATAATTAGGAATAATTGGTAATAATTAGGAATAATTAAGAATAAATAGGAACAATTAGTATTAAATAGGAATAGTTAAAAGTAATTTGGAATAATTAGTAATAATTTGGAATAATTAGTAATAATTATTAATAATTATTAATAATTATTAATAATTAGCAAAACTTAGTAATAATTAATAATAATTAGCAATAATTAGTAATAATTAGGAATAATTAGGAATAAATACGTATAAATAGGAATAAATAGGAATAAATAAGAATAAATAGTAATAGTTAGTGATAAATAGTAAATTTTAGTAATAATAGGAATAGTTAGGAATAAATATGAATAGTTAGTAATAAATGTGAATAGTTAGTAATAAGTATGAATAATTAGTAATAGATATGATAATTAGTAGTAAAATGTATTAATTAGTAATAAATTTTAATAATTAGTAATTAATTGTAATAATTAGTAATAAATTGTAATAATTAGTAATATATAAGAATAATTAGTAATAAATGGAAATAATTAGTAATAAATAGTAATAATTAGTTAGGAACATTTAAGAAAAGTTAGAATGAAAATTTAATAAATTTTAATAAATTTTAAGAACTTGGAAAAATTTCTAGTGGATTGACGGCACTCCTTTTACTCGATGACTTTTCTCTTTTCAACTCTAACCGACTCAAAAATTATGAAAAATGTGCTGCTACATAGACATATCCAATCACGTATGCATGAGATTGGATATGCATTCGTAGGATCATATTTTTTATAATGTTTTCAAGCAGTGACAGTTGGAAGAAGATGGTTAATCGACGAAAATGGGGCTCTTTTGTCCAATGGCTCCTTTACACCCAGAATTCAACATTTATTTATGTCTCATAACACATCGTCAATGATGTCATGGCTCAAAACCAATATTTCAACTGATAAATGCTTGAATCATCCATCTGATGGGGATTCATGTAAATATTTTGATCGTATGCATCCTTCTTTTGCATTAAAAGTCCAAAACGTGCGATTCGGTCTTTCTACTGACTATTTCTGTCCGTTTGGTTTTTATGGTAGTTAGTATTAATGATGTCCTACCTTTATAACTCCATACAATCTACCTCTATGGATGTTGATGAAGGATCCTTATATCTTTTTGACTTTATTAATCCTAGGACATCCGAAAAAGAATATTGATGTTTTTTTGAAACCATTGATTGATGAGTTTAATGCATTGTGGATTAATGGTGTTAGTATATATGATGTTGCTTTGAAAACAATTTCACATTAAAAGCTGCACTAATGTGGACGATTAGTGAATTTCCAGCATATGGAATGTAATCTGGATGGAGTACACATTTTTTGAAATCATGTCCTTACTGTATGAAAGACAAAAAAGATTTTATGCTCGTAAATGGAAAAAATTACTATTTTGACTTTCATCGCAAATTTCTTCCAACCGGTCATCTTTTTTGAAGGAACAAATCTCTTTTCAAAAAAGGCATAATTGAATGTGATGAACCTCAAAAAATGATCTTAGTTACAGAGTTAAAATCAGTTTTATTTTCATTACCTCCCATCACATTTGCGCCAATAGTAAACCAACCGAAAATTCATGGCTTTGGGAAGGAACATAATTGGATAAAACGAAGCATTTTTTGGGATCTCCCATATTGGTTTGATTTGTTGGTCTGCAACATGTTGGATTTCATGAATATTGAGAAGAAAAATTTTGATAACTTATTTCTTACAGTTTCGGATACACCAGGTAAGACCAAAGATACTATAAAAGCATGATTAGATCTTGCCCAAATTTGCAGGCGACCAGAACTTGAACTAATTAAAAATGTTAGATCACAGAGGTTAATGAAGCCAAAAGCAGATTATACACATTCCAAAGAGAGTCGCTTACTATTTTGTCAGTGGATTGCAGATTTGAGACTTTCAGATGGCTATGCTTCAAATTTGAGTAGATATGTTAAGAATGGTATATTACCTGATTAAAAATTCATGATTTTCATGTTATAATGGAAAGACTTATGCCGATTAGATTCAGAGTTTTGTTGAATTCTATGATTTGGTATTCAATAATGGAGATTTCTAATTTCTTCGAGACATATGTGCAGCGACAACAGACTATGATGGTCTAAGTAAAATGGAAGAAGATGTTTCTGTAATTATATGTAAACTAGAAAAAATATTTGCGCATACATTATTTGTCTCAATGTATCAACTGATATTACATTTTCCATGTGAAGCTAAATGTGGAGGCCCAGAACGGTTTTGATAGATACACCCATTCAAGAGATGCATGCAGAAAATGAAGAAAAAAGTACATAAAAAAGCATCAGTTGAAGGCTCAATTACTGAAGCTTATTTTCAAGAGGAAATTGCTTTTTTATGCTCTCACTATTTTGAATTTGAATATCCCTAAAAAACAACATGTGATGAAATGTGGGAAATGTTTATGATGAAATGGACAATCAATTATCAGTTTTTAATTGGCCAAATCATGGCTTTAGAGGAGTTCAAGAATGATGGATTTCAGACGATGAATTTACAGAGCTCATAAATATGTTCTGCTCAACTATGATGAAATGACAGCATTTGTACTGTGAGTACTTCTATCACTTATTCTATAATTTCTATTACAGTATGTAAACTTATTTTATTTATAGGTTCTATGATAATCATATCAGGAAAAAACTTCCACAAATTATAGCATCTTCTCTTAAAGAATGCAGACCAAAAAAATTTCTCAATGGTTTCAAAAACTGGTAACATAAATTATTGATGGTTTAATATCTATTCAGTTTACTATTTATTATATTGAAAATTTTTTTAAAAAATTTCATGTGTCTCAACATACTGATAAAATTTATAAGTGATTGTGTATTTTGAGTAACGCACCATCCAAAATTGTTAAATATTATAATGTATATGTGCAGAATGGTTTTTGATTTAATACACGTGTATATGGGAAATAAAAAAACAATGAACAATGGTGATTTTTTGAGAGGATTGCATCATAGAGAAACTGATGTTTAATTTTAAGTCATTTTGGATGAAATTATTGAGCTATGTTATCTTGGACATAATTATATAATGATTTTTAAATTTTGGTGGGTGGATACTGAGAGAGGGATAAATGTTCATCAAACTCATAGAATCGTTAATATTGAATATAAACATATTCTTGTAGTAAATGAACCATTTTTACTGGCTCAACATGCACATCAAATATATTACGCAATGTGTTGTGCTACTTCTAGAGACCTAAGTGATTTGTGCAGCATAATAAAAATGAAATTTCTGGAAAATCAATTTACTCAAACTGAATGTCGTTCCGCTGAAGTGGAATAAATTGAAATTTTTCAAGAGACTACTCAAAATCTATCTTTTTCACAAAGAAAAGTGAATATCGATGATGACACCCAACAATTAAGGGTCGATGGTGACGACGATGTTAATGATGTCACAAATGAATTTGAAATGACAAGGGATGGTGAAAGTGATACTCATATGAATATTGATGACATTGAGGAGGAATATGAAGACATTGACATTGTCAAATATGAAGATGCACTACTACAAATATGGCTTTTATCAATGCAAAATATGGCCATTAACAGTGCTATAAAAAGCGCTATTAATGCCGGTGAAGATAAAGGGAGGTTCCCCTTTATTAGCACTCCAAAATCGCTGATAAAGACCACTTTTATCAGCGCTAAAAAAAGCGCTGATAAAAATAAAAATAAAAAAAATACTGCCAATCTCGAGGGGGGGGACTTTTTACAACACTTGAGCCCCCATTTATCAGCGCTTTCCCCGCACCCTCCAGCACCCGCACACACCGCCTACACCCTTTATTACCGCTATCCCCTCTAAATCAGCCTTGCGCGCGCCCCTGCCTCCACCCGGATTTGATCTCGAGACCTCCCCTTGTGAACCTAAAGACTTTACCACTCCCCTATATTGATTTTTTCTCTAATTTATGATATATCTATATATTTATATATCTATTTAGTTATATTTATTCGTATAGTAATATATATTTATATTAATATATATATATAGTCATATTAATATATAGTTATATAAAGATTCATATATTGGTATTTTAAATAAAATGGATATTAGTTATTATTTAGATAAATCTAAGATATTTTATATGTAAATATATTTAATTATTTATTTAAAAAAAATTAATTTTTAAGTGTGAATATATAAAAATTATGTACATATAGTTATATATTTGATTATAAATAGCAGTGCGTTATAAATAATGATAAAATTTCAAAGAAATAATATCAATATGAATGTAATACCTTGGAATAAATTCAGTCCCCACCAAAAAATACAATAATACCCCCTTAAACAAGGCTGAAAATCCACAAAATGTTAAAAAATCGGGGTTCCCTGACAAAAAACTCAGTTTTAGAGGCCTTTTGGGCCTCTTTTGGCCTTGAAAAAACCTTGACTAGGGTCCCACTGGGTCACAGCGACGTAGAACTCATTGCAGGCTTCGATTTAATATGTGGTAGAGCTCAAATAGACACCTGAATCATAAGTTCTGCCTATTCGAAGTTTGAGTTGCATTTTCAACATATTTTGGATATTTTTTTATTTTTTTATTTTTTTTCTTCATATTGTAATTAAATTACTATTACTCCATAATAATTAGAAAATTTTTGATTAAAAATATTTTTTAAATTTTTTTATAAGTCATTTCCACTAAATATCTTATATATTAAGTATAATAACTGTAAATGTATATTTATACTTATCTAAAATATATTTAAAAATTATATATTATATTTACATCAATATAACACTAATGATATAATTATATATTAATATATATTTTTTAATTAAATTTTTTATTGATGTCGAACCCTTTATCAGCGTTTTTAAAAAAAGCGCTGATAAAGGCCCCCCCTTTATCAGCACTACTAAAAAAAGCACTGATAAAGGGGACCCCTTTATCAGTTCTAAAAAAGCACTGATAAAGGGGGGGGGCCTTTATCTGCGCTAAAAAAAGCCCTGATAAAGGGGTACTTTTATCAGTGCTTTTTCTAGCGCTGATAAAGCCCCTTCCCACCCCCCCTTATAAGTGCTTTTTCATTAGTGCTGATAAAGGGGTGGCGCTGGCCTTGCCCAATTTTGTGGTAGTGATGATAATGAAGGTGAACATTGACACATTTAAATGCTGGTTATGATCATAACTAATATATATCTATATATAATTGTTATTTTCAACTATCTGCTAACAAAAATCTTTTTGTGTTTTAGATGGACTCCGATCTATTTCTTGAGTTAGGGGAGGTTGTGCTACCTTTGGATGAGGGGGATATGAGATCATCTTACCCTCATCCTACTGGTGGTTCAGGAGGAATGCGGAGGGGGCACGGTCTTGCGCAATTGGTGATTCCTGACCCTATCCCCGAGCAACTTCCACGTCTTGTTTTTGAATCCATACACATGTAGGTATGATAACCTGTATATTTTTGTTAGATTTTTCATTAATTTATTTATATATGTACTAATTGTTTGATTATATATTCTTTTTTCATAGTTTTCGCATGTAGCTATTGGACAGGGGAGTGCTATCAGGCGCAATTATTTTTCTCACCCATGGATCATATGGAAACAGATTCCTATTGATGTACATCTCAGTATGTACAATATTTGGCTGGTACGTAAATAAATAATATTTATTTTGAAATTTATTTTATTAATTACTTGATATTATAAATCATTTGTAGGGTTGATGGTATCCCATCGATGATATCAAGCGTGACGCTATCCATGCATCATGGGAGGTCGCTATGCGTGGGCGTTTGGGTCAGTTTTTGCACAATTTGAGAAAGACAGACATTAAGAAAGCTGTAGAGATAGTATTTGATGAGTTGTGTAGAGCCCACCGACCATAGTACATTTCATATCATGTTTGGGATGGATATTGTGCACACCGGTTGGGTGGTGGATTTCAGAGGTGGTCTTCATTGGGTCGGCAGAACCGGGGGAGACAGGAGGTGACACATCGAGCTGGTAGCTGTACATTCAGTACACATAGAGAGCTTCTGGTGTGTAATTTTTTTTAATAATTTATATAACATAAAATATAAAAATTTTATTTTATATTCATCTAGTCATCTGAGCATCCCAAAATTATAGAGTACGATATTTATCGGAAGATGTACAATGATCCAGCAATCAGAGAGATTAGAGGTGATCGCCATCATCAGGTTGTGGTTTTTCTTATTTTTTTATGTTTGAAAATTAACTGCATATAATATTTTCACAATTTTAATTACAAATTGTAATTTAAGGAGTCATATAGGGCTGCGGCCTCTCAGACACAGGCTGAGGGTTAGGACGAGGCTACTGATCAGACTAGCGCTCAACATTTCGACAAGGTGGCATGGATGCAGGTGACTCAATATGGATTTGAGAAGGGCCGAGTAGTTGGAGTCATCTCTCATGTAACTGATGGTACTTATTATGGTACTAATTTGATGTCGGCGTCCAACTCGAGAGGAGTTCATGGATAGGTATCATCTTTTTCCTCACAGTATCAGGAGCAGTTATGAGCTCAGAATGGCCTTATCGAGAGTTTGTAGAAGCAGCAAGAAGAGATGCGTCAGAAGAAGCAGCAGCATGAGGAGGAGATGTGTCGATGGCATTAGAAGCATCACGAGCCGATGGAGTACATGTGCCATCTGACTCGTAATTTGGGAATGGATTTTTCCTCCACCATCTCCTTCAGCTCCTCCACCTCTTCCTGGAGACGACCCCCCCTGTGATTTTTTATGTTAAAAACATTTCAATTTATCATTTTTTGTAATATGAACTATTAATAGTTTTTTTCTTTTATATTGGTTCAAATATTACATAATTTGTTTTTTAATATTTTATGATTTTGTTTTGTGAATATTGATAATTTTAGTATTTTTTATTTTTTTATTATTTTAATGATATTAATATTATTGTTTCATTAATCATAATTTTATTAAATATATTTTTTCAGTATTATATTTTTTTAATGTTTGTTTATTTTACTAATAATAATAATAATATTATATGATTATTTTTATATTTTTTGTGAATACTGATAATTTTAATATATATATATATTAATTAATTTAATAATATTAAAATTAATTTTTCAATAATCCTAATTTTTTTAATATTTATTTATTATTTGTGAAGGGATCTGTTGTGACGAGTTCCCGTCACAAATAGTCTAAATAATTTTTTTTAAAAGTATTTGCGATGGGATTTGGGGCCTGTCGAAAAAAGTATTTGTGACGGGCCCGTCACAAATAGTCTAAATAAGTATTTTTTAAAAAGTTTTTGCTACGGGATTACAGGCCCGTCGTAAATACTTTTTGCAAGAGATCTGTTACAAAAAATATTATATATATATAAAGTATATAATTTGAGACTTATTTGCGATGGGACCGTCGCAAATAATATTTTTGGTGACGCCATTTTCTACAACTGGATATTTGCGACGAGACCCCGTCGCAAAAGCTTATTTACGACGGGATCCCATCGCAAATAACTCGTCACAAATACCTAGAATTATATTAGTGATACTCCCCAGGATAGTCCACAACATAAAAATCCCATAAGAGCTCCTCAACAAAGGGTATTTGTAGTAACTACAGAGGTGGATAATGAATTCCCTTTATTGGGTACATAATAAAGATAGGAACATATGCATCCTGATAGACCTGTTCATGTGGTTTATCCAAGGCATATATCAGCACCTTCATCAGTGGTCATATTGGTCATTGCACTATCTCAAACTCAAGTTTCTATACCTGCACATAATCCAGATCATCCAGATATTCCCCAAATGCTTATTAACACAATTGAGGCATTAACGACTTTATTGGAAGCTGTGGAGGAAGGACATGCACAAATTCATCTGGAAAAGAGTACTTACCTAGAATGGGTGGATACAATTCCTCCCCCATTAATTTTTGTGATACCACATTCCAAATTTTTAATTGTTTGGGAGATCCGGAACAACACTTAACACATTTTATTTCTTGTTGTAATCCTATGATTGGATCTTCTCAACAACAAGAAGTAGTTAAGGTTAGGTGTTTTTTGCAGTCATTACAATGAACAACTTTTGACTAGTATACACGTTTGCAATCTTGTTCAATTATTGGATGAGAAGATCTTCTTTAGAAATTCCTTCTTCAATTTAGCTAAATGCTACCAAAGATGACAATTTTTTATCTTACAAATTGTAAACAAAGGAAGAATGAAAGAGTTTCAGATTTCATTGCATGATGGAAAAAATTTACATATTTTTTATGTTAAGAACTCCCTGATGAAGAGTTACTGCCAGTCTATGTGGAAAATTTTCTTGATGAATTACCCCCTCCATTGATCCCTATGAAATACACAAGAGGGTTTTGATACCTTAATTCAATTTCTCATTAGATAAAGGACTCTGTTATAGAAACTAATACAAAAACTCATGTAATTCCATCAGATCTGGGAAAAAGGATAGGAAAGGTAGAAGCTGTTATAACCAAACTCAGGCATGCACCTATACTTACTTCTACTTTAAAAGATTCATCATACCGAAGGGCTCTGCTTCCTAAGCATCATCAGAAACGACCGCCTCTTCAAGATGATCAAAAAGATCAAAGGTAGAAATAGTTTGTGGAATTAAATTATAATGTTTATTCTTTCATGAATGAGAAATTTCATGTCCACTTCATCTCATCTTTAGAAAACAATTTGGTTAAGTTTACTAGGTCAAAGAAGACAAATAAATATGGAGATGAAGATCGTCTGAATTATTTTCCATTTCATCAGATGTTGGGACACCCCATTCAGGAGTTCATTATTTTCAAAGACCTTATGAAAAAGATGTTAGACTATGGACAAATTAAACAGAAAAGTTCATCAGCTCAAGTAGCATGTGTTACTGCATCGAATCTTGAGGAAGAGGGAGAATTGAAATAGGTTAAAAGTAGAAATGTGAAAAAATATGATGATTGAATTATTAGTAAAATGATCATCTGGACTCATGATATTTTACAAAAATAGTGGAAACAACCAATTGTTTCTTCTACCACTCCTGCCATAGCAAAACGATCTTCATCAAAAGGCCATTCCTCAAAGAAGAAAAGTAATCATAAGTACAGAGAGCATGTCAAGACCAAAGATATCCTTAACCCTGGTAGATTTTATTCCATTAGTTTCAAATGCACGGGAACCACCCTACCAATCTGTACAACCAGAATTAACCTGTCAAGAGGAATCTTTTTCAGATGAATTATTGTTCCTTGGCTCTTTTAATGTTTTCCATTTAACAGATCCTTATGCCAATGGTGATTCTGATTGTAGTGACCCAAAATTCCTTATACCTAATTGGGGAACAAGAGGCAGGGGACAAGTCCGAGGATACAGGGGAAGATGTGGGAATTCCAAAAACCACCATATTAATTATACCACTTCTCAAACTATATATGCAGAAGAAACTCGTGGAAGAGACCTTCAGTGTGCTCAACAAGAACAAGGAGTTTCTTCCATGAAAGACATGTTCCGTTCTGACACAATTATTTTGGATGACCGATTAGATGCCACATCATCTTCTTCTCAGCCAATTAATTGACCTAGTCAGCCTAATTTTCCAAAGCCAAAATTATTTCCAGCTTATACTACGACACAGAGTATATCTACATCAGAGTCCTCAACATCCAAAGCACCTGAAAAACCACATATCCATGCTGGGAAACACATAACTTTAGACAAAAAGTTTGATGTCGTGAAACAATTGTCCCATTTACCATCTATGTTATCAAATTATGATTCTTTGAATTTGTCCAAAGATCTTTGAGAAGTACTCATTGAGGCTTTATTAAGTCCTAAATAATTAGAAACTGAAGTTGTTTCTGTTGAGGTTTACCGTATAGAGAATGATCCTACAGAATGACATGAGGTCATATCTTTTTTGGATGACGATGTAGATGATTTTGTACATGGTCATATCAGACCTATGTATTTGTCTGGAAAGGTCAATGACGTAGATATCTGACAGGCCATCATTGATACTGGATCTCGGGTCAACCTCATCACTGTTTGTATAATTTTTCAACTGGGTTTGACTAAATCTAATTTATCTCCTCCCTCTTTAATATTTCATGATTATGAAAAGAATGAACAAGAACCTTTGGGTGAGATTACACTCAGAAATCAGCTCAGAGATCTGGTGTCTAGTTCAATTTTCATGGTTGTTCGTTAAGACATAGCCTTCAATATTCTTCTTGGAAGGCCTTGGTTGAATCAACTTGTAGCCATATAATCATCATACCACCAATGTATGAGATACTATTTCAATGGTCAAATTGGAACATTGTATGGTGACAAGGCTCTATTCAAAACGTGTGAATCTCTATACATTGAGGCAGAGTTCAATCACACAAAATGAAGGAAGCCCATAAAAAAGGAGATAACCAAATTTAATGCTCCAAATGGACTGGAAATGATCGTAGAAAATATATTCATACATTTTAGTAAAAATTATGTGTTACCCATCAATAAAATTGGAAGGGTAAAACCAAATCTAAAGACTTTTCTAGTAACTTCCATAATGTCAATTGCAGCAACTGAGCCTGATAACATGAGATAAATTATTGACACACCATGAAATGATGAAAGCTTGAATGGGGATGTTTTCATCTCATCTGTTGAACTACAACAAGACTCTATTTCCTCAACCAGAATAGAAGAAGCAGTGGTAATTATAAAGTAAGACAAAGATGTTGATTCCCAATCCATCAATCCCTCTTTATTATTCCTGGAATACCCTTCATCATTAATAGGGTCAGATATGGTGGCCTTTTCTTCGGGATTTTCTAATACTAATTTCACCACTATCAGTAGAATTTTTTAGTCATTATCTACTATTAAAGTGGAAACAAAACATGTAATACATAATAATGAAGAAGAGGAAGATCTTATGGATGCTCCTCCAGCAATTGATGAAGTTTTCTCTACCATCGTGGATGAACTCAGAGAAATAAATCTGGGTACAAAAGAAGATCCATGCCCCACTCTAATTAGTGTGGCCATGACCTATATAGAAAAAGAGGTGTATACATCCTTTTAAAGAAAAATAAAGATATATTTTCTTGTAATTATATATAAATTCTAGATCTTATTCCTGATATTTCCACCCATCATTTGGGTTTTCCAACATCAGGGATTTATGCAAGCAGCAAGGAGAACATACCAAACCCATGCCTCTAAAATTGAAGCTGAAGTTGATAAGATTTTAAAAGATAACTTTTTCACTGAAGTTTAGTATCCAAAATGGTGGGAAAATAGTGTCCCAGTGGTAAAGAAGAATGGGAAAATTAGGGTCTGCATTGATTTCAAAGATCTTAACCGACATTGTCCTAAATATGATTTTTATGTCCCAATTACAGAACATCTAATTGATGAAAAAAATATATATGAAGTTCTTTCCATTGTGGATGGATATTCCAGGTATAATCAAATCCATATGGCCCTAGAGGATGAAGAATTTACATCCTTTAGAGCCCCTCGAGGTGTGTTTTCCAATCAGGTAATACCCTTTGGCTTAAAGAATTCATGTTCAACATACCGACATGCCATGCACCATATCTTCAAACCTTTCTTAGGTAAATTTTTTGAATGTTATGTTGATGATTTGGTAGTCAAATATAGACAATGTTCGAATCACTTGGATCGTTTGGAAACCATATTCAATAAACATCGGTAACATAGTTTGAAGATGAACCCCTTGAAATGTGCTTTCGGGGTAACCTCAAGAAAATTCCTTGGCATTGTTGTACACCATCGTGGTGTTAAAGTTGATCTTGAGAAAACAAAATAAATCCTTGGTATGTCACCTCCTCGAAATTTTAAATAATTAAGGGGACTCCAAGGATAGGTGGCCTATATTCAGTGCTTTATCGCTAATTTGGCAGTCAATTGTTTACCCTTCACCAGATTATTGAAGAAGAGAGTCACTTACCAATGGACTAAATGTTTCCAAGAATCATTTAATACCATCATGAAATATCTATTGAGTTTTCCAGTATTAATTCCACATGTTGATGGAAGACCACTTATTCTCTATGTGACAGCTTTAGAGAGATCACTAGGTGCCTTCATCGCCCAAAAGAATGATGTTTGGAAAGAAAACAAACCTTACTATCTCAGCAGAACTATGCAAGATGGGGAGACTTGACATTCAAGTATTTAGAAGGGCTGCCTGACATTAATCTTTGTAGTTCAGAAATTGAGGCACTAACTACAACATCATGAGGTCCAAGAGGTGTCTCGTAAGTATCCACTCAATTTTATCCTTAGTAGTCATATTCTTATAGTGCATCTAGCATGGTGGGAGGTTATTGTGCAACGTTTTGATATCTAGTTTGGGAATCAAAAGGACATAAAAGGACAAGATCTGGCTAATTTTCTTGGTAAGCATCCATATACGGAAGAGAGATTTTTTAATACTGAATTTCCTAATAAAGAGGTCTTCTCTATTGAAAATAATGTCCAAACATGGTAAATGTATTTTGATGGTGCTTCTAGAAGTCCAACAGGTAAGAGACTGGAAAACCCTAAACTCAAATAGGTTGTATTAGGAATTGTCCCTATTTCCCCAAAAAGGTAGTATTGCCTTATTCTATCCTATTATTGGAAGGTGGTACCAACAATGAAGCAGAATATCAAGCTCTCATTATAGGTTTGGAATTGGCCCTTCATGTGCAAATGGATCATTTGAAGGGAAAAGGTGATTCCGAATTAGTAATCAAACAAATCAATGGGGGAATATTTTATAAAAAAATAGTTTATCCCTTTGTGTGATTATGTGAGAGATTTAACAGAATAATTTACCTCAGAGCCAACATTGTCATATGTACCCCGATCACAAAATTTCCAAGAAGATGCATTGGCTAATGCATCTATAGACTTGGCAGATCCAAATTGGTATGAGACAATTATTAACATAACCCATTACCATGTGGTCTCACCTTTTTTTCAAACCATAATAATTGAAATTAATGAAATTTTCCATATTTCTGAACCTTGTGGTCATACAATGGGATGGATTACATCCATCATAGAATATCTTCAAAATGAGGTACTTTAACCAGATAGGGCAAATAATGAACACATCCAGTGACGAGTATCCAATTTTACTCTTTATGATAGTCCATACCACCAGAAGATATTTTACAAGAGAGACATTGAGAGAATTATCATCAGATGTATTGATAGAGAAGAGACCACAACAGTCACGAAGGAAGTAAATTCAGGAGCTTGTGGTTCCCACCAATATGGGCATAGAATCTCTGATCAGATCTGAAGGCTATGATACTTTTGGCCTTCAATGACATAGGATTGTGCAGATTTCACTAAAAAAATGTCATCCCTGTCAAGTGCATGCCAACTTCATTGATCTACCCCCATAGTTGCAACATACAGCCAAATACTCCTGGATATTTTCCACATGGGGAATGGATGTAGTAGGGCCTTATCCTCCAGACAAAGCTAAGAAGTTCAAGTATATTCTCACTACTATTGACTTCTTCTCTAAATCGGATATGGAAATACCTCTCAATGAAGTCGGAGAAAACAGAATTGGTATTTTTTTCAAAACTAATATCATCACCAAATTTTGCATCCTTCATACTATTTTGACAGATAATGGCACCAATTTTTGTTCTACTAAAGTAAAAAAATTTAATCAAGAACATAATATCAAGTCCATCCATTCATCTCATAGTTATGCAGTGGCCAATGGATAGATAATGGCCTTTAATAAGACCCTATAAAATATACTCCTGATGATGGTTGATAAATATAAGAAATCATGGCCTGATAAACTTTTGAATGCTTTGTGGGATTATTGGTCAACTACCCGTACTGCTACCCAAGAAACTTATTATTCATTGGTATATGGAACTAAAGTAGTTTTACTAATTGAAATACAATTTCCTTCACTTAGAGTTGTAATCTATGATCAGTTGTCTATAGATGAAAGATCTCAGAAATAGTTCGATGAGTTGGAAAGATTACACAAGAGAATATTGCATACATTGAATCATTTAGAAGTCTATCAGAACATAATATCGTGAGATATTAATAATAAATTTCACCTTTTTTCATTCCTTAAAGGGGAATTGGTATTGGTCCTTAGGACTCCAATTATACCAGGAAAGAAACCTCCAAAACATGAACCAAAGTGGGAAGGACCAGATTCCATACATATGGTCTATTTAATTGGAGCCTATAACATCATCTCAATGGATGGAGATCTTATCACAACTACAACCAATGCGAGATTTTTGAAGAAATAATTTGTGTAGTTTTGTACATCGTCCTCACTGGAATCCTTTAAACTACATAGTACTTCGTTCTCACTACAATACTTTAAACTGTACAGTACATCATCCTCACTACAAGACATTAAACTACCCAGTCCATTGCCCTCACTGCAAGACTTTAAACAGCGTAGTACATCATCCCTACTACAAGACATTAAACCACACAATACATTGTCCTCACTACAAGAATTTAAACTACTCAATACATCATCCGTACTGCAAGACATTAAACTGCACAGTATATCATCCTCACTGCAAGACATTAAACTGCACAATACATCCTCCACACTACAAGACATTAAACTTCATAGTACATAATCCTTGCTGCAGGACATAAAAATTCTCATCCCCAATGTCCTAGTTGTTAGACATTAAAATACATAACAACTATATGCACCCATGTTTCATGATGTTAAAGTGCGTAACATCCTCTTCCTTGTTAGATGATGTTAAACTGCCTGACATCATTTGTACAACTAAGCTTTTATCTATAAGATGTTAGAAGATTCCATAAGCCAACTTCATTGACGTTATCACTACTCCTTAGTAGTACATGAGTCCCTCTCTTTCCAATGTCGGAGTCTGATCTACATAGAGACCATGTTTCAAGAACTACGTAAGGCTTGATTCTCATTTTCAGTGAGATATGTAGAGATGCCTAAATCTCTAATTTTAGGACCATCCACAATCACAAAATATTATAATTTTATTCTCCTAGTGTATATAAATTTGATCTATACATAGTGTTTTTTAAGATATATGATTTGGTCCTTATACCATTTATGTCTTAAAGATTTACCATTTTCTCAGAACGTGTTAAAATCCCCCAATATTCATGTCAAATTCCATTAGCGAAAGGAATGATTGTTTACAGAACAATGTATGGCTAGATTGAAATCTATATTGAGATACAAATAGATTCCTAGATCTCCAATCTTGGGCCCAACTGTGATAAAAAAACCCTCTTTATTTCTTTTATAAGAATCAAATCTGCATAGGAAATGTTTTAAGAATTATGTGTGAATTGATCATTTCCCCAATAAGACGTATAGTGACAATTGGGTGTTATCCCATAACCTAGTTACAATATTTCTTTTCCTTTCACATCGTTTCATCTTCATCCTTACCCCATGAAGGTAAAATTCATGTCAATCTAACACCCCATTCTTCATCTATGTCACCTTTTTTTATAAAATATACCCTTACTACTCCTTGTTTCCCACACTAATCATTTCTTAAGTGATCATAAGAGTTCGTTAAAAGAATTATTTATATATGTAAGGTATTATAATTCTGTATTGGGGTGAAAATATACGCATTTCATGACTTAAAACTGCACATCATCATATTAATTTAACGGAAACAAAGAAAGTCTCTATTTTACATTTGAGTCAGATCTATGTAAATAATGTTTAACTCATAGAAAATATTTGTTCAAATATTTCTTATATTATTTGGGAATAACCCCTTCCATATTTCACACTCTTACTATTGAATATTTCCAGATCCTCATAATCATTCCAACAGTTTCTAGTGACATAGTTTCTAATACCTGACAGCTCCATTGTCTGACTATGCAGCACGTGCCCTTAGGAGGCCTTTCTTAAGTTGCCTACATAATAGGACTATCATCCATAAGATGCCACTATTTTCCTATGCAGCATACGCCCTAGTTGTCTCGGCATAATACAATCCACATAACAGGTTTTTCAAGTAATGGTATCTTTATACTTAGTTATTTTATCTTTAATCTCTTTAATTTGTGATGACAATATACCAGAATCTGTATTTTTAACATAGTCATTCAAGTTTACTTTTCCTAATATATTTCTCACAATCTGAAAGTCTTCAAGACCATAGATTTCACATTTCCCTTACAATTTTTTCAATCCAATATGAGATAACCTTGGAATCACTTGGCCACATATCAAATATTTTTTACATTTCTGGTGTTAGTTATATGACCTAAAACTACAGACATCATAACTTTTATGTTCAGTTCAGACCTTTGTAAAAGTTCTTTTCCTCTGATTCTTTGGACACTCATGGTTGTAAATACCCTTTACATATTTAGGTACCTTTTTTCTATAAACCAAACAATGTACTTCAGAAAATCTGAATCTCCATAAACATTCTTCTGCTTTTAGAAATAGATCTTCGATCTTCAGTGAGTTCTTTTTCTGAACTATACAGTATGTGCCCATTGGAGGCATTTCATAATCTTCCAACATAACAAGATCTTCATTCAAAAGATGCCACTATTTTGATATACAGCATATTCCCTAGTTGGCTCTGCACAATACAGCCCCCATAAAGGGTTTCTCAAGTAATGGTGACTTTGTTCTTGGAAAAGACTTACTCTAATGCTTTTAGCCCTCTTTCCCATATCATTACTTTGTTCTAGAAATTCCCAAATCACAGTTTACATTTTTTCCATCCATACATGAATATGATATTATGTTTCTTAACAGATTATCAAAAAAATTGGGAGATTTTTCTCATACCTTTGGTCAGAGCTAAAGACCTTAAATTAAATCCACCCAATGTCCTAACTGCATGACTTAAAAGTGCACAATACAATGTCCTCAGTTCATGAATTAATACCACACATTATGATATCAGAAATTCCCCTTTTCGATAAATTTTAACCATTAATCATACACCAAATTTGTATAGAAATGGTTTTACCATTCATGACTTATGTTGGTCTAAAAAATCCCCTTTTCATTCCTAAAGTTTTTTTCCTTGGAAAAACCACCAACTGTGGTCTGGAGTCACTCAAATATTAGATTCCCGTATCTATCAATAGTAAAGTGTTAATCTTCAAAGACCTCCTTTGTCTGACTATACAGTACCTGCCCTTGGGAGTCCTTTCATAAGTTGCCTAAATAACATGCATGTTAGTCAAAAGATGCCACTATTTGGTTATATATCATATACCCCAGTTCCCCCTACATAAAAAATCCCCCATAACAGGTTTGTCAAATAATATTAATTTCGATCTTGGAAAAGACACCCCTTATGTTGACATGGGATTTAAATTTGGTAACCATAAAAATCATATCTCATGATTCCCCTAGAAAATATTTATAGAATATTAAAGCAATTCTTAGACACAGAGTTTTGTTTGGGATCTAACATCAAAATTTATGGTCAAATATATTCTCCATAAATACTATCCCTTTAAATTATAACATGCTTGACTCTAAATTTCAAACAACAAAAGACATGGTATTCATTAGATTTAGAACCCATGAAGGGAACTCTTAACAAAAGTCAAGTCCTAGATCACTAAACATGCATTTTTTTGATTAAGGTAATTTTGATCAATAAAAAAAGAGGTCAGAAGATACAAAATTTGTGGGGTTATCCATAAAACCTTAGAAATAATCATATTATGCCCATTAGTTCCCTTATCTTAATAATAGAATTTTGAGAACATCATTATTGTTATTATAATTATGATTGTTTAACATAAAAGAATCATTATCATCATTTACATTTCATATTGCATTCATGAAAAATAGGAATGATGATTTATATGATTGAAAACATAATTTCTTTCATTCCTATGAAAATAGAGGGACATCCACAAAATAGAGCCCCTCTATAATGTTTTCTAATAGAATCTCAACATGGATTTTAATTTGTTGGACCGCTTCATAAGCCCTATCAAATACTTGTTGAAGTTGAGAATGTTGAGAAACTCCATCCTCCTATGCCTGAATAAGTGCTTATTTAGTAGTTGAAATTGAATTAATCCCCTCTAATTGGGTTTCTCTCAATGTATGATTCAACTTCTCAAGCTTGTTATGAACAATATCTAGTTACTGTTGAAGATATAACAATTCCTTCATGGTTTCTATGATATGTTCGAAAATTTCGAGTTATTTATTTTTATTATTTTCCTCCGCCCCAACTACTACATCTTGAAAGTCCTCAATATCGATGAGTAGTTTAGCCTCTTCAAAATCTTGTCGCATCTTATTCTCCTGCTCTCGCCAATGAATAGTCTCTTTCATGGCATCATAGACTGGCGGATAAATAAATCCACCAAATACAAATACGTAGAATAATGATCGGAGTTTTGAAAAATGGGACAAGAATTAATCTAAATACTTTTTAGAAATTATTCTTTAGAAATTATGCCATGTTTCCTTATTTTCCATGACAAGATCATATTGCATCTCTAATTATGAATCTCAGTCACTACCATGAGGTAAAATGTACTCTAGAAACAAGTCTCTTAAAGAGATTCCTTGTTCTACTTCTCTTTGGATAGTAGATGCTTCAACTTCTGATCTTGGAGATTATTACCCTAAATGATAAATCATGTTTATTATTAGTTTCAAATAGAGGAAAAATTATGATTCAAATAGCTGGTTATATTTACCCAATAATAAGTCATCTACTTGATTGGATTCATTCCCAGTATTCTCAGCTTCGATGTTTTGGGAAATGTTTCTTGAGAATGGGAATTTCCTTGAATTCGCTCAGTTATAAAATTTGAAGTCTCTGGAACATCTCTTGATGAAATATCCTCTATAGGTATTCCTCCAACCCCAATGGATAGATGAAGTGTAACACCTTGTTCTTGAAGATCCTCTGCGACATTTTTTTGTAGATAAAGCTGCATGAGGTGAACTTTGATGTAATGAATCAAGTTAAAAAAAATAATGTATGTAAAATTCAAGATTAAGAAATTATGCCCTTGAAATCCCTCATGAAAATCCCCAAACTACTTGATGGAACATGAAATATAATTATTTGGAGTAAGGGTGTCCATCATTTCAGTGTATACAACCTGAAATGTTACAGTATCCTCATCATTTAAAGTATCCAACAAATGTTGGTTGATTCCCAAATTGGATCCATAGACATTTTGTCTTGTTGGCTCTTCAATTGGTATGAAAAAATTAGGTCTTTTCATGTTTGGGTTAACATCATTATTTGCATAGATTTACCAGGATCTTCATTCCTTTATTTTGAAGTAATAGGAATATCAGTGATGATTATTTCAGGATCCTTTGACAGAAGAAACTGAGGAATGTATTTAATCTTACCATGGTTTACCTCTCTCTTAGCAGATCTAGGAGTAGGTATAACTGATTCTTTTGATGTTCTGTGTACTAAAATTGCAGATTCATCTACATGAAAATGTGTTTCCCTTGGGGTTTATTTTTTTGGTCTTGAAGAATCAGCTCTTAATACCTTGAGAGAGGAGAGATAAATAGATCCTACAAGTGGATAAAAAGTTGTTAATAGAGTATATTGAGAGAGTTATATACCCTAAGGAATGTATAAATACTTACTCCTCTTGTGAACACTTCAAATAAAACTCATTTATATCTGGCATTTTTGTTCAAAATCTTGGGGAGAAATTGAAATACTCCATTTAGCAAGTGAAACTTGAGGTAGTGGTTGAGGATTATCTATCTCCATTACCAAAATCATGATTCTTACTCCTGGAGAATGTTCTGTTGACCTGGGAGGATCATTCGTTGCATCAATATGAGAGCCTGTAGGACCATACATAGGTGATTCAAGAATTGGTATGGACCATTCTTCTCTACATTCATGCTATAAAAATACATTTTAATCAAGATTAATGATGATAAATGGTAAATAAGAGTTGAGACAAAATAAAAATAGAAATACATTCTTAGTATTAACATAAGTATCCCCCTCCTCCTCTGAGTCGATAATTACCCCTTCACGGACTCCAAAGTCCATCATATGAGATACTCATTTAGAGGCTAGGATTTGTTCATTATTTTAATATATAAAAGCCTCCAGTTTTTTAATATAATTCTATACATCATCCATGTTATTTTATGGATTGATATCAGTTGGTTCCTTGATGTCACCAATATCTGGTATTTGAATACCATACTAGAGAAGGGCCCATGCATCCCTAAGATCACGATTTACACCCTCCCAATGATGAATGGCTGAAGGTCACACATAATTCAATCTTGGTTTGCTTGAATGTGTAGAAGATTCAACACCTTCTAATTGGGTAACTTATTCAGTACTCCTTTATTCAGAAATTTTAATATATGGAATACGAATCTCTGTTTGATAGCAGTGACTGGATCTCCTTGGCATTGGAGGTATTGCCTCTCTAGCCCTCGTCTTCCTGGTATACCACCTGTGAAGACATTTTGAGGGCTCTGAAAACTCTAAAAATTATATATCATCACTGGCCTTGGAATTCATACAATGATTTCCATGTTCAATAGTCATTGTAGCTGCCACTCGATATATTACTTTCATCAAAGCCCCTTGAGGATATGAAGACGACCAAGCTTTGGCATACCCATCTTCTAATCCAATCAATGCATCTGGTGGAGGAATCATAATTGATAGTCTGGATACCTATAAAACCATTAGAATCCATAATTATCATTCTACCATTGGGTTTTTATCCTATTTGACATATATAGGTGGAAAAGTGTTTGATTGTCGAAGGCATATAAACTGAAGAGAAAACCGATAGGGGACATAAGCCTTGTAGATAATTTCACCATCAATCCAGGTTGATAATATTCCATCCCTGAAGGCCATCATATAAGATCTCATTTCATAATTCTTTTCTTTACCATCATCAAAAGAATTCTATAAATTATGTGTTACCAATAGGAATGAAGTTTAATTCTACGGAGACATTCAATGCCTTTAGCACCACATAAAGTCTCAGTCTTAGAGGCTTAATAGCATAAAATTTCTGTAAAATGGGGTGAATAAACCTTTGGAAAATCAAACTAAATTCAACATTGAGTATGAAGAAAAATGTGCAGCAATCCAACCCCAAAACACTAGGAAGGGCCCTCTAAATCTAAATGGAGAAATCACATTATATAAATGAAGTAGAATATGGTAACTTCTTACCAACACATGGGTTTCAAACTAAATATACATCCCTTCTACAAATTTAGCTGTAATGATAAAAGTCCATAATCTTACACCACCCCCGGATTCACGGACTGGAAGAAAATAAATGCTTAAACACATAGAATGGAAGGAAGTTAAGCATACCTTTGCTTCTATATAGGGTTTAAATTTATATCCCTAGTTCTTATTGTCACTCATTTCAAGCGTAGGACAATATGTGTCTAAAGTTCTCCAGTTATCTGCAGAAGGACAAATAGAAGGACGTCTACAAGTTGGACCTTTCTCTGTTGTTGGTTCTAAGAAGGCTTACATCCACACTTTGGCATGGATATCATTCTTGTCTTTTGGTAAATTATTCTCTATCTTAAATATTTCAGGGGCGAGCGGAAGTGTTCTAGTAGAATCACCCCATATTGTAGAAGGTGGAGTGAATTCATCATACATTTCCCCAAGAATGGGAATCCCAGCTATTTGGTAAATATCCCATAGAATAATACCGACTTCAACATGTGTCAAATGAAATGAATTATTTTGTAGACTCCAATGGATCAATAAATCAAGAATGAAATCATTTTTATAAACATAGGATTTCCCTATCTACATAGCTTTGTAGATATGAACATATGATAACTCTTTCTTGAATTTTTCAGAAGTCTAATATACTCAGAATGACCACATCCACTCGGGTTTGACACCTCCTCCAGAATTAAGATACCTCTCTTCCTTCCAACCATTAGATTGATCTATTTGATAATCCAAAAAAGTGTAATCATAGAAATTTGGTCTTGTATCTACAACATGATCCTTCATATCGGGAGTGTAGCCACTATGATGAAGGATACAACTAATAGGGACTATTCCTTCCTATACTAGAACCCCCTTTCACTAATATTCATTCATTTACAGTTAGAGTATTGAAGAATCCAATTATATGGAATGTACTTCATAACATAAGGAACATGGGCATCTTACAAAAGACAATGCCTGTAGAAGGGTAAGTACGGACTTTGTGGATAATCACGCTGCTATGGAATTCATCCTTTCCACAACCCCAATAGAGTACTTTCAATAACGTCCTAATAGTATGGTCTGAAGATATTTTTCATTTCATTTTGGCAAGCCTTAGCATCTTCAGTATGGGTCATCAAATGAGTCATTATTTCATGTAAAGTAATTTCCAAACATCCAGGTCATAATTTTAAAGAGTAAATAAAAAATTTGGCAAAGGACACTGTTCATGTAAGTCCTTCGATGGGGTCCATCATGTAGGTCCTTCGACGAGACCTGTCGTGTAAGTAATTCACCAAGGATCCTAGCCAAAATCCTTCGATAAAGTCCTTTGGCATAGCTCCATCACTTAAATCATTTTACCTTGAATAAATTTCAAGGAAATTATGCTAGAGCGAAACACAATGAAGTTGGGGGAACAAGCTACAGAACGAGAGCTTCAAAATTTTGGAGAAAGCACAACTGAAGAAAAAATAAAGAAGGTAGAGACCTATTTAAAGGCAACTGAAGACCTACGCATCAAGACTGCGTGCAAATTATTCGCGAATTACCTTTGCGAAGCACCTATGGGGAAAACTTTCACCATTCAGTAATCCATCCATAATCTTTTTCCAAACCTTTCACCTCAAGATTCGACCATCTTTGGACGTTTCAGATCCAATCATGAGAAGGGGATTTTGTTGACACTACTTGTGAATGTAACCAAAAATACTATAAAGATAACTCCAAATATTTCAGATCCCAGAGAAATCTTCGAAGATTACAATGGAAAATAAAAAATACTCTGAAGGAGCTTCACGATGGACTAGCTTCATAGGCCTATGCAGTGGAGCTGTGCTGCTGACCTACATGGATGACCTACAGGGAAGAGCTTCGTGCCAGAGGATATTTGTACACCTACACAATGTACCTGCGTGGTGGAGCTATGCGAAGTACCTATGCGAGAAACTTTTCCTCAGTTAGGCCTCATCTGTTCCTATAAGTAGAGCCCTTGGGTTCCCCATTTTACAACTGAAAAAATTAAAAAGATTCTCTTTGAAGCTCCAATTTCATAACTCTATCGCCAAGATCCCTCAAATTGTCTCATGTAGCTCTCTAAACTATGAGAGAAGATATAATTAAATGGGATAAGCATGTTTTGGATGTATTTTTTAAAATTTTACATAGGTTTGGTTCTCTTATTTAAAACATATTCTTCATTCATCATTCATACCTGCATGACATACCTGCACGACATACCTGTGCGCCATACCTATGTGGTATATCTACGCGGTACATCAACGTGGGATACCTACCCGACATACTTGCATGAGGGACCAATGTGACCAACTCAATTACCCTTTTTTTAATTTTATTCGTGGTAGGGTATCTCTTTCTATGGTTCCCTTATCTGAAACGGACTAAGTTGAGATCTCCACCAAAACCTCCTAAATTATCAAAACATTGGAAAAGGCACATCAACATGTCTCCTAATTGGGTTTCTATTTCCACGGTTAGAGGTTTTCCACATTTGTTTCACAATGGGGTTAAGATTCATAATGTGTCTGTGAGTTTGTATATCCATAGTCACTTGTACCTTTCTCCGAGAAAGAGTGTTGGGATGTTCTCGATTTGGAGGAGGGTTGTGTCTTGGCCTCTCCTTTCTCAAAGAGGTGGCCTGGAACCTCAGTTGTCTGGTAGAAAAGGCAAAATTCACACTTGATTTTCCACAACAGCATAAGAGAAGTCTCCCACCATTACAAGGATCAATTTTTGTGCATCCATCCTGGTATAATCCCCTCACCTTCACCCCTTCCTTTTTCCATTGAACCCTTTTCCAATGTGAGTAGAACTGAGGGAAGGCTCATCACCTCACCCTCTTCCACGGTCACCTCAACCTCATTCACCTTGTGCACCCTAGGTGCTCCATCATCCCCAACAGAGGATAAAATATTTCGAAGTGGGAATGGCTTTTTTGAATTTTTGACATTCTTTTGTTTCTCCTACCGAGCATGACTCACGTGGGCATAGAGATTTATCATGATCACAATAATTACCCAGATTAAAGAACTATGAAAACTCTGATTCCTATTCAAAAAAGGATACGTTTGAAGCTATTTAAGGGCCCGAGCTCACTGGATATCCTCCTCAAGAATCCGACCCTAATTCCCCCAATTTGGGAACCCTCCTTAGGAAATAATCCCCAAATTAAATCCTCAAATCATCAAGGAATCCTTTTTAAGAATTATGCCCAAAATCATCTCTCTCAGAGGACCATACTCTCTATTGAGATTTATTGAACTACATAGGATTTGATTTCCCTTAAAATGGGATACATAGGAAGAATCCTTGAGGTTCAAACCCAACACTTGGAATCAACCCTATTCTCCTTGGGCCGTATTCCTAATAGGGGCTGATCCTACCAGGAAACCTATATCCTATCCAAAGATTCTTGGGCTGCTTCAACATAACTCCCACATTATGTTTCAACTAAGCACCTTCTGCTTATAGGTCCTTATCTCATGACCGTAAAAGGTATGATGTGTCCCATCCAGTGGCACCGAAATACTAGGGTTCTGATTCATTTCACAAGGATACATAGGTAGCCTATCTTATGGGCACGATCCTAATATCAAACCAAACCTTCATCTCCCTAGATGATAATAAAACTCCTAAGTGCCCACTGAGTGGCTTAAAAATTAGTATCATTACAACACTAATTAAATGAATATTTAATCGGTATATTAGAGGATACCATTGAGGTAAAACCTTTAATACATATGAATATTTCCATTAGTGAAGAACCTTGAATGCATAACGATGATTCTAAATTTTACACATGTTAATAAGTGATTGTATATTCCAAGGGGTACTTGTGATATACTTGGTGAATTAATAAGGATTCATGAAAATATCTTAAATTTAAAAAGTGAGTCCCAGAGTAGAGGATAATCCCCCCCAAAAAGGGTGTGATGAGTCCGACCTCCCATCCTCTCGACCAACACACATTATTCAGTATCATAATGTTCAAACATAATGAACGCCTACCTTTGTAAAGCAGGTCCCCTTTGGATATATAACTATTGGAAGTTTCCAGTTCCATAAATAAATCTAATGGAAACTACCTAGAAATAGTGATTCTTAAAACTAGAACACATGTTTCAAGGATCTATGAAATAATCACCATATATGTTTATAACGTAACCAGGATAATTTTGTTTAACATAACCACCATCACAAAATGAAAACCATTAAATATCTGTTCCTAAAGATAAAAAATCATTTCTCAAAACATCCAACTATAATCTTGGAAAATAATAAAAGTTTAATAATAATTTCCTAAATTCTCCATATAATAATCAATGGAAAATAATTGAGTATTATAAATGAATTATTAACGTAAACATTAACTATACATATAATGATTAGAAAATTTATCATTGTATAATATCCATATTAAATAATAGTTGGAACAAATATTTCATCTTATATGGAAATTTATTTTGGAAAATTACATAGAAAATTTATTGATGAAAATATACTTTTCACTTTAAAATAAATTTTTTATTACATAAAATTTCTAAAATATTAAGCATATTTTTTTATGAAAATAACCATGAAAACCTTTATGTAATTATTTAAAAAATGATCATAAATGAAGAGGGGAAATGTCATTCAAGGAGTTTATGTAAAAATAAAACATTTCATTCATAATGGTATACAAAAATTAATATAATACCTTGTTTTGGAAATGAAAAAAATATTCCTTTTTTAAACATTGTTGTATAAATTAAAATGTGTGGAGAAATTAAATTGCGAAATCAATTAATAGAAGAATAAACCTTATATATATATATCATTTCTATATAACTTGTATGCTAAATAAAAATGTTTTTTTACTGAAGAAAAAATAATGTTGATTTTCCTTTTAAACACATTTTTAGTATATTGTGTACATAAGATGAGGAAAATGAATGGAAAATATGTATTCTCAAGAAATAATAATACTAATATAAAACTCATGAGTTTCATGATATGTATATTAGAATAATTCATCATTCAAAAGTACATCATTGACCATATTGATAAACCAGGAGATTGTTACATAAAACTCTTTCCACATTGGTAACTTTCAAATAAAACCTCATGAATGAGATAACCTTAGTTATATATTTAAATCCACATTATTTTTATTAGAACCATCATTATATACATTCATGGATAGTAAATATAAAACATAAAAGGAATAAGTTTTGAATATGTAATTTTCCTTAGTGAAATATAAGTGAGATGAAAATCCCTTACATTGACATCCACAAGATTCGAAGGAAAGCTGACCTACTATATAATACATATAAATTTACGATAATTTTATATAATAATAACACACATACTAATAATAAAATATGTATCCATTATATATATATAATAATTCATAAAATTTTTATAGTGAAAAATTAATGACACCATTCATGGAGATGGTAGGTCATACATACATGTAAATGTTGTTTTCCTTATTCAATTGATGGATAGAAAAATGATATATAATTAATCACATTTATTGAATAGTTATTTTATCATATATACGAAATAAATAAATCTTTTTTCCATCTATGTTATATAGAAATGAAAAAACATCACTTAATGCAGGTGGTAGTACATATACAAGCAAGAACAACATTACTATCTTCCTATGGATTATTAGGTAAAGAGGTAGATATGATATTATCATTATAAATATATAACTATGTCACAAATATCATATATAAACAAAAAATATTCCATATCAACCATCCGTGAAATATGGTTATGGAAATTTAGTTGTATCGCTATAAGGTGGATAGTAATTCATATGTATGCACAACCAATACATTCACTTCCATTTGATAGAAATAGGGTGTGTAAAGGTGGTTTCATAACTATAATAAAATTTAATTTAAATTATAATAAATAATTTCTTCTTTATAAAAAATATAATATATTTATATGAGTCAAAATAAGAATTGATAATAAACTGATTATTTAAGCCAACTACGTCTTCTTTAGAACGACTATGTTAGATCTCCTCTTAAGGGATTTATAGTACGTATTTTTGGAATCATGGAACTTATAAAGAGTGAACATGGACATGAATAAAGGAACATGTTTGATTTTGGTTTTTCTATTAGTTGCAATGGAGTGTTAATATGGGAAAGTTTGGGTTCAATTTTATAATTAAAGGGAGGGGAACATCTGGAATTTCAAAAAGTATTAAATTAATAAAAATTAATTTTTAAATAAAAATATATCCAAAACGATAAGATTAAAATTTCTGTTGATAATTATTTTAAATACCCGCATATAATAAAATTTATATAGGTTTTTTCCATATTTTTACCACTATCATTTTTTTCTAACACTTTGTTATCCCTGGTTATAATTATGCTAATATTAAAGTTTTCTACCATTTAAGGCTTTATAATGTTACTATAAATTGTCCCAAAACACATAAATAAACAATGAATTATTTTTTAAACAATATCCAATTCATTTTTCAGAATCTAAAATAAATATTAATTTCATATAATTTAATAAAATTTTATTTCTTATAAAATGTCATTAATTCAATTTTTAACTCTATTCAATTCAATTTACTATAAATTCATCAATAGAACAATGTAATTCCATTATAATTTATCAAAATAACACTAGTTTTTCATATGAGTCGATAAAATTCATGTAATACATTAAATAAATCATATTATATTACTTTTATTATTTTGATGAAAAATTTGTTTTATATTTTTATTAATTGGAGAAATAAAACATTATTGTCGCATATAAATATATGTTTGTTATATAATTTAAAAAATTGGAAATAAATTTATTCAATAAAATGATTTCATTAATTCCAATATATTCACATAGATTCATTCATGATTTTTTTCCAATGTAGACACATAAGATATATTTGAAACATGAGAGTGGCATTTTGTAACATTTATTAATTTAAATTTTATATAGGTCTTTTTGATGGATAAATGTCCACTGAAAAAAATATTAGAGCCTAAGGTAATAATTTTAATATTAAATTCATCTAATAAGAATTATGATGAAAATTAGTTCCAAATTAGTAATCTTTAACCGTGATTAAACAGATTTACCCTTTAATGATGGGATATATTTTAGCATTGTTACAATTCATATTAATCAAGATTAAAATAATATAATTTAAAAAATTTGAACGAAATACTTATGAATATGGATTCCATTTTATAAAATACAATACCTATACGTTATTGACATTAATTTTAATGTTAGTGTGCAAAACACAATTAAAACTCTTTTTAAAAAGATGGATTTTAAAGCGAAAACTGGTTTTCTTATTATTCCACGATTGTGAAAATATTATATTAATTGAAATTATTTTAGAATATAATAAAAAATTTCAAAAAAAATATTCACCAATAATGTTCAATTTATTTTATTAATATAGAATCACATTTATCACATAAAAACATTATTAAAAAAACTGTAAAATTTATATATATAAATGATTTTATATGAAATTAAAACATAAAATTGATTAAAATGATCAAAATAGCATTATTTAAAATATAATAGAATTAAATTTATTTTTAAACTATTTTTGAACAAAATGTAACATTGTACACTCAGTAATGAAAATTATTCTTTTAAATAAAAATCAATATTTTTCCCTATTCATTATATAATCAATCTTTTTAGAAAATTACCAAAAATATATCCTATAAAAATTTTAATATGAAGATTTAAAAAACATTTTATATTTAATAAAACTAAAATTTTAAATTTTTTGAAAAATTAATAATAATATTTTCATAGAAAAATGATAAATAAAATATTTCCTCAAGCAGTATTATTTATGAAGAACAAAATGAAATTACTAAATATTGATTGACTATTTTTAAATAATTTCTGAAAAAATATATATTAAGTGGAAAATTAGTATTTATATTTCATATGTTATTTAGTCCTATTCATACCCACTAATATAAAGGATATGTTATGACAGCGAAATTTAAATAATAATATTTCATGAATTATTCAGGATCGATGTTGCATGTAACACATGCTATTAAAGACATTAACATTAATTGAGAAAAATGTATTTCATAAAATATTAATGTGTTACATGTTTATTGACATGATTCCTCATCACTTTTTTGGACCTTCCTTGTGTCTTTCCCTAGATTATTCATGACATACATTCTGATGATCCTTCTCCCTAGAAGATGAATTAGGTGTGGTTGGGATTTTTTGGTAGATTGGTAAGTGCATGAACACTTAGAAAGGTCATTTTTATGTTATGTGTATGATTTATTTGTTTTGTTATACTTCACAATTTATGTATTTTATATTTACTTTATCTAAATATTATTATATGCACATACATTATATATTCCATGTTGGGTATTGGACCATGATAGTGGAGTCTTACTATGTTGTACCCACACCCAGCTCTGATGGCCATGAAACATGGGTTCCCTAAATTCTCTAAATTATTTTAGGTATATTTTACACTAATTATTATGTTTATCATTGAGAGGGATATCTTGCTATGTGTTTCGATACACCGGTGAGGTTCGGCTTGGATTTTTAAGCATCATTTCCTTTGGTTATTTTATTATTTGTATACGCAATCACGATGGTCAAAATGATTTACGGAATAGAAACATATCATATAGAACACCATGCATTCACCTCTTTAATTTTAAAATTTTCCTCCTATTTTAGTGACCTCAATCACCCTAAGGGTGCCTTCGTAATCAGTTATGCTCCCTCACATGGAACCTTGATCCAATATTGCTGCAACTTCTTCCTCCCAATTATTGGATATGAGATTAATGTAGAAAAACCTCCCTATCATACATTCAATGAGGTATATCCTACACATAGCCCCTTATTTTGAGGATTTTTCACTTCCATATTTCACTGTAGTTCCACTAGTATCCACTTGCATTGGATCTTCAAATGGTTCTCCAATATTTTACATCTTCTCCACTACCTTTTGAAGATGTTGTGACACTCCTTATGTGGATCCTAGTGGATCTTTTTTGTGTGGTCCAGCCTCGTTTGGGCCTCTTTTATAACTCTAACTGGTCCTGGGAGTTAGATTAAACTTTTAGTGTCTTTGATTTGAACCTAATATCCCTCAACATTTTTCTAGATTCCTGTGAGGATTTCATCAAATCCTAGTATCGTATACTCTGATCCATTGGTTGGTTAAACTTACAGTATTCCTAGTGGTCCATGGAGGTTCATCGAGGCCATAACTACCCACAATTAGTGACATGGGTTAATATTACCATCCTCCCACACACATTATATAATATCTATTTCCTTGTGAGGATAGGGTGAATACATGTAGAATTCATGTGCGTGAACGAATGCACTCTAACTATAAGATTCAATAGTGTTGTGGATTTTCATCATCATGGATCTCTCCTCCCATCCAACATTGTAGATCCTTATTTAGGTTTATAGATTAGTAAAATGGAGGTAGAATCTCATTTATTCATCTAAAACACTCTACTACTTAGCATTTCACCTCTGTTGACATTAATTGTTAGTGTGTAAAAAGTAATGGTAATATCTTATCGTATCATGTCAGCATGAAACATTGGTTAGTGGAGTATCATTGTCTCTACATTTAGAGAAATATTGACCATCAAATCACCTGACCTTGATTATTAGATAATTATATATTGGATCCACAAATCTACTATTGTTTTCCACCTCTCCCTTCAATAATGGTCCAACAAGTTGCATCCTCTTCTATTCACCAATGCATCAAACTAGTACCCTTCCTCTTGAAGAAATCCAATTCTATGAATATATCTACATCCCATCGTAATATTCATGACATCAATAAAAAATTATCATGAAAAAGTATCACTTTTTTCTATTCACCTCTGAGATCCTTTCTTCCCAGGGTCTTTGCTCCTACTGTCAGTACCACAGTCCCAACATCAAACAACATAGTGGATTATTTTATTGATAGGAAGGTAAAAATATCCATTTGTTTGGTTCATGTAGGTTCCCAAGGAAAAAATTAAGCGTTTATGGATGATCCTTAAACCCCCATAATCCTTGATCATTCCTTGAATAGATTCGGAAGCATGTCTCAATCTGAAATTTCATCCTTCGTATCCTATTCTGACACTATGATACATCTAGCATCGGGGGATAGTTCTAAGTTCCCTATGTTTAAATGACCACTCTTCTTATCTATAATTATATGGGCCAAAAATCCCCTGAAAATGGACTTCCCCCATAATGAGGTATCTAAATCAAATTATTCTCTTATAATGATTCTTGAACCTAAAAACTTTTCCACCAAGATTTCATGAATTATCAGTAAAATTGGTATACATTATTTTATTATCATAGAGGCTTCCAACAAACATATTTATATTTTTCAAAATAATTCAGTCTCAATGGATAACATGGATGTATTTTACCTGCACATTTCAATTATATTTTTCTCTAGGTATTGGGATTTTTTTTTCTTATTTTTTATTTTAAATGTGATCCTCTCCTTAGGGATCAACATTAGAGTGATCTAAAATCATTCAAACAGAGTGACCCATCCTTGCTAGTGGGAGGTGATTTTAATAACATTATGAATACCTTATAGAAAAGATAAAGGTTATGTACACCCAGTGGGATATAAAAATCATCAATTCATTCACATATTTGAAGTTACTTTTGGACACAAGTTTCAAAGGTTATACATACACTCGGGGTAATAATCCAAGTGTGTGTAGGCACAGTTGGGTTAGTTTTTATTTTTTCCATTCCAACATTATATTTATCTTTTACATTTTTAATTTGGTGGTAACACGTATAGTTAATGCACATTTAGACAATTCACCCCTCTTGATCAACCATAGACTAAGAATGATGGAGATGGTAATCCATTTTCCCCAACCCTTAGTCTATGTAACCATATTATCATTAAATGCTTGTGTCCACCTGGGAATAGCCTTGTCAGGGGATTTTTTGGATCAATTTAAATAACATGTTATGATGCATGAAGAAATATATTTCTTTATGGGACAAATCTCAAAACACTCTAACCCATAACCCGGATTCCATCAAAGCCGAGATCAATATTTTAAAATCCTTCCTTGATTAGGTGTCAGATGAAGAAACCTTCCTTTCCCTAGCACAAAAAACCCAATTCAATGATTTATTTCCTAATCATGAGAGAAGAATTTGAGGAAGGTTAATATCCACATAGATTAGGGAAGGAGAACAAAATATTATGGTCATTTATTCATTATTGTAAAATATTCTTGTGGGGTATCATAAAAAATGAGTCTAATGATGTATTCTTAACTAATGAACCTTATATGGGGGTGTTTTGGGGGGTATCTAATTTTAATTACCTTTTATTTAGTACTAAACCGTGTATGTAGAAGGAATACCCAAGTAGTCAATCACCATCTTCAACTCCATTCTTTATGGGGTCTCATTGAATGAAAACAACCTATTTGAAAATAAACTAGATGATAAGGAGCTGTGGGAGAAAATAAATTATCTTAATTTGGAGTGTGTAATTGGACTAGATGGATTTTGAAGATCATTTTAATTTCATTCATATTATTTCATGATGTATGATCTGATTGAATAAATTCAAGAGTTATTTAATAGATCATCTTGAATGTAGATTTCATGCACCACAATGATGGTTCTTATTCAAAATGGTAAATAAAACTCAACTATAGTAATTTTAGTACCATTATCTTGTGAAATTACCACTACCAAATTTTTTCTTCGATCATCAAGTAGAGGCTTTCTCAATAAATTCATAATTAGGTATCCTGGGAGATATATTGTTTTCTCAAAGGCTAATCAATCCAATAATCCATGGGTATCAATTATTAAATTAATTGAGATGTAAAATATAATTTAATGGATTATTGAATGTAATTGAATATTATATTGGTAAGTCATATGATAGGATTAGGTATAAGTTTATTATTAGAGTGATGAGACACATTGGATCCTGTAATAGGGTTATTGATATATTCATGCACTAATATAGATATCTTAGGTTCTCAATACATTTCATGGGGAGGAAATTTGTATTTTTAATGGTATATAGAGGCTAATACATGGTTATCACATATCACCCAACATCTTTATTATGGTATAAGACACCCTTAGTAGATACATATCAGCTTTTATGCAACTTGACATTATATTACCTTGAGACTTCAAGGCCAATTTTAGTGGGGTAACTCTTATTATATGTCCTAAAGACATGGTTTTCATTATTAATGGTTGTTTCTCTCATGATAGTGGATTTTTTGATATTATATAGGAGTATTATAGATTTAGTGGGAAGATTATCAATCATGAAAATGAAATTTTTTTCATCTGTGTGCTCTGATACATGAATCCAATGAATTTTATCCATGTTGGGAATTCATATAAAGGACATTCCATTAGTCTACCTAGGTTCCACTATATGTCATAGTAATGTTTTCATCTCATAATTTAAATGGGTGGTTAAAAAAATTAAAAAATTGCTTCATGAACTAGATAAATCTGTTTCTTTCATTTGAGGGAGAAAAACCTTCATCAACTGTGCCTTATAATCCAAACCCATGCACATGAACATACTTCTAAAGATTCCCAAATTTATTATCAATTAAATTTATATCCACTTATAAAATTTTATTTGGGAATTCCATTAATAGGGTAGATTCAATTAGGCTTCATATAGAAGGCTTTCTAAACCAATGGAGGATAGAGGAAACAATGATAGGAATATGGTGAATATTATGCATATTCATTTTAGAAAAAATGGAATAAATGGTCATTGAAGGATGCTCTCATAGGAGAAGATTTAGAACTGTGAAATAATGAAGGGGTATATATTCTCACATGGTAAACAAATCCCCTATTTTTTAGACACTCCAAGGTCTCATAGTAGTCATTATATAACGTTTGAATTGGATTATCTATAATGGGGACATATTTTGGGTATGATATTTGATCATATGCACTCGAATTGATTATTATTATATTTTTACATTTAATTATTAATGTGAATGTTGATTGAGGGTAAAATATATGTATGTTTCCACTTGAGACCATCACTTCTTTCTAAATGAATAGGTTATATTGGGAGGCAAGAATGAGGTTATGTGGAAGTTTGACTCATACCTGGTGATTTGGGTTGGGATGTTACAATGTGGTCTTTAATTAATAGACTTCTTTTTATCCCATTTAGGGTAGAAGGTAGATATGAGGCTTAAGAATCTGTTAGTGGCTGACATGAAACTCAATCCTGTGCATCGTGAACAACATTACCAAGGGAATTATGGGTTATCCAAGAATAAGATTGATGTTAATAGTTTTCACTGTTATGGTTGTATATGATTTCAACTTCTGTTATGTGCAATCAATATTTGGTTCATGATTTCATTTCTATATGACCTATGGCCATATAAATGAGAGGGCGTCACATGTATGATATTTTGTATGTATGTTTGAAATGTCACATGTGAAAATTTTGTATGACTATAAAGACAATAGAGAATTGATTATTTTTATTTAATGGAATATATTGTGTTTCACATATGAATTATTTGGGAAGTTATTTTGGTTAAAATTTTATGCATCTATACTTCTAATATTATTTAATGTGATAATAGGGTTTGGTGCACTATGTTGACAATGATAGTAAATTTTATGTTGTACTTCATTGCATGAAGGGTGTATTGTGCCTTATTTGGTCATTGAAAAGAATCAAAATCCAAAGTAAGAACCTTCTTTGAGAAGCCATTTGATAGGTGTAGTGATTATGGTGACCACTGTATCCTATCTAGAGTGATCCATATAGAACCGAATGGAATTATTATTAACCAAACATTGAATCATTACCTCCTGACATTCCTAATATAATACTTAATCCATCATCAAATTTATTTGGAAATGTTACTATATGACATTTTATGATATGTAACACCCAATAAAACCTTGTCTAGGTGGTGTAAAACTCTTTATTCCCATACAAATCTGGGTCATTATTATGGAATTTAAATGCCTTATACTTCATTGATGAAACACAAGCGATGATATTCCACGTGGAGTAAGATTAATGTTTTTTTATGTGTTTGTTCTCATTTATTTAAATTCCGTGTTCATGTGGGTAACCTTTAGATTTCCTAGATGAATTTCCTAAATTTATTCTTCTAACCTAGGATAATATATCACCCAGTGTTCTTGTTTACATGATACATGGTTAGGTTTAATCATGTGGTGGAAGAAAAATAGCTTAAGAATATTCTTATGTGATGGTTAGTGAATGATGTGACTCTATATCGAAGAGTTTCTTTTTGTAATGAAGGTTGATGTGAGTTCTTAGTTTGTTGACGTAGGAATGTTATGCTCCCTGGAATGGTATGAATTAATGTTAGTCCTACAAATAGGTCTTTGAATGACGATATAAACAATTTTTTAGTGTAATGATATATGATTTCATTTATAACTATAAAATAATTGATTTTTGGCAATTAATGTAGTGGTTACACATGGGTATGTGAATATGGGATGGTGTAATGATCATTGAAAAATTCGTGGTAATGTGGATAAGACTAGTGGATTTTTTGACGGTAGGTCTTGAAGTTTTTTTACTTTAGGATCACCCTTGGGGTTGTAAAAATTTTAATTATGTGGGAAGATATATGTTTTTGGAATCCCAATGGTTGATACATATGAAGATATATCTTTGGATGATGATGGTATTGAAAGTGGACTGGGGAACATTTTTATAGTCAACCCAATTTTTTCATATGTGGAAATTTCATGGATTAATGTATAGACTGCCCTAATGGGATTAAACTCCTCTAAATAGATTTTTTAACCAACACATTAGATTTTGAATAATTCAACACACAATTAGAATAGATTATCAGATGAAGTAGATTGCATTATGAGAAATCTACCATTACATAGGGTTGTGATATTTTTTCTTGAAAATCATTTAAATAAAAGATCATTATTAGCTATCTTCTTCAGTGAATATATTTCATGCACCTAGTTAACTATGGTGTGAAATATATTTTATATTAATGAATCCCCTATGGTGGAGATCATTTATAAGGAACTTGTAAAATGACATATCATGTGGGATGGTTTTTGTTCTTGTGTAAGGACATCTATTGAACAATCATTTTGACTTGAGAAGATCAATGTTTGAGGACAAATTATATATGGTTATGTGTTAAATGACTAATTTTTTATTTATATTTAGAACTTTATTAAGAAAAAATATGTTCTTCCTACTCAAGAGAAGTTGTTATAAACCATGAGTTATTTTAATCAACTGTGAATTGATGCAAGGTTATAAGCCTTTCCCTTGTGCGAGTGGTCGATTAATCAATGAAGATATTCCATAATATTTAGGTTGTAAAATTTGTGATATTGTAGATCTAATATAAATATAACTCCTAATAATAAATAATTGGTATTAGTGGAATCATAGAGCATCACTTGTCAATGCTCTTCAACTTTGTAGGTTATCAGGTCGAGGTATACCGACTGGTTTATCCACATTAAAATGAATGTGGTTGGTTGGGGGAAACTTTCTCTCAATATAACAAGACCGACTAAAGTTTTTAAGAATTTTACAAAACCATTTTGGAATGGTTTCCCTATTCATGTTTTTTTGGTTAGTGGAGACTCATTGGTTCGACTCAAAACCACAAAAAAAGTTCTAGAATTGACTTTTAACTCAATCATGTTTTCAATCGGGTGAAACAGAACTGAACCACATTGGTCATGTCACTACATTACTATAATAACATTGTGTATACTGATTTTGATAGTGGGAATTACCTTTATTATTCATATTGAATAATTAAATTATATCAGGACATGTCGAGTTAGACAAATGTGGTAATCATGGTCTCAATTGTATTAAATAATGAGGGTTTCACTTTGATTATAATCTTCCATACATAGATTTGGGATTTATGATCACCATGGTTACTAAAAAAATGAGAATATACATGAGTTGATGTGTCATATAACTTGGTTCAAACATAGAAAACTCCTTGACTATGATGATCACGTTTGATCAGGAGGCATGATTCACATGTTACTATAAATTCTTAAGGATGAGAAGTGATATATTGGGGATATTTTACGAGAAATATCAATTATAGTTTTGAATATTGGAGGTAATTTTTTCGTTTAATCTTTTAAACTATGTGATCTAATAACATGATTTCTAACAAATATAGCTTGATGTTAAATCGCATTTAAGATGTAATTTTTTAATTAATAGAGGACTGGAGGGTTTCTAGAATCACAATTCGTTAATTAAGGATACCTAAAGGAATAGAGGTAATATAATAGCATGTATTAGCTAGTATCCCCCACTATCATGTCAATAGGGTGGAAAGAATTACATTGCACACATAAGGACTCGTGAGTTATCATATGAGCATGCACAAACAAGAAAGTGAGGTTAGTGGTGAGTTTGATTCCTAGTAGAGATCACCAGATAGAATGAGGATCCTTTACATGTAAGTTAGTGGTCCACTTGTTCTCCAATGGGGTGTATTGGGAATGTGTTAAATAAGGTCATTTTGGTTCTTTTCCCAGAGAATCCCACATTGATTATATTCCCATAGAATTAGTTTTTGTAATAAATTTATACATTCACAAATCTCCTCCTCTCTTAAAGATATCTCTTTAATATATATTGGATTTAGATTAAATATAATTATAAACCTTGAAATATCCTTCAATCAATTTCTTTCATGTCCTCCTTCTTCCAAATGTGATGGTGGGTCATTGAGATGTTCATCGTGGATGATCATATTGGAAATTTATTTAATTTATGCTCTATGATCATCTCAATTATCTCTTAATACTATTATCCATTATTATCTAGATGGATGATTTATCATTTGATAAATTTTGAAAAATTTATTTGATAAAAAATCTATAGGAACATTATTAAATTTCTTGAGATTGATGAATTTGTGGATTGGTAGAGCTGTAGCAAGTCCCAAGATGATGAATATATTTTAGTAATGGTTATTTTATGATGGTATGTCCCTTAATGATACATTATAGGGGTTTCATTAAATATTGGTTCAATTGGCCATCAAAATATAAGATTTATTTGGGTAATTTTCTAATGTTGAAACTGGGAGTGTCCCTAGAGTGACTCCAATTCTGTTAGGTCCCATTACACCTGAAGGAATGTTTTTTTGTTTTTTTCTCAAGGTCCCTATTCAAATATTTTTAAGTGGAATTTTCCTTTTGATGAAGGATGGGGATTTTTTTTATAATTAGATTGATAGTGTGAGTTATACATTCCATGTATCGTTTGATTAGTTTCTGACTAGATAATTATACCAGATATGTTTTTTGGCTAGTGTTCATTCTCCCATGCCTTCGAGTTCTTGTAATAATTTAATTATTTATAATTTATCTATAATTAATTATTTATATCAATTTTGAATTATAAAAACCATAGAACATTGGATGATGAATTAACATGGGATACTCAAATAAAGTTGTGGGTCTTTTCTGGGCTTGGAGTAGCCTCTGTTTAAGGATGGAGATCTCATGTACTCTTCTATATGGTTTATGTATGGTTCTTTTCATATGATATGAGATTCTAATAAATTCAAAAAATGACCCTTAAATTCATAATTGGGTTATAAATGTGTAATTATTAGTTAATTTGTGATCATGATCTCTAAATTTATTAACAGAACCATGTCCCATGTTAAATTAATTAATGAACATAAACTCTTAATTAATATATGGAACCATTTTGGTTGATTAATTAATTATTATTATTATAGATACTTAATTAATTAACATAACTATTGTTAATGAAAATGTTCAATGTTACAAGGTGCATGATTCACCATAGTAATTTTGATTGTTTTCAGTAGCTGATGGATGGTGTTTGATTACTAAATAGTTCTTTTAATTACATGGGCACTATGAGTTATGCTTTGAATGCATGAGTATACCATTAGACAACGTCTGTTTAATAATAGAATGATGATTATATGATACCCTAATAAACAATGTTTTACTTGATCACATGGGTAGTTACTATGACTCATGATGATATCCAATGATTTGTTTATATGTGAAATACTTTTAGCATTAGTGTGATTCATATATTGGCATAGATTTTTGGCCATGCAATATAGTGATCACATTTTTGTGGGTGGGTTTATATCCTATGATAGCCCATTTTGATTATTATCTCCATGATTATTCTAGTGTAGTTGTTTTTTTGGGGTTTGATAATAATGGAATGTATTGTATGATCATATTTAATGGTCATTATGATATGATATGTCATGTTTACATGTATTATACACAATTTTATGAGTTATATCATGTTTCTTATTGTTGTATTGTTCTATTATTATATGATTGGAGAACCTTCATGACAAGGTTATCTCATTGAGGAGTATTTCTTAGGGATTTTGATCTTGATAATGTACCTGAGAAAAGGGGATGGGCATGATTTCCTAGAGGCCAAACCCATGATAGAAGGCACTGGGGTATGATAACCAGGTGTTGGTTGAAAATAATTTTCTATTGAAATCCTAAATATTATTATTAAAACATTTTCTTGAATAAATGTGGACTATGAGGGAAATGTTGACTTGATTCCATTAGGATACCGAGAAATATGTTCACTCGGTGCCTTAAGATAATTGATAGTTATGTTATCACTATGAATTGTAGGTTTCATGTGACATGATGTATCAATACATGATTGATGAGGATTTTATAATGGTCTCAATTAATCCCAACATCTATTATTATTTTACAAATATCTTGTTGCCAATGCATAGAATGTATGAGTTTATTATTTCAATGTATGTACGTGACCTCCTGTCCCAATGTTGTTATATCATTTAGGTTCATGGTGATTTTGTTATTACGGTTTAGTTTATTCATTTAAGATTTATTTTATACTCATAAAATCACATAAACATACATTTTATAATACTAGTTAGGTAATGGAGTTTGTTTATGGTGACCTACTAAGTTTTACTCACAACGTTATTGGCCATCAATGACACATGGATTCCCAGTCATCCCCCACATGATTTATGTAATGTCTATGTAAACGTTCTATCTGATGATTGAGAAAGTTAACTTTCTTTAATTTTAAAGTCATGGATTAGGCGAGGCTTTGAGTTTTAAATCCTATAAACTCTTATTCATTTATTATTTTAGTATTTAATCATCTGAATGGGTGATAAGTGCTCTATTTATTGAATGGTTTTTCTGCTATGTTGTCTCCTCTTTCAAAAATGATATTATTCTATTGTTGGAATCTATGTACACTATATATTTTAATACAATTGGTTATTTTTTTTTGTGATGTATGATTGAGGTTATAGTCTCCCCATGGTTTTACATGATATTGTCGCTTCTACAGAGAGAACTCTAGCTTATGGGGAGGTGATACTAAGGTAATGCAGAATTATGGATGGGAATCGATGATTCTAGTCAGGATGTTATAATAAAATTTAATAATGTAAAACAATTTCAATATATTTTCTACTTACTTGATTTTTTTCCCTTCTTGTAAAATCCTTAAGTACATTTTATGTTCTACTCTCATGGTGTATTACTGTTTTTATTCAATTATAATGTATACCATGGTTGATTCTAGTTTGGTGTTGCATATGATTAAAGAAATTAATCATATTTTTTATTTATTCAGATAAATAATATAATAAAATCTCAATGTGTTACATTACCACACATTTTACATTCATAATATCTTTTATTTCATATTTAACAAACCCCCATTCTTTATTCAATAACTACATTTCATTCTATCCATTACCTTTTCATTTTATTTATAGTTTTTTTATTAATGACCCATTTAATATCTAATTTGAACACACACTCATTTCTAGATTCTGTATCACTAACTGTATTCCAATTCTATAAGGAAACTAAATAAATACACAAAATAATAAACCAATGATCACTGAACATCTCTATAAAATTATCCAAAAATGTATATACTTACTATAAGAATCCCACCATAATTCTACATAAACAACCATATATCATTTTAAACCATTCCAAGGTATCCATAATGATCACTTTAAAATCCTAACCAACCGCCCAAAACCATACATAGTAATCCATGAAAAATCACACTAATAAAGAAATTACTATAATCATTCTAGTCATTATTAATTTTCAATTCTTGTAGTAAATAACCTTTATGGTTCTATTTTCCTAATATGTTATCATATTTTTATAACATCTCTTTTATGGCTGAAAAAAAACAATACCATATTTAAAATGATTTTTTTATCTCTTTTAATAATTTTTTATTTTATGAAAGGTTATTCAAATTATATCATCACAATAGAGGAAATGAATATCATAATACTTACAAGATTATCAATAATAAAAATAATAATCCACAATCATATGAAATGTCAAATAATCATATTATTATAAGTGGTCAACCCCATTATGATCCATTTAATTAGTCCAATCTGTAAACATTATTAACTAAATTTTTACCTTCCCCCCAAATTTAAAAAAACATTTTACATACACATAACAAAAAATATTCAAGTGTGTAATCCAATTATATACCTTATATGAAGGATCAATCAACTTCTACATTGAAACATGGTGAAATATTATATCCAAATTCCAAAATGTTCAATGATCACCCTAATATTTTAGAATATATTTTTGGATAATTAAATTGTACGTGTTTAGTAGCACACAATAAAAACATCCTATAGTCTTAATGAACCATGATATATTAACCCTTGAAAAACAATTCATACAATAAAAACCTATGAATATTTATAAAAAAATTAATAAAACATTCTATAATGGTTTTAAACAATGAATATTTATTGATTTATATAAAATAAATTGGAACTAATTTTACATTAAGGGAATATTTTTCATCAAAAATATATTCTATTCAAAAATTGTATTTATTGATTTTTGTGTATTAATATTATAATTAATTTACACAATTTATAGAAATTTTATTCAATTAAATTATTACAATTATCTAAATTACCTTGTTAATATTAGAATAGTTTTAATTTTTATGAAATTTCAAAAAAGTTATATTTTTTATTGAATTGTGAAAAAAAAATTTAAAAACCACCATTTGGTTTATAGTAAAAGTCACGTTATTTTTTAAAATATTATCAAAAATTAAAATAAGTATCATTTCAATTGAAATAATCTAATAATTTACTTTGGAATCATTTTTTAAATTGTAGAAACCCAATCCTCAGTAGCCTAGATCCGGTGTATAAAACCATTACATTGGCATAATATACAAGGAAATTTCATCCAAAATAACGGATAAGTCTAGTATTATTGGTAAAAAGGATACATACAAGATTCAAATATTACATTTGACTACACATATTACAAAACAACCTTTTCCATATAACCTTATTTTATGTAGTGTATCCTCAAGAATAAGTCATATTAATCTTAGTGGAATCATTGTGAAATTAAAAAAAATAAGGGTGTGATAAAATGTTTAGTAAGTCTAAAGTAGAGAAGAATAAATCATTAATCAACAAGCATAATCATTTTATAAATTTAAATTAATAGACACACATTCTATTTAAATAAATGGGTAAGTAATAATCAATGTGGTAATGTAATAACTAAAAACAAAATACATTTAATCAATAACGTGCGGAGGAAATGTATCCATAGATATTATTATAATGAAAATCTAATGGATAATAATGTCTAAATATAAATAAAAGATATTAAAATTTTTTAGACATCATGTTTCCAATTAACATTTTCCATCAACAACATTTATAACATGGTTTAAAACAGAAAATGTACAAACTAACATGGTTTGGATAAACATATATATACTGTCAAGTCCTTTCAGAAGATAGTTTATAACATACTAGTAACAAATTCATAGGGATTATCTAACTAATATTGGATCATTTGGCAACTGTTTCATCAAGGGTGTTACATTAACAGGTCCCTATGTCAATTATTTCATGTCCAAATCATTCTAATATATTGAATAATTAGTTTAATTCACAAATAATTTTCCTTATCAAATATCTATATTGAGTATAGGATACATATTTATCAATATTTCTCAAGTTAATAAAATATCATTCAAATAAAACACCATATATAAAAATGGTATTTATTTTAGAAAATAATCATATCTATGATAAATAATATCGGTATTCAGGATTAAGTTAATAAAACATGATCCTAGGAAAGATATTAATTCCAAGTGAAATTAATGAACACAACAATGAATTAAGAAAGTGGGTGTCTATAATTTCCATTCAAAGTGATCATATACCATACAGATGAAGATGAAGAATTGTATCAATACAATATATATATACATATATAAATCCATTTAATTAAAAATAATTTTTTGTTTTCATTGAGTTATATAAATTCAATAAAAATATATTTAAAATCATTCTTCTGGAAAACATCAATTTCATTGTGAAAAACATTTTGAAAAAAAAATTCTTCAAAAATAACAATAAAAAACATTCTCATTGAAATTAAATTTAATAAAATGTAAACTAATTTTGAAATAATTGGTCTGTCATGATAGTGGAAAATACTATACATGTCTTTCATGTTAAAAAACATAAATTCTTTGAATATTTTTTTAAATCCCCATGATAGTTTTTCTGTAAATAAAAAAAGATTTTGTTTTTTGAAAATAGTGTTTATTGAGTAAAAGGTGGTAGATATTACATTAAACAATTTTTAAATGTTAAAAAATATTGTAATTATATTTATAATCCATGGGATTAAAAGTAAATATATTCCCGACCGATGAGGGAAATGATGTCGGGTTTTCTAAAAAGCATAAGACATTTTTATGTAACAAAGATTGAAAAAATGGTTATATTACCTGAAAAATATCATGAATATCTATAGGTTAATATAATTCAAGGGTATATTAAATAATTATCATTGAATTATTTTTAATTATATTTCAAAAATAAACCATCATTATTATATAGAGATTGTGAAATAATCCCTTAAAATGATCATAACATTGAAGTAAGAATTAATCAAAGAATAGATTTTGTGTATCAACTATAATGATTCATAATGAAAAGTGTAAATACATAAATATATTTTTCAAATTCATTATATTCATAATCATATAATAATAACGATAATTTGGAAGTAATATAACCCATTGAAAAAATTAATTTATGAAATTTCTTAACACTTGGTAACTATATGTTCTTTTACTATTAGATGGAATTATTAAAATTAAAACTCCAAATATAAATTGAAATTATTTACTCATGATATTAAATGTCATATGGGTGTCATATAAGACATATAAAAGAAACTAGATACATTCCATTACAATATGACTCAATGAAGTGGAATTGATATGGAATCCATTACTTTACACTTCATTTTGATTGAACTCCATTAACACCATATATAATGTTTTTCAGAAAGTTATTAAATTATAATAGAATATTATTAATATTTATAATATCATAATATATCCATTTATACATCTTATCAACGTTTTTTAATATTCTTTTTTATTTTAAGTGTTTCTATTGTTAATTACCTGGTTTTCTATTATGTTTGGACTTCTTATTTTTTGTTTCTATTATATAAATCATGATTTCCTCATATCACAAATATAAAACATGATTTAAATATAATATATTTTCATTTTATATTCAATTATATTAATCCACCAAATTTTCCAATTAGAAATTTAAGACACCATTCATTGAGATGGTTCGTCGTACGTAAGTGTGATCACTATTTCTATTTTCTTATCGTACTGAAATAATGAAAAAAATGTGACATATATATATTTATATATAAATAAATATAATAATTTCTGTATTATTTTTTAGACATAGATATACCACATATTTTTATTTAACCCATATTTAATGCATTCCATGTATAGTTTTAAGGAATAACATTGCTTCATTAGGCAGTAGTCTTACATACTCATAAAAGACATTATCGCATTCCCAAAAAATGGAAATCATGAAATTATATGTTATAAAATGATTCCATAGGAATAATAGAGTATAAAATATCATATATATATATATATATATATATCTTATATAAAAACCATTTCAAACATTATTCCCAAACATTAAAGGTGGTAAGGGAATAACAAACGACATTGGTTCATGATATCGTAGTTCATCGTTAACAGGAATGATGATTTCATAACCCATTTGATGATTGTTTGTGATGTTGTTGGTTGTACCCTCAACATAAAAAATATCAGTATATAAAGATACTATGCTTATTATACAATAACAATATAAGAATAATTTAAGGATGTTTATAAGGAAATAGAATAAAAATTCTTTTAGAAAATCATTACTGATTTTTTGGGTATCTCCTTAGGTTTGAAATAATGCCATCCTTTGTTGGATTTATGTACAAGGTAAGGATTCTAGGATTAGGGGATTATATTTATGGAGTTATTTTTCGTGGTCTTGTCCGACCAAAAGCGGTTTGAGTTGTTTGAAGAAGGGGGAGTGGGCTTGCTTTTTATAAGTAGGGGATGAGACACACTTATCATTTTTTAATGATGATAGGTATACCCCCGTTTTTTACCTAACAAGAGTCACATATAACATAAAATATTATATCCATGAAGTTTATAGCTCTACATATGGCCATTAACTAATTATTTAACAAGTTTAATTTCATTTTACCCATTATAATTTATCATTATCTACTAGGTAAACCAACATTTACATTAATCACTATAGTTAATTTTAAATGCATTTATAGATTATTATGGTCAAAAATTAAGTTGAAATTATAATAAATTTTAAATTGTTATAATTATAAAATTTAAATCCATATTTTAAATTAAATCCAAATAATTGTAAAAACTAAATTTACAAATAATCTCAATTATGGAATGGGAAATGAGTGGTTTAAAAGTGAATATTTTCCAAAGTTTAAAATGTTTTTAGATATATATACTATATGAAAATTATTCCACTGACATAGATTGTACAAAGAGATGTATAATTTATGTAATATTAATTTAATCCAAATTTTAAAAAAAATTGCCATGATAATTTATTTTGTTTAAAAGTCATTTTTAAATTAAAATTCAATATTTTTTATTATTGATCAGAAAATGAAACATCTCATAAATAAAATCACCCTATGCTAATTTTGAAAATAAATATTTTAAAAATGATTTTTACATTCAAAAATAAAATTTATCAATTTATTTAATTTATTTTTCAATTCATTGCTCTATTAACAGGAGGAATAACTTCATTTCGGAAAATTACAGCTTTTTTATATAAAATTGGATTTTTTATTTTCATAGGACAATCCAATATATTCGATGAATGTTAAAAAAAAATTTTTGAGTATAAAATATATAAATATATTTAAAATAATATAATAATATTTATTAAAATAATTTATAAAGATAAAATTCCTTTGCGTGAAAAAAAATTGTGATCTATATAAACACCTCCTTTATATTCAATTGTTTTTTATTTTCATTTCTATTCAAATAGTTACCAATAAATTCAATCATATATTTTTATAAATTATTTAATAATATTATTAACATAAAATTAAATCTATATAATATATTTTTCATTTAAAATAATACTATTAATTTTACTTGGTGAAACTCAATCTTGCATCTATCACAAGCTATAGAAGAAAGTCGTTGTTGCATGTAACATAAGATAAACTTAGTCTTGTATACATTGAAATTTAAATAATTTTTTTTATTGAAAATAGAATATATATCATAGGGTCCCATTATTTTATATATAATCTTATTATTGGGGTTTTGTTTCATGTATCCTATTAGATAAAGTGTGACACAGTCAAAATTTCAGGGTGTTAAATTCTCTCCACCTTAAATAAATTCAATCCTTACAATTTAAACCTGATCATGGTAATTTAGTGCTTATTTTTGGTAAATGACATTCATTAAGATCCCACCACAAATATTATTTAGTAAAATATCCCATTAATAATAGAGATTGTTACAAATAATAGTCATATTGAAAAACATATGACAAGATTTCCACATAAGAGGAAATTAGTTACCAGTGAAGGTATTTACATGAATGAATAATAATTCTAGGGTGTGATTGAGGTATATATTCAAAAAAATTAAATTATAAATTAAATATTTGGTACTCAAAACTATAAATATATAATGATCTAAAATTTCAATGTTTCATCAAAATTAAAGGTACATGGATAAATTGTTTTTCTTCAAGACCCTTCGCTGAAATATGAAGAATAATTTTACTATCTAAGAATATTATGAAATTTAAATACATGGTATATTTTTGTTTCATAAACACAACTTAATCCTTTATTAGTTATTCTATCACTTACTCTATTAAATGAATACCAAAAAATGAAAATTTCACACTTGAAGAAATAAAATTCACTTTTAACTTATTGTAAGATCCATAAAATAGTGAAATATATTTTCATCTATCATAATATATTACCAAAAACCAATATGGTTATAAAAAGTTATCCTATAGAATAAATTACTATTTTAACTTCAAAATTAATACCACTGGTTCATCATTACTATTTATTTTTCAATGTTTTTAACTAAAAACACTGATATATTAACCAGGACATCACATCAGCCAGCGGTAGGCATAAAACCATTATCGTCCATCAGTCATGGGCTCAAGTCCCACCACTTTTCTGGATGTTATTAATTGTTACCCTATTAATATGATTTCTATATTTTAATCAATATTTATATAATTCTAATAAAATTACCAAAAAAATTGTCCATAATTAAATAAATTACTCATTAAATATCATTTTCTATAAGGGTTTTAAAAAACAATTTTCACAATGTATAATAATTTTCGTTGAATATAATTACAATTTAATTAATAATAATATCAACCTTGAAGGATATAAAAATATTTAACTTATATCAACAAAGTTTAAATGCATAATTATTAATATATATTTTCCACTAAAACATATAAATTCTATAAATTTTCCCAAAATTCCATAAATTATGGTATACTCTCATTAAAAATAATCTAAAAGATTTATATAAGTAATTGAACATTTTTTCAATCTAAAACTCATTAACTCATGATGATTTCTATAACTCTTTTTTTAATGAATTTATGATTAATTATAAAAAAATTATAATCCATATATGTTTCAAGATTCGTGTGAACAATATTTTATTGATAAAATACTTCAATTATTTATTTATTGAATTTCAATACATAAGTAATTGATCCATTTTAATCTTACTTAGGTTCTTCCATAATCTAGGGTTTAACCTAAGTAATTCATTTTAATAATCCATTTAAATAATTTATAATTGATCACAAATAAAATGTAAATTTTCCTAGTAATGTTCATTTATAGTGTCAAACTAAATGAAGAGTAAGGATGATTATCATGTACCTAGTTATGCTCGAGTAAAACCTAACATGCCCTTTTTGAAGATATTATAATTATTTAAATATATGGTAAAACAACTTCCACTTGTAGTATACTGACAAGGATGTATTTCTAGAAACAACCACATAATATTTACCTTACCAAAATGTTATAATGTTTCTCAATTTATATCCTCATATTCTATTATAGGGGTTTCTCCCTAATCTATGTTTTCCTAAATCTAGTTCCCAAGGATGCTACTAAACATGCTCGAATATAAACTGTATTTATAGAGACAGAGGTCGTTGGTATTTTGTGCATGTTGGAATTATATTGAAATTAGATAAAATGAAATTTCATCATAAAGGGTTGAAAATATTAGTAGTTGTGGTAAACTAGATAGATTAATGATTTAGAAATTACATTTAAATAAAAAATTTATAATATAATATTTTAAAATATCTTTATTACATTTATAGTGTCCTTGCATTTGATACATATTAAACATCGTTGAGTAATGTCAATGGAAACAAACTAATGGTGATATCAAATAGTGGTTGAGGATTATGTATAGAGGAATCTATATTTAATCAATAAGAATAATCAACATGGAAATGTAAACACAAAAATCCATTTAAATAACTGGATATGGAATAATCAATATAGAAAAGTAAATGACTAAAAATACCAGTTATTTAATCCCTAAATTGATAATGAAATTCATCCATATATTTTTCATAGTGAAAATTATATGGACAATATTAACTGCATATGAATGAAAGAAATGGTTATTTAGAAAACATCATGTTTATTAGGTACATGATTCCCTTACCATAAATACCATTCACAATATGGTTTAAAATATATTGGGTAGAAAACAATTTGTTTTGTACAACCATATATCTACCATCAAGACCATTCATAAGATAGTTTAAGACATTGTGATTAAACACACCTCGGTATTGTACAAGATATTTCATATCATGATACTACTAATGCATTTATGGGATTACATTAACTGGACCTCCACTCATATCATTAATTTCCAAATAATTTCTCATAAACTGAAGAAATGATTTAATTCATAAACAATGTTCCTTATTAAATAACTGTGTTGAGTAAAGTATAGAGATATATCATTATTTTCCCAGTTAATCAAATATCCTTCAAAGTAAACACTTTATGTAATAAAGGTATATGGTTTTGGAAACAACAATATCCATGTTAAATAATATAGATATTCAGTGTAAATTTAATTACCAATAATAAAATTAATGTGAATAATTGAAAGGGCGTACCTGAATATAATAATGAATCTAGGTTATGAAATTTAATACCATCCTTTGTCAAAATGACTACAAACCATCCTTTGGAATATTATGGATGGTATCAATAAAATAATTATATATATCCATTAGATTTATCATAAAGGGATTTTGATGATGATTAATATAAATACAATATAATGATATTTAAAACATTCTTGAGTAATCTCTTATTTTTTTGAAAAATATTGAAAAATAATTATATTTGAAATTAATTTTTAAAAATATATTATTTGAAAAAAAATTATAAATATTATAATGGAATAATGAAATAATTGAGTGATTAATATATTCTGAAATACGTTACATACTGGTGATGATTAAAAGAGATATTATTTTCACATTTTCTATAAAATCACAATAATTTTTCCTTTAAATACGAATAAATATTATTTTGAAAAAATATTATAGTGTGAAAAGGGTAAAAATTAATATAAGTAATTTAAAAATATTTAATATAGTTTTTTAAAACATTTTAAAAAAACCATGTTTAAGAAAAACACATTTCCGATCGAAGAGATAAATAAATTCATATATTATTAAAAATATATTAATCATTTTAAGTACAAAAGAGTGGAAATATTGTAATATTAAATGAAAAATTACATTAATAACTAAGTGAGGATGAAATTAATATTTTTATTAAATATGACAAGATATTTTCCTTTAATAAATCCTCTAGAATAATCAATCTCCATTAGAATGAGATTGTGAAATTATCTTGTAAAATGATCATAATGTTGAAGTGAGAATTAATCTATGACTCGATTATGTGTATCAAATTGTATATCAACATAAAAATTTTAAATATATCAATATTTAGTCCTAATTAATATACACATAATCATATAATTTTAATGACAATGAGGAATTAAAATAAAACAATAAAAGGAAAGTGAGTTATGAAATTTCATTACCACTTGGTAACTATATATTCAAATCGCCATATATGAAATAATTCAAGTTGACACTAAAAATACCATAGATAATAAATTATTAATTATATTTATTGTCATAGGGAAGTATATACTCTATATAAATGATACTATGTGTATAACATGAAAATATACCATGAAAAAACTAAATTAAGTTGAAATCCCTTACATTTCACTCTCTTTTGATTTTAAATCATTTAACCTAAAATATACAGGTTTTAATGATGTAATTAACTTATTAAATAACCATATTAATGTTTTTAATATCATATATAATCTTTTTATAACATCATAACACCTATTAGTAATATTTTTATTATTATTTTCATTATTTGAGGTGTTAATTTCATTTATTTTTAGATTATATTTTGACTTGTAATTTCTTGTATTTTACATTGATTAGTATTTATTAATCTAAAAAATGTGAAAAAATATTTTAATATTAAATATATTTGTTACATATGTATTTATTGTAATCCATAAAACATAGTGATAATAAATCAAATACATCATTCATGGAAATAGTAGGTCGTACAAACGCTTGAACGATGATTCCAATTTTATTTCATATTTAAATAATGAAAATTGAAAGATATATATTTATTTTATAAGTTTAGAATAATTTTTTTGACATATATATAATAAATTTTTATTCAATCCATCCTCAATACTTTCCATAAAATTTTATCGAACCGAGTTTCTTCATGTGGCAGTGGTTCCCCATACGCATGATTGACGTTATAATTTTCCCATAAAATGGAAAGCATGAATTTATGTGTTATTAAATAATTAAATAAGAATAAAGACAATATAAATTTAATATATATATTATATAAATAGTATTTACATCATTATTTTCAACCATTAAATGTTGTACTATAAGAATTCACAATATTGGTTCCCGTGGCGATAGTCTTCCATACACAGGATATATTATTTCATAATCCAATTGACGAAATTTTGTTATGCTTTAGGTCATTCAAATAACATAAAAACATATGAATCTAGTAAATATACTTATTTTATCATATCAGAAATATATGACATGAATTTATTGTGGTGGATTGGGAAAAAATAAGCATTCTTTTAGAATATCATTACCACTTCATTGATTATCCACTTTAGGTATTCAATAATTACATCCTAATTTAGTATTATTCTGAAGATATGGAATCTATTATGGAGAGATAGATGTTGTAGAGTTATATTGTAGGTATTATTTATTGGACCAAGCCATTGTGGTTTATTACTGTGTCAAAATATAGTTCTTGGGGTGGCCTGTATGCCATGGGTGAGTGAGGAGAGAATCTGTGTCAGTGACAAGGTGTCACCATGGTGTCACCTATCGATGACACTGATTGGTGTGTCTCAATCAGTGCATCCCAATCCGCGTGAGATCGATCAGTGGGACACCGATCAGCATGTCCCGATAGATGCCTCCCGATTGGTGAGTAACCAATCAGTGTGTCCTGATCAGTGTGTCACCAATTGGTGCATCCTAATTGGGTTTTCATCGATCGGAGTGTCAACTATTGGTGTTTCATCGATCAGTCTAACCAACCGGTGGGTCACCAGATCGGTGCCTCAAGGGGTAGGCTTGTCGAGGTTTCATTCCCCAGTTTTCCCTATAATGACTACTTTATGTTTTAATACATCTTCAAAGAGGTTTAAGACCATTTTAATGGTAGTAAAATATTTTTTAAACGACCATTAATTGGGAGACCCTTAGGGTGACCAAAATATGTAGCCTCTTTCATCAGTGTCACATGCCCCTAGTATGCGTTTTCTGAAAACCCTTAAACTCACAACCCCTATCTTTACCTATTTGAACAAAATTTTTAAATAAAAATTAATAACATAGTGTGTAACTTCCCAATAGCTTGGAGAAACCATGATCCTATTTTATGACTATTCAACATTTCATCTCTTGTAACTCCAGGATCTCACCTTTTATCGCACGAAGTTTATTCCTCCTTCTAGGATAGTATATTTTCCTCACCTGGGTGCATTTGTAGTCCCTCATCCCATGGTTAGTTGTTCACCCATGTTGGATCCATTCCTACTCACTCTTGAAGTCCATGATGGTCTTCCCCTGCATGTCTTGCCTCCCCAGTTCTTGGCGTGAGGAGAAAACTTCTATTGTTGATCATCAAGGTCGGGTTTTCCTTCGTCTCTCTTTACTATGTATCATACGGGGTGGGCGAGATAATTTTCCTTCGGGTATAGATGAAACCAAACTGTAACGAAGATAATAAAATAATTTTAATGAATTAAGGGGTGTGTTTGATGATTTTCTTGTTGTATTCGTTTATCTTTCTTTATATTTTTCAAATTCTATGGGTTTGTGTCCACTAAAAATTGTGGTTGTTGGTAGTCCTTCACTGCACACTAATGAGCCTCTGTTTTCTGGATATTCTTATGATTCAGTGGATTTAACATGGAAACTAGTTAATTAATTAAACTAGGTTGATAAAATGTATTCCCAATGAGTAAGAATTTTTGTGTGATCACCACAGTTAACAAAACAGAAAGACAAAACTTAATGACTGGTGTACATAAATACGAGAAGTCCCTTACTCTATTCTGGTGATGTGTATGGTTGTTATGTTTGATGCCTTGTGAAGTGACATGGATGGGGATGGGATCCCCTATTTTGTAGTTTCTATTTTTCAGATTTGGGACTTTCTGGGGCTGCATGTTAGGGATTGGATTGGTTCCAGTAGTTCGAGGGATCTCACATATCCCTTTTATTGTTGTAACATTATTAGAGAACAGGGTGTGAATGCCTAAATTACTACTTAAATGTTCTTCCTTCCATGGCTTGTGGTTAGGCCTATTAGTTACCTAGTAGTGAATATTTATTTATATGGAATCACCTGAATTTGAAAACAAGAATGGGTTCATTGGGGAATCATTTTCTAGGAATGATTTGTGCTCTAGTTGTGGATGTTGTGATTTAGTATGAATGAATAGTAACTAGGGTGCTTAAGTATGGGCTATTTTTTGAACCCTTACATTGGTATGAGTGATTTTTTAACTATATGTGTAAATTATGTTTGGTGTTTCGTATTTGAACCACACCCAAGTTGAGCACTTCATTCTGAACACCCCTATTTCATGGGGGAGGGTGTTTTTACAATATCCTATTGGGTGGTTGGTTATTAGCTCCTTTGTGATTCCTTTACCGAGTTGTGCAAGACTCTTCAGGTAGGATTTGTTTTCCTAAGGTCCATTATATTCCATGATTCATTGGGCAAGGTGGATGTGGTGGTTGACCCAGGTGTGTGCGGGTGGGTTTGTTTCACAAGTGTCTTCGGGATGAGGCCTAGGTGTCTTCGAGCGTGGCTGTGGTTGTTCTGGACGAGGTATCTATGAGTGTGGTTATGTATGGTTGTCTTGGCCTAGGTTTTTGTTGGATACATGTATGGTTATGGTGGCCCAAGTGTTTTCAGGAAGGATATATGGTGTTGGTGGCCCATAAGGTTGTTGTTGGGACGACAGTGGGACTATAGTGGAAATGGTGGAGGAGGTATGACGTGTAGGTTCACTTCAATAACTAGTGGGAAAGTGGTGTGGGGAACCCTAACATCGATGTTCCATTACAATTATTTTACCAGACTTTCTTTATTTGGGGAGTGTGCCTTGGTGAATTTGGGTGGATAGTTTTCTTGTTTGGTGCATTGGTTTTCTCTTTTTTCTCACGGGGCCTTGGAATGCATCCCCACTTGTGCACGAGAGATTTTGGTTTTCCCTAATATGTATACCAGTATACTAAAACTATATATATAAAACATAATATAGGTTTCTAGGGGGTCTACAAGGACCGTGAATGACCATACTAGATCAGACATCTGTAAAATTTCTATAGTTGTTTTCATTCTTTGGGTATGTTTCTTCTGGGGTTTTTATTTACTTGTATGGGTTTTACCATTGAACATGCATATGGGAATGGGTTTTGGGTTTACTATTACATTCAATTTTGGTGTTTTGGGATTTTACCATCGTATCTCTTGATCCTACTAAATAAAATGGGTAATCCTCTCCATATTACGTGTAATTCTATACACTTGGTGCTAGTAGCCACTCTAGGGCCGATTTAATACAAGATTCGAGGGGTCATTATCACTTCATCAACTTGAGCAAGGAAAGTTTCAGATATTTTTTGTCTCTTTCCTCATCTTGGTGAACCCAGGTCTTGACATCATATCTAAACCATATTTGATCGATAGGTGTTAAAAATGGGGTTAGTGGGTGTCCATTTATAAGTAGGGGAGTGGAAAAACATGGAATTTTTTAAAACAAGTTATTAGTACCCACATTTTTATATAAAATATGATTTCATAACATAAACAATTTGTTATATTAAGGAATAATACCTAAATATGTCCATAAAATTGGTATTTGACAATTTTAGGGTCATTTCCACACCATATACCCTAAGTATAACCACTAAATCAACACATTTTTACCTTAAACAATATAATTAGTTTTAACTACATATAACATTCATTACAGTAAAAAATAATCTACCAATATTTTCATTTATAAATAATTATGATTCAAAATATTTAATACATTTCTTCAAATATTATCCACATAAGTATTAAAAATTAATTTAAAATTAATCCTACAGATGGAACAAGAATGCAGGTCATTAAAGTGAAAATGTTCAATAGAATACTTGGTTTTTATGACTAAATTCAAAATTGAAATGCTTAAAATGAACTAAATTGGAATAATATATTAATAATTTATTAAATTATACTTTAAATCCAATTTAAAATTTTAAATGATGTCATTATTTATTATGATGAAATGTTTTTTTCTATTAAGATGCAGTATTTTTATTTATTCATCATATATTGATACATCTTGAAAGAATAATAAAAAATAACCCTAAGGTCATTTTAACTCTTTTTTCAAATAATAATATTTTTTAAAAAAAAATTATAATGTTTTCAACAAAAAATGTAAAAAAATTCTCCATTGAAAGCAAGAATAACTGGATTTTCGAGAAATACATCTTGTATGAATAAAATTGAATTTTCATTATTATGTTATTCTTGTGAAATATATTTGATACATGTAAAAACATTTTATTTGAATAATAATATATAAATTTCATTATTTTTATCTATTAAATCTAATTAATTAAATTTATGAAGATAAATCAATTTTCGGTGCATAATTGTTTTTATAAAAACATTTCATATATATTTTATTTTTTTATTTACAATAATTGGTAACCAATAAATTGAATCATATAATTTCGTAATATATTTAATCATATTCACTACATAACATTTTCAATCTATTTTATATTATTTATTTTAAACAATAAAATTAATTGTAATAAAAAAACTCAGTCTTGTGTGTAATGCAAGGAATCAAAGAAAGTTGTTATTTTGTGTCATGCTAGAAAAACATAGTGTTGTATGCATTACAAGCTATAGAATGTTTTATTTATATTTAGTGAATATTATTGAATAACGTTTCACCACTTATTCTCTATCAAATTGAAAATAAATTTATCACTCTGGGATATGTGTGGACTAACGCTTCTATATAACGATATAGTTCATTTCTAATAATAATATTCCATGGCTGGTTATAACTTAATATATAATGTTTATATATGATATTTATAAAAATAATTTTTCTTCTCAAATTATAATATATTATCTACCTTCTTACATTCACATCAATTAGTAAACGATGACGTTTCTCATGCATACTTCTATACTACCACCTCCATAGGGTGATCTGTTTGGTTAATTATTTATTTGTTATATTACATGTAATTTTTATATATTTAAGTAAAAATATGTAATTTATTATATAAATATTATTCTTTAATTTAAAATTATCATTCACCATTTTTAATTCTATCCATGGAAGTTTATAAAAATTACTCGTGTGTATGTATAGGTTATTATCTCCCTAAAGTGGTGTAATTATTTTTCAATTATCGCATAATATGAATTGTAATAAATAAGTAAAAAATTATTATATATGAGAATTATATAATTATAAAAAATTAATAAAAAATTTTTGATCTCTAATAAAATTTTTGGGACCAGAACTTCTAAAATGATACATACATGAAAAACGAAGCAATTAACACATGAAATGACGATTTAAATATGGAATTATTAATAAAATGGTGTCGAAATGATGTTATTAGATAAAATTTTATATTATGTTTATGAATAAGATTATTATATAGTATCATTATAAATCTAAATTTATTATTCATGAGGTTATAGTGGTTAATAATAAAGTCAGATACACGGTAATGGTTTTATCTCAATTTCTCTTTTTTGATACTTGTTTTAACATTATACAAGAATTTTTTATTCATTTATAATATTTAATTTTTGAGGGTGAGTTTTTTAAGAATCTATGATTTAATTAAATTGAATCATTGAACCATAATATTTTTCAATCTTTTAATTAATTTTATTTCAAAATTTTATAAACCAATAAGGGTTCATCTAAATTATGTTTTTGTGTGATATATTTGATGTTATGAAACTTTTTATGTTTATAAGGATTTTAAAAAAATATTTTGAAAAGTTATATCATCGATACATCATGTAATATAGTATGTAATTTTATAATTCAAGTCATTTCATTCAAGTATTATTATTTAAAGGTTACGAGAGTCCTTTGGGATAATCATGTCAATTATCTTCTTTGGGTCATATGTTTTATTTTACACCAATATTAATTTATGGTTTAGTATACTAACCATTTGATATTTTTTTAATATATTTACACTCATGGTGTTTATAGTTTCATTTGAGGTTTTTATGGGGTTATGAATCAAAAGTTACCAAAGCAGTAAGGGTTTTACGATACAATATTATCTTTACTGTTATAGTTTATGCTAAATTTTGATGATGAAATTATATTTTTTGTATAGCCTAAATTTTATTTATTAAATTATTCATAATATATTTCTATAGATTATATGAATTCGTATTATTTTAATCCCTTTAAAAACTCAAGAGAATGAAGCAATGTTTGTTTAGGATACACATCATTGTTTTCTATTAAGTCAATAATTGTTTCTTATATGTCTATATTTTCTTCAAATTGTTTTCAATAATATTTTTCATCTTATCCAATGATAATTTAAATTTGTTATAAAATTTATTTTGATTTCATAAAAATTTATTAAAAGTTTTCTTCTTATTATTTTCCAAAAATCTGCACTTTAATTTTTACCAAAAACATGAAATGGTTTTTTTATTTTACTATAAACCATATAAATGTCTTTACCCACCAACATCAATACCCGTTTACATGAAAATATCATTATATTTTCCTTGGTTCTATTCAAAGAAAAGGATTTACTTAATGTTTTCTAATTTTTTCTAAATAAGTTATTTAAACATGAAAATGATATTCTCCATATGAAATGTTCTAGTGATATTTTGAAGGTATTTCTCATCTATAAAAAACATCATTTGATATGTGTTTTCCTTTACAAATGATATGATCTAATTTTACCTTCTCTATTATTTCATTAGATATTTTTTGTTCCTGATAAATACATGTTTGTGAAATTGAATTTTTTCCATGGGTAATTATTCGATGTAATGATTACTATTTTCATGATCATATGTTATAAATATGAGTAAATTATGATAATGTGATGGGTGCTCCACTATAAACCAAAAATGGTTGGTTACACTATAACCAAATGATTAGTAGTTCTATTATAGCCCTCCACTGAATTCGGTAATTATGTATAAGTTGAGAAATACCATAGTGACATTATATTTAATTAAATATTAAGAGATGGTAGAGTATATTCGTTGGATGATACACTTAAATGATTGTTGTAAATGACCATGTAAGAATTTTTATAATGATTATTTTTCTAGAATGATAGTTTTAGGAGTGACACTTTACTATGTAATTCATTTTTCATGCTTATGTGAGTAACCAAAACATATGTTTTTTGTTTATGATATGTTCTCTTCATTCATGATTAATTATTGATGATTCCACACTATTATATAATATAAATTTTTATTACTAAATCCTTATGTTTAATTTCATTTTTTATGAAATTTCATTGGTTGGTTATGATTTTTTTAATTCACAATCATGTCCTCTTACCCTTGTAATTATCTTATTCTCACTTATGATCAATGACTTATAATATCTTATTCTTACCCTTATTGAGCATCTGATCTCACCCATTCTTATGTTTCCATTCCCCATGTTATGAAGAAGGGTATTAATTATGATATGTTGAATATAGGTTCTAGTTGTGAAGAATATAAATAAAAATTATGCAGACATTTCATATACTAGGTATTTGTGTTTCCACATTTCAAAATATACTAAAAGATTTAGGCTCTTATCTAGATTATATTGATATGTAATGAATATCCATTTATTAAGATATATTATTTATGTATGAATATTATAGAACATTATAGATTGTTTCAGAGCCACATATTCTAATATTTGGAGACTAAGATGTGGAAAATGTAGTGATAACACTAATGATAATCCTATGTATAGAATAAAATCCAATGATTTTTTAAATAATGTAGTTTTTACATCCATGAAATACAATCATGATAGGATAATACAAGCAGATGTTGTTTTGGAATAGATTTATCAAGGGGTAATGACCCTAAAAAGAGTTTTTCATGCATATCACTATCATCATTATAGTGAAATTTCAATGAGCCCTTGCTATAAACATTGTTTGAAAATCCCAAGGTATATTCTTGCTTTAAGTTACACATTCATTAGGAACTAGTATGAAATATTAGAATAGATAATGACCATGACTGACCTACGTTAAACTTAAGGTTCCATGTGATAAAAATAAGGTTTCCTGGTTCTCAAATCGTATGAATAATTGTTAATAATAAGATAATTTCACATCACTGTTTTTCATAGTTTATTTATATTTTTTAATTTCTATAACTGAGAGAAATCATGTTAAGAATTAATTTCTTAGATAATTAAAGAATTTTCCTTTTGACATTCAAAAATATATGGGAGATGAAATTTTAATGCTTGTGATTATTCTTGACCATGAATATTTTTATATGATTAACTACCTGAATATATGCGCTTTGTTGATTTATGCAAATATGGAAAAATAGAGTTTTATGACGATCTTTGATGAATGAATTTTTAGCTACCTATGAGTCAAGAATGTGGGTTGAATCCCCAAGAGAAATTTGTCAAATGGATGGTATGGTGTTTTATGTGTGTAAAATAAAGACATAGATCATGTAATTCTAGGGGAAAATGTATAGTTAAATTGATGGAAATAATGTACATCCCCAGATACCATTTATTGACCAATGACATATGTGTGGGAAACATGGATATTTTCTCAATTGATTCCATAATCCTAATATTAACTCATAGAACAATGAATGGATTATTCTATGATAAGAATTGAATATGAATAAAATAAATTTTTTTTATGAATTTTGATTTGAGAATAATGTTTTATAACTGTTTTTTTAATTTTATTATTACAATTATAATCATGAAACATTTAAGGAACATTCCTTGGTATTTATATTTTATGTATTATTAAGAATCTTTTGAATAGAATCGATAACCTAGAACTATGCTTTGGTGGTAAGATTATTTTTTAGGAAATCATATCATTGAGGGATAGATAACCATTAATTTGTAAATACGGTCTAGGTAATAATGTTTAGATGAAATAATTCATTTATATATTTAGAAAAATTAAATTTGATAGTATTTTTACTTGAATTTGATACATGATCTAATTAAAAAATGATTTATGATTTATTTTCTGGTGTTTATTACATTTTTGGATTTATGGAATATAATTTATAGTATGTGATTTTATTTTTGGAATAAGTAAAGATTTTATTTTTAAACACATATATGTTTTCATTATTTTTTTATTATGATTTGTTTTATTTAATATCATAGGAGAATATATCATCATAATATTCACATGATTTATATTTGACATTAAGATAAACATTTTTTTTGTCGATTAAATGTATCGTGATTTTGGAACCTATGGATACTTTTTTCAATTTTATTGGTTTTTGACTTGTTCAGACTTATTTTATAATATTTTTCTGTTTATCTATATATGTAAAGGTTTATGTTTAATTTTGGGTGTAATTTTCTAGGTTTTAGAGATCAATGTATTATTTAAAAATATAAAGATTTATAAATAATAAATAAATTTGGAAAAAATTACTTTTGGTAAATATATACAGGTAGAAGGAATGATTTTTCATTCATTTATGGATCTTACGATCCATTAAAAGTGAATTAAAGTGTTTCAAACTTTAAAAATTCATCTTGAGCATTCATTTTATAAAGAAATGAATGATACCACAATGAATATTTATTGAAGGAAAAAAGGATGCAATTATTAGTATAAATATTAAATAAAATCAATTTAGTATATTTTCACATATTCCACAGTAAAATAATTGTGCTACCCTATTATGAAAGTATCTTTATAGTGATTTTTTTATTGTTATTTGTGAGGAGTTGGTAGTCGTTTCCCACCCTCATATATTTATATTTTTCTGGTATTAAATTTCTCATAACCATGTTCCCTTTAAATATATATATATATATATTCATTATATTTCTCCAATATTTCCATAATTTAACTTCCTATTACAGATCTCCATATCTGGGAACCACATTATATGTTTTTTAGGTACCCATTATGTATCCAAATTTATTTTTGAAGTAATAATTTATTTCCCATAGGTACAATGTGTGTTTTCAATTAAGGTATTTAATAATATCAAAACATTTATTATCAAGATGAAAATTTTGAGGACATAATTTAATTGAGTAGGATATTTTAACACCATAGGATTTTAGAATAATTTTTTCTTTATATAAATTGAAAGTGTCCGATAGATTTATTTTTCATAACCCCAAGTCCATTAAAAATATGATACATTAAACAATTAAAACCTTGAATTTGAATTAGATATTATGAATATTAATTATCTCATTATGAAAAATATGAATACTATATTCAAATAATTTTAATTTATTTATGAATTCATAAAAAATGTGTAGTTAGTTTTTTTAATTAAATAATTTTTATGATTTAAAAATTTATTTGTGTTGAATTATGTGAATGAAAAATACAATTAAACTATAATAGTTTTATAAATAATTTTTTTTAAATTAATATCAATTTTTAAATAATCACATCAACATTAACTTATGCTTATTTTTTGAGTAATTTTAATAAATAAATATTTTTCAATGAAAAGTGAAAAATATTGATTTTTTTAAGAACAATAATTTATTTTAAAGTAAATTATATATTATGTTATGAATTTTTTATTAATATTACATAATAATTTATAAAGTTAAATAATCTTATTAATTACAAAATAATCATAATTATACATTATTTTGGTATAATTAATTTTTTTTATTAAAATTAAAATTTTATATTTTTTTTATATTTGAATATATATAAATAATTTTATTAATTACATTTATAGAATCAATATTCAATCATTTATGTTAAAATTATTTTTTTACAAGGAAATTAATGGATGTAAATTATGTTATATACTGAAAATTATATTTTTCCCAAAATGGGTTTTCATTTTGGTGTGCATGCTTATTTAAAATTAAATTATGAAACTTATAGAAATATAATATGGTAAAATTGATTCCATATTTATAATATCAATGATTATTATAATTTAATAAGTTTATTATAATAATTTCTCACTGTGAATAAAAAAACTGAAGAATAAAATACAATAGTTGAAGTTAAAATTGGTTTACCCAATGGTTAAACCAAGATATAATCATAGTATTTCCAAAAAAACCTACATAAATATAATTGAATTAATATAATACAACATTATATTATCCTAAAATTTAATACATATCCTTGTTGATCCAATTTTCTATCATAGAGACCTTATATCATTCAAATGTTTTTAGAAATTTCTGATGTGTCCCTCACCTCACTTATAAAAGAGAACCTCTTTTCTTTAATTACTCACAAAATATGAGTCTTATACCATAGAAAAATCATAATATAAAACATTATAAGAATAATTTATTTATCATATAACTTTTTATCTTCAGTTAATACTAATCCTTTAGGTCCTAATATGTTATCTAAATGATGTATCTCAATGAGGAGGTATATTTGTTAACCAAGATCCGTCAGTTTTATTTCTTCTTTTACATCCACTAAAAATTTTGTATCCATAAATTAATTATTATTATAGTATTATAAATATTCTGATATTTTTTTATAATTATTTAAGAACTATTTAACACCTCTTCTCTATCGAATATGAAATAAAATTATATATCATGTGTATGTGTGGACTACCGCCACCACGTAGCGATAAGAATAATCTTCCATATACATATTTCATGGGGGATTATAATGATGGATTTAAGTTTTTTATATTTATTTAGTAAAATAATTACTCTTTTCTAAGCTAAAAAACTTATCAAACTTATTATCTTTTGATCCATTGGTAAACGATAGTGTCGCTCATTCGTATTTGTGGACTACCACCTTCACAGACCAATGTGATTGGTTTTACATTTATGATTCACATGGATTTTAAAGAGGATTTATTTAATAAAAAATATGATATTTATTATATAATATTTAATTATAAATTGGGGTTATGTTTTTTACTTTTATTCCATTCCATCGATCAAATTGTGGAAACATCAGTCGTGTGTACATATAGATTACCATCTCCAAAAAGTGATGTAATTAATTTTGTGTAACCAATTAATATGAATAGTTTTAATTATGTATATAATTGTTATATATGATAATAATATCATGATTTATAATCTATATATGAAGTAATCATGAATAATGTTGGAGGTCCATTATTATCGAACTAAAACATGCTTGAAAAATTAAGTTATTATCTTCTGAAATGAAAACATTATAAGAAAATTTAAATAAACTGGTGTTTAAATGATATAAGTAGAAACCAAATGAAATTATATGAATTAATATTATTATTTTATATACTAATGATAAGTTTAAATTTATTATATATTACTTATTCTCCCTTATGAATCATCTCACATAAAGGGTAAGGGTTTCGTCTCAATTATACATCATTGAAAAAAAATTTATTATTATAAACTAATTTCATATTTAAATTTTTTATATACCACACATGAATATATATTTGATAATTAAATTATTTTACATTATGTATATACATAACCATATTATTTTCTTAATTCCAATGACTTTTTTCTTAAAAATTAAAAAATCCATGAGTTATCTTTTCCCAAATTATTTTTCATTAAGATATATTTGAGGTTATGATTTAATTTACGTTGATGTGATTATTTATAAGGACTCAGACATAAACATTAAATAATCTAGAATTAAATGAATAATTCACATTAAGGATCATTTCAGGTTTATAGTGCCAGAGAATTAGTACATAAATATTACATCTCAAAAGATTATAAAGTATACACTTATACTCAGTTTCCATTTTTTTAGTAAAATAAAAACTCTAAAAAAACATGACTACTTCCATGTTTTAGACAGCTTGTCTTTCCTTGATCCCATCCTTGACCCAATTCATCTTTAAGTCCTATGGAAAACATTTCAAAAACATGAGATGAGCATAAAAATCTCAATAAGGGTTATAACATAATGAAAGGAAACATTAACCCATAAATAAATACAAATCAATGAAACCATAATTTTCAGTCAAACATTCTGAAATCATAACATATTGTAATCAAAAATAATAAAGGTAACATAAGACATACATAACATAATTACATTGTAGCAATCACATCAATATAGGGAGTCACATTTGGAATATCCATCACAGTATATTCCCTAAATCTCATAGGAGAAACATTAACGTTTACCTCTGTCACGTTACTCAATGCAGTGGAGAGCTATCACGGGCTCACCCACCATAGGTTTATCACAGAACCACCCGTAAACAATGCCCAATAACCATAACATAATCATAACACATAACACAAGTATAAAGAAAATATTACATTTCAACATTCCAATATATCAAATCAAGATATTGACATAAACAATTCTTTATCATATCATTTTCAAAACCATTTTAAAAAAAGATTTTTGAATCAATGTGTCCCATACCACTTTGAAGCTTTTAAATGAATTATCATCTGAAAAGATTAATATACATATAAATAAATCCTAATTTTTTTTTGAAAACATGGACATTAATGAGAAATATTCAGAAGAATAAATCTTTAAAACATTTAAAATTATATTTTAGTTAAAGAGTTTTTTTTATGAAAATGAGAGATGCTTTAATACAAATAATTGAGTAATAACATTATAATATCGTGAGAATAAATTTATTCAGGATATTATATGCCAAGGGGCAGTATATACACCATATAAGAGTGGATTGGTGCATAACAACAGTGAAGTGTCAGTGGAAATGTAAATTGAGATGAAATCCCATATAAAGATGTTATCCTTAAATTAAGGATAAATCAATAACATAATTATCTGTGAAAAATATAAATACACCCAATATAAATTTATTTTATGTGTAAATCAATCAGAGGTAATTCACACATATTCATAGGATGAAATATTCAAGAAGTACAAGTTGAACCCAAAGAATTGAAATTGGGTTAAGAAGTTCCCTTACAGAAATTTCACAGCCTAACAACATTAATTTAAATTTCAGAAAATGATTTAATGAGAGATAAAAAGGGTATATCATCACTTGTACATAAAATATACAGCAATAAGGATATATAAGAACATATCCCAACATAATAATATGTAAATTAAAAGACCAAACAAAAATGAGTCTTTTAAAAAGAGGAGGGTGGAAGGTTCCCTTACCGATTTGGGTAACTTTGGAAAATTACACCCCATGAAAGAAGGATCATAGAATGAAGATGTAAATAACCATAAATTAAAGAATATTAAACAAAGAATATAATAATTTTAATTACATACACCACACAAAATTAAATAGTGGAAAATGTAGCATGAATCTCATGAGAATAAAAAGTGAGATAAAACCCCTTACCTCGTTGAAATCAATCGAGTCATATGACCAAAAGATAATAAACAAAAAATGAATCACATAATATGATGAATATAAATAGAATAATTATAATATATGAAATGCCAGTACACAATACACCACATGCAACAAATAAGTTGCGAACACTGGAAATCTCACGAAATTAAAAGTGAGATAAGAAATCCCCTTACCATGTGTCTGACTTGCCTCACTCGTATGAGCCTTGTTCTTCTTGAATTATATAATTAAGTTAATTTCTACTTTATTTAAAATATTTTTCAAGTTTATTATTCCTTTTATATCACTTATTACCTTTCTATAATAATTACTTAATTTTATGAGTTCATATTGGACATTTCATTGATGTTCAAAGCTTGAGTCAAAAATGAACTTGTTGTAATTATAAATTGTCCATGTGGTCAAGAGTACATTATCTACAGAATGATATTCATACTTTAGATGTCATATATATCATATATATCCAGTATATATATGTATTTATAATATTATATAACATTTGGACATAACAAATGAAATGCACCATTGATGGAGACGGTAATCCGTACGTACGAATGAACGCTACATTCATTTGTTTTTCATATTTTAATGAAATGAAATACATGTGATTAATAGGTATATTATAATTTCAGTTTAATATATATGTTATATATGTTACATAAGTTCATAAATTCTATCCTTTATACGTTCCATGTATGGCATGAACGAGTCATATCACTTTGAGCGGGCGGTAGTCCGCATTTCCTAAAATAAAATTATCGCGTTTACCTATTATGGAAACCATAAAGGTCTGACATAAATTAAAAATACAGAAGAATAAGGAAAACATAAAAATAATATATATCATATATAAAATCAGTGACATCATAATGGCCACCATGAGAGGTGCGAAAAGAATATTGAACAAGCACTGTTTCGTGAGGCGGTAATTTGCCACCAACAGAAACGGTATGTTCTTTAACCTCTAGATGTAGGTGTGTGTATGTTTAGGTATAATCCTTTTCATAAAAACATCCTAGTATATTTAGGATATTAGTTTTATTATGTGATCAAATAATAAGAAGATAGTGGTGAGTGAATAAGGAAAATAAAAGAAAGAAACTCGAGAGAAAACATTACCTCTAAATCGGGTAACTCTTTTTTGATTTGAGCCAAAGGCTTCCTTGGAAACACTTCTGCCCAAATTGAGGATTCTAGGAGTAAGATAGGGATTTGGAGAGATAATATGAGCAGAGTATGGACGAGCCAAGGGCTTTCGTGGTGTGGGTAATGGGGTAGAGGTGGGGACCTTTTATAAGAGGGAGGAGGGTCACTTTTGGAAAGTCATGAAATTTTACTTTATTATAAAATTATTTTCAGATTTTAAATGTCCCAAAATTATATAGTTTGAGGATATGGTGATAAGGGTTCGAAATACACCCATATAATAGGTTTTTGAAAAGTTTAACCCTTAGATATTACCTTATCTTTTCATTTTATTTATATTGTTCATTAATGCGGTAAACACTCCATCATCATTGTGTCATAAATAATTTTATTTATTTGATGTCTCAAAATTAAAAAAAAATTACTATGATGTAGGAAATCTTTTTATATTTATAATTAATATTTATAGTCAAAAAGATAACTTTTATTACCCCATGTAAAAATTATTTTAGTAAAATAGTATATGTTTGTGACATTTTTATTTTTACTTTAAATAAAAAGTTATTAATGTCATTATCATGCCGAAGTGGCTCCATGAGGTCCCCAAATTGACCCATGGATTTTCTTGGTCGGACATGACTCATCCAATAATGATAGGACAAGTGTAAAGGTAATTTAATATTATTATAACTTTATTTTCACCTTAAATTACACTAATTACCTTTAATCGCGGTTAATAAAAGTCAAAGTTACTATTCACCAAAAATTATTTTCATCCCATTGAACCACATTTTACTTAATAATGACAACCATGTATGTCATATTTTTGAAATCCTATTCACAGAAGCGGTAAATTTTCATTTAAATGAAAAATCAGTTTTTTTAACTACCACTTAGTAGTTTCACTATTCATCAAAAATTGAAGTTTTTCATAAAAATACCAAAAATTCACCCTAATCTGTATTTGATATTCCAAATTCAAAAATTATGTCCATTTTAAAACATTAAAAATATATAAGTTGCATTAATGAATTTTTTAATTAATTCCCATTGTCAAAACAAATATCGTTTTTTTAAGAAACAATATCTATCAAAATAGTGACACTTGTTTATGTCAAATTTCAAAGTGAAATTAATTCCAATAACCACCACTAAATTAAATTGTAAAAATATTTTCTAATTAAACATTAAAACCAATTAAATATAAAATCTAACCTTATAAATAAATTATATTAAAATAAGGGTTTCAATTAAAATATATCATTTTTCACTATTCATTAAAAAATGAACTTTATCAGAAAAATAACAAAAAATTTCACAGAGTAAATTTTGATCTCACGATTCCAAATAAGGATTTTATTTTGTAAAATATAACATATAAAAGTGAAAAGAATTAAATTTAAAAATGTTTCACCATCAAAAGGCTGTTAATCGACCTTTTAATGAATATTTAAATATTTATGCTTAAAATTGGATTCATACGCATTTTAAGCCTCTAAAATTAATTGGATAAATGTAACAAATATTTAACAAACATATATAATCATTTTGTAGTTAGTTCTATTCATTCCCACCATTAAAATGGCTAGGCATTAACAACCATTTAAAATAATATTATTATGTTATTAGTGTGCAACGTAAGATTTCAAAGAACCTCATTGTTGTGTATTGGGTATGCCATCGAACATAGCATTCCCTTTAAAGTAATATTAATATTTTATTCAAAGTTATTAATAAATATGAATGTGTCATATTCTTTATTTACCTGGGATGTTACATCATTCCCCACTTTTGGGAATTGCATCCTCGCAATTTAAAAATTGGGCACAGAAACCTCATTGAAAGCCACACATCAGAAAATTAGTCAATAAAACTATAAATTTAAAAGAAATAAAGAGAAGTACAAAGGTCACCTGAGAAAACATAAACTAGGATTCCCGAAAAACAAGGATATGGAGGAGAAATAAAATCATCATGTTCTGATGGAGAGTGATAAAAAACATGTTTAGGAGAATGTTAACCGCCAGAAAATCACAAACTTCTGATGGGTTAAATGGTAATTAATTCCCCAGTTGGAAACGTTAACAGACAATGTTTTTGTTTTAAGATACTTTTCATTGAGGAATTTATTTATGGGCTTAAATAAAACATAAGGAAACATACTTACTTGTCATGTATACTTTCATATTTTACTTGATTTCAAACACAAACTCATATTTTCTCCAAAATATGAGTATTCAGGATTACTTGTAAAGAACCAGAAATTTCAAGGAAAATATCTTCTTAAATACTTGGAAATTTTATGAGTCATCAGTTTCTGACAGCGCCTGATTTCATGGCCCGGTGTGCCAGTAATCATTTTCTGATGTTTTTTTGGGTAACTTCAGTAAACGTACATGCTGGTTTTCTATCTTTTGAGCTGGTGATCGGAATTGAAATTTGAGGAGACCGATGAACTCTCAGCGCCAATATTCGCTTAAGGGGACCTTTACCGCAATTGCGTTTTATATAGGATGAAAGTTATTTTTTAGTGATTCGTTATAATTTAATAAAAAATTATGTGTTACATGATTTTTTTGTAAAGGGTGGTTACTTTCTCCAAAGAGGAGTTTGAGGTGGGTCCCACACCCCACATAACCACCCATGAGAGGATAATTGTGTGGTGGGTCCCAGACAATACCAAACGCTTCAACTCCCTAAGAAACCCCCCTTAAACTCTTAAGAGTCCAACCCTCTCTTTTAATTTTGAACTCTGCACCTCCCACTCGTTCTCATTAATATCATAACACCACTAATTAATTAATCGAACTCCACAATTAATTAATTTAATTGATTGATTGAATTTTTTGAAAAACATTATGCCAAATTTAAATAAGTGAATCCTTTATATTATTTTGGGTTGGAATAATTGATGGAGAGCCTTGGAGGATTATAGAGGAGTGTTTTTCCCACGAAGAACATGAATAACTTCTTCAACGACCTTCCTCCACGTCAAGATTGAAGGCACCACCCGCAAGGAACATCTCCAACGACATAGACTCTTCCTCCGTCATTGAAAAAACCTCATCCTCTTCCACAACGCTATTTTCCACAACTACGAAGAATGAACCTTGAATAGTGGTAGGTAAAATATGGATTATTTATTTATTCTTACTTGTGTAAATTACCGTCGCACCTTGCTGTTTGATTTTGGTTGATGGTGATCAAGTTGTTATCCACTAATGAGGAGGGTGTGGGCCGAAAAAACACGGCCTGCAATCTATCCATTGAACCTTGTTTATGTTGGTGATGGAGGCGACGTGAAGAAGGCATGGTGCCCTAGCACCATGCCAGAGGAGAACCACGAGATAGAGAAAGTGGTGGCATCGCCGACCAGAGGTAGCCGCAGTCGCACGCCGGCCGTGTGAAGAATGATCACGGCCTGCATCCGCGGGCCGCTCAGCCGAAGAAGAACCGGCCGGTCTCATGACCGGCCGGGCTGGAGGACAGTGGAATCTCATTGGTGCCTCGCTGTGGGAAGACCGAGGCCCGTGCTCCGTGGGCCACTTCGGCGGGAAAACTGTCCAGCTGCCTAACGGCCGGGTGGAAGGAAGTCGTGGCACAAGAAGGTGTCACATAGGAGGACAGCGGCCCACACAGCGGGCCGATCTCTCCAGAAAAGATGGTCAAACAGGAGAGGCAACACCATCATTACCAGAAACTGTGGGGTCGCCCCCCCCCCCCCCCCCCGCTCTGCTCGGCCAGCTAGAAGAGCCATGGTCAGCCATCGGCCGACCAACCCTTGCACGGGTCGGGCCGGGTCGCTCCCCACCGGGCCGGGCTGCGTCCCACCAAGCTGAGTCGTGCCCCCCGGGCCGATCCGACCCCTCAACCAGGTTGGACCCACCGAGCCAGGACGGGCCGACCCACCAGCCCACTAGGCTTGATGGGCCGGACCCGTTTCGCCTAAACGTGGATATCATCAAGACCGTGCGTCCGAACGATGCGCCGTCTACGACACTAGGACCTGTGCAATGAGACGGTCTTTTTGTGATACTCTAACTATATTTTGGACCACTTTGTAAAATTTCCGGGTTTGGAACGAGCGTAATTTCAACCGGGCCCTTGGAACAGAAAAGCCAATAACTCTAAGACCGGGCATCCGATTGACACTCCGTCTATCACGTTGAGTTCTTTTTGATGAGACAGAAATTCCGGGTACATAAACTATGGACTTCGTGATAGTTGATGTATCGATGCCTTTTCTCGAAGAGTGGAGCCTCCCAGAATCGAGCGTCCTGTGTGTGGGAACCCTTGAGCTGGCTGCGACCATGACGACTACTGTACTAGAATCCTCCGTGGGTTCGACAGCGATGACTATGGTATTGGAATCCTCTGTGGGTTCGACAGGGATGACTACCATAATGGAATCCTTCGTGGGTTTCACAGTGATGACTACTGTACTTGTATCCTGTGTGGGTCTGACAGTATTCACCTCTATACTTGTATCCTTTGTGGGCCCGACATAGTAGCTGGTCTTGTATCCAGTGTGGGTCTGATAGCTTAACTGGTCTTGTATCCTGTGTGGGTCCGACAGCTTAGATTATTCAGTGACTACATCTGATCATCTCTATCCCTATTCATGAAATGTATACCTGTGTGAGCTAAGTCTTGACTTTCAATCATTATCATTGATGTGATTGACTTACTTCCTGTGTGGAATGGGTTGTTCTTTGGCTCGAGAGTTGGAGCTGAACTAAGTTTGATAACTTAGGTATATGTATGGGAATATACCTAAGTAGGGTTGGTTGATACTTCGTGGTTGTATCTTTCATTTGTGGTTTATCCTTTAAGGATTCTGGCAGACCTTTCGGGGTCTCGGGGTCCTCACTGAGTAACGTTATACTCACCCATGCACGGTCTATGCCCACACCTCGTTGTGTTGGATGCAGACGACGGACAACATTGATGGAGGTAGAGAGTGTGCCAGGACCGGATGGTACCTAGAGGTGGACCACACGGCAAGACGGTACACGGAGCGGACTGATAGATGTGGAGTGCTGAGGTGGACATCTCTACCTACCCATCACATAGGATACTCGGAAGACATTCCATGAGCTTCCCTTTTTAGCTGTTGTCCCCTTTTCAGTTGTACTTGCTTTCCATTGTACCTGTACTCTACTGTTGGGCTTGTATTTCCGGCCACATTACTTTAAGTACTACTTTTTTATAGAGTATTCACTTAGTGTTTACTTCTTATTGATTACTCGGTTGTGTTTGTTTACATTAATAAAGTAAATTCCTTCCCAACTTAGGGATTTAGGCCTTTGGTGCTAGTCACCAGCCCCTGGCCTATGGAAGGCAGGCTTGGGGTAGTCGTGGCTCGGTCCCCGAGGACGGTTCGTGACAAATTGGTATTAGAGGAGTCGGTTCTACTGTAGAACTCAGGACTCTGGTCATTCTTAACTATAAATAAATTGTGTTAAGAGTATTGAGTGTGGTTTTTAGTCCAGGGAGTCCAGTGTTGGTGCGGTGACTGATGTATCCAAACACTAGGACCGTGACCTCTGATTTCTGACTCAGTGCACGAAAACACTAATTCTGTGTTTGTTTCCTTTGAAATGTTTTCTTTGTGATTTCTTTATGTCAGCTCACCAGGTATACTATTTGAAAGTGGCGCACTTATTTCTTCTCAGGATGGCCCCAAAAAGGCATCCAACTAGGGTTTCAAGTTATGTATGAGATGGTAGCCCACCGAGCGACGATACCTCAGTGTAGGGCCCAATCACTGCGGAGGCACTAGGCGTACCACTACCCGTTGAGCCACTGATACCACCAGCTCCAGTAGCAGAGAGTGCATGCCACATGAGTGAATTGAACGAGTTCTAGTGACAGAGGCCGCCCAGGTTCTGGGGAGAGACGGACCCTCAGGCAGTTGAGGATTGGCTGGAGGCTGTCGTGAGAGTCTTCGGATTGGTAGGGACACCAGCGGACCTTAGGGTGATCCTTGCTGAGAGTCTCCTGAACGTAGTAGCAGGTAGAGGGTTGAGCCTGATGTTATAGGTGAATGACAAGGAATCTTTACTTTGGACAAACATCGAGAGTCTCTTTTGCTCAGAGTTTGTCCTAGCCACCCTTTGTGTGGTGTAGATCTAGGAGTTACTTCATATGCAGTAGGGTAGTATGATAGTAGATCAGTAATCATCGAGGATCACTAACCTCTCATGCTACTCCGCAGATATGGTACGGTACCCGTTCTTCAGGGCCCGGACATTCGAGCAGGGACTCAGGCACGAGATCAGGGCTTCGACATTTCCCCTCAGTATCCCGACGCAGGCGGGGGTGCTGGAGCCAGCCCTTCTAGTGGAGAGTTTCCTGGCTGAGCAGTCACCAGCGGCAAACCCACCACAGGAAGACACGTAGCGGAGTCTTCTGTAGCCGGCAGTAGGCAGTTCTTGCGAAGGTCCAAGCGGACAAGGCCATCATGTGGGAAAACTTAGGATACAGGTTTGGTTGTGCGGATCACACGAAACAGAGGCAACCTTATGAGGATAAAGCAGTTCTATGCATGCGGCGGGCAGAGCCACATGGCTCGTGACTACCCGACCCACCATGCAGATGAGTAGGAGACAGTAGAGGTACCTCCCAGAAATAGGCAGAGGTTTGACCGTGGTGTTCCGTCGGGAGCAGGTAGACGTAGCATAGGAGCTGGCCGAGTAGCGGGTGGTGGACAACGTTTCGAGGCTCTACCACCACCACCAACAGGAGGTCCACCCTGACCATAGGGAGATGGCAGACAGAGGCCGGCTCAGATCTAGACAGTTGAGGCCTACGGCCACATCACACATAATATGATATCAGATACTATCTATGTCTACTCCACCCTTTCTATAGTACTTATAGACACAGGTACAAGTCATTATTTCATTTTTTTTGCCCTTGTTCGGAGCTCAGAGATTCTGACGGAGTCGTTGGCTTGATCCTTATGGATAGAGACTTCTATGGGATCAGAATCGACGATTATGCACTGGTTCCAGCAGTGTGAGCTTACTCTAGGGGGCAAGAGCTTCGGCATGGATCTTCTTGTAGTGGAATCAAGGCCTTACGACATCATCTTGGGTATGGACTGGTTATCCATAGTTCATGCCCAGATCGACTTTATTAGGCGCAAGGTGCGGTGTGTCCACAGGGATGGGACCATGTTCACCTTCACCTGTGAGAAGGGAGCCTTTGCATCACAGTATGGACTTACATAGAGGAGGGGGAAACCAATCACACATCAGTTGGATAGTCTCATCCTCAGAGTGGTTGATGTGCGGAGTCCGAGTTTTTCTGTTGTGGTGGATCAGTACACAGACGTTTTTTCTGATGACGTTCCAGGACTACCTCCTCGCAGAGATGTAGACTTCTAAATTGACCTGTACCCCGAGACAACACTGATATCTACTCCAGCATATCGGATGGCTCCCGCCGATCATTGTGAGCTGCAGGTACAAATGGAGGACTTGCAGTGAAAAGGATTTATCCGACCCAATTTTTCACCCTGGGCATCTCCGATTTTTTTCGCCAAGAAGGCAGATGGGAGCTTGCGACTGTGTGTCGAATACCGTCACCTGAATTAGGTGACTTTGAAGATCAAGTACCCACTCTCGAGGATTGAAAACCTCTTTGATCAGTTCAAGGGAGCACGATGGTTCTCGAAGATAGACCTCAGGTCAGGCTATCACCAGCTCAGAGTTCGAGATGAGGATGTGAAGAAGATGGCCTTCAGGTGTCAGTATGAACACTACGAGTTCTTGGTTATGCCCTTTGGAATAACCAACACTCCAGCATTGTTTATGAGTCTCGTGAACAGGATCCTCCATCCTTACCTTGATCATTTTGTCGTAGTCTTCATTGACGACATACTGATTTACTCGACTACTGAGGAGGAGCATCCCTACCATATGTGGGTAGTACTGGATGCACTCTTAAAGCACGAGCTTTATAATAAGATCTCTATGTGCCAGTTAAGGATTCAAGAGGTTCACTTCTTGGTACACATCATCTTGGAGGCTGGAGTTGTAGTGGATCTAGTGAAGATTGAGGCAGTGCTTACTTGGGAGCTACCCAGGAGTGTGACGGAGGTTCGAAGTTTTCTAGGTTTGGATGGGTACTATTGAAGATTTGTGCCAGGCTTATCTAGAGTTTCATCACCACTTTCATCATTTACAAAGAAGGAGAAAATCTTCGTGTGGTCAGAGAGATTCCAGCAGAGCTTTCAGAAGCTGAGGTAGAGATTGACCAGTACACCCATCTTGAGGCTACTAGAGGAGGGCGTTGGGTACGCAGTTTACTGCGACGCATCAGGGATTGGACTCAGGTGTGTCATGATGAAAGAGTGAGAAGTTATCATGTATGGTTCACAGCAGTTGAGACAACATGACCAGAGCTATGCTACCCATGACCAGGAGTTAGCAGTAGTGGTCTTCGCCTTGAAGATGTGGCGGCACTATTTGATGGGCGAGCACTTTACAATTTACTCTGACCACCAGAATCTTGGGTAAATATTCGCACAGAAGGACTTGACCCTGAGATAGAGAAGATGGCTCGAATTCATCCAGGACTATGACTTTGAGATAGTCTATACTCCTAGGAAGGGGAATGTTGTAGCAGATGCTCTCAGCAAGAGATCGGGAATTCAGCTTCTAGGAGAGGTGACAGATTAGCTAGCCACATTGCAGATATCCTTTGTGGATAGAGATAGAGCATACTTTCTTCAGTCTCTCACATTTACTCCTCCACTCCTTCAGCGACTCAGAAAGGCACAATGTGGGAACATTGACTGTGAGATGGGACGTGTTCAGATATCCTCAGGGCAGGCACCTGATTGATTTTCTGAAGGTGGGGAGCACAACATCCTCTTCAGAAGATGTAACATGGTACCAGTTTCACTACAGGAGTAGGTGTTTAGGGAGTTCCACACTTCCCCACTAGCGGTAAATCCAAGAGTGGGGAAGATGTATCAGGGCCTCCGATGACAGCACTGGTGGCTGGTTATGAAGAGGATTGTAGAAAAGTTTTTATCACGGTGCCCCACTTGTAAGCAAGTGAAGGTAGAGTACCAGGTACCAGCAGGCATGGTACAACACTTAGAGGTTCTGGAGTGGAAGTGGGATGGGATATCCATGGATTTCATGACGGGAATTCCACTTACATCCAAGGGCACAAATCTATCTGGGTGATCGTTGACCGACTCACCAAGTCGGCCCATTTCCTACCGATCAGAGAGCAGGGCTCATTAGAGAGCTTGGGATGCCTCTACGTTCCGAAAATCGTACGGCTTCAATGTGTGCCATCGACTATCATCTCAGATATAGATTATCGTTTCACATCCCGACTATGGAAGGTGTTACAAGAGGCTTTTGAGACAGAACTTCATTTGAGTATCGTCTTCCATCCTCAGACGGATGGTCAGACTGAGAGGATTATTCAGAATCTCGATGACATACTCCATGCATGTGTCCTCGACTTTGGTCATAGCTAGGAGGATCGTTTACGCTTGGTGGAGTTTGCGTACAACAACATCTACCACTCCACCATCGGGATGGAACCTTACGAGGTACTCTACAACTTACCATGCAGATCACTTCTGTGCTGGACTGACCCAGGGGAGTCAGCACTTGTAGGACCATAGATGGTGCATACTATGACGGAGAAGGTGCATATCATCCAGGAGCGGATAAAGACTACACAGAGCAGCAGAATTCTTATGCTGATAGGAGACGGATACCACTGGAGTTCGAGGATGGCAACCACGTCTTCTTACATTTCTCACCTTGATGAGGTATACAGATATTTGGTTGGGGCGGCAAGTTATCTCCATGATTCATCGTACATTTCTAGGTCCTCGGCAGAGTAGGCAAGGTGGCTTATCACCTGGACCTTCCACCTCAGTTGCATCGGGTGTACGACGTCTTCCACGTATCTCAGTTGAGGAGATACGTTCACGACTCATCCCAATCATCAACCATGGGGAGTTGGACATCAATGATGGGGAGACATTCACAGAGGTCCCGATAGAGAATGAGGATCGACAGTAGCGGGTCTTACGCGGACGGTCGATTCCTCTGGTGCACATTCACTGGCAGCATGAGAACCTCCAGGAGAGCACATGGGAGCAGGAAGATCAGATGTGTGCTCTATACCAATATTTGTTTCCCTAGTGGGTGTTATAGCATTACAGGGACATAAATCCCTGAGGTGATGGTAATGTAAAGACCTAGAAATTTCATGTAAACGTTTTTATAAAATACTTTGAAATTTTACGAGTATGTAGTTTCTGACAGTGCCTGATTCCGAGGACTGGTGTGCTCGGAATCATTTTCTGAATTTTTTTTCAGGTACGTTCAGTAAACGTACGTGCAGGTTTTTCTATCTTTTGAACCGATGCTCGGAATTGAAATCCGAGGACACCAATGAACTCGCAGTGCCATTATTTGATTAAGGGGACCTTTACCGCAATTTCATTTTATACAGGATGGAAGTTATTTTTTTGGGGATTCTTTATAGTTTAATAAAAGTTTATGTGTTACATAATTTTTTTGTAATGGGTGGTTACTTTCTCTAAAGAGGAGTTAGAGGTAGGGCCCACACCCCACATAACCACCCATGAGAGGATAATTGTGTGGTGGGCTCACATGAAACCAAACTCTTCAACTCCCTAAGAAACCCCCCCTTAAACTCTTAAGCTTCCAACTCCCCTCTTTAAATGTTGAACTCTCCACCTCCCAGTCATTCTCATTAATATCCCAACACCATTAATTAATTAATTGAACTCAATAATTAATTAATTTAATTGAGTGTTTTAATTTTTTGATAAACATTATTCCAACTTTAAATAAGTGAATCCTTTCTTTTATTTTGGGTTGGAATAATTGTTGGAGAGCCTTGGAGGATTAGAGATGAGGTGTTCTTCCCACTAAGAACATGAGGAACTTCTTCAAAGACCTTCCTCCGCGTCAAGGGAGAAGGCATCGTGCATAATGAACATCTCCAATGACAGCGACTCTTCCTCTGACATTGACGGAACGACATAGTCTTCCGCAACGCTGTTTTCCTCAACTACGACGAACGAACCTTGAATTGAGGTAGGGGAAATATGGATTTTTTATTTATTCTTATGTGTGTAAATTATCCTCGCACCTTGGAATTTGATTTTGGTTGATGGTGATCAAGTTGTTATCAACTAACGCAGAGGGCGCGTGCCAAACAAACACGGCCCGACGTCCCTCCATTGAACCTTGTTTATGTTGGTGATTGAGGTGAAGTCAAGAAGGCGTGGTTCCGTCGCACCACGCCAGAGGAGAACCAAGGGATGGGGAAGGCAACGGTGTCGACGACAGAAGGTAGCGGCGGCCGCCCGACAGCCGCCTGGAGAAAGACCGCGGCCTACATCCGCGGGCCGCTTGGATGAAGAAGAGTCGGCCGGTCTCACGACCTTTCATCATGTAGGAAGACCACGACCAGCGCTTTGCAGGCCACTTCGGTGGGTGAAACAAGTGGGTTGAATGAAGCTATGGCACCCGAAGGTGCTGTGTGGGAGGACAGCGGGCCGATCACGCTGGAAAATCCAACCGCTTTTGACCAGCCAGGCAGGAGAGGCGGCGCCGCTCGGCGCCGCCATTACCAGGAACCAGGGGGCAGCGCCCCCCACTCCGCTCGGCTCGATGGTCGAGCCGCGGGCCGGGCCACCCCTGTGCGGGCTGTGCCGCCTGCCATCGGGTCGGGTCGTGCCCCACCGGGTGGGTCCGCGCCCACCGGGCTGGGCCGCATCCCCCCGGACTGGGCCACACCCCACCGGGCCATGCCGACCCCTCAGTCAGGTCGGACCCACTAAGCCAAGATGGGTTGACCTGCCATCCCAATGGGCTTGACGGGCCGAGATCGTTTCTCTTAAATGTTGATATCATCTAGATCGCGCGTCTGAATGACGCGCCGTTGGCGGCACTGGGAAACTTGCACTGAGGTAGTCCTTTTGTGATACTCAATGTGAGTTTGGTACAACATTGGACAAAGGACGGGTTTGGAATGAGTGTAATTCCAAACGGGCCCCTGGAATGGAAAAGCCAATAACTCTCAGACCGGGCGTCTGATTGACGCGCCGTCTGTCGAGTTGAGTTCCTTTTTATGAGACGGAACTTCCAGGTACATCAACTCTAGAATTCATCATAGTTGATGTATCGACAAATTTTCTTGAGGAGTAGACCCTCTCGGAATCTAGCGTGCTGTGTGCGGGAACCCTTGAGCCGGCTATGACTTCGACGACTACTGTAATGGAATCCTTTGTGGGATCAAAAGTGATGACTACTATACTAGAATCCTCCGTGAATTCGACAGCGATGACTAATGTACTGTAATCCTCTGTGGGTTCAATAGCGATTACTACTATACTTTTATCCTATTTGGGTCCGACAGTATTGACCTCTGTACATGTATCCTATGTGGGTCCGACAGAGTATCTGGTCTTGTATCCTGTGTGGTTCCGACAACATAGTTGGTCTTGTATCCAGTGTGATTCTGACATCTTAGATGAATCAGTGACTACATATGATAATCTCTATCACTATACAAGAGATTTATACCTGTGTGAGCTGAGTCTTGAGTTTCAATCATTATCATTGATGTGATTGACTTTCTTCCGGTGTGGATTGGGTTGTGCTTGGTCTTGAGAGTTAGAGATGAACTAAGATTGATTACATAGGTATATGTATGGGTATATACCTAAGTAGGGTTGTTTGATACTTCTTGGTTGTGTCTTTATTCATTGGTTTATTCTTTCAGGATTCTGGAAGGCCTTTGGGGGTCTCGGGGTCCCTACTGAGTATCGTTATACTCACCCCTGCATGAGCTATCCTCGAACCTCGTTGTGTTGGATGCAGATGACGGAAAACATTGATAGAGGTAGAGAGCGATCCAAGACCAGACGGTACCCGGAGGTGGACCACATGGCAAGATGGTACACGGAGCGGACCGATAGATGTGGAGTGTTGAGGTAGACACATGTACCTACCCTTCCTGTAGGATACTTGGAGGATGTTCCAGGAGCTTCCCTTTTTAGTTTTTGTCCCTTTTTTAATTGTACTTTCTTTCCATCATACATGTACTCTACAGTTGGGCTTGTATTTCCAGACCCTTTATATTCATCACTACTTTTTGTATACAGTATTCAATTAGTGTTTACTTAATTTTGCATACTCTGTTGTGTTTGTTTACTTTCATAAAGGAAATTCCTTCCCAGCATAGGGATTTACGCCTTTGGTGCTAGTAGCCAGCCCCTAGCATATGGAAGGCGGGCTTGGGGTAGTCACGACATGGGCCCTGAGGACGGGTCGTGATATGACTTGTTCACATTAAGAGCATTATAATCAACTTCTAAATAATCACCTAATGTTCAACTCCCTTGGGTCTCTTCCTCTGGTCGGTGTGTACGTCACTATTAAGGATTCTCTTGGGCTTCACTTCTTCAGGCCCCCTTGAGCTTTTTTGTTTTTTGACGCAGTTAGCTCTATTGGCCTTGTTTCCTATAGGGCAAGTGGGTTTCTTCTCCTCACTTTCCTTGTTCATGACTTTGAATTTAAGAAATAAAAATTTTTATTATTACATTAGAGAATCACCTAATCCACAAAAGAGAACTATATATTTCCCATGTATTTACACGTTAACAAAAACCAAAATGGTTAGTACAAGATCAGATAATCCCCAAAAAGGATAATCTTTTACAAAAATAAAAACTACTATTAATATCCAAAATTTTTCCAACAAAACAAAAAGTTCATCAATTACCAATCAATAAACAGTTATCCTTAAAATTCTTCAAAGTAATCTAAACTAAGATTGAAACCCAAATCTCTGAAGGATTTAATCACTTAGTCTTCCTAGATAAATCATAACATTTATCTCCAAATAAATTATGTTACTCTTATAGTCTCATATTGAAATTTAATTAACCTAATCACATGTTCTCCATGATAGGTTAATCATTTTCATAAATAAACAAAATCGTCATTTATACACAATAAAAACATAGATTCTTCCAAACTAAAATTTCAACCATTATTCCACAATTAAAATCCATAGTATTATATCATCCTTAGGCATATAGTGTTTCCTAAAAAGAGAGAACGTCTTCCATAACAACCTTTATCACTTAATCACTAAATCATTTTTCTAAACTAATGTCATGGCCTGGACCTCTCCAGCCCATTCCTTTGTCGAAAATAAGGTTATGAAGTGTACTGGAGGGTAGAATGGACATTTCCCACACTTTTCAAAAAAAATTTTGACTACACGCCGTGTAGTGTGAATATACGCCATGTACCACCTTGCCAAGTATACCCTGTGTTGAAGCCATGTCCTTGTCGCGTGATATAAATAAGTACACATCGTGTAGCCCATCCTACACGCCGTGTAGTTTCTCCCCGTGTATGTGTTACCCTCAAACCGTGTGTTGACTAGTCAAAGGTCATGTGCCATGTTGAAGTCATGTCCTTGCCCCGTGAAATTAATAAGTACACGTTGTGTAGCCCATTCTAAACGCTGTGTAGTTTCTCCCCAAGTACCGGTTACCCTCAAACCGTGTGTTGACCAGTCAATGGTCGTGTTCCGCATTGAATGTCGTGTTGGAAGCCACGTGGATGCCATGTGGAATGGACGAGTACACGCCGTGTACTATGAAGTACACGCCGTGTACTTTAGTTTTTCTCTCCTATAAAAGGAGGGGGCCTCTCCCCCTTTTCAGATCATTCCTCTCCTCCCCATTCCTTTGAGCAGAGCCCTCCCGAGAGACTCTAAAGGTCCTTTTGTACCTAACTTCTTCATCCGAGCTCTGATTTATGATCTGTCAATAGCCACATGATCACAACGATGAGGCGGAACTTCTGAGTTTGGATTTATTTTTTTCTTTGCAGCCTTTCCTTCCCAACTTCCACCCAAGGAGATTTTTTCCAGGTTTTGACAAAATTTACGGACGCCGACAGAAGACTTCTAAAGTTGATAGGGGGGAGCATTATGATCAGAACCTATTGAGGTAGGGATTTTACCTTCATCTCTATAATTTTTGCATCATGTGGTATGGGTGTACTCTTTCTTTCATGAGACATAGTTGAACTAGTTTAATGAAGATAATAATTGTCTTAATGAATGGGGATGGGGAAGTTGTTATGTTTAACATTGTTTATCCTATTATTATGTTTTGAATTGAATAGGCTTATTCCTACTGAAAATCACAGTCATTGGGGGCCTTTTCTTGTGCAATTAAATGTTTCCCTATCTTTCTAGACCGTTTATGGATGGAATCTTGTGGAATATAGAAATTTATTAATCACGTAAAGTTGGCTGATTAAATGAATATCCGTAACCTTTGTGTGATCACCCCGGTTGAACAAAATGGAATAATGAACATGTGGGTGTTGGTTTGGTTACATGGTGTGTGAAAAAGGGGGTTGAATCCTAGGTTCTAATGAATAGGATGGGCATCGGGGCTGTTGTAAATGATATTAAAGGGGAAATGATGTGGCACGAGCCTTGTTTTGTGATACGATTGTGGAGATGTGGTTATAGTGGTAGTAGGGCTGCAGTAATGGGTAGTGATATTAAAATAAAGTGGAAATTTGATAAATGAACCATGGGGAATGATAATGAATTAAACACGGGAACAATCATTGGGGATTTATTGATGCTAAAAAGGTTGGTTTTGTGTGTCTTGTGTTCTATCTAACTTGATTTGTGGTTGGCCGGGTTTTTCTATGAAATTCTTGACCTGGTTTGATAATTACATAGTAGTTAAGAAATTAATAAACTAGTATTGTTGAAACATGAAAACCTAAATTGGTTTGGGATTGTTTGTTGTATGCACGCTTCGTAGTAGTAGTGCCGAGAAACGTGCTCAGTTTCTCTGTTTAGAGGGCATAGGTTGGGATGTGTGTTTGGTATAAATATATGTATCTGTATCTTTGTGTTTTGTCGCACCCCACCCATGTTGAGCACCTAGTTCCGAACACTCCAATTTCATGGCAGATGGTGTTTTCGCCTTAGTTACTAGATCTTTCCTACTCCTTTTTCCATAGGTTGTGATGGCTTGAGCCGATCGTACACCTAAGACTCTTCGGGTAGGTTTTGATTGGTGTGTTTTTAGCCCAAAACACTTCGAGCATGTTTACTATTCCCAAGAATCTTCGGGATGAGGCCCAGGTGTGTTCGGGCAGGGATTTGATTATGGTTTGTGAGGCCCAGGTGTGTGCGGGAGGGATATGTGGTTTGTGAGGCCCAAGTGTGTGCGGGAGGGATGTGTGAATTTTGAGGCCCAGGTGTGTGCGGGCAGGAAGAGTGTGGTAGCATCAGGATGTTCACCGTTAAGAAGAGCAGCTAACTAGTGGGGGGAAATGGTGCGGGGTACCCAATACTCTTGTTCTTATATACTACTACCTATTGTTTTGTGTTTTTGGTGAGTGTGGCTGGTGAGGTTGGGTCGATAGAATTCCTTTCAAGGTTTTGGTTTATTCTGTTGTTCTCACGGGGCATTAGGATGTCTCCCCACCTGTGCATGAGAGCTTTAGGTTTTCCTATTGAGTATACTCATATTCTCACCCTATGTTTACTTTCATGTTTCTAGGAGGACTACCTGGGCCGTGCGGGACCCTTCTAGTCAGTACATTTGGATTTGTTGCAGTTGTTGTACTCTTGTTTCTTTTGGTATTGCACTTTTGAGTTTTCTTGTACTTGTACTTTATTTCAGAATTGTTTAAATATGAATGTGGGATTGGTTTGGGTTTATTTTTCAATTACTTGTTCCTTTTTCTTTTTGGTGTTTGACTCATCCTATTTCCCTATCTTAAATAATAAAAATGGTAATGCCTACCATTTTTGTGAAAACTCATACCCTTAATGCTAGTCGCCACTCTGGGGCCTACTGGAGGTGGGACTCGGGGGTCATTATCTCCCTTTCACCATTACCCGCACATGAGGGGCATCTTTGGTGGGAGGGGGTCATGAAAGAATGGTATCAGAAGCAGGTTGGGAGATAGGATAGAGTCTGGAGTTAGACAAGGTGAGGATTGCAAGGGATGGTAGGGAAAAAGTGTTAGGTGAGCATGGTGCGTTACATAGGCTAGGGAAGACCGGCTAGGACACGAGATTTTAGCCCCCCCCACCCCCCGTGATCCGATGCAAGGACTCTGAGCCTACCGAATGACCAAGTGAAACTACATTGATTGCAGGGTAGAGACCCTATGGAAGGTACATGCATCATCATTTTTGTGTTTTACTGGATTTGGGTGTTCTAGGAATGAAATTTAAATAAAGTGATAAAATGAAACCTTGAGGAATTTCCTTACTACATGGGATTAGTCGATCTTTGTTTATCATATATCTATGGCACCTCGACGTCATCCTCGAGTGACTCAGACAGTCGAGCCCCAACAGATTCAGGCGTTCGATCAGTTGAGGATTGACTGAGAGGAAGAATATGATCAGTGGTAGAAGACTCTCAGTTCATTCCAGTGACAAACCCTCAACAATCACAAGGGTAGGACTTCGAATATGGAGACGGAGGGGTGTCTTGAGGAGCTAGGGATCACTTTTACTTTGATCTGTGATCCAAGGGTGTACTGGGTTCCCCTAGCAGTCAGTCAGCTGAGAGGTGCAGCGTGTCAGTGGTGTACGCTCTACCTCCGAGAGAGGTCAGAGGTAGAGGTTTTGTGGGATGACTTTGAGAAGGAGTTTCGAGAGGAATTCCTTTCTTCCATGATCAAGGAAGAGAAGCGGCAGGAGTTACTCTCCCTCCAGCAGGGGAGTATGTTAGTACGAGAATTGGGGATCAAGATCAAGGATCTCCTATGCTTTGCTCCGGATCTCATTCCTGATGAGGAGTCTTGGGCGAGACGTTTGGAGGAGGCGCTTCTTCCTTCGCTCCAGTATGTTGTCACCCCCTTCACCCTTCCGATGTACATGGATGTACAGAATAAGGAAGAGGTTGTAGAGAGGATGCACTCACAGGGAGGTTCACCATGAGAGGGGATCCATTCGGGTTTGTTGAAGGGGAAGGCAGCCAGTAGTAGGTCTACTGTGACAGGACCTTCTAGATTCAGTCCAGTAGGGAGTAGGCCCCAGCATTTCCAGTTCAGATCTTCATGTCGTCATCCCTTTTTCACAATCCCATGACCGAAGTGTTTCTCTAGCAGAGTTTTCAGGCACATTCAGAGTTAGTTACCTACTCGAGCTCTGTACGGTGGTGTTGGGCAGGTTCAGCGCCCGCCTCAATAGCACCAGTTGCTAGTGAGGCCCTTCCAGCAGAAGCAGGACCCCAATCCTCTACGGGCAGACTTTGCAGGAGGAGGTCGACCTGAGGGTGATCCTTAGGGACCTCGACCAGGGCATGGTTGGGGAGGTGGTCGACATCAGAGAGGCAGAGGAGATGGACGTGGTTGTTTGTACGTAGCAGAGTTCGCTGCTCCGACAGGACCAGAGGTGGTGCGAGGTACGATTTGTTTATTTAGCACTCTTGTTTATGATTTATTCGATTCAGAAGCTTCACACTCCTTTGTTACACCCGTTCTATCCCATTATTTGGGTATAGACATAGAGAGACTTTTCGTACCCCTGGTGCTGAGTACACAAGTTTGAGGTCAGACCAGCGTATCTTTTGTTTTCCTGGGATGTGGGCTGATGTTGGGACCACATCGATCTATTGGGGATCTTCTTTTACTATAGATACAGCCATATGATGTCATCCTAGGCATCGACTAGCTGTTTTCGGTTAGTACCATTATCGACTGCTTCCGTAGAAGATTTGTGTTCTTCGACGTGGATGGTAAGTGTGTAGCTTTTGATGGTGAGAGGAGCTATCAGTTTGGAAGTCGGCATGTGAAGCCTCTCAATTCCTTGTTAGGTGGGTTATCATTGGATTCAGCTGATACAGAGATGATGGTTGTCCCATAGGTTGTTGGGGAGTTCCTCGATGTTTTTTTCGAGTAGGTTGTGACTCTTCCCCCATATGTGATGTTGATTTTATGATAGACTTATAGCCTGGTGCCCATCTTATTTCAATGGCCCCTTATCAGATGGCACCTTCAGAGTTGCAGGAGTTGGGGATTCAGATTGACGATCTAATGGATAAGGGTTTTGTTCGACCCAGTTTGTCACCATGGGGTGCTCCAGTTTTGTTCATGAAGAAGGAAAATGGTGGTCTCAGGCTATGCATAGACTACCAAAGGTTGAATCAGGTAACAGTCAGGAACTGTTACCCCCTTCCAAGGATAGATAACCTCTTTGACTAGCTGAGGGGAGCAGGTTGGTTTTCTAAGATTGATCTATGATCTGGATATCATCTCCTGAGGGTAAAGGACAGTGACATCTTGAATACGGCTTTCAGGTGCATGTATGGGCACTTCGAGTTTATATTGATGCCACTTGGAGTTATGAATGCACCAGCTGTGTTCATGGGACTTATGAACTTTTTCTTCCAAGAGTTTCGGGACTAGTTCGTTTTTGTGTTTATCGATGACATCCTTATCTACTCAAGATCATAGGAGGAGCATGTTGAGCATCTCAGGGAAGTTTTGGAAGTCCTTCGACACCACCAGCTTTATTGGAAATTGTCGAAGGGTAAGTTATTGATGCAAGAATTACACTTCCGTGGGCACGTGGTGTCTCAGCATGGAGTGTTCGTGGACCCATCAAAGTTGAAGGTAGTTGTTTCTTGGGCGGCACCCAAGAGCATGGTAGAAGTTCGTAGTTTCTAGGTTTGGTAGGTTATTATCATAGGTACGTTTTGGACTTCTCTCGAGTTGCTTCTCCATTGACATCTTTGACTAGGAAGGATCAGGTCTTCCTATGGAGCGAGAAGTTCCAGAAAGATTTAGACTACATGAAGGAGAAGTTGGTCAGTGCTCCAGTACTCAGGTTTCCAAAGGAAGGGTTGTTGTATGAGGTGTTTTTTATGCTTCTGTCATTGGTTTGGGGTGCGTAATGAGGCAGAAGACGAGTGTGATCTGTTATGGGTCTAGGAAGTTGCCCCCTCACGAGCGTAACTATGCCACCAATGACCTAGATCTTATAGAAGTAGTGTCTGCACTGAAGTTGTAGCGACATTACCTCATTGGGGAGTGCTTTTGTGGTCTTCACATATAACAAGAGCTTACGTTATATCTTCTCCCAGCGTGACTTGAACTTACGGCAGGAGAGATGGGTCGGGTTTCTCCAAGACTATGACATTGAAATCTCTTACACTGAAGGTAAGGGCGACATTGTGGCCGATGCCCTGAGTAGGAAGTTGCATAAGGAAGTAGTTCAGGAATCCACTGATGCTTGGAAAGCGATGGGAAAGTTGGTTGCCTTTCACTTGGAAGCAAAGGTTGTGGGTGTTAGAGGATGTTTGTTTCAGATGACGGTGCAGTCCTCCTTGTTGCAGAAGGTGGAAGAGTCTTAGTGGGGGGACTCCGAGGCAGAAGTAATGTGGGATCGTATTGATCAGGGAAACACTTCAAAATGATGGTCAGAGGATAGCCGACATCGGATTATTTTTCATGGAAGGTTGTTTGTTCCATAGGTGATGCGTGAGGGAGTTCTCCATGAGTTCCATAGCTCAGCCTTGGAGGTATATCCGGGAGTTTCAAAAATGTACCGAGGCATGAGAGAATAGTTTTAGCTGCCCGGGGTGAATTGGGCAGTGGTGGAGTTTGTGGCTAAGTTCCTAGTGTGTCAGCAATTAAAGGCTGAACACCATGTTCCCAGTGGTCTGTTGCATCCTTTAGATGTCCCCGAGTGGAAGTGGGATTACATATCAATGGACTTCATCACATGACTACCTAGAGCTCAGGGTGGCTATGATGTTATCTGGGTAGTGGTGGATCGACTGACGAAATCAGCTCACTTATTAGCAATTAAATAGTCCGGCCCGGTGAGTACCTTAACATAGAGTTACGTAGACAAGGTGGTGCGTTTGCATGGATTTCCAAAGAATATCATCTCAGAATGGGATAATCAGTTTACCTCACGGGTTTGGATGGGGTTACATCATGCTTTTGGCACCCAGCTACGCCTTAGCACTGCTTTCCACCCCAAGGCCGATGGTAAGATAGAGCGGACTATCCAGACGTTGTAGGACATGCTGCGATCATGCATTCTGAATTTTTGAGGATTATGGGTGCAACACTTTCCCTTAGTAGAGTTTGCCTACAAAAAAAGCTTCCACTCTACTATTGGCATGGCACCATTTTAGGCTTTGTATGGAAGGCAATGTCATTCGCCCATTTTCTGGGCAGAGGCTGGTGAGACAGGTGCTCTTGGGCCAGAGGTGGTACAGAGCACCACAGAGAAAGTCCAGCTTGTGAGAGAGAGGATGAAAGCGGATCAGGACCGACAGAAGTCTTATGTTGATCGTTGGAGGAGGCCCTTAGAGTTCGAGGTGGGATATCATGTGTTCTTGAAGGTTTCCCCTCGACAGGGGAAGCAGAGGTTTGGGAAAGGGAGTAAACTCTCCCCTAGGTTCATCAGACATTCCGAGGTGTTGAGGAGAGTTTGTGAGGTGGCATATCAGCTGGCCCGGCCACCTCAGATGGAGAAGGTTCATGAAATCTTCCACGTCTCCTAGCTTTGAAGGTACTTACACGACTACTCTCACATTATCAACTGGGGAGAGTTAGATATGAGATACGACACAACATTCAAGAAACGACCAGTCATAATTGAGGATCGTGAAGATAAGCTACTTCGTGGATGAACCATCACCTTCGTTCGTGTGTTGTGGAGGCATGGAGGCCTTGAGGAGAGAACTTGGGAGCGGGAGGCTCAGATTCATGCTCAGTACCTAGAGTTGTTTTGACTTGTGTTTTTCCTTCTTCTTATGAGCTTTGTTTTGATGTCATATTCGGTACCTTTGATATTTGGAATGATTGTCTTGTCGGTTGTGAGAGGTTTTTTTCCTTGTTCTCTAGAAGTGTGTAACATGTCCGGATGTGTGGGGAAAAGAAAATAACTGATCCTTAATTGAGATGCATTAATGTGGATGCTATTGAACCCATGCGGGCGAGTTAGTGGCACCTAAAGTGGATAATATCTCGACATGGGTGAAATAATTCCCCAAGCCATGTGTTCGGGCAGTGTGTTGGTTGTATGGTGTTGGGGTCAGTCTACGTTGGAAATAAATCCTAATATATGGAAGTGGTAAGACCCAATTCTTAATCAATACACATTAATACAGATGTGATTAAACCATTGCAGGTGAGTCAGTGCAGCCTAAAGCGTATAATATCTCGACTTAAGAGATGTAATTCCTAACACCTATGATTAGGATTGTTAGTTAGGTTCCTGTTATAATGAGATCCCTAGGAGGTATCTTGTCGGGTTCCTCTAGGTTGGTTTTTGAATTCTCAGGGACGAGAATGTTTTAAAAGGTGTCTGGTGTAATGGTCCGGACCTCTCTGGCCCATTCCTTTGTTGAAAAGAAGGTCATGAAGTGTTCTGGAGTGTAGAATGGAATTTTCCCACACTTTTCTGAATTTTTTGTGACTACACGCCATGTAGTGTGAGTACACTTTGTGTACCACCTTGCCGAATATACCCCGTGTTGAAGTCATGTCCTTGCCGTGTGAAAGAAATAAGTATAGATCGTGTAGCCCATCCTACACACCGTGTAGTTTCTCCCCGCGTACGCGTTACCTTCAAACCGTGTATTGACCAGCCAATGGCCATATTCCATGTTGAAGTTGTGTCCTTGCCGCGTGAAATAAATAAGTACACTCCATGTATCCCATCCTACATACCGTGTAGTTTCTCCCCGCGTACGCGTTACCCTCAAACCATGTGTTGACCAGTCGACGGTCGTGTGCTGCATTGAATGCCATGTTGGAAGCCATGTTGTGACCGTGTGGAATGGACGATTACATGCCGTGTACTAGGAAATAAACACCATGTACTTTAGGTTCTCTCACCTATAAAAGGAGGGGTCCTCTCCTCCTTTTCAAATCATTCCTCTACTCCCCATTCCTTTGAGCAGAGCCCTCCCGAGAGACTCCAAAGATCCTTTCGTCCATAACTTATTCATCTAAGATATGATTTGAGATCTGTTAGAAGCCACGAGATCGCAACGACGAGGCGGAACATCTGAGCTTGTATCTGTTGTTTTCCCTTCGGCCTTTCCTTCCCAGCTTCCACCTGAGGAGGTTTTTTCTAGGATTTGACAGAAGTGACAGATGCTGACAAATGTCTTCTAAAGTTGATCCGGGGGAACGTTGTGATCAGAACCAGTTGAGGTAGGGATTTTACCTTTGTATCTCTATTTTTTGCATCATGTGGGATGGGTGTCCTCTTGCTTTCATGAGACATAGTTAAACCAGTTTAATTAATATAATAACTGGCTTAATGAACGAGGATGGGGAAGTTGTTATGTTTATCTTTGTTTATCCTATTATAATGATGTGAATAGAATAAGATTATGCCTACTGAAAATCATGGTCGTTGGGGGACTTTGCTTGCACAATTAAATGTTGCCCTATATTTCTAGAACATTTATGGATGGAAACTTGTGGAATATGGAAACTGTTTGATCATGTAAATTCTGCTGATTAAATGAATATCCTGAACCTTTGTTTGATCACCCCGGTTGAACAAAATGGAATAATGAACATGTGGGTGTTGGTTTGGTTACATGGTGTGTGAAAAAGGGGTTGAATCTTTGGTTCTTATGAATAGGATGGGCAGCGGGGCTACGGTAAATGATATTAAAGGGGAAATGATGTGGCACGAGCATTGTTTTGTGATACGATTGTGAAGATGTGGTTATAGTGGCATCATGGCTGCATTAATGGGTTGTGATATTAAAAGAAAGTGTAAAGTTGATAAATGAACTGTGGGGAATGATAATGAATTAAATTAGGGAACAATCAATGGGGATTGATTGATGTCAAAAAGGTCGGGTTTGTGTTTCTTGTGTTCTATCTAACTTGATTTGTGGTTGGTAGGGGTTTTCTAAGAAACCCTTGATGTGGTTTGATAATTGCCCAGTAGTTAAGGAACTAATAAACTAGTACTATTGAAAAATGAAAACCTAAATGGGGTTGGGATTGTTTGTTGTATGCACGCTTCGTAGTAGCATTGCCAAGGCACATGCTCAGTTTCTCTGTTTAGAGGCCAAAAGTTGGGCTGTGTGTTCGGTATACATATATGTATCTGTATCTTTGTGTTTTTTCGCACCCCACCCATGTTGAGGACCTAGTGCCAAACACTCCCATTTCATGGGAGAGGGTGTTTTCCCCTTAGTTACTAGCTCCATCCTGCTCTTTCTTCCATAGGATGTGATGGCTTCAGGTGACCTTACACCTAATACTCTTCGAGTAGGTTTCGATTAGTGTGTTTTTATCCCAAAACTCTTCGGGCAGGTCTACTGTTCCCAAGAATCTTTGGGATGAGGCTCAGGTGTGTTCGTGTAGGGAAATGATTGTGGTTTGTGAGGCCCAGTTGTGTGCAGGCGGGATATGTGGTTTGTGATGCCCAGGTGTGTGCGGGAGGAATGTGAGACTTTTGAGGCCCAGGTGTGTGCGGGCAGAAAGAGTGTGGTAGCATCGGGATGTTCTTCGTTAGGAAGAGCAGCTAACTAGTGGTGGGAAATGGTGTGGGGGTACCCAATACTCTTGTTCTTATATAATACTACTTGTTGTTTTGTGTTTTTGGTGATCGTGGCTGGAGAGGTTGGGTGGATATAATTCCTTGCTAGGTTTTGGTTTCTTCTGTTGTTCTCACGGGGCATTAGGATGTCTCCCCACCTGTGCATGAGAGGTTTAGGTTTTCTTACTGAGTATACTTGTATGCTCACCCTACATTTACTTTCAAGTTTCTAAGAGAAATAATAGGGCCGTGCGGGGCCCTACTAGTCAGGACAGTTGGAGTAGTTGCAGTTTTTGTACTCTTGTTTCTTTTGGTATTGCACTTTTGAGTTTTCTTATACTTTTACTTTGTTTCAAAATTGTTTAAACATGCATGTGGGATTGGTTTGGGTTTATTTTTCATTTACTTGTTCCTTTTCTTTTTTGTGTTTGACTCATTCTATTTCGCGATCTTAAATAATAAAAAGGTTAATGCCTCCCATTTTTGTGAAAACTCATACCCTTGCTGCTAGTCGCCACTCTGGGGCCTACTGAAGGCGAGACTCGGGGGTCATTATCTCTCTTTCACCATTTCCAGCTCAGGAGGGGCATCTTTGGTTGGAGGGGGTCGTGACAACTAAGTATATCTATTTGATAAAACATAACTTCCAAAAATTAACTTATTCTTGATCCATAAAAACATTTTACTAAAATAATAAGTTATACTAACCAGGGAATTCATGTAGGCTAGTGGTAGGCGATGCAACCTTGTCTCCCTTCAGTTGTGGGTTCAATTCCTGTAAAATTTTCTGGATGTGACAGGATGTCACCCATCCTATGGTTTGTCCTTTTTAAAAAACTCAAAAATTACCCTAACATTTTTTTAACCTCAATGGTTTCCTTATACATCTATGTTTCATCCAAATTCATTATGATCTCAATATCTAAATTCTTGAAGTTTTATTTCACCACCATATGATAAAATAAAACGATCCCCAAAATGTAGAACATAATACCTTGGTCATGGTGTCTATTTTGTTTCATTGTCATCTTGTTCACATAGATAGAAGGTTCATGCATTGCAACAATGATTTAAAGATCCTTCAAAATCATTTTCTTCCTCTATCCAAACACACCTTGTACGGCATGAGTTATATGGGGGTTCACAGAAAATAAATTTTGGAAAATAATCATGTATGACATATAATTTTAAAACATATGATAAAACATAATTTCTATAAAATAGTCGGACCAAATTTGAGTTGAAACCTTCAATTAAAGGTCCTTTTAAAAAACCATAGGTATGTGCGGAGAGACTATATTGTAAAGGAAAATATAAATAGGTTGCGCAAGGGTCTCCTTCTTCAGTACCTTTTTTAAAATCGTAACATGCTTCAAAATCTCGTGATAAGGTTAAATATTTGAAAATTACTTGATAATACTTACCTTTCTTGAAAATATTAGAATATTGTGAAAATAGGATTTGTCTAAATACAACCCATGATCGATGATGATAACGAGGTATAGTGGAGGTGTTTGATATCTCAATAAACTTCTTTCAAGTGAGATGTATGCTAGAAAAATTTTCACAATCATACAATTATGACTTTGCAATAATTATTGCAATCATGTCATCAAGAAGAGATAGGAATTTCAATTGAGATCCACCTCCTTCCATTTATAACTTACTTTCCTTGATCTAAAAAAGTTATAAAACAAGTTTTAACTAAAATAATAGACATAGGGACTAACCATGTGTCTAACAAAAACTTATAATCCCTAAATTTGTCTAAACCTCCCTTTGATACCAACTATAAGGGGTATTAAAATTTACTTTGGTTAAATTATTGATTTTTTCTGATAAAGTTCATTTTTAATCAATAGTGAAAAATACTGCATTTTAATTCAAAACTTACTTTTTATATAATTTATTTATATGGATAGATTATATATTTAAATCGTTTTAAAGTGTAATTATATTATATTTTTACCATTTAATCCAATTTTAGTCATTTAATGTAATTTTACTTTGAAATTGGACATAAACAAGTGTTAATCTTTTGATATGTATTATTTCTTAAAAACACGCTTTTTTATTTTGACAAAGGGAACTAATTTTAAATTAATTAATGAAACTTATATGACATTAATTTATTAAAATAGAAATAATTTTAGAATTTAAAATATCAAATATAGCTTAGGCGGAACTTTTTTTATTTTTCTAAAAATTATCAATTTTTTATGAATAATGAAAACACAGAGTAGTAATTAAAAAACAGACTTTTCATTAAAATGAAATTTTATCACTTCTATGAATTTTATTTCCAAAATTTGACATATGTACTTGTTATCATTATGTAAAATATGGTTCAATAAGATGAAAATAATTTTGGTTAATACTAACTTTTGAGTTTTATTTACCATGGTTAATGGTAAATATGGTAATTCACGGTAAAATAATATTATAATAATTTAAAATTACCTTAACACTTTCCCTAACATTATTGGATGAGTAATGTATGATTGATATAATCCTTGGGTAAGAAGTTTGGCCTTTTAATTCCTTTTGGGAAAGATAATGACATTAATAAATTTTTATTTAAAGTAAAAAATATAAATATCATAAACAGGTAATGTTTTGCTAAAAAAATTAATGTGGGGTTATATAATAAATATATTTGAATATAAATATTCATTATAAATATAAAAATAAATCTTACATCATTTTATTTTATTTATAATTTTTAGACATCCAATAAATAAAATTATTTATTTCACAATAATGATATAATTTTTACCACATTAACGAATGATTTAAATAAATAAGATTATAAAAATTAAAATGTTATCTTAAACCTATCCAATTATTATTGGATTATTTTATTTCTGACAAGAGTCATCTTATCATTGAATTTAATAAGTTTTGTTCCTTTTGAAACTGAAAATCAAAATATAATAAAATACTATTTTCAAACTTTCATTTTGAGCCCCTCCACCCCTTTATAAAAATCCCTCACTTCTAACCCATTACTCACACCTCTCAAGACACTTGGATCATCCAAAACAATTCCCAAATAAGCTCTTAATATACCTCTCTTCCATTAAGAATTCTTAACTCCGGCAGAAGGCACTTCGAGAAATCCTTTTGGTTCAAACCAAAGGGAGTAACCTAATTTAAAGGTAACATCTTCTTTTAAGTTCTTTTCTTTTATTTTACTTATGAAACAACCAAAACACTTGTTATTCATTTATTTTATAACAAAAATAGTATCCTAAATATACAAGGTTGTTGTTATGAGAAGGATTCTAAGTACACTTACAGAAACCTCCATCTAATGGGTAAAGAACATATTGTTTTTGTGGACGGCAAACTAATGCCTCACGAAACAATGATTGTTCAATTATCTCCTACCACCTCTTATTGTGTCCATTAAGATGGAACTTTTTTTAAATGTAATATATATTAAATTTATATTGTCTCTATACTTCTGCTTTTTTCATTTATATCACACCTTTATGGTTTTCAAAATGGGTAAATACGATAATTTCTATTAAGGAAATGCGGAATACCGCCCCCTCAAAGTGATATGACTCGTGCATGCCATATGTGGAAAATATAAAGGATTTAATTAATGAAATTTTATATGATATTATACTGTAATTGTAATATACCTATGTATAATTATGTTTTCATTCAAATAAATATTAAATAGAAATGAAAGTAGCGTTCATTAGTATGTACGGCATACCGTCTCCATGAATGGAGAATTTCATTTCTTACCTAAAAATGTTATATACTTTTATAAATAGATATATATACTAGATATATTTGATATATAGGATATATAAATAATTAATATAATTCTATAGATAATGGAATTTTTACCATATGAACAACTTGTAATTATAAGAAGTTCATTTTTGACTGAAGTACCATATATCGACAAAATGTTGATTATTAACATAAATGATTGAATAATTTTTATAACATGGTAATAAGAGATATAAAAGGAATAATAAAATTTAAGGAATTTATTCATAAAGTATAAATTAACTTTAGTTTATTATTCATGAGATTAAAGAAAGAACGGGTCAAGTCTGATATGAGGTAAGGGGTTTCTTATCTCACATTTAATTGTGTGAGATTTACATTATCCACCACTTATTTATTTCATGTGGTGTATTGTGTAGTAAAATTTGATATATATTTTCCTGATTCTCCTTAAATTCATGGTATTCCATGATTCATTTTGTGTTTATTAACTTTTTTTCATACAACTCAATTTATTACAATGTGGTCAGGGGTTTTCACCTCAATTTTTATTCCCGTGAGATTCAAGCAATGTTTTCCACTATTTCATTTTGTGTGGTGTATGTACTGAAAATTATTGTATTATTTATGTAATATAAATTAATTTATGGGTATTTAAATCTTCATTTTCGTATCCTCCTTTTAGGTGCTGTATGTTTATTTAGTTACCAAATCGGTAAGGTAACATTTTAACCCAATTTCCATTCCTTGGGTTAATATTCTAATTCTTAATTATGTCATGTTACGATTATGTGTGTAATCAAATTTTTTTTTTTTTTTTAGTTTCCACTCCCCTTTGTGTGGATATACATTTGATACAAATAATCACTCCATTGATAAATTCTCATGTCATTGATATGATCTTGATAAGGGTAATATTAACTCAATATCATGCATTGTGTTAAATATCCAAGTCATTGGTTTTGTCTTAAAAAGAACATGTGTGAATGTCCTATGAATCATTTACACTAAATATCCAATCATATTGATGGTATTTATATTTATCATACATTATTATGTAATTGACTTATCCTTAATATAAGGATATAGTTTTTATAAGGGATTTTGTTTCAATTTACATTCCATTGAGACTTCATTGTTGTTATGCACCAATTTAATTTTATATCATTTTACTACTATGCTTTGGAATATTATATCATTAATACCTTTATTATCATGATATTATAAATTTTTGATTAATTTTATTCCTCAATTATTTTTATTTAAGAATCTATCATTTGTTTTGGAACTCTTTAAATAAAATATTGTTTTAAATGTTATAAAGATTTATTCTTCTAAATCTATTTCATTTATTTCCATGTATTAAAAATGGTTTTAAGGATTTATTTATATAAACATGAATTTTTTGAAATTAAAAATTCTTTCAAACGAATTAAAGTGGTATCAGGAACATTGATTCAAAAATATCTTTATTATATATTTTAAATGTTTTTATAAAGTATTAATTATGTCAATATCTTGAAATGATATATTGTAATTGAAATGTGGAAATGTTATCTTTAATTTATGCTTGCTTTATGAGTTATGAATATTTTATGGTTATTGGGCATTGTTAACAAATATGGGTGGTTTCGTGATAAACCTACGGTGGGTGAGCTCGAGATAGCTCTCTAATGAATTGGGTAACGTGACGGAGGTGAATGAAAATGTTTCACCTATAAGATTTAGGGAATATACTATGATGGGTATTCTAAATGAAACTCCCTATGTAGCTGTGAAAGCTACAATGTATGTATGTTATGAATTCCATATGTTACCTTTATGATTTGTGATTTCTGTGTACTATTTACAAATTTTTGGATTTCATAAAGTATGTTAGGATTAAAAAGTATGGTTTCATTGATTTTTTTATTGACAGGCTAATGTTTTATTTCCTTATTTTATAACCCTTCCTGAGATTTTTTATACTCATTCCAATTTTGAAAAAAATTTTCATAGGACTTAACGATGAATAGGGTCAAGGAAGGGATCAATGAAAAGGCATGCTATCTAAAACATAGAACTAGACAAGTTTCAATTTTTAAGATTTTTTATTTTATGAAAAAATGGAAACTGAGAAGAAGTGTCATCTTTGAAATTTTTGAAATGTAATTGTTATGGATTAATTCTCTAAAGATCTAAACCTGAAAAGATCCTTAATGTGAATTACTCACTTAATTGAAGATTATGTAATGTTTTAGGTCGGGTCCTTATATCATGTCTCATATTAAAACCATGGAACCTATCATAAACACATATTCAAAATCATTTCAAATTCATCGTCATTAAATATCCTTCACGACCAATCGTAGCCACATTACCACTACAATATGGTATCGTGAACATGAAGGAAATCATCCTCATTATGTACTCTAACCATGCATGACCCCCATAATATATCATCATATCAAACATTTAATCAAGAAATATTGGGTGTCACATACCATAACATAAAGTCATTGCATCCTATATTCTTATACATACCATTATTCCTCAAAGATCACTTTAAAACTTTAATTGAGAGTGGGAAAGAGAGTCTTGTAATACATTCATCAACAAACTAACATAGAGGCTTAGATAAAACAACTAGAATCCAAAACATTTGGGTGTAGATGAGGTTATCTAATACGAGTGGAGTGAAAAATAAACAATAAGTAGAATTTAGCATATACATGTCACACAAAACCCATCACGTAGGTCCCAATCCAACAAAAACTACCAACACCAATCCCAACTATCACCATAATACTTCCACACACTAACCACTGTTAAAAATTACTAATCCACAATGTAGCCCCACTCTTTATTCAAAAACAACTAGAAACACGTTAACAATGTCCCCATTTTGTCATATCATTTAGCCATGTCAACATTCATAATTTAAAAGACATATTATATTCATAAAACTATTAAATTTTACATTTAAATAAAATATATTATTTATAAATTAAAATTGTTTCATTCCAAGTATTACCCATTTATTTTAATCATCCTCATTTTATTAACAGCCCATATCATATCCAATTCATGCTCAAAATCATTACCTTATTCAGTATTAATTAGAACAATCCATTTCTAATAAAAGGATAACATAAATACCCACAACCATTAGCCAACCATTCTAAAACTGCACATAATATGAGACAATAACCACAAAAATTATAAAAAACAACCTTTTCCTATATAACCATCGACATCATTGTTTTGTGTCAACAACCATATCTCTTCTTAAAACCCATGGTATAATAGTCATGGTTCCCACAACACAATTGACACTAATTCCCCATATTTGAACATAATAAATAACTAAAATACCATTGATATCATATCATAAACATTAAACACACCCTTAAAAATTATTATACAGTTCCAACAACAAAACACTTCTTTAATTTATCGAATATAATATCCCCTCAAATAATTTTAATGTATCTTGCATAGGTGATAACACTAAAATTACATGTTTTATATTTTTATCTCAAAATAAATATTTAAATATTTAACCTTTTATAAAATCAATATCTAATTATTCCATCATAGAAACAAGAATAGACATCTCATTTGTTACTAGATTCACAGTCACAATAGTAAGTATCCATAAGGGTACTCATTATCGAAGAATCATACAACCTTGTTACTTTAAACCACTTCCCATATATTTTTTAGTAAAATTGGTTATCATTTTTATATTTATTTTTACCATCCACTAAAAGAAGGAAATATTTGTTACTTAGACATTATAAGAAAAACATAGAAGAATTATAAAATCCCCAACCTAAAATAAATATTTAATCAACCAAGACACAATATGTGGGGGATTGAGAATATCATAAATCCAAAACCTAAAATAAACACCATAATCAACCCAGTTCACATCAACATTTATCAGGACAAGGTTCAATTTATCCAAAATCGGTCTAGTACTACTTCAATAAACTCTTTATGAGGATAAATTGTGAGATATCTAGTAAGAGGATATGAGAGACAAACCTCTTGTCTGATGTAGTCTCTCTCTCAAATCCATGAGATAAATCCAATTTAATGTTATAAAATTAATTTAAGTACACACCTATAATTTTTATAGTTTTAGTGAAAATGAAATAAATAGGAAGATATTGTATATGATTACAAATTTATTATATTGTATGAAAAATTCCTGGTCACATCCTGAGGGGTTAAATTGAAGTAACAACATAAAAACACATACAAATCCCCCATATCAACCTCATTTAAAACTTGTTCATTTATAGTTAATCTAATTTATCTAATGGATGTCATTCCATAGGCGATGTGGGAATTCCATGATGTATTGGTGTCTGAATGAAATAGATCATCTCAGAA